>CM063707.1:7200000-7855000 GCA_032441835.1 Slavum lentiscoides | reverse complement strand
TTGTAATTGATCACGCACTGTTGAACGTTATAAGCGAAAAGGAAACGAGCGCGCGAGTGGTGGTTGTGCGCGGAAATTATTTATTGTAGTGAGAGATAATTTCTTATTGTATACAGTGGATAGGACCGACGACGACGACGACGACGACGACGATGAAAATGCCCTCTCGTGTCCAAACAGCATAATTAATGAAGACCCTTTTAAGGGGCGCAAAGGGAGTTTTTGATACGACGAGAGAAAGCCAGACGGCATTGTTCCGGAGGGCTTCCTCCGCACGGTTTTCTCTTGCATCAAGAAACGTTGAAAAGGGGATTTTCTATAACGAATGTCCGTTTTAAAAAAAAAATCCCGTAAACGACTCGCTCTTGTGTTCCCGTTATAATATATTCGCAGCTGATGCGAGATTTAAATACGATTCGCAGCCGTGTTATTAGCGCGCGTATTTTATTTTCAGTTAAAAAAATGTTGAAAAATTCGATGTGAAAAAAATGCTGTATCCTTATGATGTGTTTTAGAATAAAGAGGATTTTTTTTTCTTTTGCTTTTAACAATTTCGAATCAATACACTCACATAATATATATATATGGAATACTATTATAAATAGCTAAAAAAAATTTTTTTTTTTAAGTTTATATAGTCACCGAGAGGATTTCGTTTCGTGTAAATTTATTAAGAAACGGCGTGTCGCGGACGATCGTAAAAATATTTCAAAATCGTGTTGTACGCGTGTGTTGTCCTACGCTCGTATAATATAATATAGTCGCGACTACAACACAATACGAAATATATGCAACGTTCATTTATGAACACAAGGAATATTAATAAAAATGTAAGATTCGTTTTCTCGAACGTATTATTATATAACCAAGTGGTGTGACGAATGTGTAACGTATTTTAAAGCAACACGATTAGGGCAGGGTTCTTATGAAAGTTGCGCTGCTGCTGCCTCCAAACGTAATATTTATATGTATTCATTTTTATTTACCGACAAATTGCGTAGAACGGATAGCGGTTTCGCATTATAGCTATTGTGAAAATCAAACTTTCGTCAGATTAACCGCCGTCGTCATATATATATATATATATCGCCAATTCCATACGCGTATTACTGATGAGAAAAATCTATTATTACAAAAAAAAAAAAAAATATTATACACGCCGCTTACCATGCGGATCTAGAACCGTATGAATTTCTGTATCGATCGATTTATTATATAATAAAAGAAAAACCGTTCACTGCCCTTTGAACGGTAAGCGCATAACATTTATACGCGAAAAAAATTTCGTTTTAAAATTTTTTTCATCACCGCAATTTGAACATTTTCAAAACGATTAAAAAGTATTATACAATAAACTACATATAGATGTCTTAGAATCGTTTTACGCGTCTTCGTCACTTTTGTAACGGACATTAATTATTTCCACGAGTTTTTTTTTTATTTTATAACAGTGGCGTAGATGCGATTTTTTTCTGTGCAGGGTGGTTCAAAGGAACTCACCAAAAATATTTATTGAATTTATTAAGTAATTTTTAACGAAAGTATCGTCTATAATTACAAAACGATTACAAACTCTCCGATTGCAAAAACTTTTTCCGCGTCAATATTTATTGTATGCGGTATTTTTATGAAGAGTAGATTTTTCATGCGAGATATACTGCGACTAAAAGGAATACTATCGAATTTTCTCGTACAGAATTTCGAATTATTTCCCTGCAATCGAGTAAAAACAAAAATCAATATTCCTTATATTATTATACCTTGTCACTTGTATATAATACGTACATTCACATAATATAGCGTTGCAATTATATATAGATTCTGAACTCTGTATAATTATATATTAATATTGTTATATAATACTGAAATTCGCTATTAACACAACCAAACGAGATATAATGTATAAACGTTTTAAATATCAAGTGCCAATTTTTTTTTTTTTAGGAATTTGGTGGAAACTCTTTGTACCCTTCCCGTGTCTACGCGACACAGTATATTATAAATGGCGTTTATGTATTCATTTTAAATTGGACATTTTTACGAACATATGACGATACCTATAATATACTCTGCAGAAATCGCCCGAGGGTTTCGCGCTACCGAAATGTCTTGCAGCCATTATAAACTCGCGTATTATTATTATTATTATTAATTCAAATAATGATTCACAGCTGCCGCGGATGAGACATCGAAGTGTATAAGCGTACGTATATTATTATTATGCGAACCGTTTATTATTTTTTTTTTTACCGCGTAACCGCAATGCAATTCAGTGGTGTATGTAAATATTATAGTTTTAATAATGTTTTCCTTTACACAGCTCACTTTCGGATAATAAACATGTACTGTATACGTTCGAGACAGCCGATATAATATCGGCCGGTTGTCGAGAACCAGTTTTTTGGGGCCGGTCGGGCACAGCGGTTCGTTCGCTTTCGTTATTCAAGTGCTCGGATTCGACACCGGAGGGGACATTCGCCCCGGAGAACAAGACGGGTGTGTGTGTGTGTGTGTGTGTGTGTGTATGTATGCGTACAGACGTGCAGGAGGAGGACGATGAAAACGAGACGAAAGACACGGGGTTTCGTAACTTCAACCGGGATTTCGTGATGTAATTTAAACGGTAGCAGCATTTTGCATTTACCGCGTTTAATTTAATTTTGCAACAAGCAAATGTTTCTCTACAATAGTGTACTGAAATATCACACACACACACACACACACACACACACACACACGTTTATTTAATATATACACGCCACTGCGTTTACTGTGCACGTTTGCGTATATACAGTACATCGATCCACATAATATATAATTTTAGATTGTTGGCGGAGCGAGGAATGTATTGGTTTTAAAATGATGCGGTTTTTTTTTCTCATGTCTGTATCCACCAAAAAATTCTACCAAAAGGTATTTCGTCGAAATCCATTATCGTTATTTCTTCGTAATTTTGAAACTAATGCGGTTATAGAAATTTGAAATATTCACCGCGTAATACGCGTGACTTTATATTGTATTAGGACGAACAAAAAAAAAAAAAAATGTCTTTCAGTTTTAGGGCTATTTGTAGCAATTATAAATTTTGAGGTTACTGTATATACGTACTTAAACTAAAAATCTTGAAAATCTTTTTTTTTTTTGTTTTAACTTTTCGACAAAGTTTATTTTATTTTTTAATTTTTTTTTTGGAAAATTACGTTTCTTCGGTAAAACTAAATGGTCATAGAGTCTTGGAACTCTTACCAAACATTCTACTTATTTGTACTATATTAACGAAAACGATTTTTGAAAATTTTACCTACCTATAGGTTTATTTTAAGAAATTATATTAAAACGATGTACTCAGTGGCGTATTTTCAACTTTTTTCTGGGGGAGGGGGTCCACATTTTTTATTTTTTTTTGAAAATTCCAACAAGATATATTGATATAACGTATGTAATAAAAATAACTTTAGATAATTTTAACAAATACGTACATTTTATTCAAAAAAATTTTTTTAAATTTTTAAAATTTTTAATTTTAAAGTATAAAATCTAATCGTCTTTTTTTTTGGTTCTGGGGGGGGGTCCAGTACCCCTGGACCCCCCCGTAAATACGCCACTGGATGTACTGTAATGTGAATTTTTTATGATTATGTACTTTATACACACTATTGTACTTTACGATATTATTAATAATAAATAATTATACTACACCGGAACTCCGTTCGGGATCGTTTTATCGAATTCAATGGATTTATCGCATTGCTTTCAAATTTATACGGTATAATAACAAAACTCTAAAATCGTTATCCGTGTAATTCATTTACGCGACATCCACAACACTCTGCTGCTCGCTACCTTTATATATACATATATGTGAAGGCACAGGTGCAATAAGACACGTCCAAATTTTCGAAAAATAATATTTATATGTAAATGGCGGGAAAAAATTCTTTATCGGTCGGTTCAATAACCAAATTGTCCAATAAATATCTATTGAAGATATTACATATAAAAACAATTTTTTTAAAAATTCTTTTCGACGCAATATAGGTATAAACACGTCCGGACGTTTTTTGTTTTTTCACCGAACTGACATATGATCGGTATGTGGTAATTATTATTGTTTCCTGCTCGACAACAATATAAAACGGATTTGATAATCTGTTTTATTGTATTATCAGTTTTAATAGACTGACGTGTTTTTGATTTTGAATAGGTAATTAAATATATTGTTATGAATGTCAAGTCTTATTATTTTTTTTCTTAATAAATTTAATTGGTTTTTTTTTTTCTATAATTCGATAAGCTATCATTATAATGTTATAGTATCAAATTAATCACTTTTAAAATTTTGTTTTTATTTTTTTTTTGTCAGTAGTAAAATTAGTATTTATTTTCGTATTATTATTATTATTATTATAAAAAATAATAATATTTTGTAATATATTAAAAAAAAATAAAATTTTTAATTTTCGTTTTCTGAAAAATCTGTAAATTTAAACGTACCTTTCTCGTTAATGCGTTGACGTTATAATATTATTAGAATATGATGTTCTTAAAAATATTTGGTCTTTGCCCTCCCTGGACTACAATAATGTTAGATACCGACTCCCGTTACGTCACACTCATTACATTATTAAGCGGATCGTTTACTGTAAATCCAATACGAGTAGTATAGTATATTTTATACTTATTTAGTGCGTATTTGTGGGTATTACGTGTACAGTGCGTGCTGCAGTCGAACGATGTACGGTATATGTAATCGACGGTCCGTGACCAAATGGCAGAGATTGTCGCAGAAAGACAAAACAAATCTAAATGACTATACAAGAGTGGGAGAGATTTAGGTTGCGCAAAAGATTGCGTAGAGAGTTTTCCTTTCGAAATCCATTACGAATTTTTTCTTTTTTTTTTTTCTTAATTCGAATTAAAGGGTAGCCAATCGGCTGCTATATAAGGTTTATATCCGGAAGATGGATACGTGAAACGATTGTATGCGATTAATTATGATTTTATCGCCATTTATCCATAATTAATCGGATGACACCATTTCGGACGACGAGAAATGATATATAAGAGCGCGTGTGTGTATATGGAATATTTCGACGAATAAGAAAATTCCGATGAGAAAAAAATTTACATTAATTATTCTCGTATGAGTTGATATAAGCTTTATATACTGCTGCCGAACGTATTCCGTTACTCGTTTGATACTGTAAGTAATTAGAGTTGCTAAATTTTTCATTTGAAATGAGACGATATACTATAGTGATGACATACGTATATATTATTATGACGTGTTGTTATATTTCAGACGTGTTCGTTTAAAATTTTAATGTTCGCGAACCTCTCTGTAGAGTGCCCACTTGTACGAATAAAAGCGTAATATAATTGCTACCGTTATGAAAAAAAAAAAAACAATTCGCATAGGTGTACGCATTTTTATTTACTTCAATAGAGAATAAATAACGAGTAAAAATAATGTGCTTATAGTCGTTTGTTTATGCGAAACTATATAACATATTATGTGATTATTTCTAACGCGATTATTGACACGTATATTGTATATAGTAACGTTATTACTACATTAACTACTTAACTGTATAAATAGTGGTGAGAAATAGCTATGCGTATTTCGAATTAAAAATATTATATGGTTTGTACAATTAATATAATTTTTAATTTACAAAACTAAAAAATATATAATATATGTATATATTTTGAATATATATATATATATATAGAGTATATATAGCGTACCGTGTTTATTCGTATACGCAAATAATTGAGCTCACACTTTAAATTTAGAAAATTTCTTCCTCTTCGATCCGAAATAAATTAAATCATATTTGCAATTTTTGTTCATCCCGGGCACTATGTTTAAAATAAACTGGCTGTTTGAAAATACGATTGAGTTTAAAAGAAAACGTCTAGAAAAACGTGTGTTCATATTCTTAATATGTATGTTAAAAAAACAAAAACGAAAAATTCTACGAACGAAATCGTTCAGTATTTAAATAATAATAAAAAAAAGATAAAATATAGCGAATTCTAAAAAAAAAAAAAAAACAAAGTTAATGTTATTATAAATGTATAAAGTATTGAATGAACATTTTTATAAAATAATCCTTATTATAACTATTGATTTAATAATTTTAAAATACATAATTTTATACAGTCATAAGTATTAGCTCCGAAAAGGACAACATAAAAACTAATCTCGTACTCTCTCTCTTTTAGCATAAATTTTAGCATTTTTCTTTTTACATATTTATGCATTTCATTAAGCGTCGATAAGTTTACAAACGCAGTCTATACTTATTTTTAAATCAAATGTAATAAACTGCTTCTTAGGATAGAATTTCATTTCAGGAACTCGCACTAAAGTTATGTATTCGATGGTTTTTAAAATAATTTCATTGTATTGTTTAAATAATTTAGAAATTAAATTTTAAGGGATAATATAATAATATGTATATGCGACAACGATGTTTGTTTTATTCACGACGAAAAACACCGATTGAAATAATGTATAAAATTATATTATTTCAATACTCGTTGTTGTCGTTGTTATGGTTATCGTTATGTTTTTGTACGTCGATATTATAATAACTATGTAATAATGAATATTATAAAACACTGAGATTCGAATAATGTTGCGACATTTAAATATTAATCAAATTTTAATCGCGTTTATGTAAAAAAAAAATATCTCGTAGAAGTTTTAATGAAGTTCAACGTAAATATTATAATATTTCCTTCATTGATCAATGTCGGTGTTTAATAAGGAAACCGAAATGTATACGAGTGACATTGCTAGGACGAAGGACAAATAAATTAAAATAATAGTGTTTATAATCAGAGAAACTGTTTGGACTATGAAATTATAACGTGCAGTTAATGTATATGTATAATATATACGTATTGAATGTCGCTTATTTTAATAAATAATTTATTAAATAAGCTACCTTCGGTTTTAAATTAATTTTACAAAATTTTCATAATAGTTTCAATGAAGTTTAGTATTTAGTTTCTAATTTGCCGTTGAATATTTATTTATTATTAATTATTATTGGTAAAAAAAAAACGTTACGCGATGATTTTATAAATAAATATTAACAATATAATGTATACGTACACAATACGATTTTCAAATGTAATTTTATGAATTTTAATCAATTTTTTATTTGTCTTATTAAGTTTCAAAATTAACTCCGAAATATTATAAATAATTATTTCTTAGTGAAACTTTCAAAACGCTTTATATATATATATATTTTAATTTTCAATGAATATAAAAACAAAGAGACGAAACCAATAAAAAATCAAATATAACATTTAAATAAATAATTATACTATAAAATAAGCTAGAATATTTTTTTGTTCGGTTTTGTATTTTGTAGAAATATATTCCTTTATTTATTTGTTTACGTTAGCTACGACTTGGGCAGATATTTTTATGCATTAGCATTCTTTTATTGGCTGGTCAAAAAGTAGCTAATTTATCATTTTTATCATGGCTTTATGATTCTGTAAAGATTTGTTTAGCATATTTTCGTATAATTTAGGATTTTGCGCATTTTTTAAGCATATTTTAGATTTTTGTTTTAAATTTACTACTGTAATACTTATTTTTAACCGGGAAAAGAAAAATAGCTTGTAATTTACATAACATAAAATAATTGTTCTCGAGTTTTAAATTGTTATCGTTTTGAAAAAAAAAAACATAATTCCTTTTTATTTTCAGATTGAGAAAAATTACTAATTGTTCTCTGAATTATGGTTGTATTTCTTAAGTCCACTAATAAATCGTTTTGTTTTACATTATGTTGAATATTTTTTACGCGCGCGTAAAGTATACCGTTTTATATTAAACTTTGGTTTTGACATTAAACATACAAAAATTTAATAAAATAGTAAAAAAAGAAATAAACAATATATTAAATAAATAAAAGAATAAAAAGGTTAAGTAAAATAAAGAAAAATAAAAACTATAGATAAATACTCGTAAATAATACATTTGTATATTATTGTGAATATACAACCAATCCAAATAGTATTATGAAAAAAAAAAGAAATATATTTTAAATACACAAACTGATATTAAAAATAATGATTTTTATCAGTATATATGTTACCGAAAAAGATGATCATTTAGGAATTGTCATCATTCCCTAGTCATTGTTGAAAATTACTGATGATGTTAGGCGTTGTTGAATATTTCGTAGTTTAATCTACATTTCCGTATTATTTTAGGCAATGTTGTAAATTGACACGGCTGATCGAACAGACTATAGATAATCTCAACTCGGTTTTATGTCATCGACTTTTCGATATTTATTTTTATTGCCCATAATACTTGATTATTGTATATCGAACTCTGTGTATCGTATCGTAACAGTCTGTAATAAAGACAGATGCAATTGTAAAACACTGTGTAAAACTAATAGATGTGCTTGTCGTGCCTCTACAAAATTATGTAAATCTAAGTGCCATAGTAGTTTACCCTGCTGTAATAAATAATAAATAATTATTAATTTATTTATTATTTTAATATTATTGCAATATTTAGCATCATTGCCTTCTTTTTTTTTAGGAACTAACGTCAATTACTAGTCATTTATGACAATTCCTTGCTAAATCAGACATTGTCTTTGTGGCCTAGTCATTGTCGACATTAACTGATTATCATCTTTTCCGGTAACATATATATATACATATAATATTAATAACAAGCCATAGTTGTGATTTTAACGATTTAATTCACTATGGATACGACTCCTTCGCACTTTTTTAAAAAATGTTTGAAACTCTTTGTCTTTTTATTATAATATCCATGATTTTCTCTGCGTAACTTCGGTCATTTTTATTTTTTATTCTGTTACATTTTTCTTTTACGCTCAATACGTGATGGTGACTTTTTGTCGAAACCGGTAGTAAATGAAAACAAATTTAATACGCAATCACTCCTATTTCTTATATTTTTCACAGTAATCTTTAGCTCAGTTGTATATATATAAATATATATGCTTTATAAAAATACTCCTAAACTCCTGAAGCATAGTTTAATCTTCTTCTTTTTTTTTTTAGCAAATCTGTATACGCACATTTAATAAGTTTTATGGTATATATTACGCCCCGTAGTTACGATTAGTAATCTTGTTGATTTAATGCACAATTTTATAATATGGCTCAACAACGTAATATTTTATTGAGACAATCGAAATAACCAATTTGTTTTGGTCGTATAACTACGTACGCTAGTGCAAAGCTGCAGAGTGCATTGGACATTATCGTGTGCTTATAACACCGTGTACTCGATTAGGTTAATGCGGCACCTTTCATTGTGCAGCTGGTATATGAAATTTCGTGTTTTTATCGAGGCGTGCTCAAATCGGGTTCGCGTTGAATCCGATCAATTATTTTCTTTACAATATTACATATTGTACGTTAACACAACGTTATATAATGTAAAATTCGTGATTAAACAGACAATAGTAGGCATTCACACTCAGCTGATACCTTATCGAAAATATGCTGAATCACAACACACCATATTTTGTCGTACGACATATTATTTTATCCTTTGCACGATAAAATATAATATATTATGTTTTAAAGCGATTTCAAGAGAACGCTACGTACTCGTATGATTTTCATAAAAAAAAAAAAAATTGCTTCGCGCGAAAAACAACTCCGAAGGTTACAGTCATACTATAAACACCAAATTTTTACACAAAACAAATTGCAATACTACGTATATACAAAAATATAGTCATTTTTTAAATACTTTTAATTCTTAGAAAGTTGTATGTACTTTAATAATATAATTTTTAAGATTTTTAAAAAAATCTCACGACTTCTTAAGAATCAAAGTTATTTGAAAAACAGCCCTGTATTATTGTATAGATAATATTGTAAGACATGGTGTCATGGTTTTTTCCCCCGTGAAACGGTTTTACCGTAAAAATTTCGATTTTTAAACATTTTCTGTATTTTCTCTGTACACATAACAGCGCGTTCTCTAGGGCGTTCCACGGTTTCGTTTGCCCGCGTAGCGTCCTCAACTAAGTAAAATAGTTGACCGTCTAATTGAAACAACTAATTGTCAATATATTTTACTCGATTTTTTTTATGTTTTCAATAGTTTTTTGAATCCGTATTAATCGCGTTTCTAACGAACCGCGCGGTTTTTTTTTTATAACTATTGTATTCGAATATAATATTATCGATATTTATAAATTTTCAGTGTTTATGTTTTGAATTATACACGAAAGTTCAACATTAATATATTATTGAAATTATCGAATATTTTGTCCAATGACTTCGTCTAAACTTTAACCCCGCACTAATTATCAAATATTAAACAACCAGTGTTTGATTATAAAGTTTAAGCTCAACGCTATTCGTCGAATATTGAATAGTCCGTGATTATTTTAAATTATAAAGTTACGAGTTCAGTATTCGAACATTTTATTCCGTGTTCGTCGAATTCGTGTTGTTGCCTATAATATATATATATATTAAATAATCGTTTAAAGTTGTACGAACGTTAAAATTAAAATATTTACGAATAAATTACAAAACAATAATTAACAGTGTTGTTAACCGGGATATTCGTCGTATTTTACGTATCAAATAACAAAATATTCGACGTACGTTCCGTGTCGTTAATTCACGTCTCATCTTGAAATACGGATCACGTTAAAAAGTATGAAACAGAGCAAGAAGAAGATACGTTTTTTTTTTAAAATATGTCGTTAAGGAATTACGTTTTTTTGTCAGAACCAAACCGACGACGAATTTTTCAATACCGGTATGTAAAAGCGTATTTGAAATATAATGTTTTGTAAAACACGCGTCGAACGAAGCAGCGCGACGAGCAGACGCGTCCCTCGAACACTGAGTTCAGGACGAAAATAAAATAATTAATGAAAAATTAAAGCGTATTACCGTAGCCGGAATTCGAATCGTTTAACAGAGACTTTACCCAGAAATGAAACGAAAAACAGGTGAAAAAAAAGAAAAGAAACTACCGCGGACCACCGTTCGTACGACGCGCGGACGTGTGTCTGGCAAAGGCGAAAGCGGGTAAGGGTTTCGGGGGTTCGAAAGCCCTTCGAAATGTCCGAGGAAATTCGAAAGTTAAGCTACGACATCGGTACGTAAGTGCGTACCAATGCGTAGTACGTAATGATTTTTACAATTTTAATTCAAAAACACGTCCCGAAATTTTTTCCCGCGTTCGCCCGTGAACCGTCTATACGGTGTTTATAGGAACGGACGAGGCTGCGGCGAATATTCGCATTCGGTCCGGTGCTACCGCTACACACTGACCCGCGGCGTGTATCGTGTACAACGTCGACCGTGAATTATGAATGTACCTAGGCGAAGAAATTAGCGCGAAAACAATGAATTACGTTAGGCGATATGGATAATATCGTGGAAAAAAAAATAAAAAATGATAAACGATCGTCGATTTACGCGTCCGGTTTAACCTCCGCGCGTTGTGCCGCCGCCTGCGGGATCGTACGCGACCGACGACTGTATCGGTGTTTGAACGTTGCCTGTGGATATTGAAAACAAAAAAAAAAAAAAACCTCGAAAACAAAAAAAAAAACACGCTAAAAAAAACACACTATGTACACTCGAATTATGTTCTGTAAAACGTTTTATATATTGTAATATTGGCGCGGCGCGGCGGAAGAGAACAGCCGGAGGACGAGGAGGGCGTGTTCGGCCGGTGGTGTGTTCGTCGTCCTTCGTTCGCGCCGAAAATCCGCCAAAGCGTCTCCCACCGCCGCCGTCCCGAAACCAGTGTCCCCGCGGTTTTAACCACCGACCGGACCGGACTATATAAATCGGTTCGGCCGCGTTCGCCGGCTATCAATCATCAACGTTTGATCTGTAACTGTCGCACGAGTCGAGCAACACCGCAAAAACACAACCACCCGAAACCGTCGACATGGCATACACCGTAAGTATAATATTACGGTATACGTGTATTTAAAAAAAAAAAGTATCTGCTAAGGACCACACGTCGGCGACCGAAATCCGCGTTCGCCGGACCCGGCAGGACGTTTTTTTCACTTTGTTTCGGCGTTCACTTCGACACGTTTGAATTATTATTATTATTATTTTTTTTGTAAATTCGTTTTGACTTTTATTTCGATTAATTCGGGTAAATTATAAATTAGTTTTTTTGCATTCGAATTTCCACTCGAGTTTCCGGCTACCCCGATCCGGTTACTAAATTTTATAACACGCAGCTTTTCCGCGCACCGGTGGTGTCCCAATCTGCTCGTCGGGTCACGCACTGCGTCAACCGGAGGCGGTTTTCCGAGACCGTCCTATCCGTTCGATATTATTGTGTAAGCCCCGCGTTTTCGGTCTCCAGACCGTCTCGTGTGTGTGTGTGTGTGTTTGTTTATATAATATTATATCACTGTGTCACGTCAATGCGGTTTCCTTTATTTCTCTCTCTCTGTCTAAGTCTCTCTAAGAACTTATTTGCACTTCTCGCGGAATTATTAATCCCTTGTGTCATTTAATTATTACTATTATTACAGATTAATATTATAATACGATTACGAGTCGAAATAGTTTTTCTTGCCGAAAACTGTATACAATTTTTTTTTTTTTTAATATTTACTGCGGTCGCGTAAAAATATATCGATTTTCAAAAATTAAATTTGTTAGTAATGAAATCGAACTTTGTTTTTCGACAATATTAAGCCGTATTACAATTTAATTAAAAACGCTGATTTTCTCGTGTGCCGTTATTTAATCTTCGCCAAACACGCCTACTAATTTCTGGCAACCTTCCTACGTTTTATAACATTACCCTCTTTTATATAACGATTCGCCGCGATTTATTTACTAATATTTAATACTCGTAATTATTTACTGCGTATATTTTCCATTTGTTGATTGTTTAATCACGCGATAATAATATTGTTCGGAATCGAATATTATTCTGCAGGCTATAACTTTTATTATTATTATTATTATTATTTTTGATTTGGTATAATTTTTTATTATCGTTACGGAATCGTCAGTTATTTTTC
Organism: Slavum lentiscoides; assembly: GCA_032441835.1. NCBI lineage: Eukaryota > Metazoa > Arthropoda > Insecta > Hemiptera > Aphididae > Slavum > Slavum lentiscoides. The sequence goes on along the minus strand of CM063707.1, from coordinate 7,841,945 downwards.
ATTCGATGTTTATATTGAATAGACTTTTTTTTTATTTCTGCATTATTAAAGAAAATATTTTTCTATACTTTGAATTTTTTACACCGTATATCAAATGTAATAGACGAAATTATAAATCATCTTTAAACATTCGATTTATAGTTATTATGGTTTGATGCATATGAAATACTATAATGATTCTAATATTCGTTATTCGCTGGACTATATAACAGTAGAAATCTTGAAACTTTTATTCAATTTCCGTTAGAGATTGGATAAGAATAAATTAGTTGATAGAAATATTTTTAGCATTTGAACAACTCACAAGTGTTTTCTTCAAATTTCAGAATTGTACATTATAATAACATTAAATTTTCAACGACTTTATACGCAAACGTCTTACGTTATTATATTAATTTCTCTTAATTAAAAATAGTTTTCATGTCTCAAAAAATATGTTGCGATAAAAATAATAATAATTATAATAATAATTTTTAAAAATGTACCTATGTATATTTTACAGTTTGTAGTAATCGCCGCCTCCATCTTGGCCACCGCTTGCGGATCTCCCGTAGCAGCACCGATCTACGCCGCTGCCCCGGCTTATCCTGCGCCAGCATACTCAGCTGCCCCATCATACCCAGCACCCTCATACTCCGCTCCTTCTTACAAACCCGCGTACAAACCAGCATACGGACAAGAATCTTACGATGCCCCAGCTCCGTACAACTTCGAATACAGCGTCAACGACCCACACACCTACGACGTGAAAAGCCAATCCGAATACGCCGACGGTAACGGTTACGTCAAGGGATCTTACAGCCTTGTCGAACCCGACGGTTCCACCCGCACCGTGGAATACACCGCCGACGACTACAACGGTTTCAACGCCGTCGTCAAGAAGGAAGGTGGATACGCCGCCCCGTCTTACTCTGCTCCGTCCTACAAGGCCCCATCTTACTCTGCCCCAGCCTACAAACAGGCCCCGTCTTACTCGGCCCCATCATACTCTGCCCCGTCTTACTCTGCTCCGTCTTACTCTGCCCCGTCTTACTCTGCCCCCGCCTACAAGGCCCCATCTTACTCCGCCCCGGCTTACAAAGCCCCATCGTACTCCGCTCCTTCTTACTCCGCCCCGGCTTACAAGGCCCAATCTTACTCCGCCCCTTCTTACTCCGCCCCTTCTTACTCCGCCCCAGCTTACTCCACCCCTGCTTACTAAGCAACTGTAATTCCTGACTTATCTAAGCGGAATATCAAATTAATTTATTGTTATTTATTTATTTTAATGTAAATATAATAAACAATTACATATTTGCAAATCAATAAAACTCAACGTGTATTATTATAATTGATTACAATCCAAATATCCAATTATGATTACCTAAAAATCTTTCATATATGAAATGAAAGTTCCGAAAGATATCGTCCGAACAATTGGTATAGCTAGTAATATAAATTAAATGCGCCGTAAAATTGATGTACAGAAAGAAAAATATGGAATTGAGTACCGAAAATCTGAGTAAAATGATGATTGAAAGCAGTCATTACGGTTGACATTTGAGGACAGTATATATAGGTGTACAAAATAGTGATCTAATTATGACTAACACATGAAACTGAAAAAAATATTACATCATTTTCAGTATAGTAAAGCGCGCACCTATGTCATAAGAGCGAGGATAAATATAATTACTACAGTGATTTACCGCTTTTGAGGTTTGTGGGACTAAAAGAGTTTATTAACAACTGAAAGATATATGTTTGGCCTTGATAATGGACCAATTTGAGCAAACAAGTTTTGTTAGCTATTCTCATTTGAAATACATTTACGTCTAAAATATTGTACATGCATTGATTACACTTTAACATTTAATTGATTTTCAATATTGGCGGTCAAGATTGAAGGGAATATGGTCGTTCGGGTCTAGGTATAATAAAAATAAATGGATAATTAGTCGATATTTTTACGCAAGTTATTGAGGCGAATTACGATAACTATATACAATGTATTAGCGTTTTCATATCTATACATATCAACATTAAATTATACGATTTTAAATTATAACTATTAATTACTTAAAATGTATATGTAAAAAAGAAAAAAACTAAAACGTTTTTAAACGAACATTTCATTGACCGCTTAAAACGTTAAAATTCTTTGTGCGATTCATTGCAACGTAACATGACCATGTTAATATTTATTTTTATTATATTTTTCACCTACTAACCTACACGATTGTTGTGCTTGGTGTTTGAAAATACAAGTACGCGTTGAACGTTATACATTTGAATACGGACTGTGCACGCCATGCACATAATATGTGTATCTATGTTCGTTTATATTAACACGGCGAAACGTGCTATTATAATTAATTTTAGAGGTCATTAAGTGTTTCATATTTTTATGTTGTCGAATTGATTTATATCGGCTAAAATTCAATGAATCTAACACGCGTAGATATTGAAACTGGAATTTATTTTTATATGTTTCTTTGCAATAATAAAACCATCACGTTTAGGAAATTGTATTAATTTTTATTACAACAGAAAGTTAAATTAGTATAATATAATATAACGTTTACGATAAAATTATTGTACACGCAAGCGATAATCACAAGGCGATATCAGTTTATAGTGATATTTACACGTACAGGTGCGGTAGATGAAAGACTTATCGACTACAGTTGTATTTTGTTTATTTCTGTAAAAAAAAAAAGAGAGAAGAGTATAATTAAATTTTAATTTCCTTTGTAAGTGTTATTTATGACATTAAAATTTAATTTTAAGTAACTTTTTGAAATTGCGAATTATTCATTTTACACGTAAATGTAAAAATATAATTACATTTTCCGATGTAATTAACGCGTATCAGCACACGAATACCGTTTTATATTATATGAAAACAAATGGGACATTATGTATTGCTTAGTAAGAAATAAACGTAAAAAGATAAGAAAAAAAATCATAAGATATATATTTATAGATCGATCGATGTGTATTGCTCCATATACATTCAAGATTTTTAATTTTTAACACGCAAATTACCAGTGTTATATGAATGTTGATAAAAACGAATTTTTCATATCACCAACGACAAGCCGTGAAATACGTGTTTTCGGTGTTTATTCGATAAGGTAAAATGAAAAAAAAAAAAAACGATGCCCGATTAACGACGTCCGTGTACACCGCACAACTGGAAAGTGCACACGTAATGATTGTTTTATTCGCGTAATGTATTTCCTCGAATTTAAAAAAACAATTGAATCGCAAATCGAACGGTGTCGGAGTGGATAATAACAATTTGAACGCGATTCCACGCGAATTTAAATTTAAAAACGAGCCGTTTATGAATAATTTATAGCCTAATTAAATTTTAAGAGACGCGTTGCCGTTCGTACTTCGGCTAGATCGTGTGCCATCACTTAAACGCGCGCTCGACCCATTGCCCGGAGAAATTCTTTTAGCGTGCGCTACTTAAAAACGCACTGCTGTAACCTTCCGGGTGAAGTCGACGAGTTATCCTGCGAGTAGACGCATTTTACGAGTCTAGTGCGTTATTTACAGTTCAACCCCTGGAGAAGTGGTCCTTTTTCCCATATCCCCCATAACAATCGTCGGTCACTTTTTGTACTCGTCGCGAACGCGCACAGTCGCGCGCTGGTAACGTTTAGTTTTTGGACGCGTGAAACGTTTTCGTTAACGCTAACACGCGTGTACGTACATTGTATTTTAGTGACTATACCGTAAGCGAACACATTGTGAAACGAATGAACGTTTTTGGTAATGACAAATTTAGGGCACGTACGACGGCGCGCAGATTATGGAAAATAAAAATTATACCGCACACAGTAGTAAACGCGAGAGGTGTAAACCCGCGACCACCCAACCTTGGTGAAAGATTTTGTTATTTATTTTACATAAAAGCGTTGGCTGCGATCACGTTGCGACCGGGCCATAGCCGGACGCGATTGACTAGCTACTGTCCCCCCAATAGGGAGTGGTCGTTTTTGTATTTTTATTAAAACACACCATACACCTCGGGGTAGGTCATCGTGTAGAACACGAGTAACGTTTTTTTTTTTTATATACCGTTGGACAAGACCGAAAAAATAATGTACGGGAAAAAAATGCCGCAATATCGGACGTAATACTAGATCACGCGCAGTATAAATACAACGGTTGCACTACGGTTTTGATCACTATTGTGTCCGATACAAATCACGTACCACTCGATCAAATCAATATGGTGTCTAAGGTAAGATTTTTGAGTGTAAAAATTTACTTATTGCTTATGTATAACGACAGCGATCAACTCAATTTAATAAAAAGCGTGTGTTTTTTTTTATTTTTTTTGTCATAATAATAATGCGCTCTTTAAATTCGTCGAACGCCGAAATCGTTAATTTTGTTTTGAAATTCGTTAAATATTATTATGACACTAACGACAATAATTAATATAACCAATGAGTCTGTATTCAAACGATATGCTAATTTTTGAAAAACTCTACAGTTCTACGCGTTTTATAAATGTTTACTCGTTAACAATAATGTCAACGTTGTTCGTATTTAAAAGTCAACGGTGTTACTCTAATATTACCTACTAAATAAACACATTTTTCAAATTTATTTATAAAGAACAACAGTCAATTGTCGTTGATGAAATTAATGTAAACACCGGCGAAAAACCCTTTCGACTTTGTTCAGCTGTACATTCGCCAGATTCCATTCTGGTATTTTAACAAAGGTTACAATTGAACAATTTTAATCAACGATTTTCGTTCAAAATTACACGGTAATATTGTATTTACATTCGCCGTTATTTATCACATTTTAATATTTAACTTATACCGCGCTATTAGTTATTTATAAATATAAAATTTTCATCAACACAATAGTGGCGAATATGATTATTGTAATACATTCATATTCCGTTTTTAACCGGTATAAAATGTTTTCGCGAAAAGTTTTTTCGCAAACCGAATTAATAACAATATGATACTGATTTGATATCGCGTTATTCGTTTTAAATATAATTACCGTACTCGACGTAATTGTATTGATACGTGAAAAAAATCAATTTCTCCAATAAAATCAAAGTTTACGACAATAATACGAGTAATAGTAGGAGTACTAAGAGTAATAATAATAATAATACATATACATACATACATAATAACAATAATAATAATACATATAATAATAATCTACTTTGTCTCACACATGCAGGGTCAGCTATATTTATTTTCACCCTCCTCATCTCCCTATTCATAATTCCAGTCCTTTCTGTACTCCAAAAACCGCCATATCATATGACCTCTAACCTCTTTTCCTATCGGTCACCCAGAGCTGTAAAGTATTCGAGTACAAGTATTTGAATATTGGTATTCAAATACTTTTTCAAGTATTGAATACTTTATTCAAATACTTTCTTCTTTCCTGTATTTGAGTAGTATTCAAGTACTTTTTTATGGTATTGAATACTAATTTATTTGAAATACTTTTATACTTATATTATTTGATTAAAAATCAAAATGTCACATCTCACAATATGTGATTAATTATATAATGAATCATATAATATTATGTATAAGTTTTATATTTATATTAATAAAATTAAGAATAAATTATACATATTTTTTTTTTTTAAGTATTTGAAAATTATTTCAAATACTTTTTTAACGTATTTGGGTATTTACTCAAATACATTGGATAAATAAGTATTTGAGTATTACTTTAAATACTTTTTTTAACAATATTTTTTTGATTTACTCAAATACTTTTTTAAAAGTATTCTTTACAGCTCTGTGGTCACCTATGCCTCGAATTATTTCCGCAACTAACAGTCACTTACCTTCTTCTCAAATAACTCGTTAGAATTATTGTAATATAATAATATCGAGCGCGCGATAATAGTGTTAACGAATGGTATTTTTACCGCAAAACGTCGTGGTGTTCGCAGATCGTAGTTTTGGCTTCAGCCATGTTGGCCGCAGTTTCCGGTTCCCCGGCCTACCCGGCTGCACCGGCGTACGCGGCACCGTCTTACCCGGCACCCGCCCCGTACGGTTACCCGAAGGCGTACGCCCCGGAGCCCGCATACGCCCCGGCCCCGTACAGCTTCGAGTACAGCGTAAACGACCCGTACACGTACGACGTGAAGAGCCAACAAGAGTACAGCGACGGCAACGGTTACGTCAAGGGCTCGTACAGCCTGGTCGAACCGGACGGTTCCACCCGCGTGGTCGAGTACACCGCCGACGATTACAACGGTTTCAACGCCGAAGTGAAGAAAATCGAAGGAGGATACAAGGCCCCGTACAGCGCACCGGCTTACAAGCCAGCCGGTTACTCCGCACCAGCGTACTCCGCCCCGGCTTACAAGCCAGCGTACAAACCCGCTTACTGAAGAGCGTTTCGCCCACAGTTTTGTGTTCATATTATATTATAGTCAGCGTTCATTTTTTTCATTTAATTTATTATATTCTTGTCTCATCAGTATTTATTATTATCTATAAACGAATTAAATTCTAAGAACCGTTGGAAGGAAAAAAAAGTTTTTCATTTATAACTCGTACTTCCGTTTCGAATCGCGTTTTGCTGCGTGTTAACTTATAGTTCAACGAGAACGCGCGTAAAATTGTGGTAACACATTTTGTTATTAAAAAATTATTATAACCGTACGTAAACGGTGTGGGAAAATAACGAAAAGAAAAGAAAAACGCGTTTTACAAACGTGCGAAAATTTCTCCGTTTAGATAGCAGGTCACCCATATTATTTACGGGTGTCTCGTTATGATTATTAGCAGTAGGGTGTCGATTATTATCGATATTATTACCCGATCGAAATGTCCGAATGGACACTGCTAAATCGGCGGCAAACGCCCGAGAGACGAACGAAATTGTATTATGCAGTAGACGATTCGTATCATTTAAACGCCGATAAAACAATAATAATTTCTGTCGTTATCAATGACACCGCGAGGAGACCGAGACAAAAAGCATTTTGTATGAAATAAAAACGTTCGTTATGGTATCGTAATATTCGTATGTACCGCAGTAACGATACAGACGTGACAGACCGTTGACAAATTGGTACTCTACAAATATTGATAATGACATTTTATCGTTATTACGACTGACCTAAAGGTTTGGAATACAAAACTGTTATTATTAATTCTCATTACCGAAATAAATGTCATATTCTCGTACGCGTTTCGTCACGTGGACTATTCGTACGTCGTACGGCTTTAAACGGTATAATATGCGTAAATCATCGTATAACGCGTGTCATGTGCCCACAATAAAATCTGGTTATTTATTCGTTCGAGAATGATTTGTTGTACACGTACGTAAAATCAAAGTTTAAACGCGTAACACGCCGGATCGACAAATATTTTCGGTCCCCGAGTTCACCTATCGTGTACGGTACAATATACGAAATAGTTTAATAATAACGTTTTAAACATTTTTTTATTGAAAATATTTCCCGATCGTAGAAATATAATTTATCGATACTTTACCCCTCTGCAGTTTTTTGTCAAATTAAAATCTACACGACTAACACAAGTAGACATATTATTTCTATAATTTATTTGAAAACCGTGTATATATATATATAGTAATGGATGTCCAAAATTATATGTACAATTCGTTGTCAGTAGCGAATAAATTTATTTAATGGCTTTTCGAAACTCAAAATTACTTAAAAAATATTATTCGTGAACAGAAACGTTGACTCCGCAATTAATGACGGTATGAACAACGATATCAATACTATGAAATTAATACACACTGTACTTGAATTATATTTGAATATTCATCTATTTGCAATACTATACCGTTTTCACTGTCCTTTACTGGAGTGTTCGAGTTAAATTTTACTAAAAAAAATTAATAACTATTATTATTATTCGATTTCAATTTTTAAAAAAATCAATATATTATATTATATAGTGCGAACAGTGACGTATCCATGAAATAGAACCGATATACATAGACCTAATCTTAACTGAATCGATGATTGCAAAAACGTCATGAGTCAATTATTTAAAACTTTTGGATAGAAACTTTTGGAACGACACAATTCATTGACTAAAGACGTTTTCGCTCTCAACCAGATTTTTTGGTTGTAATTTTATGGATAAAAAAAGTATAACTTATGACATTTTTGCACTCAACGGATAGAAACACGTGACTAGTATACGTTTTTACTAATATCTCAATTTCATAAAATATTTGACTCGTGACGTTTCTGCAATCATCGATTCAACTATATCCTGTAATCTCTACGTATATTTTACGAAGAGTTTCATAAAATAAATACATAATCGATAATTTATGGCAATAAAGATGATAACATCAACATTTCGTTTGCTAGAAAAATATTATCCTTTATTATTTCATTGTGAAAGATGGTATTATTTTGCGACATGTTGCGTTTAATTACCGAAATTTACTATTGAGAAAAACGAAAGATATATTACGTCACTCTCTCGGCTTTTCCTGGACAAAAGCAGCAGGCGATGAAAATCGGCCGAGTGCCTTTGAAAGAAAAGTGTATTGAGAAAAATCTATGCGACGATTTATAACTCTGACCGAGACCAAGTCTGGGAAAGGAGAACAAATGATCGGATGAAGCAGTTATTTATGTTCAGTTTAATTCAATGACTAAAAAGAGTAAAAAAAAAAAAAAAAAACGGTATGAGCCGGCATTAAGTAAAAACAAAACAGTGCTCGTAAATATAACGGATTAAAAAAAGGTCGCGCGGTCTCGTAAAACACAAGAACGGTTGAATTCGGTTGCAGAGAAAAAAACACGACAGAATTGAGACCGATAGTTGTAACGAAGACTTAAATCGTGCCTATATATTATATAACGTGGAAGGAATTGGTTATTTTGGCGGCTAAAACAGTTATTTAACGTTGTTCAAAAAAATTTTTATTACAGTAATTTTCATTATAGTTAATGTATATATCCGAACGATATATTTTTTTCAATCCCACCGCATTGTCATATGAAATTTTTTTTCTCTCTATATAATTCGAATCGCACGACTAAGTAACGGGCCAAATTTAGAAGAAAAAAAATTATTTTATTATAAAAATAACGAAATATTATTATTTTTAATATTAAAAACAAAATTGTAAATTTTTGTCTTGAACGCGCCTCTGAGTGCGATCAAACGGAGTGTAAGTATCCAAAAAAAAAAAAGAAGTCCTTATTATCTCTTGCACCGTGTGTGTTTTGCGATTTTTTTTTTTTAAATTTGGCCAAGACCGTCGAGGCGAGAGCGCAATTTTTTTCTACACACATATACGTGCTGTCATCTACGCCACTACCCTGCATTATATACTTCGTTACACCAGTAAAGTCAAACTCGGGCTACGACACCACAGACATCGCTCTGCTGAAGCTATTCGCTTTTTCCACACTAATACTGTACCAGTGCAGTACCACGATGACGGCGTAATATTAATTACTGCGACAATCCGCCACGGGCCCGCGACTGAGCCGCTTGGGCGTTAATAAATGATTGATCGATCGCGTACACCGTCGTCATCGTCGTCGTTGAGCAAAAAAAAAAGGTAAAATGCGTCTCCGATATATTATTATTATATTATGCGGTTTCCGTTATAAATACTCGACCTTATTACCGAGACGGTGACAAGAGTGTATTTACTACACAAGAAATTATAATGTAATAAAATTTTGTATTTAAAAATCGTAGACGGACTTTTGGTTGAATTTTCAGAGGAAGCTAGAACAGTTCAAAGTAGACGGGCCCGCAGGGGCTTCGTCCTCGCACTCCCTTTCCTGTACGCACGGCTATAACACGTCGCCAATAAAAATATGATATTATCAGCAAATACGTTTAAAATGTTATCGCTGCTGATACGTATTTGTTAATGAATCTTTTTCTACGTACAGTATATAGATGCATTACCGAACCCATCCTGAAGCAACGGTGTGCCGAGCCAGGTTTTTATTTTTTCTGTTTTTCGTGAACATACAAATCTGAGTCGAGCGATTAAACGATCCGATGTTTTTTCTCGATTATCTCGACTATTGTGTTATAACGAATTAATGAGATCACGCGACGAATGATTGTTTGATATGATTTCCGTTTCAGCAACGTATTTTGTACAATTTCTAGTGTTGATAAGCTCGTGCCGGTAGACAGTTGATCAAGGGCCTTTAAAGACGTTGTACTACTGAATAATTCAACGTCCACCATAAAATATGGAACATATTTATTTTTGTTTCGCTTACTGTATTATGCGTCTGGATATCAAAAGTTTAAATCCGTAAGTATTGGGCTTTTATACGAATTCCACCGTAGTATTCATTTTATATTCAACGCATGGATATGCATTTTCTATGTATTTTAAGACCATACGATGTTTACATAATTCATTTTTGTCCTTTTTTTTTACGTAGACCGTAGTATAGCGCACATTATTTTCATATTATTTTTACGGCGTGAACATATATTTTTTTTTTTTGTGTCAGCAATGTGAACGGAAATGCCACCGCAATGGCGCAAAGATTCCAGTACGATTAACATGAAAATATATAAGTCAATTGAATTCTGGTTAGTTTAATCAAATGTTCGAAAACCTATTGAAATCCTACGAACTGAATAAAACGAAGCGCTGATGTGTTAAAAAAAAACGCGATGTGATTTTTAAAATATTTTAAGATGAGTGTATAGAAATTGATTCATTTTTATTGCTCTTTGATTTCTAAAGTTTAACAAAAAAAAAAACATTACTATCGTAATATTACGATTTTTCAGACATACGTAATGCCAATTTAAGCAATAGCGGTCTATATAGATTTTTAATTAAAGTATCTAAGTAACTAGGTAAATTATATTATAAATGTGTATATATTTTTAATGACTTATATTGCAAAACCTTGGTCTACTTTTGACCATAGAAATTGATACATAATATATTTTGTATGCTAATCTTAAATGTACGCGGTGTTATTGATGTCTTTTTAAACGCTATTTGTCTATTTAAAAAGGTTGATGACCTTGGTTTTCAACGCGTATATTAATCATTCATATAAGTTTATTATATAAAATTAAATATACATATTATATTTATGATTTTACTTTCTTTTAAGTTAATAACGTCAAAATGATTTATGAATACATAATTTCTTATAATTCGTAATTTCCATACGTGTCCGTTGTCCTACACTTGTAAAGTTTTGGCTACTAATGTCACTTGTTGTTTTTATAGGCAAAGTCATATATATATATATATATATATATATATAGTGTATAAATAATTGTATAAAACGAGAATTAGTTAATTAAATAACTTTTTTAATTAATTAATTAATTAATTCATATATTATTTTATAACTGTATATTATTCCGGTCAGTTACGTAAATGTATTCGTTTATGAACCGAGGAATTTAAAATTAACTCGAGGGACACGATAAAACGATATGCTTTCTTTGTTGATAAACTAATATTCTGCGCATTATTAACGTTGTATGTACCCAATAAAACGATGTTTATTCGATTGAAAAAAAATTATTTATTTATTATTATTTTGAAACATTAGAATTTACAAGGAATAACGTGTTACGAAATAGTTTAATTTATAATATGGCTGTTTTATTTATGAATTTCGAACGGGATGCAGCTGAAAAATCAAAACGTGTATATGCACGTTTACGCACGCCGATTCACGCACGATCGATTTTATGATTACGAGAATTTCTCAGTATATAATAGGCCCCGAGTTGAATACGAATCTACGTACGATTAAATATTGATCGTACTGAAAATGTACGGTAAATAAAATGTATATAAAAATTATAGGAAAAAAAAATTGCATATACCTAGAAAAGTTTTTAAAATCAATCGTTAATATAATATATCATACTTTAGACGCGTCGTAAACTCGCAGTAACGGTACACAGTCATTAAAACTATTTTACTCCATATATCGGCGACGAATAATAATACAATGATGTTATTATAAACGTATAACGTGCGCGTATTAATAATTACTCTTTACGTACGGCGGCCGGTACACATAATATTATTATTGTTGCTGATTATGGTTTTGCGACCTTCAAACGTTGATGTTTTATTTTTAATGCAACGGTGTGATAGATAATGACGCGATGTAATTTAAAATGAAAAATCAGAAAAAGAAAGACTTCAAACGGCATATTATATATATATATATATATATATAAACTCTTAACGAATGACACTCGTGTGTGTGTCCATTAGGTCAGACCATTTTTTATTCTCGTTTCGTCATCTCGCCAGTGATATAATTTATAAATACATATTATACACTATACCTATATGTTAATGTATACGATTTCGAGTTCATAAACCAATTTCAAGACAAATAAAGGTCGTGCCGATAATATACTACGCGCATATACGTGCGGTCTGGCCTTGTTTGGTCCGGGATTAATGGTAACGAGTTAACCGCCGTAATGCGCACCCAGATGGATACGCGCGAAGCTACGTTTTTTTTTCTTCTTCTTTTTCTTCAAACAAACATATCACCATTGGCTCATTAAACCGGCATTGCCTTTGGTCAATGCCGGTATCAGACGGTTTCAAAAAAAAAGGGTCGCTGCATTTAACACGCGCAAAAGCGTTCCAAGACCAGAGCAAATCAGAGCGGCGATCGGCACCCGCAGTGGCGTAACCAGGATATTATACGCGGGGGCAGGGGTTACATTTTATGCTGAGTTTTACGTAGGTACTGTTAAAAAAAAAAATGAAATAAAACACATTATTATGTAACATAAAATATAAAACGCGAAATAAACTCGATCGATTTAATTACGTTAGTTATTAACTGATAATAATAATTATGTAGCTAATAACAGTGTCAGATTAACCACAAATGTACTACATGCGTGATAAAAATAATGTATAAACGCGGTTGCATATACAATTCGAAATAGGTAGGTACCTAAAATTTTATTACAAGGAATCCACACAAAATTTATTTTAAAAAGCACGGTTCGTGGTGGTGTGGAGTAGTAGCCCCGTCACGTGGCTATGTCACTGGTCAACACTGCACAACGAGTAAAAGTCTGGAAAGCATAATAACCTAAACGTGTATATTATGTATATATATACAGCTATATAAATAATGCAAAAATACTCTTCACGTTTTCTCTGTATATAATATATATTTACATATTATACTTAATGACCCGTGCAATATTTCATTGTTTTAATACGACTGTCCGATCGCACGCAGTCGATTCGCTGGTATACTTGCAAAAACCAATCGTGCACGCGAGCGTATATTACTGTAACTCTATATACGTGGATAATATTATATTTTATCGTAATCTCGAAAAACCAGATTTATACTGCTGCAATCACGGAGTGACCGTAAGGCATAAAGATACCTAACCCTGTGACCAGAGAACGGACGATGGCGTGCAATTAATACGAATAGATAGATCTGCAAAAAAAAAACGAAAGAAATAAAAAATAAAAAATTTGCGCTATTTCTTGACCGTATATATTGTATTATGTACGTTCTTTGGAATTTTGAATTGATTTTTGTAATAATATTCTAAAACTGAGGTGTGTTTAGAAATCGTGTTCTAAAGAGGAAAGGAGGGATTGAATAAATTTTATTTTTATTTGTAAAACAATATACGTTTTTCTACTAAACTTTGGTTTATCTTTTTATTTTATCTAGTTCTGATCTGTGGGAAGAGAGGATGAACACCCAAAACCCGCTCTAGGCACGTCCCTGATTTTAACCGTTTTCATTCAACGGAATTTTTATTTATTGATTTATTATGATATTTGCAGGAGGTAAGAAAATTAAAGATTAAATTAACGTATAAAAAAAAACAAATAATGTAAACATATGAATAGTGCGAATGTATTTTCTAATATATGCGGTCCTTTAGGGATAAATGAGTATTAATATTAATATTGTTAATACATGTATAAAAAAATAAAATGTCTACGTAAAAACTAATCATGTCTTACGTTGAAATTTTAATATATCTTAATGCCAAAAAAAAAAGAAGAAGAAATTTGTTAAAAATTCATATTTCATAGCGCATTTTTTTTTTTTTCAAATATTGATGTTTGATTTGCACTCTATTAAATAATTTTCAAAACGTAAAACACTATGAAATATATTTACAGTAACACTAAATTTATACAAATAATACATATATATTATTATTTGACGCTTGTGTATATCTGTTAAAATGTTTTTTTAAAAAAAAAAACAAATGTGACATTTCAATATTTAAACGCGAATTGATATAAAATATAAATAACAGTAATGATTGTTCTAATGGAAGTTTCCAATAACGAGTGTTGGTACAGGTTGCTCACGTGGCCGTCTTATATGCACTTGTTACAGTATGAAACGACCTATTTATTGTATAAAAATAATAATAATATTATTTTAACCGTCGACTTTTAAAAATTATTACACGAACATAACGATAAATAATATAAAACGGATACGTTACCGATTTCGTCGGTAACGCGTAATAATCGTATGAAATCACGTCGAGCCGAACGCGAATCGTATAAAAACCTATTTAATTAACACGATCGTGACGGGAATTTATCGTTTTCGCGTTATAATTTGCATATCGTTCGTTCGTATACATATTACATTGCGAACGATATTCGACTGTAGCTCGTTTGTCATTACACCGGCGGCCGTCATGAAAAATCCTCCTCTCGGCCAAAACGCGCGCGCGTTACGGGTTAACAAAAGTGCTAATGTCAAGGTTAAAGTTTCCACGGGAACGTTGCGGACGCGCTAGAAAACCGAAACGACAGCGATCGTAAATAATATAATATAATAAAATAGAAAAAAAATAATAATAATAAAAACGATTCGTAATCCCACGCGTACACGAAAGTGTAATATTACAATAATAGTTAGATCGCCAGTATAATCAATTTGCGATTAATTAGTGATTATATCGCGTCGAATCGAGGATAAGGACTATAGCCCCGAACCACGAAAAGCAAGGGTAAACAGCGTAAAGAACGTCTCAATGTCCTTCGCCCGAAGTGTATTACAATATGCGCGTGCGAAGTATACACCGGGCGCTGCTCCGGTGTGTGTTTAAGCGCGCTGCAATCGTTCGTATTCAGACGCGGTCTCTCGTTCATCGCCGGCTCGAATCTCATAACGGAAAAACGTATTGTTCGAACAAAAATGTTCTTCTCCTCCTCCTACCGAACTTTCGTTCGGTTCGAAACTCGACGACAAAACAATGGGACAACTTTGCCGAGAACATAATATTTTCAAACACACGGTTCGAGGACATCCGTGCAGTTGTGTGTACAATATGATACGCGCGCACAATGGGTGGTGAACGCGCGATTTTTTTCTCATTCGTTTTCGATTGTCTAACAGCAATATCGAACATACAATAATACAGAGAGGTTCAAGGATCGTATACGGAAATGCTAGACTCGAGATTCGTATCGATATATTTTATAAAAAAAAAAGAAAGAAAAAAAAATTACGAATTTATATATCACGCAGATTCCTAAACAGTTTATTGGTGCGACAATTTTTGAAAACATTTTCCTCTGGTAAATTTTTCTTTTGGTATGATATACGGATAATTATACCGAAAATCACATTGTATAAACTATATATAGTACCGGTGGGAAACGATTATCAATAATTTATTAGTTGAATATGAAAAGGGTGCGCTTGTTTTCGATTATTCTTGATAATTGCATCGATGTTGGTCAAATATTGAGACGCGAAGAGTTTGAAAATTGAAATTTGTTCCAAAATCTAGGTTTTTTTGTATTGCAACCACGATCGAAAATCGAAAAGTTCACAATATTATTCTATGAAAAATTGAAACGGCGGCGTGGTTTTTATAACTTTAGCAAGAAGTGTTATCTGGTAGTGCAGACGACCGGAACTCCATTAAATATTTAAACTCGTTCTTAATGAATCGTTTCCAAACGGCTGATCATCAATAAACAGTATTATTTTTCAACTCTCGTAATGGTCAAGTGAAAATTTTTCGCCACTCACTTTTGGGTCGCCGCAATCCACGGTCCACGGGACCCCCTCCGAATTATCAAATAATTTTTTTTCGAATCGTGTTTGTTTATATTTGGTGTTGGCGATTTTCCTGTATCTACAAGACCGTTGACAACGTTGATATTTCGTAAAATTTCCTGTTATAAATCTGGCGATATAGTAATAAAAATAGGTTAACTATATGTATATGTTGAAAATGTTTAATACGTTTTAATATTTGGCCTGCGGTTGTTCAAAGGGATAAGAAAAACTAGACTGCTTCTCCTATTTCTATTGACCAACTATATCGTGGAAGAAAAGAACAACGGGAAAATAATATATGATGAAGCACGCGTCGCGTTCCACTCGGCGGCGGCATAGCGTTTAAAGAGCGTTATTGTGAAATACACGTTTTGACTATCGTTTCTTATACTTTGCGCACTTGATTAATTGTTTTCGAGACTGACGTTTAAGCGTTTTGCTCCCGTTTTATACGTACACGAACGGGGAAATGTCCGAAAAAAAAAGTCTCATTGCAGATTTAGCTGCACGCCGCCGCCGTTCCGAATATATTTCGCTATTCTTATGTCGAATATTACATGCGAGCGCTCGCGCGCGTCACCGCTATCGTTACCTAAAAAGGATCGACTTAGCCGCAATAATAATATTATTGTATTGCAAAGGGTCAAGGACTTGGAAATCGCTCGGGACACACACACGCGCGCGCGCAGCCAATAGAAACAACCGTTTGCGAGATATTTCTATGCGTCGAGGATATTATTGTTGCTAACTCGATTATGTGTGTGTGTGTGTGTGTATGCTGTACGGAGCCGCATGCACCCATTTGATCGTATAGTTCTCGCATACGACCTATCGACCTTACGATTATAAAACCCGTTTCGTATTAAACATTAATTATAACTAACAAGGTGCACCGTAACAATAAAAATAAATAATAATTGGAAAAGGTATTTCGTCAAGCTTTTTCCACGTGTTATTGATAATAATAGCAGTCTCGTGTTAGGTCTAGTTTTTACGTCGGCCACAATAATGAACCTGCAGCGCTGATTACTGCGAATTTATAATATAAAACGTTATTCTTACGTGCGTGCGTCAATGTGGTAGCTAAATGAAACTAAACAAAATGTTTAGTAAAACGTCAATAGTCTAAACGCGAATCGCGTTAATTCAATCGCCAAGATGTGCAGATACAGTACTGCAGTTAATAATAATTCACTGTTGAAAAGCGTCCTAGTAAAGTACCGTACAGAAGAGGTTCGATATATATTATAGGAGATAACTCGTTAAGTAGCAGGTCCGGTCGTTTCATATAGAACGTGTAATTCTATAGACTTTTATGGAAATCGATCAACGGACAAGAGTACCTTCCGAATTCGAAATCATAAATTTAAAGAGCGGGAAGGAGTGTTTAACATATAGCGTAATTCTTTTTTTTTTCGTTTCCGAAATCCGGTCCACGCGGTAAATTATTTCAAACCGTTTAATCACCGATTCGGTTCGTATATAGTTTGGGAAATCGATTGATACGTTTCGCGTAATATTAGCTGTATAGTACACGTAAAAGCGCTGCTGATATTAATCGTAAATACGACATGAAATTATTGTTGATTTATAACGCAGCTTCGTCTAGAGTTTCACGATGGATGTTTATTTGTTATTATTATTAATCTTCTCGCCATCGACGTTCGACCTGCAGACAATATCGGGACGCACAAAATAAATATGCTACACACACTGTTATGTGCCTGTAATATAATTTTTTTTTTTGTAAATTATACAGGTCCTACGTATATACCTACTCATATTGAAGGATCCCACGAATCGTTACTCTGTTTATATGCGTATTACGCGATCGCCATATTCAATAGCTCTACACTGTTTTTACACTAAAATAATAATATTATTTTATAGGGTTTTTTATTTACGTTTTATTCGCGCAAAATATTATCGCGTTATTGTTATAACGTGGTATTCGCAAATTCTTACAAATTAAAATATTAATAAACCACCGGGTTTAACGGTTATAATTTATTTTATTTTCAGGCGAAACACTTATATAGCGGAAGAAATCGGAAATGTATTCATAAAATATGTCTGCAGTTTAACAATCAAAGTTATATTGTAGCACAATACGATATTTATAACACAAAACGTTACGTTCGGCGCTTTGCATTTATTCGGTTTAAAATTAAATAATATCGCTGTAAGTTTAACAATTTCAAATTTAAACCAATTTATTTACGGTACATAGTTCCTTTCTTATGAGTTTTATATTATATAGAGTTCCGTTTGTTCTCTCGCAATATTAACTTTGCGGAATCGCATTATGCAGTACGACTACACATAATTCTTCTAAATGTTTCGAAAATGGCTCATTTCGACGTTTATTAGTATTTCGATACAAGTAAAATATTTTTACGTGCAATAAACGCTGTAGGTCTTTAGTATAAAACAGTACACGAAGGCTATATAGTATGTATTAGTGCTATAATTATTTTTGCGAAGTATAATTTATAGATTATTATAGGGCAAAGCCGTGTAGTTTTATCCGTTGAAATAAGTAAAATCATTGGAAAATAAATTTTATAACAAAAAGTGTGGTAAGTGTTACCCATATGTATCAGTTTAAACGACAAAATATCTTTATGATTAACGGTCTATTTAAAATGTTTACATATCTTTCGTTAAATTTTTTCAAATTTATTTTACAGTAAAGTTATGACTAAACTTAACGTACTACGCCTGTGTATCAAAGGCAATATTGTCTAAACGCGCCGGTGTACCTATGGAATCCGAATGTATCACCTTAAAAAAAAAAAAAATTCTATACGAATATATAATTTATTATACGAACATATTACTTAATCTGGCACGTCACGATTTGGATATAAAATGTTGAAAAGAATTTCGCTATATTAATTTCGAGAGTATATGCGGAATGCTATTATGCGCGAAATGAATTTTTTTTTTTTAAATTTTTCTATTAAAAATAATAATCGTTGCGGTTTCGATGAAATAAACGGTTTCGTGAAATAGTGGCAGACGAAATATCCAAATAATATGGTAAATGACGCGTCTGGTTCTATATAATAATAATAGTTTATAGGTACCGATTATTATTTATTTTATTTTTTAATACCCAATTATTATAATAATCGTGAACGAGTCGAAAATACGTGGTCGATCACGTACCTACCTGTTTAGGTGTGTGATTTGATAAAATATGTGAATTCAATATGATTTACGATATCGGAGTAATTTTACGGTCATTTCGTCCGATACACGTTTTTATTACTTACGAGCTCATCGAGAGTCAAGGTCGTTAATGAACGGCTTGTACCGTACAAATCATACGTGACCGGAATAGCACTTTATTTCTTGAGAAAATAACGCGAACCCTACAGCTTAGTACTCAAATCCATTGATGACTCGCGGTACAAGGTGGTTTAAAAAATAATTTTTATTCATTAACGATTTTATTTTAAAATTATCGATTTTTTTTTTTACGGTGTACCTAAAAAGAATTCCTGTTGTATATATAAGGCTCGAGACGGACACGTGTAAACGAGTTTAAAAACACTGTACGCGACAAATAGACTGATATTATTAGCGCGTGATAACAGCGAAAACATTAATTGCGACTAAATGAAACGAATGAGATAAATATGGAGTGAAAAAAATTCGTGAACGATCCAATTACTTTTGGTAAGAATAAAATACGCGCGTGATTTTTCTACGCTGGCACATCCGCACGAAAAGCACGGTCTGCCCTTACACCGTTGTGTTCCTGTACGGCGGAATATTTTCACTGAATTAAAAAAAAAAAAAAAATCAAGACATTTAATCGAGACCGTCTCGTTTTTGTTAAAATGTACGTTAAAAAAAAAATTGCGTTAAAATTTTAGTAAATTATTGTAACGTGGTCGTTCGCCGACTGTATACAAGAACCAGTTAGTGATTCATTTCAATTGCAAAAACCGAAAATAAAAAAATAAATAAATACGAAACGTTGTAACACATATGATAATAATAATAACGTTGTAATTTAAAATAGGTGGTACCATTTAAGTAAAATATTGCTCGGGGGAACCCTAAACGCCCCGCCGGGATCATGCAATCCGAATGTTTACGATGGCGGATACGCCCTCGCTACCGCCGCTGTGAACGGCCGTCATCGTGCCCTCCGGAGGGAGCGAACTCGACGCTCGGATTAATATATAAAGCGAATCGTTGTCAATCAACTTTACACAGTCAACGTTCAGTTTCAATACACTTAACAACCAAAAAAAAAAACCTTATTTATTTACCATGGCATTCAAAGTAAGTAAAATGTTTTTTTTTTTTTATACCTATTTAATTTCGTTTCGTAGTGTGTTCGAAAACGGTGTTCCAGTGTTTGAATTTATACGTCAATTTGTTGTACGAGTCTCAGATATTAATTTGTTTTTCTCATACATTACATCGTGCGCTATAATTAGAAAAGTTCGTCGTGAGACAAGTTTCAAGTTTACTTCAAACTAATATAACACTTTGAATTATTCTAAAATTTTCAGTTTTCTCACAACCATTAAATTAATACATTTATTAGTGCATTTCTTTAGAGACTTTAGAAAATAACAAATTAATTGTATCTTTACACAAAGCATTCGTTACTGGCTATAAAAAAACGTATTTGAATTTTATTACTCGTATTTGTTACTGCCGTTTAACATAATTAATTATTTTAGCAAGCCCATGCTCGCGTATTTCAGAGTTTATATATAACGATTCGCGATAATGTCGCCTGTTTATTTCTTCATTTCATATTTCTAATTACGTTTAAGTCGTTTCTGTTTAATTTGAATATAATATATATTTACATAATACACGTTTAAGAAAAACGGTTCACGTTCGTTTCCTACTTTCTCTCGTGTGCGACGAGGGTTTCTATAATGATTTCGCTTATAAGTTACATTATATTCGCTAATAGCGCGATTAATACTTGATTCAATACCGTCTTATACAAATTCTGCTAAATATTTTACGTTACAAAATCGATTCGGGCTGATTCTACGCGCTTATGAATTTTTATATACTCGTATAATAGTATCATATACGGTACGAAGTCGAAAATGACGAGATTTCTGTCCGTTGATTTCGTTCACGTTACTCGTATTAGAACCGTTGTTGATTACTATAATATAATATTATTATGATTCTCTTATTGTAGACCGTCGCCGTCTTCGCCTGTGTGCTGGCTTCCGCACTTGCCGGCCCAGTAGCCCCAGCCTACCCGGCACCGTCTGCGTACCCAGCGCCATCGGCTTACCCAGCACCGTCCGCGTACCCAGCACCCGCCTACAAGCCCGCTTCGTACTCGGCGCCAAAGGCCTACGCTCCAGAACCCGCGTACGCCCCGGCCCCGTACAACTTCGACTACAGCGTGCACGACGACTCCACCTATGACATCAAGAGCCAATCCGAATACAGCGACGGAAACGGTTACGTCAAGGGATCGTACAGCCTGGTCGAACCCGATGGCACCAAGAGAATCGTCGAATACACCGCCGACGACTACAACGGTTTCAACGCCGAAGTGAAGAAGGAAGGCACTCCGTCTTACAGCTCTGCCCCGGCTTACAAACCCGCGTACAAGGCTCCGGCTTACCCGGCTGCCCCGGCTTACCCGGCTGCCCCTGCCTACCCGGCTGCCCCGTCATACTCCGCACCGTCTTACTCTGCCCCGGCCTACAAGCCAGCCTACAAGCCAGCCTACTCCGCTCCGGCTTACCCAGCTGCCCCGGCATACCCAGCTGCCCCGGCATACCCAGCTGCCCCGGCCTACCCAACTGAGTCCTACCCGGCTGCCCCAGCATACGGATATTCCACCCCTGCTCCGGCTTACGGATACTCCACACCCGCCCCGGCTTACAAACCTTCGTACGCTGCTCCAGCATACAAACCTTCCCCGTACAAACAGTACTAATTCCTCTTAAACTCTAAGAAACAAATATAAATTATTGTATTTTTATGTAAATAAATATCAATTTGTCAAAAATTATGTGTTTTTGAAAATTCTTCAACCTATTTAATTTTCCTAATCATCTTGATAACCCTCAAAGCAAAACTTGATAATATAGTCTATACGATAATTCTTTTTAGTATAAATTATCGTATAATATAAATTAATCTTATTTAAATTCATATTTTTCTTTTTACGCTATAAATTATAAAAATTACTTCTCTTCGGTTAACTGCAGTAGAGTAATAAAAGAGCAAATTCGTACTACGTTATTAAATGGGGACTTGATTTAAAAATAAAATAATCGCGTACATAGTGAAAGTACGTAAGGTGTAAAGTATTTTAGAAAATACCATAATTTATTTTTCGATACCTAATATAAAGAATCGAAATAATGTTTATGATAAAAAAATAATTTTTTACAATTTTCACTTTGGAGAACATGATTTTAACTAGTAATATGAACAGAAAGTTTGCACGAGAATTTTATAACAAAAAAAATCGTAAATTTAAACAAATTAAAATAAATATTACAATTTTTTAACCGCCAATAATAATTCGCACTTCGGACAAGCCTTAAAATTAGATTGATTTATTAACTTTGTTTTAATATTTAAACGAATACTTTGTAATTATATGGCGAAATAACACTTTCGTTCGTTTAAGCATTTACGTTTACAGACAGACCATTCGTGTAATGTTTGGGTCATTATTTGAGCGATACAAATTAACGTTCTCGGTTTACGTTGTTGAAGAGCGTTCAAATAAATTACTGTATAGCAGACAACGGCACTTATGGTCTGTTCGACTTTTAACTCATTCGAATTTCATTATAACTAATGGACAATGTGCGATTTATTGTTCCTATCTCACATGTGAACAAAGATGAAATTCTATATGTCTATATATTTTTTTTTTTTCCCAGTAACATTTATCTATGAAATATTTACTCAGATATATTTAACAAGGATATTTTATTGTAAACAAAATTTGAACCGCGTTTTTGTGTTTATAAACTTTGTATAAATATTATGTAAAATATATTATGTGTTTGTATTTCTTGACAGGAAAAAATCTCAAGTGCAAAATATTTATGAATACGTTCGTATACAGTTTTAAACACTTTATCACGCTTAATTAATTTGAATATAGAAGTATAATTTTAAACTAAAAAAAAACTTTATCGATAAATTATAATTCTATGTTAAAATATCTAATATCACAAAAATATACGGAACGTGTGATGTGACTTTCATTAACTTTTAGGAGTATTGAGTATTATTATTTGAAATTTAAAATTATATTCAATCATAAATCAACTAGTCTTGGATGAGAATAATTAGAAACTTACGTAATTAATTTTATAAACGAGTAGGAATATACTTTGATGTAAAGTATAAATATACGAATGAAGTTATCTTGTTTTTAAGTATATAGTTTTAAAAATGGTCAATATTTTTAGAAATCGTATTAAATATTTTTAGCATACGAGTATGTAGTAAAATAATCGGTATACGTTTGCATTGTCTATTAAAACACTAAAATTTGTATTCTACTTAAAGTCTTTAAGATGGTCGTGAAATTATATATGCTTTCTGAATATCTTTCCATAAAATATAACTAATATTAATTATTTAAAGTGGCTGTATGTTTCATTAAAAGCACTTATTTGAAAAAATTTATTTTGGACGAACAAACCTATAAATATCATATGTAATATTAAAAAAAAATTTTTTTTTACGTTTCATACTACCTACGTATTGTTTAAATCTTAATATGGTGTATTTAATCAATAAAATAATTTTTTATAAATAACATTAAGAATAAAAATTAGCTGGATTCGTACGGTCTAAATCGTTCTTGTAAACTTTATTAACGTATCGAATTTTGTAAGAGCATTACGTAAAATTACGTATTTCTACGTGTACGTGTGACAACTCTTACAATATTGTCTAGTTCAATCCTTTGACATAAAATTAAAACGCAGTATAAACGGTGGTAAATATAGTAAAGAAAGTCATAAATTAATACGTTATACATTATATTATAAATTAAATATCGAGCAGTATAAATTGACTTCACTTTTATGACTTTTGATCAAATACTATAAATTTCACTATAGTTAAGTAATATGTTATACTAACTTATAATTTTAGGGAGATTTTTATGTTATAATAATAATGTTTCCGGTCAGTCATAAATTTTATCATTACACTATATAATATGAATTTAAAAAAAAAATTGTAATCGAATCGTGGGTCGTTCACGTTAAGTAATTAAACAATTATGTCCCGTGAATATTGCAATAATTGCAAATTTGAATATTCTGTCTAGGAAAATATTTATATTCATATATAAACGATATAAATATCGTTTATAATATATTCGATTTGCAGGATCAATACACCATCATAACGTATCAAAAGTACACGCGTTATTTTCTCGACGACGTGAAAGAAAACAAAAATCATAACCACTCTATTTGATGACGCGTCAATTAATATATCGTGCATTTATTCTCCATTTTAGTTGATTGTTGGTCTCACAAGAAAATATAAATTGACGAAACCGTCGCGATCGAAAATAATAATAATAATAATAATCAAAATCGGTGTGCAGACAATCACTAACCGTGATCGTTTTCGTTTTTATATAAAAGAACAATTCATTCGTTTTATAATAATGTGGTTTTTATTTGTTCGGAAAATGATTTTTACGGTGATAAAAGTAAACAGAACAATTCAAGCAAATACAAATTAATGATTCCGTCGGTTATATTAAAAAAGAATAGTATGCATTTATTTGAAAATGTAATACGAAAAGTATGAAAATAATGTATTCATAGATATATGTATTTATTATTATTTCTATTTTATTTTCTCATTTAACAATTTAGATTTTGAGTTACGAATAGTTGGATAATGAATGATTTTCTATTCGCTGTATTCTCTATACGAGAATCTCACTAACATTGTAAATTTAATTTAATTTTTAAAAAAAGATTTTCACTACAATACTCTATTACGTAATATATTATTATCCGTTTGAATTGTTGAGTTTGTAAATAATTGAAAATTTATCGACGAATAAAAGACGAATTCTTATAAAAATATGTTTTTAATTGAGAAGTTTGTTAAAATACTTAAACGAAATCGCATTTAATACGTTTCTAAAGTATTAAAAATGATTTAAAATAATAAATATTCCACTTAATTAACTATTAAACATACACACATTTAACTTAAAAACACACGATTATTAGATAATATAATCAATACGTAAATGAAGAAATCCGTTTTATACTCGTAGATGATTCTCTTACTCCATCAATTAATTTGAAAACATTTTTCCATTCGATCCTTCGTATTTCTTCGCATATTTTAATTGGTATACATTTTGCCGATTCGTATACGCACATGGTGTCAGATCATTATATTCGTCCTTGTATATTATAATATCTTTCCACAATTCCATTGATCTTTTGACCCCAGCACTCTTGTATCATCTAGGTACTCATCATGTACACCTTGTGCTTTAAAAATCATACACTCGTGACGTCTCCGATACAAATCGGCGTATATTATTTTTAATTCGATATTTTTCGTGTCGTGTGCGGTTCGTTATTATAACGACTCGTACACGCATGCGAGCTGTGGTTAAATTAATTTTTTTCTCTCTCCGAATCCTACGCAATTAACGAATACAATATACTATTGATTTATTCATTGCTCTCTTATAACGTTAATACATATATATAAGAATTTTAAAAACAACTAAAAAAAAAAAAAAATTAATAATTTGTTCTGATGATCGAGAATATTATTTGGAGAAAAATACGAATACGTACATTAGGTCCTTGAAAAAAATTTCTATACATAAATATGTGTGATAATAATGAAATAGAATTAATTTTGGGTACGCTTCGGAACGGATGATACTGCCGTTTTAAAGCGGTTACGTTAGGTCAAGATTTGAATGCGGATAATACGAGGAGAATACGTGCATTTTATTATCGTAATATCATTGTTTTTACATCTGAAATTGTTGGTTCACCAAAACTATTTATATATTTATACGGTAAGCGCAGCGTAACGTATAACAGATTATTTAACTGCACGACGGTCGAGTAAATAATTTCCCAAATAAGCTTTGCACGCGCGAATTTCAATTTACACGCTTTGACGAGAAATAAAAACCCAAATTATTTCCCTTACGAAACGCTTAACGGTAATGTTTTATAACGCGTAATAAATTTAAATTTCTAATATTAAATCCGTTTGAAAAGTTGTTATGTTTTTAGTGGTATACCGTCGTTATACGCGCGTGCGCGTACCTGCAGTATACCCGAGAAACCTTATAATCTGGGTGTGGCGCGAAGTTGTATAACAATATTATTAACACATAATATTATATAGAAATAATTTTACATTTCGAGACTGCATAAAATAATACTTACGTGTTATTAAAACGAACCGACAAAACGCTGTAACGAATTTCGTGTACGCGCATAGATTTTTAAAATATTAGTTTCACGAGTATATTCGGAGTAATCCTTCGAGTTGAAAAAAATATAAGTATAGTCATTTTAGATTATAAACGTTTTGATCGTTTCAATTGTATCGGGTAATATGTTAAAACACGGTTTATAATTATTTGACTTTTATTTTAAAAAACGCACGATTCAATAGTATCGTTTAAAAAAAACAAATAATTAATGTATGCGATCCATTAAATTACTTACGAAACTATGAAAATTCGTTTTATTCACTACAAGCATACGTTTGGCAAAAAAAAAAACAAAAAATCTAAATATGTTACACCAGACAAATCTATTTTATTATATATTGTTTATTACAAATTTTAGTGGGGAAAAAATTACGAAACGTGTGATGAGAAAACGATAACTTTTTAACGAATAAAACGGTTCATTAAAGATATTTTTTTTTTAACGTGTGTTTATACTAATTTATATATAAAAATACCTATTAAACGTTCTTTAACATAATATAATGGTTTTTATGTTTCGATGAATATCTTTCGTAACAGAGTCGTTATATTATACCGAAAAAAAAAAGTATTTTGTCCCTTTCATTTTCCTAAAAATAATGTTTACGCTCGAAATCTCTTGTGTGTTCGCTTTCAAGAATTGAATATCGCGAACAACGATTGGAAGTAAAAAAAAAAAAAAGACGCGTTCTTTAAGATTTTAATATCGTATTTTTACAAGAGTGTTGGCGACTTTTTCGTTTATTAAAAATATTCAAAAAAAAAAAAAAACCAAAACGCATATAGTTTCGAACACGAATATTTTCTCGGTACCGAACATTATTTTTGTCGCCAATACGTCGAAAATAATTTTATGCTTTAATATTGAACGCAGTAAATTTCTATAGTGAATCATAAGAGATTGAAATAAAAAATAATAATAATAATACAAGTACGCGTATTACGGTATTATTTGTAATAAATACGTTTTATTATTTGTAATAAATACGTTACAAACTTTTTGACAAATATTCGTCACAGTATAGACGATAAAGTGTACGATACGTTCCGTACAACACGTTTTTTGTGGACATAAAAATATTATTCCGATACGTCGAACCGCAGACGATGATGATGATGATTATGATGATTAAAAAAAAAAAAAACTCCTCGGTCGGTCAACGTGTCACATAGTGTTTCTGTACAAAACGGTCGAATCTAATTAACGTTTTAACGGCTCCGGATGGAGTCCTTCGCCTGGTTTCGTCGCGTTCGCTCCCGGGCCCGACACGCGCGTCGGAAGACTTTTTCGCGCGTACGCGTTTACGGCTCGTCCGCCGATTGGACGTCCCGACGAGCCGCACCGGCAGCGGGAGAGGACAGAACACACGAATATCGCCGCCGCCGCCGCCGCGGACGAACGGTGGAGCAACATCTCGTCCCCGTTGCCCGAGGGGGAAATCGGGCGACCCGGTGACCCCCTCGGGTGCGCGGCGCACGCCCTCGCTATAAGCACGCCGTTCGCGCGTTTACTTACGCGGGCGCCCCCCCCCCGCCCCCGGCAGACCCGAGCCGAGTCTCGCAACACCCGGCCGCGCTTGGCGTATACCCGGTATATATACCGGTGCGGACCATCCGATCGACCACAGTCGTCGACACAATCGTCATCGGTGACCATATCGAATTACAGCGCAGAGTAACGGTCGTCCGTCCGAACACACACACACACACACACACTTCTACGCCATGTCTGCCAAAGTAAGTGTACCCCTACTATATATACTCTCTACCAGGCACGTACACAAAATAAAATTTCGGGGGGGGGTTTACAAAATATAGCAATACAAATTGTACAGCAACGTAATAAAACAATTTCTTCCTCCTTACTCATTATTTTTTAATGTGACAAGAAATTATTTCGGGGGGTTTGAACCCCAAACCCCCCTGTATACGTGCCTGAACAGTATTACCGACGAGTAACCTCATTACTAATTATTAATTAGTTATTAGATAACTTCATTCCTCGTATAATATATTCCCGCGGCCGTGATTATTCGTTGAGTATTAACGTTTTTTTCTCCCGATTTTCCACCGTTCGATTTCGCACATTCGTCGTGCTACGCGCTCGTTGAAATTCTCCCTATACCGCCGCCGGACGGCCACCGCGTATAATAATCGTTCAACGAATTTTCGTTCCCGAACCGATGCCGCCGTGTTCTCCGTTTCTAAAACGAATTTCTAACGGAATCTCGTCTCGCCGCCGCCGCCGCCGCTGCTGCTGCGGCGGACGGATGCGCCGAAAACCGTTGGAACACGGCTCGCGTTCGCCGTGCACCGCGTAACGTGACGACGCTCGGGCGCTGCTCTCTCGTAACCGACCGGTTTCCGTTGACGGGCGCCTACTTTTACTCGCGTCGTGTCGGCCGACAGACGCGGACCGTCGTCGTCACGACGCGCGATCCTTCTCAACAAGGTCGTGCGCGATTTTCCCTTCGTCCCCGGCCGTTTACGGCGGACGACGTCTCGGACATTTCTGCGCCCGGAACGCGTTCCGGATCTCACACGTTTCCGTTTTGTTTTCAGTTGATCGTGTTCGCGGCCTGCGCCGTAGCTTCCGCCCTGGCCATCTACAAGGAACCCGCGTACCCGTCTTATCCCGCAGCCCCGGCTTACCCGGCCGCAGCCCCGGCATACCCGGCCGCTCCGGCTTACCCGCAGCTCCGGCTTACCCCGCAGCTCCGGCGTACCCCGCGGCCCGGCGTACGCCGCGGCCCCGGCGTACCCCGCGGCCCCGGCCTACAAACCGGCCCCGTACTCCGCGCCCAAGCCGTACGCTCCGGAACCCGCCTACTCCGCTCCGTCGCCGTACAACTTCGACTACAGCGTGCACGACACGTACACCGGCGACATCAAGAGCCAAAACGAATACGCCGACGCCAACGGCTACGTGAAGGGATCCTACAGCCTGGTCGAGCCGGACGGTAGCAAGCGCACCGTGGAATACACCGCCGACGACTACAACGGTTTCAACGCCGAAGTCAAGAAGGAAGGCGGATACGCGGCGCCGTCCGCTTACTCCGCCGCGCCGGCCTACAAGCCCGCCCCGGCGCCGTACAAACCGGCTTACTGATCGGTCGAATCGTAATCACGCGTTGCATCTCAAACACCCGACACACATAAATTCATCATCGACTGCGAGCCACCACCGTCCGTCCCAAGACTGTTTCCCGATGAGTGCCGCCCGCTCTTGTACCGCAGCACCTTTATCGATTAACAAATCGTACACTGTAAACTCTAATCGCGCGGACAATATTATATTGTTATCCGTGTATTGGTGTGTGTGTGTGTGTGTTTTTTTTTCTTTTAATTTCCATTATTTGTCATCAATCGCGTTTTATTTATTGTAAATAAATGTCACCTCGCGTGTCGTAACAGTTTAACGAAACGTTTCACCTACATTTTTACCGTTGCCTACACACGAGAAATTATTGGAACTTTCCATTTCGTACGCGTACACGATGACGCGCACGGGCGAACACAAATAATATATTCCTCGAGGCGACTGGTCCACGCGACGACGAGCGTCTGCCTCGCGCATTGTCCCAATATGGTCTGTGCCAGGGATGGCAAATAAGTGGCACGCGTGCCAAGGTTGGCGCGCGGGAGATTTTCGACGGCACTCGAATAACTTTCATTCGTCCGTACATATTTATCAATTTTCAAGTAACACAATGCGTAATAAATGAATTATCACATACGTAGGTATTAATATAATCTATATTTCACAACGACGATCTTTATTTTAAATAAAATATAATTTATAATAGGTTGTAGTCAAATAATAATTAGCGGCACGGCTGAACATTTTTTTTTTTTGAATTTTGTCATAAATTGGCACGTTGAAAAAAATCCTATTTGCCATCCCTGGTCTATGTTCTATTCGTACGGTGTAAATCGCGCGGCAAACCAATAGCCGTGGTACAATACGTTATACGGTTTCCACGTCGTTCGTTAACCACAATATTTCTACCATAAAAATCGAGTTAAGATTATACTCGGTCGAGTGTTGGCGATTTTAAATTGCCGCTCTTTATATAGACGACGTAAATCCATATAGAGAACATAATATTTCGTTCACCCATTCCGTATTAAATTTTACTCTGAATAACGCTCCGGTGTATATTACGTAATATACACTTATCGCGTTATTCTATATTGCGTTTGATTTACTGTTTATTAGAATTTTAAAAAAATATATATATTTACGATTCCGTGTCTCGTCTTCACGAAACAATATATTCTGCGCGCAATACCCAATAAAGATAATAATCATCATACGGTGGAAAAACGTATAAAAAAAAAAAAAAAGGAAAAGAACATATTATACGCAATACGTAAACAGCGTACAGGAATAAGATAACGTACTACATTATGTTTATAATCTTTGTCCGTACAAGAAACGTATTCTATATACAAACATTAATCATATACGTATACGACCGAGCCAAAACAAAACAGTATAACTATCTATACCCACAATACTCGTTTTAAGGTTATTAAAAAGAAAAAACACATAGATAATATTATTATACTCATGTATAAATATTATGAAAGTTCTCGACGAGTATAAAATATATACATATATACACGCGTATAATAATATTATTATTATATTAATCGGTCAATGATACAGTTATATTTCGTAATAACATATACTAATAAGCGCTGTACTCATTTCGTTACCAGCGTTTGTTCGATTTCGTTTGATAACAACATATTTTACGGTACATAAATAAATTTTAAATATTTATCTGTATATTCACGTGACGTGTGTATACGCGCGACATGATTTTTAAAAAAAAGCGGAACGTTTTTTTTTGCGATTTTCCGACACAAAAATAATATAATTTAAACAAATCGTTTATACGGTATTTTTTTTTTTTATCGCGTTCGTTTGGTTTCACACAAAGAATTGTAATAATACAAAAAAAAAAGTTCGTTTTAACTCTACGATCACGAACGGGAGAAAATAAGCCGTTATTGTACGCAATATACTTGTTTTATAATCGAGGAATAATGTTCACTGCAGAGGGGAAAAATGCTTCTAATGTTTCAAAATCGTGACGTATAATAAAATATAAAGAAGGATCGGCGCGTATTTTAAAACTAATAAGCTTCATATAGTTATATTGTGTAACGTATAATATTATACGTATATAATATAAATAACGATAAGCCAACATTTGATCGTATGACCCTAAATTAAATATTATTCAACATTTTTCTTCCTGCAACAAAGACACAAGCAACATGTATACTTAATACACAACCACTATGTGCAATATTAATACTTATATTCATTTAACGAGTGATTATTATTACTACACGAGTATATATAATTTTTTTTCCCACTTTTTGAATTTAAAAACGATCGTGTAAAAATTACGTAAAATAATATTCATTGTTGTCGCACGTTACATATATATACGGTAATTCTATTTTATTTTAATAAGTCATACATATATATGTTTTATAAAAATTGATTAAAATAACACTCATTTTCTAAACAAATATTTGCGATTTTGAATTTATATTGCGTATCAATTCGATTGAAAAAATTGTAAAACTATTCATTTACAAAAAAATATATATATATATATTTAAATAATAAAAATACGAACACTAATCTTCACTATTTGTTAACTCGGTGATTTTTAGGTTTTTTAGTTTTTATTATTATTTTTTGTAAGTTCGAACATAAAGAGCGGAAGGACACAGCTGGTGTATTATTTCAAAACCCCGTACAACTCCAGTACCGACTGTTTACGTATATTTTAATAGTACACGAACAAGTGCGTACGGCATTGTAAAAATTGTATTCGCTATAATAAATTGTACAAAGGAACGTTTAAATGAGCTGAACGAACTTTGAACAGTCAAATAAAATATTATTTTCTAAAAACATTACACCACACGGTGGATCGTTATATACGTTATAATATATATATATAGTATCGTGATGAACGCGATGCCAGTACCGTTTCGAGTTTCGTTACTGTACAAGCTAAATCACACTACAAATCATTCCGTATTTTATTATACACCATAACGTTTTATTTGCGTAAATACCATATAAAAAAAAAGAACTCGGAACACAAAACGTTTCTGTAAAACATCACGGCAAAAAAATACATGTTCGTGCTTTTTATTTACATCATATTTTTTTATTGCGTTCGCACAAGATGGTAAAAACCATATTTAACGTGATACCGCGCGAGTGTACTTACAAGTATCAACTAGTAAGGAAATGTCTACTTTACGAGCGTGCTGAATTTCTGGTTACCGTAAATGATTTTTATGATTTAACGTTACGAATTGACGAGCTGCAATAACGATTTATAGCGTTACAATATCATGACCCATCGAATATATTGGTAATAACGGACGGACACGACTGGCAATATATAAGCTGGTGTCTACGTAACGTAAATCTAAACCAAACACGACCGGTAAGTGACTAAAATGGAAAGTATGAATAAAGAAACGCTCGTTACAGCGCAGACTAATGCGAACAGCTGTATCTATAAATCGGTAATCCTCCCGCAACACAGTAGAGTAGTGAAATTGCCTATTCGATTCGCCGTTTCTTTGAACGATTCGCGGAGTCGACCGAAATAAATTTTACGTTGAAGAATATTTTTATTACGCGAATATCGCCAGAACCGATAGAATAACACTATTTCGT
Organism: Slavum lentiscoides; assembly: GCA_032441835.1. Taxonomy (NCBI): domain Eukaryota; kingdom Metazoa; phylum Arthropoda; class Insecta; order Hemiptera; family Aphididae; genus Slavum; species Slavum lentiscoides. The sequence continues at coordinate 7,808,669 of CM063707.1, read as the reverse complement.
AAACAATTATACGACAGATATGAAAATAAATATTGACGCGAATTACACTGTACTTGTCGCTCGTCGAGTGGAGATTTTAATCGAATTACTCAAATTTTCAAATTGAAAGTTAAAAAAATCCCAAGTAAATTATCCGTAAAAATAAAATATTTTAAACACATTTTTTTAGCGAATAAAATTATAAATAATTTATATTTTTAATAACATAAACAATTATTGTTATTACTATAAAACATTACGATGGTGCGCATTTATTTATCTCGGAAATATAAAAATAATTACTGGAATATGGTCAAAAGAATTATTAATATCTGAGAGTAAATCATGTACAAAACAGAACAGACCCGTGTTGTTGAATTGGAATAACTCCAAATATTGTTGTTTTCTAATTCAAATATATATATACATATACACCGACAAATCAATATTACGGTAAAGTTCTTGATGTACTAATAAAATAATTTTTTTTTTTTAAAGCGCGGCGGTATTTTTTTTCTGTCAAACATATATTAATGTACTATTTAAAAATAGATCTATATAATAATAAATAGACAATCGTTTTAAATTACATATTTAAAATATCAGCGCGACTAAATTATAATAGTCTACCCGGTATAATTGGAATGTATTCGAAAGTACTATTATTATGTGAGAAACGGGCACTAGTGATGTGGAATACTACGAGTATATACTGCAGAATAAATTTAATCTCCGAATATTGATTATTTTCAAAGAAAATATCATACAACGATGATTTCATTAGACCAATTCGATGTAAAAAAAAAAACAGTGGATATAAATACAGATATCAGTAAACACAGATTTTAATTGCAATAAAAGGATTATAGAAACAAATCAGTATTGACAAAATGTCAATTGACTAATAAAATAAGAAAAAAATTAATTCCAACGAAACACGATAACCGATGATAACCGATATTTTATCATCCAGTCAATAATATATATATTATATTGTTTATAAACGCCATTGTTTTTTTTTTGTGTTTAAATTTTGAAATATCATCAAGTTAACATTTTTTTCACTACTCGCGTCAAAAGCACTACACGCAGGGTCAAAGCGAATATTTCAAATATTTTAGGGTTTAGGTATTCTACATAACTTGACTTTTTATTTATTATTTTATGCATAGTTTTCGATTGTTATCGAATAATAATCACGCGCCGTGAACTATATAATTCAGCGATTCAACTATTGTCAACGCTTTAATTGGACAGAAAAAATACATTATAAAACATTTAAATATTTAAATATCGTGACTGACCAAAATGCCGTAGTAGTCTGCTTGGAAACGAAGAAATTCGTATTATAGAAAATGGAGATTGTTGTAGTTTGGCCGTCGGTTTATTACCTACTGTCGAGAGATTGCTGCGGTCTACATGCGTTCCTGGGACCCTGGTACGCGCGATTTACTAACAGCCCGCATTGCTACATTTTCTCGGGTATTGCGTTCTTTATCTGCGTCTCTACTTCGTTTCGAAATCTTTGCACATATTGTTCTCGGTGCGATCAATTTGTTACCAGATCAAATTCTCCGATATCCTCTACAAATTCGATGACATTCAAAGGTATATAAATTATACGACAACAACGATTATCGGGTAACGTTCATTGCCTTGCAAGGCATACAAATTGGTAAATAGAATATTTAAAAAAAATAACGAGCCGCGGTGGAGTGTTGTGAATGTCGCTTACTCGGATAAAGATTTTAGAGTGTATTGTTTTATTACTAATATAAATTTGAAAGCAATGATAAATCATTTCATTCGATAAAATAATATTTTGATTTAATTTTTTTCTTAATATTTTGGGTATATAATAAAAACCTCAAAATCTATAATTGCTATATTATATATAGTACAAAATTAAAAGAGAGTTTTTGCAAATTTTTTTAATATAATATACAGTTACGTATTTGACGAATATTTCGAGTTTCTATACCCACTAGTTTCAAAGTTACGAAAAGAAATAACGATAATCGATTTCGACGAAATCTCGTTTTTATGTAATTTTTCGGTAGATTTTGAGTCATATTTTCAGGCGCGTTTTAGAAAATCGAAAAATGACCTTTCTATAGTACCAACTAGATGCAATTCGCTACCGAAAAGAAAGTGTGACTGTATAGATTGGAGCACTCCTTCAGGTAGGATTTATGGGTATACAGACTAATAATTCCGCTCAGAATCTAAAAGGCAAGAAATGTACGGTGTACAATTTTATGAAAAATATCTACTACAGTAATAAATAATTAATATTCCAGCTATTTCTGTGTTATTTATGTATGTAATTATATATATATATAAGTTTCATGTCAGAATGTAAGAATGATCCTTTTTTTTTTTGTAATTTGTAATATTGTTAAGTAAATATGAATAAATTAATCATGACGAGACAAGCATACCTGCGTACCCCGGCGAACGATTAAATAAAATACACAGAATGAAATTCTCTACAGTTTTTACGTATTACCGAATGTAATTTGTGTAAATATATAAATAACTAATTTCAAATTAAGAACACAATTTTTTAATAAAATCATTTGACCTATAAAAATCAATCGTATTATTCCAACTTCAATGTGAAGTTTTGTACCTTAGGAGTTTTATAACGTTATACAGTACGAGTAGTATATCCATATTCGTTCATATGTAATAGATCGAATAATATAAAATTATTTCTGTCAAGTAATTCATTATGTTATTTCAGGATGTAAATATATCGTTTTGATTTGTTTTACAATATTGTTATTCGCCGATATTAATGCCCAGCGGAAAACTAATAAATTGCTGAGAACACTAAAAAAAAAAGCGATAATTTTCAAATTTAATATAATACGAATATAGAAATTCTTTGTGAGAAAAAAAGTGAAAATAAAATAAGTATCAATAATAAGCACGTAGTTAATAAAACACTGTTATTTTAGAACATTTAATTGTTGTTTTTCTGCTGTGTTTAACGATATAATATAAAACAAAAACAGATGTTTTATATAAATTATAAACAGTGAATTAATATTACCGATATAGGCTATTTTAAAACAGATTTATTTCAATTGCCGTATTACTGTTAACGTTTAACACTCTAATTAATAATAATTATTGGTGTTACAAAAAAACTTTATGGAACGTTAAAAGTGCTCGATATCGGTCACGTAGCACAACCTTTTGGAAAGAAATATTTGACAATAGGGCGGTAACCGACTAAATAAATAAGAAAAAAAATAAATCGGTAGTCAACCGGTTCTAGTAAAACACAAGACGCGTTTAGCGAAAATTATATCGTTTTACGGGAAGGGATACAATTTCAAAAAATATTCGACATAAATACGGATCATTTTAGGCGAAAAGTATCAGTCGAAGACAACTATCGAGCGCACACTGTTAAAATCATTAAAATTTTTTTTTAAAAAAACCAACAAAATGTCCGTTAAGGTATACATATATATATATAATTTTATGACTCGTCCCGAATACCAGCACCGTAAATTGCAATTTTTAACGTTCCGTGTTGAAATATTGTTCTGTTTGAAATTATTTTCAGATGATCGTTCTCTTCTCCGCCTGCGTGGCCACCGCTCTTGCTCAATACGCCGCACCGGCTTACCCAGCACCGGCTTACCCGGCACCGGCTTACATCGAACCGAAGGCCTACGCCCCGGCCCCGTACAGCTTCGAGTACAGCGTAAACGACCCGTACACGTACGACGTCAAGAGTCAACAAGAGTACGCCGACGGCAACGGTTACGTCAAGGGCTCGTACAGCCTGGTCGAACCGGACGGTTCCACCCGCGTGGTCGAGTACACCGCCGACGATTACAACGGCTTCAACGCCGAAGTGAAGAAAATCGAAGGAGGTTACAAGGCCCCGTACAGCGCACCGGCCTACAAACCAGCCAGCTACTCAGCACCGGCCTACAAACCAGCGTACAAACCCGCATATTAATTAATTATTAAGAGTTGTGTCGTCTTCTCTCTCTTCCATATCTTTGTCGACTTCATCGTGTACCACTGGACCGTCGTGTCCATCATATTGAACCGCGGTTACAAAATCATACATTGCCATATTTTATAAGCCAACGGTTAAGATAATCGTTTTTATTGTACAAAAAGAATATTAAAAAAATGTGTGCTTATTGAACATCACGGAGTTTTATCTTTTTTTTTTACATTTCACATTATTTTACTGGTTAAAAGTGTTCGGTGCTATGCGTTTTACCCGAAACCCAATGTATTTTATGTACATCAGTATTGGAGCTGCTGAACACTTACACAGCATTTAAAAAATATTTATAAAATCCTTTTACCTATTGAATTATACGTATGTACGGTGATACAAATATATTTTATTATGTCGTAATACATTTTTTTTTATATATATTCAAATGAAACCATTTTATGTTATTTTATAACATAAAGTCTTAAAAAGCCATAATATTATATTAGTGCAATACAATTTGTTCAGATATTCGATAAGATTTGATTTATCTGATCACAAATAAAAGCTGTAATATCAATCGAATTCGGTCAAAAGTCGTATTATGCGTAATATAAATTATTATATAACTATTAGAATTATTTATTATCGTCAAGAATTTTTGTTTAAATTTAATTCTCGAATAAATTTGCGGGAATTAATAAAATAAATAGGTGAAAACAACGTGGTAATAAAAAAATGATATTGATAATTGAAATATGTCGGTTAAAATTATTTACTGTGGTAAAAAGATTGTCCAACATGATTTCTGTAATTTTACCGGACAAATTAACCGGAATCGTATCACTTATTATTACATTAGATTATCAAAAATTAATATTGCTAACCAATTTTTACGTTGGTTTTATTAAATTTCATGTCAGCATACCTCAAACTAATTATAGTTACATACTTACATAGAATAAGCAACGCGTAAAATTGTTTGTATTCAAATAATCATAATATACGGTGCGATAAAAATCATGAATTATATTTAGAATTTCCTTTACAGATAACATTTTTTTTTTTGTTATTAAATAATTGTCGGTCTCAGAAAAATCTTATTACTATGCGTAATATTTACTGCAAGTATAATTTGGTGTTAACGCACTAAACGAATAAAACACAAAAGTACGGAGATTTATAGTACAGATATTCAAAACGGTTTATTTCTTTTAATACGCCACAACTATCGCAGTGTTATTATTTTAATCACAGAAAAAATTAAAAATAAAGTACAATGTATTCGAAAAGCGATTCCTAGTTTACACGAAATATTAAATTATTACTCATAATTATTGTCATTTAAATAAGAATTTATTAAGATTGTCAACCTTTATTCATTAAAGAAATTATCGGTATAATAAATATGATTAGACGATATCAAACAACATGATAAAATATATTAGTTTTAACATTTTAAAGTGTCTATAATCGTTATTAATTAATTTCTTGGGGAGTTAAGATTTTAAATTCTAAATATAAAAAAAAATGTTCAGACAATTTTTGATATATTTAGAAATATTTTCTATACATTAAGGTTTATATCAAATGCTCATAGGTTCGAAAAATATTACTCATTTTCAATATTTTCAAATATTACATCGTGTTCATAAAATGTCGTCACTAATTACTTGAAAAACTTAGTTTTATTATTTTCTCAATGATATCACAATCAGCAAAGTCTCCAATACCCATTTATTCGATAGTTTTTTTTACTATTTTTATATAGCTATATAACAATTACAGCAGAGCAGTTTATCTAATAGAATAAATATTTATAATACACATAACTGGATAAAATAAATAAATAAATTCCTTGTTCTACGTCATAAAGTTTTAAGCACCTACGAATACAACTGCGTGAAAATACGTAGGGTATACTATATAAGCAAATTTAATTTATGCATCAACCTAATTAAACCGACGTTTTAGAATTTTATCATTTTCGAAAATATATATGTATATAGTAAATAAATATTTTTGCTTAGAATACAAAAAATATATAGAATAACGTGTTAACGATTAAAATATATAGATTTACGTAATTAAGCCCAACCAATATTTTCGCTGTATGAACACTGTTACAAAATAGTCATAAGTAATAATTTTGAAACATAAAAAAATTCTAGTTTATTTAATTTAATATAACCGAACCTAAAATAAACGTTATAATCGAACAAAATATTAATTTCAAAATTGTAATTAGGTTTACATTGAAAATTGCAAGAAAACATTATTAAACACGTTTTATTCAAAATCGTTTTTTTTTTTTTTTAATTATATTATAATCGTTATGGTACTGATTTGTGAAAACGCCTCAAGCACTGTATCACATTCAAAAACAGCCGGCATATTAACGCAATCAAAAATACGTTTTCATAACATTGTCTTTTTAAGAGTCAAATGTTTATTCATGTGAATGGCTCGAAAAAGCTGAGAAAAATCAAAAAGTGTATACAGACAAAAAAAATGTATGTACAATACATGTATATATGGTTGTTCATGGTATTGCATAAAATGTAAAGAAATAGTGAAATGTTGTCAAATTCGCGATATACTCGTTTTAAATTCATCTATAAAAATAATTTAAGAATAGTAAAAGTGATCCAAATTTATCATGTTGCAATATACCATCAATCATTATGTGGAGAGGAGAATTTGGTAAAAGGGCGGGGTAACAATTTATGTTAATACACGAATAAAAGCAATGCAGTGTATCGATACAACCGGTTTTGGTTAAACATAACGCAAGTACATCAAAATATGGCGAGATTGGAAGGGATAAAATTCCAGTAACGATTTTTAACATAAATAAGGAGGTTCAAAATAGAACACTATCAGTTGTAAGCAACAGAACCTGCCGAGCACAAAAAGTTCATTTGAAAAATAAACAGCAACAATGGCCGTCAAGGTATACGTTTAATGATGTAACGAAATTTATTCGATCGAATACCAACATCACAATTTCATATTTTCTTTTGAAAAATAAAAGTTAACATTTTCTTCTTTCATAAACAAATTGTTCAAAATACGTTTCAGATGATCGTTTTCGCCGCCTGCGTGGCCTCCGCTCTCGCTCAATACGCAGCTCCGGCTTACCCAGCACCAGCTTACTCCGCGCCAAAGGCCTACGCCCCAGAGCCCTCGTACGCTCCGGCCCCGTACAACTTCGAGTACAGCGTAAACGACCCGACCACCTACGACGTCCACAGCCAATCCGAATACAGCGACGGAAACGGTTACGTCAAGGGAACCTACAGTCTTGTCGAACCCGACGGTTCCACCCGCACCGTAGAATACACCGCCGACGACCACAGCGGTTTCAACGCCGTCGTCAAGAAGGAAGGTGGATACTCAGCACCGTCCTACAAGGCCCCGTCATACTCCGCACCCGCCCCAGCCTACTCCGCACCAGCCCCTTACTCAGCTCCGTCTTACTCCGCCCCGGCTTACAAACCAGCCTACTCCGCACCAGCCCCATACTCAGCTCCGTCTTACTCCGCCCCGGCTTACAAACCAGCCCCATACAAGGCATACTAATGATCATGTTCAATCTACACATTTACATTTTTATTCTTGTCATTGAGTTGAAGTTTTCGTTACCTATGAAGTTCGACTCATCTGTCTCACTTCCTATCACCTAAATAATATGTATTATTTATTCAATTTGTTAAATAAGTAATAAATTATTTGAAACATTACAAGTAAAAAGTTATTTTTATTTCACACGTTTCATACAAATATAGAAGTTCTCATTTTATACACAATGTGATTGAGTAATGTGTTTGTACTGCACGTTTAACGATGAATGCATTTAAGAATTGTTGGACAAGAGTACGCTAACTGATCCGTGTCGTTGATGGCTGTAAAATATTTTTAAATGGCAACCGGCTTTTTGGCGTTCAAAATATTAAATTTACGATCACACTTAAGTCACCTACAGCTTCGTCGAACCTGACGGTTCCGCCCACTCTATCGAATACTCCGTCGACTACAACAACGGGTTTTACGCCATCGTCGTCAAGAAAGAAGGTGGATACGCGGCCCAGACCTACAAGGCTCCTTCGTATTCCGCACACGTACCAGTCTACTCTGCAACAGCTCCACACTCAGCTCCGTCTTTCTCAGCCCCGTCATTCACAGTCCCGGTTTATAAACCAGCTCCGTATGAGGTATACATTATCTGCCTTTTTTTTATATATATATCTTCATTTTGTGGCACAAAAATTTTTGTTTGTAGTCTTCGATTTCCCATTATTTACCAACTACTTTAATGGGTTTTGTTTTGTTAATAAATAGAGAATTAATAATATTAATTACTTTGATTTATTTTATCGACATTATACCGTTCATTTCATATTCAAGGCTGTGCAAGTTAATCGATTTTTTTTTAACTCCAGAAATTTTTAAGCGAATATAAATTAAGTTAAATTAAGATTTACCTATATTTTTTTAATAACTTTAAAAGTAAAAAAAAAAATCAGCTTCGAGAAAAAACAAAATTTAACTTATTTAAAATTTTAAATGTTCTAATTAGCGAAAAAAAAAATTAGCATGAAAAACCTTTAATTTAAATATTAAATTAATTATAATTTAAACACGTAAATGTCACTAAATGTTAAGATTTTTTTTATTTAACGTTTTGTAACAAATATTATTAAAAAATGCTCTTTAATGCATTATTATTCTACGATACCTTTGTCTTAAAAACACGAATTTATAACATAAATATTCTTTAAACCAATGTTTTTCTTTAAAAATATACATAAAAACCAATTAAAAATATATTTGCAGTATTTAATTAAAAAATAAACAAAATAATAATTATTTGCATGAATAAAAAACCGGCGCGTTCGCGCAGGAGCATAAAATACGACAGCGTCCAATATTTTGAAATCGATAAAGAAAATAAATTGATGAATTCGCAAATTTTGAAAAATATATCATTCATACGGCATAACGTTTTTAAAATAATAAAATACGGGTTTGTATTCAAAATAAAAATAGCGTGTTTTTAATTTCCAAGAGTAAAACGGATTTTTATCTCAAATCGCCATTTACTACAGTAGCTATATCGTTTTGACAGACTAAAGTTATTTGAAATTTGTATGGTAAGTATACACAATCGGCTGTGGCTAACTCTTGACTGTGATGTATTTGTTTAAATCTGCCTGACTAATTGTTATACATGCAAAACACATTAATATTAAGATAAATGTGTTTAGACAGTTGGTCAACGTCTATAATAATTGTCTCGGCTCTTCGACCTACGGTTCCGACATTAATTATTATTATTTAACGTTCACCTCACGGAGAATTTTAAATAAAATGCGTAAAGAACAAAAATATATAATAATGAGAATAAATTATTATTTTAATGCGAATTTTAGTGGCCATTAAAATCATTATCAGCTGTAAAAGATACTAAAACACTGTACAGTAGGAAAATCAATAGTTTTATTTATTTTAATTGAAAAAGGAAATTAAATTGAATAAAGTACGGTCATTTCGGACATAACGGTCTCCAATTGTAATGAAGATCGATATATCAGAAAGTAAAGATAAAGGTTTTACAGTATTAAATTTGTGCGGAATTAAAATTACGAAATGTTCCGTCTTAATAATGTTAATCGTGTGGTAGTCTCGTTTAAATCTCTATTTCAACAGACTATGTTTTATGTTTTATTCCTTCTCAAACGGTTCAATCAGTCAACTCGTCAGTAAAATAATTATAAGTTGTAACATGACGTTTAAAAATTAAAATGTCAAACAAACGTAGAATTGTAAGGAATATTGTTAATATATTTTTAAAAGATACCGCTGTAACGCGATTATTGAATATATAGTTCGTTAAAAATATAAAGAAAATCTCTCCAATGTCTTACACAGCATTTTAACTACTGCGAAAAGTGTTGCCGGAGTATAACTGACGGATGTATTTCAAATTAAAATAGTTAATAAAAACACGTAGGTAATGATTTCGTTTTAAAAATCAATTAATTAATAAGTCGGGTAATTGAAATTTATATTTTTCTCGTTGTTTAAAAATTAAATCGAGTCATTTTAATATTATTAAAATAAATTAGTAATACGCAATTTTTTTTTTTTAATATTGTATTACGAATGTTCGGTCAGATTCGCGTGTTTCCAAAACAAAAACGTTTAATTGACATTGGTTTTTGAACGATTTAGTTTAAAAATCACAAAACAAAACCACACGAGGCCCGAAAGAGAATTTGAGAATTTATACATATTACGAACAGAGTATATATATAATACCAACGTAATCATACTGCATTCGAATAATATATTCTATTATATCTTAAATAATAATAATATTAATAATTTAATATTATAAATATATAAAGTTAATAACCCATCTTTCATCTTTTTCACGGCTACGGATATTGATTTATTCTGGAAATTATAACGACATAACATAAATAATTATATAATTTTATGTTTATACATCGTCTATATATATATATATATATATATATATATATATAGGTACGTAAATGTACACGATTAACACGATTTAATGGGTCATAGATCAAATTTCAACGAAAATATTATATTTCTTAAAATTATAAAAATTATAAAACATTTAATATCGCAAAGATGAAATAAAAAAATTAATTAAATTCAACGAAAAGAGATCTTAAACAGCAACGGTCTGAAATCAATAAAGAAAATAACGTATATTACGGAAATTCGTTCGTATAAAAGGATTTTAAACTTTTTACGTTACACGATTAACCTTGAAAGCGTTTACTTCGATAATGTTCAATGAACTCTCACGAAAAACATATGTTGTCAATCGTGAATAACCGGATTTAAAACTCGCTGAATAAAAACTTAGTGTTTACCTATACACATATGTATCAAGATAAATTACTAAAATAATTTTATAAATATGTGTTGTACATGCAACCACCCACTTATAGGTTGAACTTTGTTTATATATAATTATTTTATTTTTTATTTGCATTTTAAAGAAGGATAATTATTATCTATCCATATTTATCTATATCTATCTGGACATAAAAATAATATTCGACCTACATTTGTTTTAAATGTAATTTTAACGAAACCATCTCATTTCTGTCTGGACAAAAATATATTATTTTAGATTCTGAGCGAAGCTAGGAAGCTATTGGTTTTATAATGACGTTGACTTTATTTTTCTCTGTGCACAAATTTTCGCGTGGAAAGAATGCTCGGATGATCTCGTCATGCATTACGTTCCGGTAGCAAATTATGTGTCTAGTTTATACTTTATTTGAAGCGTTTTTCAATTTTCTCAGTACTTTCCTTATTTGTAAATCAAAAGAGCCCAAAAATTGAAAGAAAAACTATTTCTCATCATTGTTAAGCTCGGCGCGTAAATCTATCAAAATAATGGCCACAGAGTCTTGAAATTTCATACCGAGTATGTAACTTTGCACTATGTATAAGTAAAAAAAAAAAAAAATTTCATTACATTTCTTTTAATTTTGGTCTATTTACAACAGTTATTACGTTTTGAACTATTTAAGTTATAAAATGGGTAATTTTTGGTTTTAAGAGCTGAAATTTTTATGCAACCTAGTTCCGACGTTTCTTCAAATACCTTTATTTAAAAAATCTTGACAATCCTAAGTCACGATTTTTTAGTATTTAAACTCAACACTATCTATTATGTGTTGCGTTAAATAAAAGAAAAAAACAAAATTGTATGCGAATACACGTCCTGAATTTATGAATAATAAGATTTCGATGATGTTATGTCATTTATAATAATAATGATCACAAAATTAGACGTTAAAAAAACCAACATATATGTATATTTTTTTTTAATAGTTACGCCTATCGCCTAATGTAGTAGGTATTTATAAATTGATAACATTATACAAATATTTAATAACGAGGTAGTCCATCATTTTGATTATGGATAACGGTTTATATAATGATTCCATTGTTCGTAGGAAGTTATATAATACATAAATAACTTACCTTCAGTGAAGAACTCGTGTTTCTTTCAAACCAAGTAATTCAAACAAAATTATCTGCAAACGAAAAAAAAAATCGAATTAATTAATTTTGATTTACGTGCAAAGACAATAACCGGTCAATAAAAGTATTAGCGTACGTCATACGGTTACAACGTTTTTTAAAACGAGATCGCCCATACGCAACGCGTATACATAAAAAGTATCGCCAAATGCGTGTAGAATAATTATTGTAATATAGTGAAAGTTAAAAATGTTTTTTTTTGTATAAATTTCTATGTACTCATAAAACCGCACACAACGCAAAAGTCCATTTACTCGAGCAAAACGAAATCTATTTGCTCGCAGTATGTGTGTACACGTAATGATATTATTACCCACGAACCTCGTTAAAGTCGATTCAAATTAATGTTTTTAAAAAAACGAGAATTCGGGTTTTTTTTAATCACTCGTGTTTTTGATATAATAAAATTTGTATGTAACGTTTTGTAACGTCAATATTGTGTAATGTCCGTTAAAGTAAACGCATGACAGAGCAGTGTTTTAACGCGTCAGGCGGATGCCAGTGTTCGTATAGAGTAAAAAAAAAAAGTGACTGCACGCGGAGCCAGAGATCCGAATCACGCGTAGAATTAATGTTGGACGTTATTCGCGCAAGAGTTTTAAAAACAATAACAGTCACGCTTCATAACGCCTTAATCAGGGGCGCATTTAGAAATTTTTTTTGGTGGGAGCTGTGGCATTGAGTAAATATTATTGTTGAATTATTTCTAAATTCTAATTCAAGACTAAATCTTAAAAATAGGACAAATTACCAAATTCTCAACATTTTGAAAACAAACTACATATTAGGAATTTATTAAAAATATTACATCCTATAGCTATAGGGCATATGAATTAGTAAAGAAAGTTCCTGAAATTTCGGGGGGAGGCTGGAGCTCCATCAGCTCCCCCCCCCCATAAATACGCCCCTGGCCTTAATTAAAACGATAGTAGTTATCCATCTAGCGTACGAATACGTAATGTTCACGTTGTCTCTGCGGAGCCGTTTACACAGTGACAACATTTTTATTATGATGAATTCAATAAATGCGAGGAATGTTTCGTACAAAACGCTGTACGATTCGATTTGAATAAATGCAAATTATACACGTACTCTATTAATACCACTGCACTCCCGCGTATGTATTCGTTTCGTTTTAAATTGAACGATATCGGTTTTAATATACGAGTATTATAAGCAGTCTCGTAAAGTATTTGAGTAAATATATTCAAATACTTTTATAGTATTTAGAATACTTTTTAAATGCATTTTAAATAAAGTTATTTCAAAGTATTTAAATATTGATCCATAGGTATTTGTACTAGAATTACAAATACTTTTATTTAAATACTTCTAAATAAAATTTCTTGCAATAAGTTTTAATTTTAATACATTTTATTCAATCTAAATTTTCAAATGTATTTGAATGTATTACTATTGTGTTGTCTGATAAACTGACAGTTGGACATTTATGTACATATGCGGGTATAAATTATGTATATATTTATATTTGCGGGTGTTATTAATTAATAATTATTATAACTACATACACTTATATTATTTTTATTAAATATGATGATCATTTAATACAGGTGTATATATATATATATATATATATATATATATATAATTGTTTTTTTTCTTAAAAGGGTTGTTCCTCTTCCCTATACCCGTTCATCATAATATAACGTGATGTTTAATAAATCAAGATTTAAGGAATGTGATACACAGTGCGCGCAACACTGTAACATAAATATTTCCACGTACATACATATACCATGAAAAATGTTGGTAAAAATAATTATTACCGATTTTAAAATTATTGTAAAAGCTAAAATTTTTGTAATAATTTTAATATTTGTTATTTAATGATCTATTGAATCAAATAATTGAAAACTTTAAAATTGAGTAGTAGAGAGGTTTTAAGACCTATAAAAGAAATACCATTTAAATAATACGAACGTTATAAAAATACATATAAAGCCCCGTTCGAATAAGTATTTGTATTTAAATACATACCAAGTATCTGTATTTGTTATTAAATACTTTTTTTTTTAAAGTATTTGAAATACGTCTTAAATACTTTTATATCAATGTATTTGTATCTCTATTTAAATACAATTTTAAAAGTATTTTTTTATAGGACTGATTATACGTTTCGGTCAACTATAAAACATTGCTAATATATTTTATAATGTGTGTTTATATTTTCGACATCATTCCGGTTTTGTAACAATCTACGCGTAACTCTAAAAGAAAAACGTAATATTTAAATAACGGTTTCGTTTTGGTGATAATATAATGCGTTGAGAAAAAAACAAATTACACGTTCGCATTATTTGACACATTTAATTAGAGTTTACGGGAAGGTTATTCGGAAACGTTTAGAACCTAATAAATACATAGAAAAAAAAAGAGTTCCTACAGCCAAAGTAAACTGTCATCTCCGGAATCTAATCGTGTTATTTTGTCCCGGAAACGAGTTTAAAGAAAGAAAACAAAAAAAAAAAAAAGCGGAGAAGGCAAAGTAGGAATAAACCGAGAAAAATTCAATTTCACGTCGGTTCGGCGGGACCTATTTACTTTCGGTGTTCTGTAAAGTTTACAGAACGACGACGCTTTGGCTTTGGTCCCGTTTATTTACATTATTATACGATAAATTAGCCGGGTATTCTGTACGTGGTACGCGATTATAAATTCGCAGTGAATGTTTACGATTTTCGTCGTGAATTAACGTGAAATATTTTTTCGACGAATTGTGACTCGCAGACACGAGGTAACCTCAGTACCGCAGAGAGCGGGAAACGGAATTCTCGCTTTTTTTTCCCTTCTCCTTCGCTCTGCAGGAGAATTTTTAAAATGCACGTGTTACGACGAAAAACAGTGGCGGCAAACACGCCTTTGACCGCGGTCGCTACGGAACTGAAAGCACGTTGTCCGGTCGTCCAACAAAAAAAAAAAAAGTAGGAAAATTTCATAAAAACCGGACGTTCGATAAACGCGCTTCACGGACGTTCGAAACGTCTGGATTTACGAGGATGTAATTTTTTTATAAAGTCGCACGTACGAAAAACCGATAAATTATATTATAATCTCGCGACTTTCTCAAAAAACAATAATATTAAAACTTTTACGCGATTACAGTTGGCTGTTTAATTATTTTTTCCGTACGTCGAAACGGACGGCCGCGGGTTTCGCCCCGTTTCCCTAGGGACGAATAATAGCTCGCCCCGAACCGCCGTCGCCCGGGATAATAATCCCGGTACCCCGGGACTGGCGGCACACATTAGGTTTTTATATTTTAACGTTTTCGCAACGTGTGTACGTATGATGTGCCTACACCTAAGCTCGTAGTGCGTGCATTCCGCACAGTGGCGTATTTGAGACTTCACTTCAGGGGGGGGGGCGATGGTAAAAAAACTCCCCCCTTCCCACCAATAAAAAAAATTATATGTAGGAATATAATTATTGAACAAAACACATTTTATTTATTATCATTTTATTTATTTAATTTACAAAACCAAGTCTATATTTCTTTTTTTACTATTAGCAAATGTATCAATTACATCATCTACATTTAATGTTATAGTATGGTGAATATTAAGCAATGCCAAACCCGTTAGGCGATCTTGCCCCATTTTTGATCTCAGCCAATATAATATAAAATAATATAATTTTTTTAAATCTCTCAGGGGGGCGATTGCCCCTATCGCCCCCCTCAAATACGCCACTGATTCCGCAGTACGTTTACAAGGTTTGTTTTTGAGTGTCGACTAGAAAACGAAAACTCTTTGAATATTTGCACGATCTGTTGCTGTTCAATGACTACAATAATAACCCCCGATAATAATAGTCGTTACGGTACGAGAAAACAGGCTAGAACACTGAGACACCGCAGTCTCGGTAATGACAGTGTACACGGCCCGCCATTGCCAAATATAAAAATAACAATAAACAATATACGAATTATTATCAAAACGATCGTAAAGTCGTAAGTCGACGTACGGTCGAATTATTGTGCACGAAAATATTGTTCATTGAAGTCAGTCGAGTTCGAAGGTAATATAAGGTCTATAATAATAATAATAATGGGTGCTTTACGATTATAAAATGTATTGGAATGTGACGCGGGGCGGTACACGGGTATTTATAGTGCAAAGAAATACGATTCATTACTGCAGCAGTACACTCGTAGTTTCTAGCGGGCCTTTGAATATTCGTTGTAACTTAAATGATTTTATTATAATCGAAATCGCCGCGTTTGATAAATCATATTGTAATTAATGGTTGTTACCAGTCGATACGTGTAAGCTACCGTCTACCGTATTACGTTCGCAACGAATCACCTTGAAACGGGTAGGTAATCTGCGACATCTGAGAAGGTTGTACCTACATAATATTACGTCGTACCCGACGGATCTTCTGATCATAATATTATAATGTTTTTCGTTGAAATTAAATCGTGTGACTCAATTCTCGTGGCCCCGCGGGCGCGTGTCGCAAAACGATTTTTTCCACGTCATAAGCGTTTTTTT
The DNA here is from genome assembly GCA_032441835.1 of Slavum lentiscoides. Taxonomy (NCBI): domain Eukaryota; kingdom Metazoa; phylum Arthropoda; class Insecta; order Hemiptera; family Aphididae; genus Slavum; species Slavum lentiscoides. The sequence goes on along the minus strand of CM063707.1, from coordinate 7,792,106 downwards.
TTTGCAACGTAAAATTATTCATTGTCAGAAGAAATACTTACTCGAAAAATACGCTTGTGCTTTGTACACCGAACATGTATCTCGAAACCTACAGTTTTTTCACCGTAGTAATTAAAATTACATATTTCCCCCGTTTATAAACACGTCGACTGTAATGTCGTGTATAGTGTTTTAACTTTTGTTATAAATTAAATATTAATTATTCGTTATAAGCAAAAAAAAAACGATTAAAAACAAAACTGTGTTCTATATAGTTCTACATACGTTTTTATAACCGAGTATGTAAATTTTAAGTAAAAAGATTTTTTCATTATTAAAACTATATACGTATCGAATTTATAATATTGACATATATTTTATGGAATGAAGGTAGTACGTGTATTTCAGTGTTTTTTTTTCATATAATAAATTTAAAAAAATTTCCATCGTTAAAATTCTGTGTATCTGTGAAATGAACAAATTTTATTAAACTACAACAAGTTCGTCACAATAAATATGCTATTTCAATTTCCGAGTGTTTATGTCATTCAATCAAGTCGAAATATGTAAATAATTTATTAATGTATAAATAATTTAAGAAACTTATGGAATACTTTTTGTTATCATTTGTGTTTTTCAAGTAAAAAAAAAAAAATCTTTATAAATTCAACCTCTCTCCTAATAAGTATAGTCCACAATAAAATTGCGCATAAAATATTACTTGTCAACGTTTAGGTTTAACGGTGAAAAAAATATTTATCTAATATGATATGGATATGCAATATTACTGTCGTTTGTATTGAATATAACGAACGGTTTAATAAACATTTCAAAAGAAAAACAATTCGTTAGTAATTAGATAATTAACGTTTTCGTAATTAATTAATTTTAATAAAAAGATATTCTCTAATAAGAGTCGTTGTGGATTACTATTATTATTTATTTTTTTATTTTAAAATCAATACGCTTTTGAAGTTTTACTGAAAATATTTTCTTTAAAGAAATATTTACTCGGTTTTACTTTATTATATAGTTACTGGATTCGTATCTTGGCCGAAATATAGGTACCTAACCAGTAACCACTAAAACATTGTAAATTTCTCGGTAATGATTTCCAGAAGTCGGGGTGAGAGAAAAAAACGGTTGTTTGGTCGCAGAAAAATCATCGAAAAAATCCAAAGAATTTTTTTTTTATATAATGTTAGAAAAACGTTTTTGTGAAAATACATTATAAAACTATAAATTATAATTTTTATTTGTGTCGTCAGTGATTTTTTTTCTTTACATAAACATAATTTACGACTCAAACGCACAGTGCCACGGAAGGAGCGTTTAAGGAAATACTCGTGCCGTTTAGCGCGTACTTAAACGTTCTAATATCAGACTGAACGGATAAGCAACTAAATCGTTGCGAAACGTGATGTGAAATAATAAAAATACGATAAGAATTTGGAAAACTCGACTTTGTCAGGTGAATTGAACGTTTTGGCCTATACCGTCGTTTTATCTATGGTTAAATATCGCTAACCAAACTATTAACCCTATTATTGTGTACGGAAACACATTATAGATTACGTTATGTATATATATATTCGTATACGTAGGCATAACACATTCGCACATACGACTTGTTGTGCTCTTGAAAGTGTTTTTTCGGATTTCCTTAAGCGCATACTTTACATTTCACACAGTTTACCTTTAGAAATGTCCTTTTCGGCTTTCGCATCAGATATCGTATCGAACCTAACGGCCATCATCAGTCGTCAGTCGTCACATATAATTTAGTAGGTATATCATCATCATCATCATTGTATACAAAGAAATAGACATTTTTGACATCATAATTTTCCTGCCAAAAATATGTATCGAATATTTTTATTTCGTACAGATTCGTTTTGTCAAGCGACGTTTTCAAAAACCTTTACCCGAAAATCGGGAGTTTGAAGCAATACGCGTACGTGTAATTGTACGAAAAAAGCATTATTTGCGCGTTAGAAACGTTTTTTCTCTAAACACAAAGTTCTAGAATTCATATTAATTCGATTATAAATAGAGTTTTTTTTTTTATTATCAATAAACAATAGTAATAAAATATATAAGTATGTTATATAACTCAGCATATATTATAACAACATTTATTATTTCCTAACGTAATATATACATTTATATTTTAAATCTCATACATTTTTACAGTATATAAATATAATATTTTTATACTTATCCACACCTACACACCAATATAAAAAAGTAATGCGTCGAAATGACGCGCGACACCATTAAATTAACAGATTATTCACGTTGTATATGTATTTTATATAAATAGCTGTATTTCCTCGGCTCAAAAACTAGTTTTAAATTAATGCGGTAGAGATAATATATTGGACGAGAGAGCTTCATTTTTACCATAAGGTACCAATCTAATTTATTATTCAGTTATAAATATATATATATATATATATACACAAACGTGGGTTATTATAGTAAATTCCGTTCGTCTGTGATATATGAAGTAGGGAGAATTTCTTAAGATTATGCGTGTATTAAATCGCCTTCGTTCAGGCCAGTTTTTGTTTTTGCCAGCTGCACTTAATTAGAAACAAATAACAAAAGCTCATTTGGTACAACGAAATAATTATAATTAATATTAAATTCACTCGCGAAATTCGAGTTTTGATCGTAAATTTCAATTTTTAATCATAAAACTGCTTTAAATATCATTGCAAATATAATAGTTTTATGTTTTATTGATAAAATCGCTTAATAGTTGTTGAGAATATAATATATTCGTATATTTTAATTTGGTCTACATTAATTTGCACCGAAATTCAACTACGCATAATTTAACTGAACGTACTACGCAAAATTAAAATTACGTAAAACTGTTTCAATCACACCACAGATAAACAATTATTATTTATTTTAACGATATAATATATAATCGTTAGTTTATTGACCTCACCGTAAATATATAATTAAAGTTAATTTATGCGCATTTATTGAAATTTAAAACACGACCTACTTCTAATACGAAATCATATTTAACCGTGTAATATGTATAAATATTTATGCGAATTAATATCGAGAGGCAAAATGCGTAATAAGTATATACCTACATATTCTTTTAGTTTTTTTTTTATATTTTTTATTATTATTCAAATTTAATTTATCTCGAACGAAAACGGATTAACGCAACTCTACCTTTCTCTAGTCTCATAAAAAAAGAATATTTGTTTTTTTTAATCCGTGCAAAAAGGACCTTCTCATATTGAGTATACCTAAATATTTTCTATAATATCGTATTAAATTCGTAACCAAATTAATTAAAAATCAAATGTAAACTTGTTAGGTATATTTTAATGACGTGTATTTTAAAATTGATACAATTATACATATTAAATTTTAATATAAAACAAAAATCGTATAACGCCTGAAAATGTTAACTGAACAAAAATGTGCTTACTCAAGTGTATATATCGAAAGTGAACATTAATAAATAAAATTAGTTTTCGATAGGCACGCATTATTCCTGTGCGTATATTGTCTTCTTGGATATATAAATTGATTTTATACTCGAACATTACGTGCATACATAATATAACTTTATATATCCCGTTATATTATTTATTTATTTATTTGGTTGTGGAATAATATCGAGTTATCTAACTCTTTTCAAGAGGATATAGTTGTCAACAAACACCTCGGAACACTTTGTACTGCATTATACACTCATAAGCATATGTACGATTTAATTATTTTATTTCCTAAAAATATTGTTTCATTTGATATATTTTAACTTTAATCTGATTATGTGTAATATAGTGATTTCATGTTTATAAAATAAAAATTCATTTTTAATATTATTATTTCAGTTTAATACTATCCGCGCGTCTATAGATGAGATTTGTCATTCTTCCGTACTATTTGAATACAACTGTATTTATAAACACAAATTCATTATTAGAAAGGACCACGTTTTTTTTTTTTTTTTTATAATAGACTGCACAGAACGACAATATATGGCGTTTAATTTGTTTACACTGTTTCACGTATTCGATAGAAAATTAAAACTGATCTCCAGAAGGCAAAAATACACGTTTAATTAAATCTTAGGGTGTTCATTACATAATATATATATAGGTATTACATGTGATTATGTTATGATACCTACAACGTACTATGTAATTTAACATTATAACACTGTCGGACCACAATTTTATTTTTTTTTCGCTTAATCTGGTACAGAATAATATTACGTAACTGGTATCGATTATTACATAGATTATGTGTGATAAAAGCAATTAAATGTGGAGCAAGGGCAAACACGCGACGATTACTTTAAAAATAACTTATTCTAGAAAAATAATATGTGATTTAATGAAATTCAGTCGTAAGGATATAATTTTTATTGAACCGAGTTTCGGATGGCAGAGAATTGTCGTGATTATCAAAAATTCGATCAGAGCCATTGTAGGTATTGTATGGGGCGAAAACATCATAATATAAGTGTACGTATTATTATTATGATCATCTCACTTTTTTGATTTCGGACATCGAATCGTATATATTATATTGGTCGTAGAATAACCGTATAATTACATTATACACAGCACAATTTTAATAATTTTTTTTTTTAATTTAAAAAAAAAATGTTCATATCATTAAATATGTGTCATAAATAGGACGGAAAACAAGTCAGTATAAGTACAATTTTAGACGTTTAATGAATTAAATAAAAAAAAAAATTCGATATTACATTTTCTCGTCCGGGGGGTCTATTCATAAACGTTTATTATTTATTTTATACGAAAACGTACGATTGAATTTTAGTGACTGTGACAGGGAATTAAATTTTTTATTAATACACATAATATATGTATAGAAACTTGGACGGAATAAAAATATACATATATATGTATATGAGCGTTGAAAAATGAACCCCGACTGCGTCTGCGATTATACGTCCCCCTATAATGGAAAACGAATATTGCTGGAAAACAAATAACCGAGGAAAACGCTGACTTTGAAGTGGTGTTGGCCGCGGTGGTGGTGGCGGTGGTGTACTTATCCGACGTCCTTCGTTGTGCCAAATAAGTGAAAAAACAATATTTAAACTGGGTCACAAATGACCACATCGTCCGTCATAAATGCCTCGAGCTAGTGTTATTGATAACGCTCGTGTTATATATTATTATTATTATTATTATTATACCGGCACGTTATAATAGTCGCTAAGCAATATAAGCTTTTTTTTTTTCACAAATATTATTATGCATTCGATAATAATACACGGCGCCTAGATAAACGCGTGAATAAATTATAAATGGTGCGAAAGCGGCTGCGCCCGATGATTTCTTCGGACAAATTATACGCTACACAGACAATATTATTTTTCATCATCATCATCATCATCATTATTATTATTATTATGAATATTAATATTATTGATATTATTATTATTATTATTATTTATAACCCGCGGGGATGATTCGTTTGGCGAATTCTCGGCTTCGGGCGACGGTTACGCGCGCATATCGACCGGTATGCACAACACAATATTTTGATCGGTATACGGTTCTTCGAGAATTATGTTGTTCACCGCACGCGGACGTAATAATAATTATATACATTACGTACCCATCCTAAGGGTGTCTGAAGTAGGGCCAACAACAACGTTTTTCTAGTATATAAATTTCGGATCGTTCGTCAACAGTATTATTAGTACCAGTCAGTTCGATCAGCGATCATCGCAGTAGTAATCTTTTACGCTCAGTTTAATCCGTAGCTATTGATTATTATTTTTATCGTTTAATAAATTGTTTTATTATCATCGTTTGTCCACAAACAATGGCGGCCAAAGTAAGCGTTTATATTTTTTCAGTCTATGCACTATTGTAGTTTTAAACGTTTAACACTCGTCGGAAATAAATTGTTATTTTTTAAATATCGTCCAAGACTCGTAGTAATTTTTTTGTACGTCTTCGCGGCATAACGCAATAAAAATACGATTTAAGGGCTATAATTTCCACGCGTAGATCTAATTTATCACTTTACAGGACGTGACGGGTACACATCGATAGTTATAAAATCTATCTCGTGACTCGTTTTCTTCTCATTTTTTTTTTTTTTTTCGGTTAAGTCTGTTATATCACGATGTGTGTATAACGTCGTAGGTACGCTTAACGATATTCGAGAGAAAATCATTTGGAATCAATATCGCGTTAATACAATTTCGATACATTTTTTTCTGTCCATTTTAAAAACTTAATATTGGAATGTTGAGCAAAATACATTGAATAACAGAATATATCGTTTTATTTCATTTAAAAACCATAATAAATATTATTACGTTTACAACACATTACGTTCTGAACGGATTTATAAGTTTATTATAAAGGATTGTTTCCCCCTCCCCACATTATTCCGTCTATACAAATAATTACACGACATTTATATTAATTAAACGAACGAAATATATTATAAAATAAAAACAAGTAATTTTTAGGTTAGAAACGTTGACGTTGCATACTGCTGTTAAGTATATAATATAATCATCGGTGACAAAAATGTTATAGTACAGTATTGATAATCTTCAATTTTATTTATAAAAAAACCTTTTTATTCGTACGTTTATACTATTAAACGCATTTCACTTAACGCTCTGACGTATCTTAATACATTCTTATTTTTAGTTCGACGAAGGTTTAAAAAATATTTATAAACTGTATAATTTTATCGCTTTCTATAAGTACACCGCGACGAATGGCTGAATATTGGTACGAAAAACCAATATTATACATTATAACCATATAATTTGTTTACTTTTAATATTCATTCGAACAGCACATATATTTTATAGATAATATGATCATAATAAATACAATATAAACATACAGTCAATAGATATTAATAACGGTGCCAAGATCAACTGTTTATTTCAGTTCTTTTTTAAATTTCATTTCAAAAAATTTTTCTATAAAATTAAAATAAACATGTTAAGGGCACGCTCTATTTTTTTTTTTTTTTTTAACAATGAAATATTTTAAAATATACATCGTAATCATATATTATATGAATTAAATATACGTGACTGAACGATAAACCCTTCAGTTAGAGGACAATATTTGTCACAAACAAAAAAAAAAAAAATCCGTAACAAGGCCAAAACGATAATTATTATCGATTTCAGGTTTTAATTCTACTTTCACAATAGGTTTAGGTATATGTGTGTATATATATATTATCGTTTGATTTATAAATATTTTCAATATCAAAATGCAATAATTACTTCATAACGAAAACGTTCAAAAACCAGATTTTTCTGATGTCAATAAATCCAAACGTTTCAATAAATCCCTAACATGGTTTTCACCCGAAAATAATTAAAACAATTTGTTGTTTTCAACGCGTATCCTTAAGGCTATATCGATAAAACGCCAGTTTCAAATTTAATTGCCAACTAATGTAGAAAATAATAATTGCATCAGATTAAAAACGAGTAGCATTTTAAACCAGTTTATTTCCAGACGTTATAATCCGTCACTAATTATTTTCCAACACTCTACAATTTCTATTGCAAATATTTTTGTCCGGAGAAAATAATGAAGCAAGAGCGTCATGAAATAAAATTATTTTTAATGAATTTCTTAAAAAAAACAATCGAATTCATTTGTAATTTATGATACCTGTGCAAACAATGATCATTTGATCGATACATAAATATCAATATATGTATTAGAGTATATAGGTAATTAAAAAAAAAAAAAAAAATCACATAATATGGTTAAATCGCGTACGGACCAGTCATTCCTAATTATCGGTCATGTGTTTGTAAATTCTCAATGTTATATAATAATATATGGATCTACTTTATGTAGGTATATCGTTCATAATGTTGGCGGCTAACTGTTTTAATCTTCATACGCGCATGAAACCGAAACCGGTTTTTATGTACCATTGATATACATCTATCAATGTGCGTGTTGGACGTTGGTGTGTACTTTCGTTTTCATCATTACGTTTTACCATATTAAGATCGCTAACATTCTTGTAGTATTGTGCTTAAATTATTAAAAATTAACATAAAAAAAAAATAATTAAACGATTCAAACTATTTTTTTGAGCATTGGAGCAGTTGTTGTTAATGTAATAATTTAATTACTTATTGTACTGTTTGTATATTATTATTGTGAATTCGTTTTCAACGTAAAAAGTAAAAGCGCGTATTTAAAAGATCAGTTATACCAACGAATTGTGACCCAATAAGCGTTAAATTATGCAAATTTACTTCGCGCGTGTATACAAATATAATTTAAATAAAATATTACAAAACATTTACGTTTTTGTTTTCAGGCCTTAATCATTGCCTGTTTGGCCCTTCAAACGAGTGTCATTACTGGATCAGACTGCCCGCCTTCTTATGCATCCGGATATGAACAAAAAGAATATTCATCGCCTTCTTACGGTGTTCCGTCTTCATCTTATGAACAACCGAAATACCCAGTAGCCCAATATTCAGCTCCCTCATACGTCGCCAAGCCTCAGGCCTACTCTGCTCCGGCGTATGGTAAGTCACAATCATATTCTTCTCCGTCTTATTCAGCTCCTTCATACTCGTCTCCATCATACTCTGCTCCTTCTCATTCGTCTCCCTCATACTCTGCTCCTTCTTATTCGTCTCCCTCATACTCTGCTCCTTCTTATTCGTCTCCTTCATACTCTGCTCCTTCTCATTCGTCTCCCTCATACTCTGCTCCTTCTCATTCTGCTCTTTCATACACTACTGCTCCGTCATATGCTGCCCAATCGCCAGCTTATGGCATGCCACAATCATATTCCGCTCCTTCTTATTCTGCCCCGTCTTACTCTGCCCCGTCTTACTCTGCCCCGAGCTACGGCAAACAACAGTCTTACTCTGCTCCGGCTTACGGTAAGTCCGAATCTTATTCGGCTCCAGCTTATGACAAACCTCAATCTTACCCTGCTCCATCTTATTCTACTCCATCTTACGGTAAACAACAATCTTACTCTGCCAATTCCTACTCTGCCCCGTCCTATTCAGCGCCATCTTACGGAAAACCACAATCATACTCTGCCCCGTCATCGTCTTACGAACAACCCAAATACCCAGCGTCCCAATACCCAGCATCGCAATACTCAACACCCTCATACGGTGCTAAACCGCAATCGTACTCGGCTCCCGCTGCTTCGTACAGCAAACAACCCTCTTATCCCACGCCCGCCTACCCGTCCCAATCGGGAAGTCAACCTTCGTCGTATCCGAGCCAAAAAGCTTATGCCGAAGAATCGTACGCACCGGCCCCGTACAGTTTCGAGTACAGCGTAAACGACGAACAGACGTACGACGTCAAAAGCCAAAAGGAGGAGAGCGACGGCTATCGCGTGAAGGGATACTACACGCTGTTGGAGTCTGATGGTTCCCGCAGGACCGTCGATTACACCGCCGACGAAAACGGTTTCAACGCGGATGTGAAAAAAGAAGAAGGCAGTGGTTACGGAAAAGCAGCTTCAACCTACAACAAGGATACGCAAGCGTACAGACCAGCACCGGCTGCATATAACGCACCGGCCTACAACAAACAAGAACCGGCGTACGGAGCACCGGCCAATAAACAATCTCAACAATATGACGCACCGTCATACTAATAACCACTTCACTATGTATTTATTATTTTTATTATTGACGTTATAACTTCAATCATATTTACCGAGTTGTGTATATTAATACGTATTTTATTTTAACTGTCACGTGCTATTAAATATTTTAATAAAAGTACAACGAACAATATTGTTATTGTTCATTTTTCTTATCATATGAGAGAGATTTATCATATTTTTCCCCTAAGTAGTTTTAATTTTTACTCGACGAACTTCGTCGTTATGAAGAATAATTAACAATTTTATTCAATCGATTACTTTTTTTAGGAATGTAGTCTTTATATAATGTTAAAATTGTTTACGTAAAGAATATTAATAATAATACCATAATTTCTATCAGGTGCTTTTTTTAAACAATTTATTATATTCGCGAATATAAGATATTATAATGATTAAATAATTATAAATGGCACATACATTCTTGTAATAAATTTAAATATTATACATTCATTTATATGAAAAATTGTATGGATATTTGGACTTTTGTTTGCAAAGAAAAAAGACGAAATACCGCTGTGATCTTGACACATTAAAACTGTACACGCTGCACAAGCTATTATCGGATATTTGTATAAGGGGAAATTTGCTGACTGTGTAAAATGTGTAACGATACTATAAAAAAAAAAAAAAAAAAAATAATGAACGTAAATGGATTTTTTTTTACTACAACTACTCATCTGGACGCCCCCACAAATCTCTTGAACTGTGGCTTTGTTATTCAAATGACATGACTGGATTTGTATTTGCAGGCAGTATAATAATACGATTTTTACCCTGCTGTTTCCCTTTACACTTAACTTCAACAATCCTTGAGTAATTTACAAAATAATTTCTGCCGAAATGCTTATGAATGTTTAAAGTCGACAAATTATTAATTAGTTATAATTATCGATGTACATGTTCATAATTATACATATGAAAATCGATAACTTTGAAAACTTTTAATTATTAAGTGTATGATATTTTCTACAAAAACCTAAAAAAAAACTATTATAAGTTATGGAACTATTATAAGGTCTATGTATTGAATTAGAATGTTTAAGTAGATATTTGTCTTTAAATATAAATAGGACGATTTTTTTTTTCTATAAAAAACGAATATTATGAATCCATTAAACTAACAGTTTAGAGTGGTTCGCTTTGAAATAATACGTATATTTTGATTTAATTAATACAAATAGAAGGTAACTTTACTTATTCATATAGAAATTTTAAACATTTGAATTCCAAAATGTAATGATCACACATTCGTTCCATTACACATATTGAGTAAACTAAAATATTTATTTACACATTTTAACATTACCATTAATGTAAACTTAAAATTAGAATTATGAATAATTTAATAATCTTAGCAAAGTTTAAAATATTGTTACTAACGTGAATATTTTTCAATGCCTTTATTTTAAATAGGAATAATAATGATACAACATTTTCTTATACTGCTCTCGGATAAACTGAACACATAATATAGTGCCTAAAATCCAAACAATATTTTATTTTATTATTTTCGAAAGTCTATATTCTGCATATTCATCAGTTCAATATTAATAATAGTAACTTTTTTTCTAACTTAAACTATTGTTTAAAAGCTATATATTAATTAAAATTTACTGTCCGACACAAAATAAAATGTAAAAATTTGCTTGTTAACTTTTTTAAAATATAAAATAAATATTTAATTTTATACAAATACTATTTAAATTTAAAAAAAATTATATCCCTATAGTTTCAATGGAAAATTGTGCACAATAAATATTGTATACATTTTCAAATTGAATAAAATATACCAAGTGCACTTAAGTATACAAGCTCCGGATATTCTATATCAAATACTCGATTCTGCGGTTACAAACTATATATAAAGTACTTACATTGAATTTAATCAATTATAATTTTGAAATATTAAATGTATTATCTCGTATTTTTATTTTTTCTTTCGAATTTTCCTATTCTATTTATTTATTAAAACTAAAATGTTTTCCGGAACCCAAAAATTCATAATTAAAACCTATTTGCTAATATTCATTTGACTAAAAATTCAAAAACTTAATGTGAACAAAATAATTATATTATCAAAAGTGTTATATTTATACAATTTAGTGAATACTTTTTTTTTAAATGTTTACTATAATATATTAATGCTTAATTAATAGTGTTGTTATTTATCTTTTAAATATACCTTTTGTATTCTGAGTAGATATTTATAAAAACTTAGTGATATTAATCGGAAAGAAAACTAAATTTATTACTTAGTATAGAAAAAACGATGGTTAATTTATAAAAAGAAAACTCATGGTTTAAAGTTAATTTATATAAAAAGCATTTTAAACTAGTTAATCGATATAGTAATAAAAATTTTTTTTTTTTCTGGTGTGTAAACATCTATTACGGCGGTATGAGGGTAAATCTCGGGAAACGGGACGGAAATGTGTAAGCTGTTGTCCTGACAACTAACAATAGTATTTATTACCGAAATTACTTTGAATAAAGATACCAATATTCACAAATCCCAATCACAATTCCGTTTCATTTTTACCGCTCACGTGACGTTTACACATCAATGTCTCGAATATTATCAGACTCGTTTTTTTTTCTACTTTTAAACGTAATATACAAAGTATATCCATTTGGTTATAAATATGATTTTATTAAACATGGAGCGTACGATAATATAAGTTAAAATTTAAACGAAAATTACCCCTTTTAACTTCAATTTAACTTTTCAGCCGGTCAATGCTCACGTTTGTTTATCATTGAACAGTATTAAATCAAAAACGATTTCGCGCGATACGAGCGCTTAATACTTTAAAACACCAGCACCAAAAAATCTATTTATAATTTTCAAGCATATAGGTCATAGGAATTGTTCAGATAAAAAAATTTAATTTTTCATACGGTAATCGGCGTCTCCGCAAGTATTACCAATCACATTAAATTTTAAACAAATATCTAATCCATTAGCGGAGTGTGATCTGTTTTTTTGTTTTTATCGTTAAAAAAAAAGCGAAATTCCATTTGGCCATTACGAAATGAAAATTTCAATATACGTGCGATAAAATCATAATACGCCTCTACGTTTATTATCATACTTGTCGACTGGATGATATAATATAAAACGCAAAACCGTTGCCACTGGCGAGTTTGCGCGAAATGAAATGCTCGGTCGAGTGACCAGAGGCGATTATTTTGAAAACATGGAAAATTCAAATACACGTTTTTGTCGCCGACTGTGCCCCAAAGCTCCGTTCTATTTCCGCAAGCCCAATGTGTTCATGACCCGATTGTCAAACAATTCGTAAATTATCCACACGTACGTGTTAAAATAGATTACATTTCTCGCGTTCTGGAACAAACTACGAAATTATTATTATTATTATTATTATTATTTACTGAAAAATCTCCACGTACGCGTTATAATACGATCAGTAACAGTATTAAATATTTGTCGTACAATTTAAGTACGATTTCTGTATAAACACGATTTAAACCCATAAAAATTATGAAAAAAATCAGCTATGTTACCAGATTTAATGTTTTTTTTCTTTCTTTTTATAAAGTAAAAGTTCAAGAAGAAATCAATGTGTTGAAATAAAAATACCGAGTCTTGAGCGTTCCTTTTTGTGTAATTTAAAGTATCAAAAAAAAAAAACAACCCCGAAACTCCATTGTAACCCGAACGGTGTTTTCTTTCTAACTCGGCAATTATATAGGATAGGTACCAGTGTCAAAATTTATTTCGGGTTGTGTGTAAATCACGAATCCGAATAATATATAACTATTGCGCCAAATAAGTGTGTATCTTACCGAAGAAAAAGTTTTTTTTTTTATTAGGAAATGTGAGTCGGACGAAGCGTTAATATCGTCGAAAGTAAGTTTCAAAAGTAACGTCTGAGCGTATCGCACCGTGTACGAAGGAGACAATTCGTTTTATGACGTATTGGGCGTTTTTTTTTTTTTACAGTAAGAGATAAAACAGGACATTTATATTTATGCCGGCCCGTTCGTTTATCGACAAAACTGTGGAAATCGGTGTCGCCGAAATGAGCCAGCGTCGTATACAGACGGAATTAACCCGGACGCGGTTCGCGCCGTGCGCCAGGACGGCAATACCGAAAAATTCAATAATAATAATTTATACATTTAATTTTTTTATTATTTGAAGGAAAAACTAGTAATAGTTTTTCGTGAATAATATAACGTTACGATATTATATACTGCGCATTAACGTAATACCTATTCGTAACCTACGATAATTTTTCGGTCCGGGCGTGGTGTCGCCGGCGGGCGCGTACCCCCGAGGGCTCTGTCTCACGCCGCCGTCTGCGGTCTGCACGCGGTCGCGGACCACCACCGCCGCCGACGTCGTTGCACATACCCCCCCACGCAACCGCCGACGCCGAACGCTCTCGTATGTGGTCTCCGACTTTTAAGCGTATATAAGCCGAAAACCGCGCGACTGTGAAAATATTGTCCCATCCGACGACGAAGCACAACGCTCTGCGCGAACCGGTCCTGTCGCGGAAAGAGAGTCAAAAATTAAAAATAATAAACTCTTTAAACATGACGTTCACCGTGAGTATATAACATTATATTTGTATTTTATTTTCAATTGTTATTTTCATTTCTGTGACGGCGGCGGCGGCGGCGGTGGTGGTGATTTCTTCAAAATTAAATTTAAACCGGTTTAATTATTATTGTAATAATCGTATTGTTTGATAAAAAAAAAAAAAAAACGTTTTCGTTTCGTCGATTTTTTCCGTCAAACGATTTCGGTCTTTCGGGGTTTTTTTTTATTACATCTATTCGATACAGCGGATTTATTGGATCAATATTATATTTCAGTACGAAACGCGAGCACTCGTGGTTTCCCCTTCCTCCCCAACGTTTTCGAATAATTTTGCCACTACTACAAATTATTTACGTATGTACATATTATTTTCCATAACAACGAGTATTTTTTTTTTTTTTTTTTTTAATACTGCGTTACAATTCATTACTCGTTTTTTTTTTTACTGAAAGAACGGATTCTTATATTTAATACATTATACAAAATCGTATAAAAATTAATTTGAACCGTAGATAAAATAATAAATAGACAGGTACTTTTTTTTTAATTTTCTTTATAATTACTAAATTGTTTTTTTTTGCCCCAAACTGTGTGTTAATATATTCGATATGACAAAATTCTCGTTTTGCGTTCACTTTGCGCTAATAGTAATTTTATGATTTACGGAAGTTAATACCAGTTCGGATTTACAATATTATCGTTTTTGGCGTAAACTGCAAGTGCGTGGTTAAAAGTAGTTGTATCGGATTCACAATGTAAACGGTTAACGAAAAAAAAAAAACGCGCGCGTTATACGACGTTAATAATAATAATAATATTCCCTATGACGAAACTAAATCTTGTTGGATTTAATTTTATTTCGGTCGCTGTTGACGATTTCGTAATAACGCGCGCGCGCGCGCGCGCCCGCCAGAAGAGAAACGGAATTACACGGTAACGTTCTCACTAACAAACGGTGACATTTAATGAACTCTCAATAAATGTCCTGTTCTGAAAGACGGCTAGAGAAACCCTTTCAAAAACGCTCGAATCTCTCGCCTGTATTTACATCTCGTGTATTGTACACGCGCGTACACCGCGTTGCTGCCGCACAAGCCGTTCGCGAATATAGACAAACGTACATTATTATGGTCCAGAGGAGGAGAAATCGAAACGTTTTTTTATTAATCTCGCGCTCGTCGCGTCACTATATATAGCCGTTACACTTAAAGTTTCCAGTTACGGTATTCGATCCGTATAATAAAACGAATAAATCCGTACTGCGGGTCACTCGACTACGCCGTCGCAGCATCGTAGACGGTTAAAAAAAATAATAAAAAAATCTATAGACTCGTATGCGCCGCGTGAAATTTAAAAAAATGTCAATATGTTATTACGCTGTTTTTCCAAACCGCTATAATAGAACCGTGCGTTCGTCGTAGAAATCTGTGAATTCGTACAAAATACATAAAAAATAATCGTAGTTACGCGCGTGAAATATCGGACAATGGTTATTGCGCTATTGCATCACGACGACCTTGTTGTGTGTATCGACGACAAAAAGAAAAAAAAAATCCATAATTTTTCACCGATACCGTATAATTTTCTACATCGATATATGTACATTCGAACGTTAGAAAATTTGACCGGATTCGTGTGAATTTTAATATTCTTCTCCTTCCTCGCCTCTATCACACCCAGCAATTTGTCATAAACCTATACACTCGACCCGATCTTCCGCGTAAAACACCAGCAGTCGTCATATTATTATCACACTCAATCGCAATTCACTTTTTCTTCTTCGGTCTTCCACTTCTTCCTCCGACATTCGTTCCCATAACCGTAAAAACATTAATATTCCAAAAAATGTATATATATATATATGTATAAATATTGACGATAAATTCATAAAAATTCAAAAATAGTAATGACGAGACGACGCGAATTTTCTCGTGTTTTACAGATCATTGCAGTTTCGGCATGCCTGTTGGTCGCCGCCAACGCCTCGCCGATTTCCGTCCCGTCATACCCGTCACAGTCGTACAGCCCGGCTCCGTCGTACAGCCCGGCTCCGTCGTACAGCCCGGCTCCGTCGTACAGCCCGGCTCCGTCGTACAGCCCGGCTCCGTCGTACAGCCCGGCTCCGTCGTACAAACCGGCGTACAAACCAGCGCCGTCATACCCGGCGCCATCGTACTCCGCGCCGGCTCCGTACAAATCGTACGAACCCGAGTACCCGGCCAAGCCGTACAGCTTTGAGTACAGCGTGAACGACCCGTACACGTACGACATCAAGAACCAGGCGGAATACAGCGACGGCAAGAACGTGAAAGGCTACTACAGCCTGGTCGAGCCCGACGGCACCAAGAGGATCGTCGAGTACACCGCCGACGAGTACGGTTTCAACGCGGTCGTCAAGAAGGAAGGCACCCCGTCGTACGCGCCAGCCGCCGCGGCACCGGCCTACAAGCCCGCTTACAAGGCGTCACCGGCTTACCCGGCCGCTCCGGCGTACCCGACTCCAGCCTATTAACGAGCCGCGACCGACACCGCCACCACCACCACCACCACCGCCGCCGTTCATCCCGGTACAATAACTAGACGTGTTATTGTAATCGCCGCCTGCACACACGAGGCGAACAAAAAAAAAAAAAAAAAAAACCCACGAAAATACAATCGCGCGCGCGCCTGCAGTATAGATTCACGTTGTTGTATTATTTTGTACAGTATTTGTTTTACGCGCACAAACATTATAGTAGAACAAATATATTTGTTATGTCATCGTCATTTCCATTATTTTAAAACTATATACGATTGTTATACATCTCCTTTTTTTTTCTACGCTAATAAATATTATAGAAAAGTATATTATTATTTTTTATTCTGTTTTTTTTTTTTTAATACAATAACGCGAAAAGTAAAATTCGTACACACACACAGTTATTCGATAATTTGCTTATCGAGCAAAGAAAATTATATTTCGCGCCATTGCCCGCCCGTTCGACACACACACACACGTAATAATAATAATTATAATAATAATAAATTATTATTATCATAATAATAATCGCGTTATTATATTACGTATAGATAGAGGTGTGTTATACCCATCAGCGTAGGCGGTTAGGAAAAGAAAACCGAAACAATACGGTTTACGAAATATGTCGTCGTCATTGTGTCGGGCCGTTTATGTCTTGGAAAGGTTGCAACAGCGGTAACGGATACAGACGGCTTGTCGGCGTTAATCGCCTAAAGGAGTTTTGCGTGTATACACGTGCGAACGAATATATATATGTATATAAAATAATTATTGAACCGAATAAAAATTAATAATAATAATACTGCGTGGATAATAATATCGCCGCTGCGTACGATCCAAACCGTATTTTGCGTATATACAGCAATACGCACAGAGACGAATATATTATATATATAAATTTTTTTTTAATACACACACGTCGTGTTTTACTGTAGAACCTACACAAATCTATGTGATTAAAGATTGACGTGCGCCATGTGTTTGTGTGTATAGATATTTATAATACGCCCCGGTGCGGTTTCTCGTCGGATTCTGTCTCGCGGAATGTCAAAAATCATAACGAGAGAGAGAGAGAGAAACATAATTAAATGTAAATTAATAAAACGATTTTACGTAATACGAGTGGGATACGATTAATATTTTATTATATATGTATTTATATTAATGCGATATGTGTCGTAGGCCCTGTCGAGAAAGAAGTCTTTTCGACAAAATCCCTAGGGTCTTTGCGACGAAAAGGAGTAACCCGTTTCAAATTATTCGTATTTTTTTTTTCTCGCAAACAACCGGCTATTTTTCTAAACTTTTTATGCGTAGAGAACGACGGCGGTTATTTTCAACAACACTCGGACGGTTTAGAGGAAATCTATATTTATAATTTGTACGGACGAAGAAGAAAATTGTTTAAATCCAAACACAAAAATGAATATGAAGAAATTATATGTGTGTGTGTATCGTGAGACTGATTTTGCACTTGAAAAGTGTCCAATGGACACTCAAAGAACAAAAATATTTATGAGTGATTTTTTTTTTTTTTTGTACAAAAGAAAAGTAGATCAACATAGAAAGAGTAGGGGCGAACGAAAAACGCTACGAAAAAAACATTCCAGAATTCATTGAGAATAAAAAATTAATACCAGTCGAAGTGGGACAGTGTGTTTTAGTGAATACTCAAAAAGTAGATCGTTAGACATGCAAAATATAACCGGACGAGTTATAGATTTTAAAAATAATTTTTATTAAATTTGCACGGAGCAATCACAAGTTCGTGGTTCAGCAGAAATACTTCACAAATAATGAATTTCAAGACGAAATACATTGACATTAAAGCAATCAACATTTAGAGGGCAAGGCTATTAAAAATGTTCTTGTAAATCATCATCGTGCCAGACGAACAAAATAAAAAGGCCCTTGTAACTCAAGATATCACGAAAAAACAACTTGTAAAAATAAAATAGTATATATTTTTTTTTAATAATAATATCAATATATACGAGGTATACCACATATTATATAATAATTAATAATACTTAAGAAAATAGATAATTATGAAAAATCGTGTCTTATATGCGCATTTCATAATTTTAAAATAGTACCTATCTCTAAAGGGTCTAACCCGTTGGTGTCTAAACAAAAGGCCAGGAAAATGACAGGCTGTTTGCGGAAAAAAATTAATAATTTTTTAACGGATTAACGTTTTGCAAAGAGCCTAGGATTTTCGTAAAAAGACTAATTTCTCGAATGACATAAAATATATATAAAATCAAAATAACATTTAAGAATATTCGCAGCATTATTATGTAAAATGCATTCAAACACACCAAACTCGTTATCGGCACGGAATCCATTAAACGCGTAATTATTATAATTTTTTTTTTTTATTCTAAACAAATAATTAACGAGAATCCGTTACGACGAATATTAATTATTTACTACACGCTATAGACGGGTTAAAAAAGTATTTAATAATTCTGAAGAATTTTACACGATATATACGTATATTAAACATACATTTAATTTTTAATTAGTTTTTTGACAAAAACTCACAAAGTAAATATGGTGGAAGTTTCATTCAAACATTGTCGGATTCTACGTATAAATATGCATAACTTTAGAAGAACAAACATTTCAATGACTACTGTTCATATATTTATGTGTTAAAATTATACGCGTTTCAAAATATAAAGTTTTATGTAATAGAATAAATAGTACGATTATTTTATGTTGAAGAAATCTAAAAATAAATTTTAAAAAGAACTGTATAAAAACGTTATTTATGTTACCCGTTGACAATTACTTTTGTTACTATCGGCATTTCGATTCCAATTTCTAAATGTTTATGAAAAATGTTGAAATAAGAAATTATTACTAAAAATTATAATTGGACATATTTTATGATATAAACATTTAAATTTTCCAACTAGTAAAATAATACGGCTAATATCGTTTTCAACGTATGAAAAAATAAAACTTTCAAACCTAAAAAATTATATTTATATCCTGTAAAATAAAATTAACAATAGAA
The DNA here is from genome assembly GCA_032441835.1 of Slavum lentiscoides. Classification (NCBI taxonomy): domain Eukaryota; kingdom Metazoa; phylum Arthropoda; class Insecta; order Hemiptera; family Aphididae; genus Slavum; species Slavum lentiscoides. The sequence goes on along the minus strand of CM063707.1, from coordinate 7,772,339 downwards.
TTAAAAATATTATAGCCAATGATTCCAAAGGAGAAATTTTCGTTCAACTTCCCTTTAATATTCTATTACTAATATTAATGTTATTATTATAATGAAATTATTTTGAAATTGAAACCCGATTTAGTTAGTGTAATTCTATTTTTCAAGTCGTACTTACGTACTCACAAACACGTTTGCGGTATAGTTTTTCGATACATGAGGTATTGTAGTCTATTTCCTATTTTTAATACCTAAAATAGAACATTTTATTAATTTATAAACTTTGGATTCATTTTTTTAATTATTCTTAAAATTACTTCTCGTTATTCCATATTGTTGATGTGAAATATGTTTTTATTTCCTCCTATACTCGTATAACCAACAAATGCATTGGGCGTATGCATACACTCGTATAATAGTTACTGAACAACGTGAATTTTCGATCGAATATTAATCACAAATTATATTTTCTACAAAAATAACCTGTCGTAGTAAAATTAGTTATTTTAGCTTTATAAATTACATATATTACACGTTTGTTATACATATATACTGTAAAAGAAATTCTACTTTTATTCTTTAAAACAATAATTATCTAGTTAAATCTGTGTAAATATTGATGAGTTTATGTTGTACAATACACACATTTCTCTTTATCCGAGACCATATACATTTATATGAAGATTTTTATTCGAATTCTAAAACATAAACATAACATTAAAGAACAAGTGTCGCGAAGTGATGGTACAATTTTTTTTTTTTTTTATTGTGTTTTGTTGAATAATTGTTTTGGCCGTCGTAGATGATTAATGAAAAGAATTATGTGTGTATAATGATGAAATCAGTGGCGATTTTTTTTTCGGTTCAAACACGTTTTTTTTAAAAAAAATATGTTATGTGATAACATAAGACATCAAAATGTCTAAGACAAGCGAAAGCGATTAAACATATTTATACATTTATATGCTATAACTAATTAACTGAATTAGTGATGTTGCCTATATTAAATACTGAAATAAATATATTTTGAAACAGATATTTAAAATTAATATTAACGCGACATAAATCGAAAGAAAAACGGATAAAACGGCCATCTGCCAAATACATACATTTTGTTTTCTAACATAACGAAATTTTATCTATCGACTCGATAATCAATTTTAATATTCATATTAATCAATATTAATACCAGTAATAACTTATAAACAACAAATATTAATCAATTAATCATTGAATTATAATACATATTGAATATATATACCTATACAAATAATTATAGTAGTCTTCTGGTTTTTTATTTGAAAATAATTTTTATCTGCTCAATTGAAAATGCGTAAACCCACGATAAACACACAATTGAAATTTTTATACTGTATAATTTGTTTTTGGAAAACTTCTCTTCATTTCATAGTAAATTACTTGTTTATGTGAAAAAGGACCAGAATGGTACTTTGAGAATTGGGTTTGAAGTTGATAACCAAATTTATTTTAATTTCATTGGATTATGTATGCATAAAATATATCCCAATAATATTATCTGAATACGTTAAAACGATTTTTACTGAATTTGTTCGAGCTGATATTAGCACCAATGTAAAATGAATGCGATCAAATCAAATTCAGTTAACTTTAAAATTCTCCCGGTCGTTACGTAAATACTAAATCGAGTTACATTTTCAAAATAAAAAATGAATATTCGCGTTTTGATTCATTTCTATAATTAATTTATCTATTGATTTTTGAATAAACGTCCACTAATACAGTTGAATAATAATTTTGATGATATTTACAGCTTAAACGGCGCTATTTTTACAATCGATTAAAGGATTAAAATGATAAACGTTGTGTGTGTGTGTACGCGTGAAAAAATCTCAAATCAGATATATTACAGTACATATAAGACATTTAACAAAAAGTTTGTACACAATTTTTCTTTTGTAATATACGACATATACCATTACCTACGTAACGTAAACACTGGCAACTATCTAAAACAGAATTAAAGTATTCGTATCGAATGGTACGCAATATGTTTATTTTCCTTCCAAGCACATTTTTACTTTGACAATAATCTTTCTTTTTGTATCTTGAACCGGTCGTACAAAATACTATATACTTACACATATGCAGTGAAATAACTAAATTTTCATATTTTCTATTTTCACACATTACTTAAATATTGATACCACTATTGATCTATTATTATTTCAATTTATGTGACAATTTATTTAACTCATAATACTTTATAAATGTACAATATTTTCTATTTAATAAAATGTAAAATTGATCATAACATAATAGAATGTATTTTAAGTTAAAACTCTTATTGGATTTTTTTTTTTGAAAGTCATTATTATCTAATGGTGTTCAAAGAAAACTATAATTTTATAATAAAATCCGAGCTTGTTATATTTATTTTATAAATAAAATTCTACTTCACAGTGTATAAACTATTAAGTATGTAATATTAATTTTCACCGTAAAATTATTAAAACATTTTTCCAATTTATTCTTCGTACTTAATATCGTAAGTGTATATTTATTTATTGTTATGTGAATTTCTATACACGTTCACGGAATTGAAAAATAATTTAGTTCACGTGTACTCTATATTCATACATTCAAATGGTGGATATATAATAATATATTTGTACGAATTGAAAATAAATCGACAATCTTTTATAAATATGTTATTATAATAAACTTTTGAAGAACTTTTATTTCGTTCCTGTCACCATATAATAGAAACCATTCTTCCTGTTTTAATCGGATTTTTCCCCTTTTCAAGATCATTGTTCGCAGATTCCTAACAAACTATAAAAAGGTAGAATTCTTTACCCGACTTATTTCTATTTCTTAAGGTATTGTTCAATTTTTTTTTCTCTATATTATTTTCAATTAATGAAATGAATTTAATAAATTATACAATTTTTAATAATATAGTTATATGACGCTAGACATAACCGGTACAAAGGTATTTTACCTGAAATAAAAGATTTTATAAAAAAAAAAACAGGAAACACTAAATATGCACTAGTTAATAATAGAGTATAAGGAGAAATACTTTAAATATATATATATATATATATATATATATATATATATAAAATATATTTGTATGTACTTGAATTTGAATTTGAATATGTTTATTATTATATTTATATATAAATAAATAAGAATATTTTTTTTACATTATAATACGCGTTACTGTAATTGTAATTTTAAACGACATTTTTTACCGAGTTTAGCAATTTTCGTTTTTCAACGATCATTTTATTTTTTTTTTTTTTTGGTCCAATATCATCCGGCCTACTAACCATCTTAATCAGCAGCACCCTTTTACACCTCAACAAAGGGTCACGTCAACAACAAACCGTACATTTCACATGTCACATCGCATCTTTGATAACGTATCTCCATAGTCATCGTCCTTTACACCCGTACTCGCGCCATTCATTATTTATTTTGTAAATAAAATATAAGTTAAAGTCGAAACTGAATCGGTATTTTTTTCTTTCCGAATCGGAATGGTTTCACCTTAACCTTCAATAGCTCATATGGGTTTGTGTATGATAATTTATGTAATCACTTAATGAATTCCATATTTTCGTATAATTCAGTGAAAACGAGTTGTCCGTGAAGGATTGAAATTATTGTAAAGTGACGATAATTATGTAGAAAAATCACAGTAGCAGAATTTTGATAAGCTGTAATTTTTTTCGTTACACACGTGTATCGAACTACCAAACATAAATTAACTATTAATTAATTGACCAACTAATTAATTCAACTATTAAATATACAATACGGATTTTATACCTATATAAGTAGTTTAACGTTTGATATACTTGTTGTACGTATAGATTTTTAATCGACGTCGAATTTAATGCAGTGCTTGTTTTATCTATATTAAATTATTAATTCTTAATAAAATCGACTCGTTAACTAATAAAAAAATAATAACTTTCCCGTAAATATGAATAGTCAAAATAATAATATTGATATTTTCGTTTATTCATTTATCGTTCTAAAACTACGTGTGTATAATAGGTACATTGTAAATTATTTATTCTTATGCCCCCTTTTTTTTCTGTTTAGTTAAAAATCATTTTCAATTAAACGTTATCAATTTTTTCTTTAATTTCGTTAAGTTATTTGTTAATTTTAAATCCATCAAAATTTAGACAATTTCAACACAATTACCAGAATTTTACGAAAAATATGTAAATGGACATGAATAATAATAACGGTTTCAATAATTTAAAAAAAACCATTTTACTCCACATATTATTATTTATATAATTTTTTTTAATTTTTTTTTTGATTTTCTAAGTTTGAAACAGTTTTGGGAATTTAATGATAACCGTCTTCTATTCAGAACCCGCCCACAATTGTGTCCTAACTATATCAATGACGTAATATTCATTAAACAACACGCGAAGAACACGACCTTTTTGTGAGATTTCATGAATGTTTTCTTGTAACTAAAACTAAAATATGAAATTTAAAAATAACAAATATTTATGCACTTTTTACTAAAATATTATATAACATTATGTAAAAAAGTGTTTTTTTAACCCAATTTCGCGTACAACTACATTTTGTTTTATGATCGTATTATAGCGTTATTAAGTACAATTTTATCTCGAATTCCAACCTCAATTGCTCGATTCACTTTTAAGAGTATATTATAATAAAATATTTGTTCAAATAAATTATGTGTATTAAACGTATATCGTTTCTACATCATTTTTAATAATAATAACAATAAAATTGAATTTTAATAAGAAATAAATTGTGTATTTGTTTTTATTCTTTTATTTTTTCAAAGTATAAACTTTATATGTATAGTAAATATTTCGAGAAAACATAATAATATATACTCACACACATTCCGTTTTTTCTCTATCTATTTCGTGCAATATACTAATGGTTTAACTTTTAAGAAACTAAAACAGTTTATAAGCGACCCTCCTGTTCCATAATAGAATATCACTATAATTAATAAAATTAGCACTCAACTTAATATCGTGTACAGGTTTTATCGCTGCAATATAATTTGAATAATTGTTACGCAAATAGCATTTTACTAAACACGGCACAGAGAAAATAATTAAAAGAGTATATTTATACACGAGAAATATGTTTGCTTTACTGCAGAGAAGGTAAGTTTTCCTGGGGAAAAAAAATTGTATAGTTTCATCTATATATATATATATATATATATATATATATATATATATATAAATAATAATTTAATTATGCAATAGAAAAGTAATTTTACGTCAATACACTTGTTCCAAAAGTCATAAAAATATCGTCATATTTCGTGTTCATTTCAAATTTTCTGACTACACGCTGTGTGTTAAATGCAGCTGCTTCCTATATTGTATAGATTACAGATTCATATCTGTAGTGAGCGATAAATTTTGGTTTAATTAAAAAAAAAATTATACGGTTATAACACCGTTATTAAGTTATTTACTGTATTTTTACGTACAAAATCGTCGTCGACGAAAGAATAAAATATTGAATCGTTACAAGTATAATAAACTTTAAAACCTACTGAATAACACGTTCACGAACGCCGAGAAGTTCTTTTACCGTAATATAAAGTTTTATTCGTGTTCCGCACAAATATTTAACATTACGTTCGATTATATAACGCAGTGCGGTTTAATATTTCATTCGCATAATTCGATCGTGCATTTCAAGCGAAATATAAATGAATAAAACGGGAACGGATAGTTAGATAGAAAAAGAAATATTTTTAATTTCGTATGTAGGTATATGTAATAATAATTACGGGGAAAGTAGGCGTACTACATTTTGTTCACTGTTTACCGATATAAAACATTATAAATTGCTCGTCGAAATTTCCATAACAATAGGTCCGCGGCTCCTATACGATTTGGTTGTGTGCGTATTGTTATGGAAAAATTGTAATCATACACATTTTGCCATAATATTTGGAGTGCAAACGGAATATGATTATTGTAATAATCGCGCGATAATAATAATATAATCGTCGTCCCTGTATTATACACTCGCACTTTCTCTTCGGCACAACCGATTCGTATTATTGTTTATAATTATATTGTAATAACCGAACGCGAAGACGAGTCATAATTAAAAAATAAATAACGTAACAATCCGTTAAACTATATCGATAATCGTCGTATTAATAATTTTTTTTTTAAAAACCCCGTTTACTTATCGATTTCCAAAACGGTTTATAATACGTAATGTAATGATCGTTCATAAAAGAAAAACAACCCCGAATGCGATTGTGGTAGCGAAAATCAGACAGCGGAACACGCGTCTCATCGGATCGTCCTAGAAGAAAATTTCAAGGAGGACACAACGATATTATGAAGCTGACCGTAGAAGCCCTTGAATTGAAGTTACCTCAGACATAAGCGTACAGATGATGATAATTTATGTTATTTGAACGTATTCGTTAAGTATTCAGGCGCGGATACAAGGGGAGGCCATTGGGACATTCCCCCAAATTCCAAAAAAAAAAAAAATTCAAGTTAGTGCCGTCGTGGTATTTTCGTTACGTTGATTATAGCGAGTGCGGGTGGATCAAACTCGTTTTCGACGTGTCTCAACTGTCTGGGATGCCCGATTGCGACGTGCGATAACATAATATTTGTTTTTTTTTTAAAGTTGATTGTAAAAATTAAAATAAGTTTCAAAATCATAACGTACCTATAAGTACTAACCACGGAAACATTGTTAGTTATTAATTATTACTAATTAGTAAATACTATTCAGTTTAAAAATATGTATATCCCAAGACTTCGGATATATTAAAATATAATGTGAGTTCAAAATTTATAAATGCCCCACCCCCAAAATTGATACTCCGGAACCCGCGCCCGTAAGTATTTCTATGTTAAAATTGATTTATCACAATGTTTATACGCATTACGTGTCCTATAATAATAACCGTTCAAATATCGTGCAACAACGTTACAGCGGTAAATTAACACACCAAAAAAAAAAAACAATTTACTATCGAAATCGAAAATTATTTCTGATGAAATTAAATTTAAAAATATAGTCCTTTACTGCTGCGTGCAGTGTGTGTTGCACTCACAGTTTCATCATTACGACGCGGATTTCTATCAAAGTCATATAAATATGTTATGTGTTTTATGTTTTTAATTACTGCACAACATTATGTGTTATCGCAATAATCGTTATTGTTTATGACATTTCGGATCATAAAAAAATTAACTCGTGTACTCTCGCCGCGGTTAAGTGTAAAAACGTCTCCCCGGGGCGTCCCGGTATCGCACGTAATAATTAGAGTAAAAATAAAAAAATCATCTCGTGTCGACGACAATGAAGCGAATAAAATCGCGAAAACGAGACCGTGTGCGTTCCTCGTAGTAAGTAACTCGCATGCACTCGACCTATATATAGATATATAAATATTGTATCAAAACCTGTTGTTTGGGAGTGGTTTTTATTTTATTTTATTTTTTTTTTTTTGTAATGCGTTGGACCAGTTTACCAGGTGAAGGTTCTCGCCATACGCGTGTGAGCGTTTGTGTTTGCTCTTGTTTTGTTTTTTACACCATATTAGTATTTTTGCACGCCCACGTACAGTAGCGGATATCGTCTGGAAGGGGTTGCGATATTGATAATCACCTAAATATTTTCAGCATAAATACGGACAGCACTATCCGAACGTCACTCAGTTCATTCGATTACTTCCAGTGTCTTGTACTTCAGCAGAACACAGAAAACAAAACAAAATGGCCGTTAAGGTAAGGCGAACCGTTTCGAATGTTTTAACGACCGTAACTAATAGTGTGCAAATAATTTTTATTTTTACTTTTTTTAAGTTTCACTATCACGATGTCAGTTTATTATGTACGTTCACCGCGATATTACAATAGTTCGCGTTACAATTAATTCTCGTGCAAAAATTATGTTTCTTTATCAATTTCCTTCTGGATTCAGATAGAAAATTAAAGTAGACATTTTTTTTTTTTCTTTTTTAAAATGAATATTTAAATTCGCTCGTGTGTATTGACAGTTAATGCGTAAAAATACAAATATACAATACGTTTTACTAAGTTTTTTTCTTTTTTTTTTTAAGATGTTTTCGATAACGTGCGATTACAGAATTATTTTCGTTTTCAGATGATCATTTTCGCCGCTTGCGTGGCTTCGGCTCTCGCTCAATACGGTGCCCCAGCTTACAAACCGGCTTACTCCGCTCCCGCTTACTCCGCACCCGCTTACTCCGCACCCGCTTACTCCGCACCAAAGGCTTACGCTCCGGAACCCGCGTACGCGCCGACCCCGTACAACTTCGAATACAGCGTAAACGACCCGACCACGTACGACGTGAAAAGCCAATCGGAATACAGCGACGGCAACGGCAACGTCAAGGGATCGTACAGCCTGGTCGAACCAGACGGTTCCACCCGCACCGTCGAATACACCGCCGACGACTACAACGGTTTCAACGCGGTCGTCAAGAAGGAAGGCGGATACGCCGCCCCGTCTTACAAGGCTCCGTCGTACTCCGCGCCCGCTCCCGCCTACAAGCCAGCCTACTCCGCGCCGGCTTACTCCGCGCCAGCTTACCCGGCACCGGCTTACCCAGCACCGGCTTACTCTGCCCCGGCCTACAAGCCAGCATACAAACCCGCGTACTAATTTCTCAACCCAATGATGATAAAACATTATACAACATCTTTCTCCACTACCTACCCTATCGTGTACCTCTGGACCATTGCGTTCATATTGAGCCGCGTGGTTGCAAAGTCATACGTTGCCATATTAATATATAGGACAATCGGTACGACTAATGTATTTATTGTGTAAATATATATATGTATTTATTGAACATCGACGAGTTTTTATTTTTATTTTTATTATTATTTATTTTCACGCAACTTGTGACGATTTCCAATCCACAAATTCATTTGTCAATCACAAAATATCGAGAGAAAAAATACTTGGGTGTGTGTATGTCTACAGGAAACTAAAATTAATGATAATGACTGATTTTATTATTATCATATTTATCTTTAACACGAATCGAACAATTGTTATATTATTATATTTTGAATTCACGACTTCACGTGATGTAAAGTAATATGTGTGATTAGTTAAACACATATAATAGGTAACCGTTTGTGTATATACCGCAATAACAGAGAAAAACTGAACGATTTAGTGAAAATAATTTGCCACTTTTAGAAGCAAATATATATGTCAAACGATAAAGTCGTTTGAAAATAATTAGAATTCATAAGAATTTTTAATATTCTAATACTAGCGAATAACGTTTACATTCAGTTTTATGTGTGTACAACTGTGGTGACTCGAATAGTTAAAATTCGAAAAATATTTTTAAAACGTTAGACAAATGATAACTGCATTAATTATATTATGAACTGAGAAGAATATAAAAATCGTAATAACTATAGATACATTGCGGTTTAATGAAAAAAAAATTAATTACATGTAAATCGACCTTTACGTTGTAATGTATTAATTAAAACATAAAACTATTGATTTGATATATGTACTCGTATATACTCGTATATATATATATATATATATATATATATAAATTAATATTTATTAATTTATAACTGGTTTCTTTATAAATGATAATATAAATCTGCCGGTTTTTCAAAAAAAAAAAATGTTACATCCCTCAATCGAATCGAACGCAGATTTTTGAATTAGTGATTTTTTTAAAAATTATTAGCCCATGGAAAAAATAACGAAGTACTTCTTAATATTTAATAATAAAATTATTTATTATTGTTGGTTACCTATATTGACCGTATCTGTTGTATACAATTCTGTACTACCCGAATTCATCTTATTCGTCGGGGAATTGTATTGAAATTAAATGACTTGCATACCATACCGTGGACTTATATATAATGTCTTTTTTACTTGACACAATCGATAATAACGAGCAAAAGTGTACGTTAAACGTGTAAAAACTCATTTCATAATTTCAACCCAATATCTTACTAGGAAAAAATAATAATAATTATAGACGTGGGGCGTAGCGGTATATGGCCCTAACCCATAATAATACCGAGTATTTAAGCCGTCACTGAAGTTTTTAACTCTGAATAATTTAATAATTCAATTGGATGGTCGTGTACTATATCCCAAATCCCCCCCCCCTAATTTCTATATTTCGTATTATTTTACGAACAATTTAACGCGTACAGAATATATTTTCACTTACCGCCTCTACAAGCGGATAACAAATCGCCCACGTATTTTTATAATATATAGTACATAAAATGCATCACGGCAATATTACTCAACGTACGTTATGCTATTTGATATCCATTCATCGCCGTATCCATTCGCGGTACATTCATTTGATTGCGCTCGGGTCATAATTCTCATATTATGTTATGTATTTTTGTTTGTTTTATCGAAAGGTGGTCGGGCTGGTCGTCGATCTGTTGAAATAAAAAAAAAAACGGATTGACGCCCATGCCGGTGTACAGGGCGTAAACGATATGTGTCACATTATTATTGATTGTAGTCCACGTCATAATTTATAATATTATATAGTACGTATATTACACACCGGCACGTACTAATTTATTAATTGTATTTCGTAAACGGATTTGTATCGAGAAGAGATTTTTAGTTTCTATATATTATTGAATTGACTGACGAAAAGCGAATACGGTCTGAGCGTGTCGACGACGGCACTCGACAGCGTACTTGACAGCAAAATTAGTTTTGCATACGGAAAAGTTCAATCTCTCGTGTGATAGGTACGGCAAAATATTATTACAAAATTAAAAATCACGCAGTCATACGTTGTCACACAAAGTCGTTTGACTCGCATACAAAACGTCATGCAAAATACTTTTGGTTTGATTTGGAAACACATATATGACGCGTGAAACACTTATGGCTGATATTATATTCCCATACGGATAGCAAACATTTTAACTGGAATCGCGATGAATTTATACAATTTGAACTTTAAAACTTTCCGCTCGCCCTACTTCCGAAATAATATTAATTAGTGTTTAATATTTAAATGCGTTTTGCGGTTTTAAAAACCCTGTAATAGCTATTTACCTCGACATTTCTTACTTTTTTTTCGGGAAAAATAATTTTTAAATACACCGAAAAGTAATCGCGATTTTGTGTAAAAAACGATATTTTCAAACAAGCGGAAAATTGTCGAACAAATTTACACGTGTATTTGTTGTTAGACGTGCGCTTTCTTATGATCCATGAAATTACAGAGCGATAATAACAGTTAGTGAGTTCGGATATTTTATGTTCATTATGTCGAAAAATAATTATTTACATGTATCTTTCTGTATATTTATCCGGTCGAACAACCGAAATACTGAATTAGTTTAAAATGATTACAATACGAGTATATTAATAGAATTAATTATTAAAATCGTAGTTTAACGTATCACATATAAATTCGCTTTCATTCTACAGAGTGATTTTGTAATTGAATGTGTAATTTTAAGCCAAAAATGATTAAATAGCTAAAATGTTTCTCATTTAATTTTTTTTTTTTTTATTAGAAGTCTTGTTTTCACATTACACTTCAACATTTATTATAAATTATAACATAAGAAAATAAAAAAACATTTAAAATATTACAATTGATATATGCAATTTAACAACTACTAAACTAAAAAACCAGAAGAAGTAATAAAATTTGATATCAGTTCTACAACTAATGGGGTGGGTGTACATAGGATGGTAAATGAATAAGGTCACACTTTTGTGGGTTGATATGTAGAGTACACATAGGAGAGTTGTTGAGCGAAAGAAGGTACGCATGAGCCGGAAGGAGGTTGCGTCCAAGACGAAGTCTGGTAAATTGCACAATTCGAGCCCTAGGTAGATCCCAGAAATTAAACCAAGGGCGGCGGAGAGTAATAGGAACTATAATATTTCTGTACCAGACCGCATACTCATGCGGCTGATTTCTCATTTAATTATTAACGTTATTTGTAAACATTTTGAACGCGTCGACGTAAACGAGTAATAAATATAAACTGTATTACATATTACGTTATATGGTTCAGACATATTGTACTTATACGATATCTGCGTTTTACTCCATTTCATAGTTTTTTTTTTTTTAGATCACATTACATAATTACAATTATACGTGCCCGTATAAACGTATGTATGTATAACAAAAGGTACCAGTATGGTATAACTGGTTCGTACTTATGAAGAAATAAAAGTCTGGAGGGACAAAACAATGTGTAAATGTTCAGCATAAATACAGAGACGTCCGAGACAGCATTTACCAGTTACAGTTCTTACAAGTGTTGGTGTGTTCGTCATAAAAACTTACTCGGTGAAAACGCATAACGAATTCACAAACACAAGAAAATGGCCGTTAAGGTAACATTTATTTTTTCCATTCTCATTTATAACTAAAACCATGTAGTTATGTGAAAAAATATACTTTTTTTTTCTATTAGAATTATTATTATTGTATATATTCAAATATCATCAGTTTAATGGATAATGCTGTACGAGAAAACCTAAATCAAAAATCGTTATTACTCGAAACGCAATATATTTTTTTTTACATTTTATAAAAGTATATTATTTTCATTAATCAGTCAACCCTTTACACACATATCTGTACGATAAACGTTTTTTTTTTTATTGTTAAACGAATCCACAACGATCGAGAACGTGTACGTTTTGATTTCAGATTATCGTATTCGCCGCTTGCGTGACGTCCGCCCTTGCACAGTACGCCGTCCCCGCTTACCCGGCACACGCTGCTTACCCGGCGCCCGCTGCTTACCTCGCGCCCGCTTACCACGTGCCCGTGTACAGCACGCCCGCGAAGGCTTACGTCCCGGAACCCGCGCACGCACCCACTCCGTACAGTTTCCAGTACAGCGTAAACGACCCGACCACGTACGACGTCAAGAGCCAGGCCGAGTCCAGCGACGGTAACGGTTACGTCAAGGGCTTCTACAGCCTGGTCGAACCAGACGGTTCCACGCGTACCGTCGAGTACACCGCCGACGACTATAACGGTTTCAACGCCGTCGTCAAGAAGGAAGCCGCCGGATACACCGCCCCGTACAAACCGGCTCCGTACTACAAACCGTACTAGCCGCGGTGGCGACACGTCGCGCGCACGCTCGTGTCAACAGAACGCGGCTGTGCTTCCTGCCGTGACCGGGGAAAAACGATCACAATATTATCCATCATCACGTCGCAGTCATTATCGTCATGTTCGTCGAACACCGTTTTCACTTACTTTACGCGCGTTACTTTGATATAATTATTTTTGTAAATAAATCCTACGAATTATCATCGAACAGCAATATTGTCGAAACGCGTTCTGTCCTTATTCGTTCGATGACATTCGATATACCAATATTACAGTAATATATTATCATAGCGAATAAAACTGTTTCAAACGTCACGATATATTGTCTTTATTCCGAAAATCCGACAAACGGATTATGTGTTCGAATGCTATTCCTCTTTACTTCTCTCTCTCTCTCTCTATATATATATATATATATATATATATATATATACGAAAAATGCGAAATCCGACGTCTCGTCAAACATAATAATATATGTTGTTTTAAAGTTTAAAAAAAAATCGTAACACGTCGAAACTGAAAACCTTGAACCATTTGAAATGTTTTAAAAGACGGTCAAAGAATATTTCGTTTTTTTTTTCGTTTCTTAAAAACTTATGTGTGTGTGTATTTATAAAATCGCCTTTATTCTATTCACTTCGAGTCTTAACTATAATAACAATACGAATAATTATTACTATGACTCTAAGAACTGAAGATTCTTGAAATAATATATACCAATATGCACAACATCGTTGAAACCGAATTCACTATTATCAAATTATTTTTAAATATTCGGTTTATCAAATACTTTTTTTAAAAAAAATTAAATAATAAACAATAAATAAATTTGATTCCGGCCACAAAACGTTTCGTTATGATGCTTTAAAGAAATAAGTAAAAACGTCATTGCAAACAAGCCGCCAATGAGCAAGTGGTATAAATTATAAAATGATTATTATAATTTTATATACTCGGGGGTGTGTTATTTCCATTGTCGTGCATTATCTCCGTACAAATCTGCGTGCGCCACACATAACAACGGATATTTATGCGTAATTAATTACGCGTAATCTCTTTTCGAAAAACACTACACTCATAACTTACCTATATAATATAAATTATTTTTTCCATAAAAAAGTATTTTACAAAGTTATTAAATACGAAAATAGTTATGGAAGGAATTGTGTGATTACGAGAGTTCTCCTTGGAACATGATTAAATCACCAAAAATTATTTCCAAAACACTGCAGGTATTCAATTGAAAATACTTGAGCATACTGCAGTAACGATATTGACTTTTTTAACGGTACAACTTGTATAATTAATAAATAATTATGGAGTTTTCCTTAAAAAAAATATATTTATTTTCTTATATATATAATAGTAAATATTTATTTATTAAATCGAAAATTATGATTCGCATAATACACTCTTACATACCTACGGAAATTTTCAGATTTCTTATAATGAATTTTGTCTCTTCGGTATAAAGCTTAATATTTTAATACATGATTAATTATATTTGTATTAATAAATATTCATTGTATATATGTATTAAATGCTTAAATTAGGTACACAATTGTTTCTGTAATATTGAATTGTGAATTTTATCGAATTAATCTCCAACCATTATCTCCAAGTACTAATCATTGCTTTCAAATATAAAATAATAATATAAAACATTCTACAGTGAAACAAGGCGCACAACACTCTTCAATTGAAAGATGCTCAATTTATACAAAAGAAAAAAAAATAGTATTAACCTGGAGCTCAGGAAAAAGAGAGCGAATGAGAAAAACCAATTTATATTAATCGCGTATTATTGCCTTCATAGTGAAAATACAACGGTCGACACAAATTTACTCTATCACGCCACAAGAAATATTCGAGTTTTTTAAACACGCGTAGTCGAACTATTTAATAACGATTCCCATAATTCGACGGTCAGACTTCATTTCAAAATTATACACGACAATTTGGAATTCAATAACGAATTATTTCAACATTTTTTTTTTTTTTTTTCAATAAATGATTCAAACAGAAATATTCGTAAATTATTTGTTTTTGAATTGTAACCGCGAAAAAAAATTAAGGTAATATAAAATTAAAATTACCATACATAATATGAAATATAAAAGTACAATATGAGAGTGTACGATGTAAAGATTTTTTTCACTCGTAAGTTTTTCGTTTAATTTTCTTTATTTACATCCTTCCTAAGGATTTTCGAGAAATAATTTTGCCCGCAAACAATAAATTGAAAAAGTAATATTTCAAAATATAATAATTCGTAACAAAGATAAAATACGATTATTCGTAAATAGCTGTATTTGAAAACGCGTGTAAAAACAAAAATTAATTAAATCAGTAACGGATTATTAAACGTTCCGAACAGTCATAAAATATATAAATATATAAATATTTTTTTAAAAACGGAGGACAACATAAAACGAATTAAACAGCGTGAAATACGTATAAAAATAAATACACTTATTTATAACCTTTCAAAATGTACACTGAATCATAACAAGATATTATTAGGTATACCCACCCATAATTATTTGATTGACCGAAATTGAACTACATTATCCAACCGGTCTACTACTGTCGATTAATACGTCATATTTTCGTCATGACGAAACGCGGGAGGGAAGAATATTACCTTCGACAATTTCGTATAAATACTTAATCGTCGGTGAGAATAATCACCAGTCTCATTTGTCTCGTGCAGTTCATTCGATTATTAAATCAAACGACCGAAACACCGCACTTAAAATGGCAGCTAAGGTATTTATATATTTTGTTTTCGTTTTCAATTATTGAAACTCGCCATCAGCTGTAGTTGTGTACGGCGCAAATTGAAATGATTTCTTACAAAAATTATTAGTATTAATAATAAAAAAAAAAAATGTTTTTTTTTCGATTTACAGCTGATCGTATTCGCCGCCTGCGTGGCCACCGCATTCGCTCAATACGGTGCCCCAGCTTACAAACCAGCTTACTCCGCGCCAGCTTACTCCGCGCCCGCTTACTCGGCACCCGCTTACTCGGCACCAAAAGCTTACGCTCCGGAACCCGCGTACGCGCCGACCCCGTACAACTTCGAATACAGCGTAAACGACCCGACCACGTACGACGTCCACAGCCAATCGGAATACAGCGACGGCAACGGTTACGTCAAGGGCACGTACAGCCTGGTCGAACCAGACGGTTCCACCCGCACCGTAGAATACACCGCCGACGACCACAGCGGTTTCAACGCGGTCGTCAAGAAGGAAGGCGGATACGCCGCCCCGTCTTACAAGGCTCCGTCGTACTCCGCGCCCGCCCCGGCTTACAAACCAGCCTACTCCGCACCAGCCCCATACTCGGCCCCGTCTTACTCCGCCCCGGCTTACAAACCGGCCCCGTACAAGGCATACTAAAATTTCGTTCATTTTTATTCTTGTCCTCGAGTTGAAGTCTATGAAATTCAGCTCTTCTGTCCTCACTTCCTATCGCCCGAACATGTTTAATTTATTTCATTTATTTTATAAGCAATAAATTATTTGAAACTTTACGAGTGCTTGTTATTTTTTTATTTCACGCCTTATATACAAGAACAACATAAAAGTTCTTATTTCTTGAACACGATATCATATTATACTCGTATATTGTGTAATACGCTCTTTACAGCGCATAATTTTTAACATTACTGGACGAGAGTATGCCAGTTGACTAATGTCATCGATGGCCGTAAACAACGTTTAATTATTTTTACGTTCAAAATATTAATTCTACAGTAGTATTCAGGACCTAAGGAATACAATTTATCTAAAATAATATCAAGACTTGAAATGTATTTTATACTTTATACACCGACCAGGTATAGACTGCGGTTCGAAAGTTAATTACAAATGAATATATTTGTCTTCTTCGCCCAATTCAATAAATCTGATTAAAAATCTCGATGTTCCATAAAATATCACCATCGATTGCTACGCGTATTTTATACCATGCAAAATTTTACGTTGCATATTTTTACAAATTTCATTGAAAACGAACGTTTATTACATACTCGTATAGTCGTATATAAATATATTTAAGGAAATAATATTGAATTTTAATTTAATAATTCTAGAGTGTGAACATTTTTTCGACAAAAATTCTGTCTTCAATATTTCGTCAAAATTCAATTTTTATAAATTCTTTCTAATATTAATTTCATAACTAATTTTAAACAATGTAAAATTTTACAATTAAATATTGTTTTTCTTCAGTACTAATATATTATTTAATTTCCATTTATTCGATAATATTTTATAGAAACAAATCCAGATATATCACGTCATACAAATTTTCTTTTGCCGTAAAGTATTATTTAATTTAAAATGTTAAACAATTTAAATTAATAGATCAATTATAATGAATTCTTTACGTATATTCGACATACGCGTACACATCTGAAAATGCACATTATACGTATAAATCAGCGCACAATTCATAACGTTATTTATTTGCAGACAATACTGATCATATTTTACCTCAAGATTTGATCAAATTTTAGATATTTGAGAATTAAATTTTTAGAATTAACATGATTATAATACATCAAATTGCATAATAAATTCGATTTTTTGCAAATATCTGTATTTAATAGATACATTTGATGTAACTGGATATATATGGTACATACATTTTGTTAATAAACCAGCCTTCGTAATAGTCGACTTTCACTAAATGTTTTATTTATATTTTGGCTTTGCTATTTTAAATTCATTTTATAGCCATAAAATTTTAACGTATTTAACCACATAAACTAGTAGTTTCAGTTTTAGCGAATTAATATATTCGACGTATGGCGCGTAGGGCTTGTACAATGTACATGTGACCTCAAGTCAGTTTCACAAAATATAATCGTGCATCCACAAAATACTGAATGCGTGAACTGTAAGCATCTATACACTTTAAACGTTCACACGCTGCATTTTGTGCCAATAATGACTATAAATATAATATTATAAAATTCAGAAATAACGATATTCGTATCGACTAAATATTTTCTAGCCAACAGCGTATTATGTAAAGTCAAACTATAACGGACACGTTGTCATTGACCAGGCATTTTACGTTAATGCCTTCATTTGCATTTATAGCGGTAAAATAGTAAGAGATGCGTGCGTGTGTGTATGTGTGTATGACGTGTGTTTGTTTGTTACAGAACCACTATTTACTGTATAAAATATTATACGTTTTAAGCGCTTGCATATGGGGTACAAATGTTATTTCTTATAATAATATTTTATTCAATTAATTTTATATTTATACGTATTAGAAAAATGCGAGCTTATATTACGATTAAGCTCAATGTAAAATGCGATAAATTACACCGTAGTTCCCATGTGGTCTGCCATATTAGTAGGTATAATACGTTTTATAGGAGGGCATATAGGACTGTATTATTTGTGAGGGGTTTACGTGCGTGAAACGTATCAGTAAACGTTGTTTCGAAAGAAAGAAACTAACGAGGAACACGACTTTTAACAATAAAGTACTGTGAAAATAAAGTAAAAAAAAAAAATCCGATGTTTATACGTGCACAGTATGGATCGGATGATCGAGTATAATTGTAGTAACATAATATTATTATGGGTAACAAGGACCCGCGGTAAATTCGAATATCCATATTACGTATATATATATATACATTTTATAATATGTAAATATACTAAATATTACTTTTTAAGTGTACGATCTTAATTTTTTTGTAAATCTGCTAATTTTAAACTGGCCTTATTTCCTTTAATATCTCTATATCAATCGTCGTAAAATTACAATACTGGAATTTATTTATTCGATTAAACTGGTATCGATCAATGTTACCCGTGCGCGAATCTATACTAATATAGTAAAGCTGAAGAGTTTGTTCGAACGCGCTAATCTCTGTAACCACCAGTCGGATTCGAACAATTCTTTTCGCATTTGATAGCTCAATTCTCGGGGAAAGATATAGGCTGTTTAACATCGCGCTACGACCTTTAGTAGCCGAGCAAAAGAAAAAAAATAGTCAGAAAGAACGCTAAGCGAAAACGAAGCCCGCGGGCGGGCGATGCGACGCGATGGGTCCGGGACCGACTATGTCCACAGTGTCGGTTAATGATCGAATAAGTTTTAAAAAGTTGTTGAAGTTTTATTCGTCAGTCATAGATCGACGTGTTACCTTAGCTTAGCTAAAAAAGGTGATTGTTAATATATTCTTTTTTTTCATAGGCATTTTATAAAATAAGTGAATAAAAACTTTAATGTAAATTAAACGCAATAAGCGTTATGAAAACGCGAAAAGTACAATTATCATTGTGTTGAAAATAAAATAAAATTTAAAGTCAAATTTAAATCTTTTCTTTTTCCTAAAGTTTTCAACATCCTTACGCCGAGTATTGAATAACGAATTGAACAAAATTCGTATCGTATAATAGGTGGCATTTTTTTACGGGCGACGAAGTGCACGGGGACAGATACAAAACCGATTACTCGACTTCAAATATTATAGAGTAAAACGAGTTAAAAAAAATTAATTAATTATTCGATTAAAAAAACACGAAAAATTCCGTCGGAATCGTGGAGATCGTCGAGGCGAAATACGAATTCGAGTGATTACCATAAAAAAAAAAAAAATTACAAATAGATACGAACGTCTAAAAATGCCACTGACGAACGACTTTTTTTCCCGCCCTCGTACACGTATTACCAGTTTCGAACACTTGCACAGTGTCCTCGAAAATTATCGTTGTGTCATATATATTACTATATTATAATAATTGGAAAGATTGCCGAACAAAAGGCGGCAATAGCGCATTGGTTTTAAATAAACGAAATGTATTATGCACCTGTCATAAGACAACCGGTTATTGTAAAACATAATACAATGTGTGTAAAGCGAATGAATTTTTATTTTTATTTTTTCTGGAAGGGATTAATTCACGATGATCGTTTCGCGCATAAATACCGCTGCTGAAACGTGAAACAGTATTAGTTGCGATTCGCAGACATCAGAGCTACAACATCAGACGTCCACAGTGTCCGGTACAATCGATAAACGAATAAAATGGCCGTCCAGGTAAGTCTTATCGACACTCAGTTTTTACCGCGTACGGCGCACCAGTGTTGAATATTTAAAATATCGTTTTACGTGTTTTTCAGTATATGCAAAAATTCTTACAATATTTATTGTACCGTTTCAGATGATCGTTTTCGCCGCGTGCGTGGCCACCGCTCTCGCCCAATACGCCGCCCCGGTTTACAAACCAGCGTACCCGGCGCCAGCGTACCCGGCACAAGCGTACGCAGCGCCAGCAGCGTACCCAGCGCCAGCAGCGTACCGAGCGCCAAAGGCCTACGCTCCGGAACCGGCCTATGCCCCGGCCCCGTACAACTTCGAATACAGCGTAAACGACCCGACCACGTACGACGTGAAAAGCCAGTCCGAATACAGTGACGGCAACGGCAACGTCAAGGGCACGTACAGCCTGGTCGAACCCGACGGTTCCACTCGCGTCGTCGAATACACCGCCGACGATCACAACGGTTTCAACGCCGAAGTCAAGAAAATCGAAGGAGGATACAAGGCCCCGTACAGCGCCGCCCCGGCTTACAAGCCAGTCGGTTACTCCGCACCGGCGTACTCCGCGCCGGCTTACAAGCCAGCGTACAAACCAGCGTACTAATTACACTCAATTACTCGTGTCTTCTCTTCCACGCCTTCCTGAACTTCATCGTGTGTATACGCTTGGACCGTCGTCCGTGTTCATATTGAACCGCGGTTACGTCCATTGCCATTTTAGTTTTATAAGACAAATGGATACGATAAATGCGTAATAAACGTATTTATTGAACGTCACAAAATTGTACCAATTTCGTTGTTTTTTTTTTCCACACTCTACTGTTGTCGCGAGTCGAAATATTTATCGATTAGCGTCGATTTCTATTTTGTGCTTCGCCCAAACCGAACGCTTATTATATCGCTTTATACGTTATTATCGCTATTGTGATTTATAATAATCTTTGCCCTCCTTACAATAATGGCATTTTGAGAAGTACCTATACGTCTTGTAAACGTCGTGATACCCGCTGAAAGCTAGGAGCTTTCGAATCATTCAGAAAACGTACAAATACATTTTATGATCATAAGAATTGCGCATTGTGTCTGTTAGTAAATAATAGTATTTACATAAGGATGTCGTAGTCGTTCGTCTTTTAAATTGTAAATACGTTCGATACACTTAAATAAATAACACGTTGCGGATCACAGAAATTAACTGATTCGTTTAAACCTCGTGTCAACTCGGATTGTTTTAAACCGGTTTCAATTTTTATATAACGTCGTGTGAACACGGTAACGATACAATGTTACGTGTGATCTACAGAATTTTACATAAACAAAAATAGAATACAAAACGAGTTGCCGATCTTCGATCGACGGTTATTCTCTTCTTATATCACACTTATATTTATATTTCGATCGATACCGTGTCGGCGTTTCGAAAACGTGTAACGTATCAAAAATCAAAACGATTAAAGAGTATACATTAAAATTATAATAATCATAACAGACACGAACAATAATATTATACTTCACACGTCGAACAACCAATCGGTAATACAATAATATTATACGGTAACAATAAAAATGAATAATTCAACTGAAAACGTAAATGTCCAAACGTTCCCACCTATACGATGTGCTTTCACGTGCATTGCCTATATCGTTCAAACATTCATAATTGAATCGGTCATTTCAAAAACAACATAAGTCATCAAATTGAAATTTTATACAAACCACAAATAACTTCATAATTACAGAAATTTAACTTTTTTTGTACTTTTACCTCTTTACACATTTATTTTTAAGTTTTATGACATTCATAATTTGTGGTTTTAAATTGTCTATCTTTGACTATATTTCACTAAAATAATATAAAACTTATTTGACTTATGTTATTTTTGAAATGACCGATTCAATTATTTCTACGCCTAATTTTATTCAAAAATCAGACTTAGAATTTTTTCCCCAATGTCTCCGTCATATAAATTATTCGAGTTGTGAAATGTTTATATTTCGAAAAACGACATACGTGGTACATTAATATCGATCAAAAGTCACTTTTCAACTCTGTAGATCCTACGAATTTTGTATTCAGTAAACCACACGTCACAACAATGATTCATATGTGCATATACATATATATAAATACATACATAAAACGTGTAACGTATCACGTACAATATAAAAGTAAAATAATCGTATAATTTACGTTAATTATAAAACATAATATCTCGTTTATAATTAAAACTGGTAATAAAAAACGAGAATTTAATTTATAGTTTACGCGAAATTAAATTATTAATTGTAATATTATGTTACTGAATTTAATTATTAACTTATTACACGCGTAATATTAGTGATCGGTAAAATAATATTATACGTTATAGAATTTGCATCATTTCTATCGAAGTGTCATCAGTACCAACTTAGAAACCACCAGAAATATATTTTAAATATCAAACAGCCGCTTCGTATGCATAACATTTAAAATCTTATCACTTATAAAACACAAACGGAAGGTTATTTTTTTATAATGAAGTATTTTATTCTTTAGAAACCATAATATATTAAATATAATCAGCTGTAGAAAATACCTGATTTTCTATTAATTCGTAATACTAATTACACTATTACGAATTATAATTATATTAATTGTTTATGTATAATAAAAATAAAAGTAAATTTCAATTGACGTTAAGATTGTTATTTTATTTACTGTAACGTTTACACGCAAAAAGGGAGTAAAAATGTAAAATGTAACTTAGCTGTCACGACTTAGACACATCTCATAAACATTTTCAAATTTCAAACATTTCCTACAGTCGTTTATTTTCATTATTATCAGGTACGAATTTAATACATTTTTGTCTAACATCGATGTTTTTCGTTTTTATGATCACTTATTTTTTAACTTTTTTTTTTGTATTACCCATTCGGATTTTATCTCCCCGCCTCTGAATGAACGTGCCACATTTATTATATATGTCATAAACGCGTCGTATA
Source organism: Slavum lentiscoides (assembly GCA_032441835.1). Lineage (NCBI taxonomy): Eukaryota > Metazoa > Arthropoda > Insecta > Hemiptera > Aphididae > Slavum > Slavum lentiscoides. The sequence goes on along the minus strand of CM063707.1, from coordinate 7,749,152 downwards.
TCGTTAAGTATCTATCAAAAAAACTATACGAAACTGTAAGCGAGTATTAGCGACATAGTCAATAATTGTGCAATATTATTATTATTAACCGGTTATTTATTTACACAAAAATCAATAAATACAATGGTGATATGAGTTTGTGAACAGAATGAAGGCGAACACTACGGCAAACGATAATTTTGCGGTAGAAAATGCGAAAAACAATTCAAGTCAGTACGGTTTGTACGAAGCCGGTTTGTAAGCCGGTGCTGGCTTGTAGACCGGTGCAGCTGGGGCAGCGTACGACGGAGTGCCTTCCTTCTTGACGACCGCGTTGAAACCGTAATCGTCGGCGGTGTACTCGACGATCCTTTTGGTGCCATCGGCCTCTACGAGACTGTAGTAACCTTTCACGGTCTTGCCGTCGCTGGATTCGGACTGGCTCTTGACGTCGTAAGTGGACGGGTCGTTTACGCTGTACTCGAAGCTGTACGGGATCGGCGGATAGGCGGGCTCGGGAGCGTAAGCCTTTGGCGCTGGGTAAGCCGGAGCTGAGTATTGTGCGAGGGTGGCGACCACGCAAGCGGCGAAGACCAACAACTGGAACACGAAGGCGCTGGTTGTTATTAATCGTTCAAAAGCGATTGACTGAGCATTTTTTTTTTTAAAATTTTTAATTTGCTTTTGTATACATTACAGCAAGGCAGTTGATAAATATTTTTTTTTTAAAAAGAGCAATGAATAATATTTATAATACAAACAGTTAACTAAATTAGGAAGCCAGAGTTATGTATGAAATTGATAATTAGGCAAATAAAAATAGGAGAGCGGGAGTTAAGGAGGAGATATGGATCTAGAGAAGGGTAGCCTAGAAAGGATAAACGGAGTCTGTCGAAGAGGAGAGAAGGACAGTTAAATATAATGTGATTGAAGTCACAGATTGCCTCTTCCTGGTGTAGGGGACACAATGGAGACGAATTTAGAGAAAGATGGAATGAGTGATGACGAAGCAGGTTGTGTCCGATACGAAGACGGGAAAAAGAATTTATAAGCCGTTTGGAAAAGTGAAGACCTGGGAACCATGGATGTAGCGGGACGGAAGGACAAATTGTTAAAATAATATTTTGACTAAGCATTAAAATAATTTTTTTTTTTAAAATACGTTGAAATTCCATTGGTGTTGTCAGGAGTAATAAAATTTCCGACTTACCTTTGCGGACATGTTTTTTTTTTCGGATAACGGGCACTTCGGTAGATGCTGATAAAACACAGAACGAACACTGGTGACATTCTCGAAAAGTGTTACGGTATTTATATTGAACGGTATCTACGTGTTTCGTATCCCTTCCAACATTTGTGCGCGCACACTCCCCTAAGAATATATGTGTTTTTTTAATATCTCGAACCGGTTGTATTAAGTAATTCAATATTATGAATATCAGGTAGGTAAGGAAATAATAAAAGTCTATGGTTTTCACTTTTGTTTTCTACGATTTCTACAACACGAGCGTTCGCATTCGTGTCCCATATATATCCTATATAATATATTCGTCTATTTTTCACATATTTCAATCCCTTCGAGTTTGATTTTAAATCAATTATTATAACATCTAATAGTCGTATCATTGATTAAACGTACATTAAATATTATATGTATTTAATCAATGGTTATACAAACAATTTATCCGAACGCAATTAGCGTAGGCGTAACACGAAATTTAATCGTGTGCCTATCAGCTCTCATCTATCGACATTTTTTTTTTTTAAATATATAAGCCCAACTATTACCGCATAACTCATTAAATTGTTTGAAAAACGTAGATACGATATTGATGGTAAATGTACATTTTTTTTATTTTATTTTAAATAGCGCGTATTATCATAGTATTTGCTCTCAATGCATAAAATATAATATCAAAGGCTATTTTGTCCCGAACCATTTGTACGTACAAACTACAATTCCCATATATTTTCGCAGCCCGTTTTCTAAACCGAATAACGCGAGACTGCCAATAACATCAAAGTATCCTATCATTTAATGAACGTTGTGCCTAAGTTTTCAGGTGAAAACACACGTTTTCGTTTCAATCTACTAAATTCTATTTGAACACTATTCGTTCGATTTTATAATTTTAGAAATCGTATAACGCAAATATTATAATACGACAGTAAATCATAATAACTTTTCGACCGTAATAATTTTATGTAACGCGTAAATTAAACATATTTAATTCGTTTTACCTTTCACTATATAGATATTTATAGTATTTATCTATTTCACAATAAATAATGAATTAAAACACATAAAGTCGATATTCGTAATTGCGTTTCCATGCGGTCGATTTCGCCGTCACCCCCCTCCCCCCGCAAAGGAAACAAATATAATTATTATAATAAATTATTAATAACCGGTTCGAGTCAACGGATCTCGACAGTGTAAACATTTTGAGTGGGTAAAACTTACACACGTACGCTTATTGCAGCTTTCAATATAAATACTGCGGTGACGACTGTTATAGAAATTATCAGTCGCCGAGTTTTACAGTTAGGTGCCGTCGGAAACGGGGAATAGAGTCCCCATAGACACTTTTAATAACACCATTGACTGCGCTCCGAACGACCTGATCGCTAATGTACGGTTACGGCAGCAGCAGCTTAACATTTTTAGCTCCTATTGGAAATTAATCCAATTCACATGTATTTACCATTTTTGTCGCCTGCTTCTCCTTAAAACTTCGAATACATTTGTAAACGACTCGAACACGTACAACGTCAAGAACTAGCGAGAGTACAGCGACTGTAGCGGTTACGTTAAGGCGTGGATTCTTAATCGGTGGTCCACGGAGTGGTTGCGAGTTTTTTTTAAATAACCCAACAATAAATTTATTTGAAATTAATTCGATTTGCAAATGTCACACTAGAACATTTAAAAAAAAAAAGTGAAAACCAAATAATCACTCATATGCATTCTAAACGTGATTATTCACAACAATGTATTAACAAAGTCTTAGTATTACTGTTAAAAAAAAAATAATTAAAATGAAAGATTGTATTGTTAATTTTTTTGGGTGGGGGGGGGTGTCCGTGGTTATAATTTATACTTGAAAGGGGTCTATGACACAGAAAAGGTTAAGAATCGCTGCGTTAAGGGATCGTACAATCAGGTAGAACCAGACGGATCAACCAGCCTGGTCGAATACACCGCGGACAATCACAGCGGTTTCAACGCCAAAGTCAAGAAAATCGAAAGAGACCGTCTTAAAAACCTACTAATGTCCGCGTGTAGAAAAATTGCGTGTATACCTAAATGTTCATCTTCCTCGTCACCGACCGCTTTGTATTCTGTCGAATAATTTTCTATCTTTTTTTTTTTAAATATTTATATAATAATAATTAATATTCGTGTACGTTATATTCGTATCGTTTATCGTATTCACCGTGAAAATGTTTATTTAATTTATTATTATTATTATTATTATTATTATTATTATTATTATTATTATTATTATTATTATTATTATTATTATTATTATTATTATTATTATTATTATTATTATTATTATTATTATTATTATTATTATTATTATTATTATTATTATTATTATTATTATTATTATTATTATTATTATTATTATTATTATTATTATTATTATTATTATTATTATTATTATTATTATTATTATTTGATAACACGCATAGATGCACCAACTAGAGGCATTATTATGCATTAAAATCAGTATTTATTATATATATACACGTACAATCAACATACCAAAGAACTGTTGAACACACATTTTCATTACTGTAATTATTTAAAATAATCAATTTTTAATTAATATCGCGCGGTTCAATATTAACGTTCGTTTTACCGAACGTTGATTGAAACATTTTAACTCCATTTTACAAACCTTATACTATATATATATGTATACAAAAATAATTATTAGCGTAATAGAAATCAGGTCGCTTTGATATTATTGTTTTATATGTATTTTGTTTTATTTTTTTTAATATTGTCAAATATTATGCAACTTGGAAACATAATATTACACAAATCGTCGGTATTTATTTTATTGATTACATTAACACCTCAATATTGACGGAAAATAATACATTTCATATATATTTTATTCGTATTATTACGTACTTCAATCAAATCATAAAAAAAAGTATCGCCTATCGGCCTTATTATTTTACAGTTTCCACTAGTTTTGAGTTAACGTGGAGCAGAAAATCCAGTACCAGTACTGTGTTGGCATCATCTCATGGTTATATTTATATATATATATATATATTTACGTTAAAAAAAATCATAAAAAATTCATAGCCCTGCATACTATTATATTTATGTTTCTCCATAATCCGTATAAATACGTTTATAGTCATACCTGTCAAATATTGATGAATTAGTGTCACTCTCAAAAAAAAAATATATATATATATATATATTATATAAGTAAACACGTAATGCATATATAGAAATATGTTTCATAATAATCAGCCAGTCGTTACTTCAAGTTTAACGAATAAATTAGATTAAAAAAAAGGAAAAATGGAAAAAAAATTTTTTTTAAATAAAATTATACAAGAATAAATAACAATGATAAAAGAGATATTATTCAAAAAACGTTTCGAAAAAATAACAGCGCTTAGAATTTATTTCGAACGTTTTGAACTTATAAATATCCGTTAACGAAATCACATATAAAATACATAAACTTAAATCAAATAGATTTTTAGTTTTCGAAATATTTAAAAACAATATTAATGACCGTTTCACCTATATTGATTAGCACGGACGTTTTTAATTTAGGCATTAAAATATATAACTTTAATGAATTTATTTAACGTTTGTTACAGTGTATTTTTTACGAATTCGAAAATATGAAATTAGATTAATAAAAATATAATCTAAGTGATTTATAAAAAATTATATCCAGCGTTGAATAATTAGATGTTAATAAATACTATATTTCGCTTTTAGTAAAACGTAAACAGAATAATCGTGACGAAATTAGTACGTTTTATTGGAAGAAATAAACATTCGTTTATATTTATTACAATTATATAAAAAATATAAAATTGTGCGGCTCAATAGGTGCACAGGCTTATTAACAGGCAGCTAGAAACATAATTATTGGTTTCTTTGTAATATAATACACATACCTATACTTAGTAATACGTACCGAGCAATTAAGTAATTTTTAATTCGTATGCTCTAATTACTCAAGAAATTTTTATCTGATTATCATCGTTGTCCGGTTATGTGCATATGTATTATGTGTGGTTGAACGTCTGTGCACACATTCACTGATTTATTTATCACTTTAATGTTCAAATGCGTGATGACTTTTTTGTAGTATGTGCCTACAGATAATATTAAACCGTAAAAGCAAATGAAAAAAAATATGTTTCCGCGACTCTTTTATTGTCGTCATTTTCTTCGTGTGAAAAACTTACACTTAATTCTAGAACATATTTATTAATTATTCCAGATTTTTCAATTTATAATTAATTATAATTTAATAATATTGAATGTTATTTAAATTCATTGGTTTTACGGCTCGTCGTCTTGTTGTTCTGATAACTAACGACGCGATAAAAGAAAGCTGCAATTAATTATTTTTAAAATAATATAATATTAAAATTGTCAACTATGTGCATATTATAACATGTTATGAAATAAATGTTTAAAACTTATTTTCTTTGAAAAAATTTAAATACATTTATAATTTTATATAAATAAAATTTTCTAACTCCCCTAACCCCCCTACGTGCTATTATGTATTGTTATGCTACTATATATTATAATGAATAATTTTATGAAAAAAACCAATACATTTCTTTAGCATTATAAATTAAAATGGGTTCCCCGAAAAAATTTAGAAAGAAAAATAGACAAATTAAAAAATATAATTTAAAAGAAAATGATGATTTGTCTAAACAAATGAAATTGTTTCTGTCGAAAGCAATAAACGATAATAATGACTTCACTACGAGTATCTCAAAGTTAATGCGTTCCCCGTGTACAAGTAAACCGGAATTATCCAGTGATAATTCACTAAATCATGAAGAACGTGCAGATTTTTCCAAAAATTAAAAAAATTATTTATCTATAAGCGAACAAAATTACCTCCTTAAAAATCAACAATTTAAGATAATTGAACACGGTTTCCTCGAATTTAATTCTTTCCTAGTGTACAAGTAAAATTAAGCTATTCGAAGATTTACCAGAATTTAATCCTCTCAAATAAATTTTAACAATCACAAGAACACTTCTCATCAAACACCGATCAGAGCAAAAATTCCGACTTTTCTTATTCAGAAAATATTGAACAAAGAAAATGTTTATCTGAATGGTTTTTTTTAAATATTTCCTTTTAACCTAACCGCTAACTACATAAAAATGTTTTATTCATTGCTTCCCTATTCTATACTTTAATTGATACAAACTCGCTTAATGAATGATGTAAACGTTGTGTAATTTTTATAATAGTCCACGAATAAAAAAAAAAGTATTTGTGTTTTAATATTAACTTTCTTTTAAATTTAAGTAAAATCCTACTAAGATCCATTTGATTTATATTCAAATCGTATAACCTTGATCAGTTCCTACATGGTTTACGTATATTTTTTTCAAAAAACTATTTTTAGATAAACGAATTCTAAGTAACTTAACCTTATCTAATTATTCCTAGTTATATAAATGTATATGTGTGTCTAAATAATTGAAAATTCGTTTAATAACGGGCGTCCTAGATCGACACTACTATATAGAAAATGGCCCAAATATGGGCTGTTTAGTTGTTTATACAAGATTAGGTGATGTATTATAAATAAAAGCTGGGAAACTATTTGAATAAACGTTATTAAAATAAATAAATTATGTAAATGTATGTACAGAATGCGTTTTGTCGTTTTATGCCGTTAAATACGTCGTCAAAAGTTTAATATAAAACAAATACAGTATTCGAAGAATAAAAGAATAAAAAAAATGCTTATATGACGCACGATTAGATTGTAAATTAGCAGTAGCATTTATACCGAATCACAAAAATCCATTATTAAAAAATAGAAAATATATTTACTTAATAATATTGTAATATATTAAAATTAGAAAATATATTGACAAACTGAAAATAATCGTCGGTGCGTGAATCGCGAAGGAATGTAATGTCATTTTGAGAGGAAATTATTTTAGACATTTTGTATTATTTAATTTGAATAATTACGTTTCCACGCGAATGTTTTGAATATTTAGAACGTTTTAGTTACGAATAGACGATATAACTCATATAATTATATAATAATATTCAGAATATGAATAGGAAGAAAAAATATTACATACGTGTTAATATTTTTAATGAACTGATGTAACTGATCCGTATCTTCATTAAGACATGTAGAACACTAGTACGGGAGGGATTTACATAGTATATACGTATATATATATAATGTAACTAAATAACAATATCTATCAGTGTACTTTTCGTTCTTTTGAGAAAACGCGAGTTTATTTTTCGACATACACAAATCGTACACAACAATTTCAAAATGGCTATACCGGTAAGACGTTACTAAATTTTTTTATTTATTATTAACAGTCGTGAATTGTAATCGTTTTTACAATAATATTGTTTGATTCGTTTTTATTTTTTTATTTAACTTATAATTCTAAATGATAATAAACTAATAATTCTAGCCACAATACGGGCGCATACGGGCTAATATTTTTAACATCGAAGGTGAGCCTTGGAGATTTTGCCCCAACACTCCCTTTATACCTCCTTTCTTTCCGCCATCGACTGTTGCTCTGGCGTGATCGTCCTCGTGTTTTATTGTACGGTAAAATTATTCGATTTGCTCGCGTCTCTTGTTAATTTTCGCACTCGTTTATATTTTTACTAATATTACGAATCTAATTTTTTTGTGTTACGTCGTATAACATTATTATTTATTACATTAAATACAAACGATTTTTAGGGGGGTCCATTTGAGATATTCGGGGGATCAGCCCCCTACCATTTCCGCCCATGAACACGGAGTAATCGTAGGAAATAAATTTAAAAACTTTCAACGCTACGACTAAACGTAATATCGAACGACAACACTCGCTTGAAACGCGATATTTAATATTGAACTTTAAATCGGAATATTCAGTATTTCCGTGTCATTCAGTCGTTCGTACAAACGTATATTAATAATTGAATTGTGTACGATCATAAGACTTCTGAAATCAGAGGTTTTAATAATAGTACATTCGCTTATTGAATAAATAAGGAATAGCGTTTTATATTAACTCGGACGATGTTTTGTTTGAACAGCTCATCTTGTTCGTCGCTTTATTCGTACACTCGGTCTTCGCTTTGCCGTCGGAGTACGACAGTTACGACCACCACGACTACGGCCAAATCGACCTGCACGCTCCGTCTCCGTATCATTTCGAATACAGCGTAAACGACCTGCACACTCACGACATCAAAAGCCAGCACGAAGAGAGCGACGGTCACGGCAACGTCAAAGGCTCGTACAGCCTGGTGGAACCCGACGGTTCCACCCGAATCGTCGAGTACACCGCTGACCACGAACACGGGTTCAACGCAAAAGTGAAGAAAATCGATGCGCCTCATCACGACGAACACGTGTACCACGAACCGATACATTCGTACAAACCGTCTTCGAATTATTATTAAAACTTTTTATCCCTTATACACTCTTCTGCGTACTGTTCTTTATATATATATATATATATTTTTATTAAAACAATTTCTTGTACGTATAATATGTACCCGAAAAAAAACCTCTCCCTTGTATTTACAATTAACTCGTATAATAGCGATATTTTATAAAATTGTATATTACATATATATATATATATAAATGAAATGCAATTTTATAATTTTAATATGTATTTCATTGTGATAAGATAAGAGCTTTATTATGAAATTACAAATACATCGATTATATACGCGTTCAATAATAAATACAATTTATTAAACTGCACATAATTTATGTTATATATTTTGTTCAAATCATATAATTAACTGTTTGATAGACTGTTTTATGTACGTATTATACAATGCACCGGTTTAGAATATACACAAAATCCGACTTTTCAATATAATATTAATAATTAATTAATGCGTATATTATTTACATATATATATATATATTACAAAGAGACCCGATTTTCTGATTGTTCCAAAGTAATAAAACAGTATTTGCAGTATTGTAAATTACTCGCAAAGTACAGTATGTACGTTATGATATAAAAAAAAAAAAACTATTATTGAATAAAATAATATTATTTATATCTACACAATTAAAATTGTTTATACTAAAAAAATGAATTACTCGAAGCGAAAGAAATTTTTTCATCATCCGAATATTCCGAATTTAAACATTTAATATTAATTTTAAAAAAATAAAAAATTAATGTTGCGCATTTTTGAAAAATATAATTTAGAATTCATTTTTGTAGACAGTTCGAGAAGAATGATAATTATCCGTAATCAGTTTTCCTTTATAATTACTCTATGACATCCAAATACTTTCACAATACGATTTAATGATATATCATTATTTTTATAAAAAAAAAAAAGTACTCTTTACATTTTTATTTTCCACGGTACTATTAAATTATTTATCAAACCACAAATTAATCCATTAAATTCAAAATTAACAATACATATTTTATTAATTAATATGTACCAAGATTATTTTTATTGTTAAATAATTAATTACAAGCCTATTTTTGTTTAACAGTAATTTGTTTAACTTCATATAATAAGGACTATAAAAAAGAACAACAGTAGATATATTTGACACGAAAGTAATAATTATTATTAAAAAATTATTTTCCGTATAATTATGTTTGTTAAAGAAACTTTCGATCGCATAAATAATTATTTCAAATAATATCATTACGCTCTACGTTTTACACTTTTCCGTTGAATTCAATAAATACGTATAATAATTGCTCAGCTCTCTGTTTGGTATTTTTGTACTCGTACACTTTTATTTTAATTATATTATTAATAATAATAATCATGTACTAGTAAGAAAACAATAATAATATAGCATAATGTGTTTTTTTCTATATTTTTCTATATTTTAATGAAAAATATTATTATTTAAGGGAATTGAAAGCGGGTATTTTCTCTCTTTGTCTTACACACATGAAACATAGCAAAATAGACGTTTCGTACTTCCAACGTACCGATCGATCTATTGGTGCGATAAGAAATTTGAAAACAGATTTGAATTCCTCGTGAATTTTATTACAAAACGACTTTCCCACATTTTTCATTTTTTTTTCATAAACCCTTAAAAAAATTAACCGAACAAATTTAAAAAAAAAATTGTTAATAATTCATTTTTGAAGGTCTTAAGAAATAAAAAAAAGTGGGAAAGTCGTTTTGTAGTAAAACTCACGAGGAATTCAAATCTGTTTTCAAATTTCTTATCGCACCAATAGATCGATCGGTACGTTGAAGTACGAAACGTCTATTTTGCTATGTTTCACGTGTAAGACAAAGAGAGAAAATACCCGCTTTCAATCCCTTAATAAAATGTATTTTACATAAAATTTTTTTTTTTTTATTATGCTTAAATAATGATTAAATGAAAAGAAGCTTATAATTTCACCTTAATTTTGTACAGTTTACGTAAATGTCATTATTTATGTCGTACCCAAATACAATATGTATATAAATATTTAAAATATCTTTCATAATTTATACCAATATAATAACGTCTGAATGTCGTTCAATATTATATCTTTCCAATTATACCGTCAATATCGGTATTTTAATCAAATATTTTAAGATGCTCTTAAACGTTATGGTTATTAAAATTATTAATTCAACTTACCCGAATCATTCAACGCATTTCATTCTCGTTGAGAGTATATTACACACATATGAATCTAAAAAACATACAATAAAAACAATTAATAAAATTATTATTCACAATTTTATAAACATACAATATGTTTTGATTAGATGTCAAAGAATAATTACATAATACAAATTTAAAATCAAAAAAAAATACCTTAACATGTTTATACTTTTTAATTTATAAGTCATTTATCAAATAATGTGTTTTACGTCAAATTTCAATAAAAATTAAATGGAGACTAAAAATATAAATAATTTGAACAAAATATAAATTTCGACACTATTTAAAAGCACACTAATGAACACATACCTGAATATATATATAATATGTAATATATATTTATAACATAATATATTAAGAAATGTGTTCTTTTAATTAACATGGATGGTAACATTATTGTAGTTGTAATGTCGAAATAAATCATATTACCGTGAACTAATGCGTTTTAATAAGAAATTATTGTTCGTTCTCCTAGGTTTTAATTCTTCCACGATCTATTTATTCTTGAGTAACATAACTACGTGTAACACTATAGTCCGGTGGGGATTCGTAAGTATTTATTCTATAAATACTGAAACAATACGGTTAAAATCATCAGTATTTTCGTATTCCATCAATAGACAACGTACAATACAAAAATGGCCACTAAGGTAAGGAATAAAACAATTTTTTCCATTTTATACTTAGAGTAATTTTAAAAAAATTAGGATAAGTATATTATTTATAGTAAAACATACGAAAACTTTTTACTGTTATTCTGTAATTACCGATTAATATAATATTTTTATCATCAATGAAATAAACTATATAAGGTAAACTCAGAAAAATACGTGCATTGGTACCTACAACCATGGATATTTTACGATAACAATTAATAACTTCTTAATTTGAATCAATTACGCTCATTAAACTAGTCGTATAACTATAAATTATTAGTCTCTGTGCAAAATTATCTTAAAGCACCGTGTATAGTTAGAAATTGAAATTCTTCAATTTTTAAATAATCATCAAGTTCATCAAATTAGTTCTCAAATCGTTTATTACTTTTAATTTAGAAAACCATTTTTCTGCGTTTGCTCACGTAATGGGCAACGTTTACAATAGTACTAAAGCGCGGGTCGCTACTTCTTAAAAATTCAACCTAACTCTCTTCTGTACAGTTGAATTTTGATAGTTCTTCTTTTACGACATCCATTGAAACTAGCATAACTAAATTTTATGAGAATTTAGCTGATAAATCATAATTATATATGTTATTTGCATTTGTAGAAAAGGTTAAATCGTTAACTGGGAGACTTTTTACACTTTTCCGTTGAATTCAATAAATACGTATAATAATTGCTCAGCTCTCTGTTTGGTATTTTGTACTCGTACACTTTTATTTTAATTATATTATTAATAATAATAATCATGTACTAGTAAGAAAACAATAATAATATAGCATAATGTGTTTTTTTCTATATTTTCTATATTTTAATGAAAATATTATTATTTAAGGAATTGAAAGCGGGTATTTTCTCTTTGTCTTACACATGAAACATAGCAAAATAGACGTTTCGTACTTCAACGTACCGATCGATCTATTGGTGCGATTTATTACAAAACGACTTTCCCACATTTTCATTTTTTTCATAAACCCTTAAAAAAATTAACCGAACAAATTTAAAAAAAAAATTGTTAATAATTCATTTTTGAAGGTCTTAAGAAATAAAAAAAAGTGGGAAAGTCGTTTTGTAGTAAAACTCACGAGGAATTCAAATCTGTTTTCAAATTTCTTATCGCACCAATAGATCGATCGGTACGTTGGAAGTACGAAACGTCTATTTTGCTATGTTTCACGTGTGTAAGACAAAGAGAGAAAATACCCGCTTTCAATCCCCTTAATAAAATGTATTTTACATAAAATTTTTTTTTTTATTATGCTTAAATAATGATTAAATGAAAAGAAGCTTATAATTTCACCTTAATTTTGTACAGTTTACGTAAATGTCATTATTTATGTCGTACCCAAATACAATATGTATATAAATATTTAAAATATCTTTCATAATTTATACCAATATAATAACGTCTGAATGTCGTTCAATATTATATCTTTCCAATTATACCGTCAATATCGGTATTTTAATCAAATATTTTAAGATGCTTTTAAACGTTATGGATATTAAAATTATTAATTCAACTTACCCGAATCATTCAACGCATTTCATTCTCGTTGAGAATACATTACACACATATGAATCTAAAAACATACAATAAAAACAATTAATAAAATTATTATTCACAATTTTATAAACATACAATATGTTTTGATTAGATGTCAAAGAATAATTACATAATACAAATTTAAAATCAAAAAAAAATACCTTAACATGTTTATACTTTTTAATTTATAAGTCATTTATCAAATAATGTGTTTTACGTCAAATTTCAATAAAAATTAAATGGAGACTAAAAATATAAATAATTTGAACAAAATATAAATTTCGACACTATTTAAAAGACACTAATGAACACATACCTGAATATATATATAATATGTAATATATATTTATAACATAATATATTAAGAAATGTGTTCTTTTTAATTAACATGGATGGTAACATTATTGTAGTTGTAATGTCGAAATAAATCATATTACCGTGAACTAATGCGTTTTAATAAGAAATTATTGTTCGTTCTCCTAGGTTTTAATTCTTCCACGATCTATTTATTCTTGAGTAACATAACTACGTGTAACACTATAGTCCGGTGGGGATTCGTAAGTATTTATTCTATAAATACTGAAACAATACGGTTAAAATCATCAGTATTTTCGTATTCCATCAATAGACAACGTACAATACAAAAATGGCCACTAAGGTAAGGAATAAAACAATTTTTTCCATTTTATACTTAGAGTAATTTTTAAAAAAAAATTAGGATAAGTATATTATTTATAGTAAAACATACGGAAACTTTTTACTGTTATTCTGTAATTACCGATTAACATAATATTGTTATCATCAATGAAATAAACTATATAAGGTAAACTCAGAAAAATACGTGCATTGGTACCTACAACCATGGATATTTTACGATAACAATTAATAACTTCTTAATTTGAATCAATTACGCTCATTAAACTAGTCGTATAACTATAAATTATTAGTCTCTGTGCAAAATTATCTTAAAGCACCGTGTATAGTTAGAAATTGAAATTCTTCAATTTTTAAATAATCATCAAGTTCATCAAATTAGTTCTCAAATCGTTTATTACTTTTAATTTAGAAAACCATTTTTCTGCGTTTGCTCACGTAATGGGCAACGTTTACAATAGTACTAAAGCGCGGGTCGCTACTTCTTAAAAATTCAACCTAACTCTCTTCTGTACAGTTGAATTTTGATAGTTCTTCTTTTACGACATCCATTGAAACTAGCATAACTAAATTTTATGAGAATTTAGCTGATAAATCATAATTATATATGTTATTTGCATTTGTAGAAAAAGGTTAAATCGTTAACTGGGAGACTTATTAATACATTAGGAATCAAAAAATTGAATAAACTTTATACTTCGTCCGTGCTTTTATAACAATTGTGAAGTCAGTTACGGTTAATATCCATAACTTTAAAACTTTAAAGTCTAAAACTTATCAAAAAGATAAACCATATCTAAAACTTTTGGATACGTTAACTTTAAAATAAAGGTAGACAATGCGTTATATAGTAGTCTATAGTCCAAATATCAGTCGTCGTTTACGCAGTATAATAAAGAGTGTATCACGAGGATATAACCTTTAAGAACCGCCAATCATTATTTACATACTTTAAAATAACTAAAAAAAAAAAAAAAAAATGATAAAACTAGCGATTTTTAAATTTTGTCCTAAACACAATTTTAAACATTCGACGGCCATTTCGGGGCCCTAGAAACGTTTGGCCCCTGTGAGATGCGTACCCATGATAATCTGTAGTTCCGCCGCTATCAGCTTTAACTAGCTCTTATCGTATGAAAAATGTCGAGAAAATTTGTTCTGTTAATAACGTTCGATTAACTCTTTTGAACATTACAGTTGATCGTGCTTGCCGCATTTTTCGGACACTTGGTCTTCGCTTTTCCATCAGAGTACAGCAGTTACGAACACCACGACCATGACCACCATGTCCACGCCCCGTCTCCGTATCATTTCGAGTACGACGTCAAAGACCTGCACACGCAAGACATCAAAAGCCAACACGAAGAGAGCGACGGTCACGGCAACGTCAAAGGCTCGTACAGCCTAGTGGAACCAGACGGTTCCACCCGGATCGTCGAGTACACCGCCGACCACGAACACGGTTTCAACGCCAAAGTGAAGAAAATCGAAGCACCGCATCACGGCGAACACGTCTTCCACGAGCCCATACATTCGTACAAACCGTCCTCGAACTATAAATTTTACTAACTATTCAAATATTGTTAAACGTGGTCGACACGACAATGGCTGTGGTTTGTATACATTTTGTTTCGCTTTTGTATAAACGACTCTCGTTTTCCTGTATATTTTCATTGAAACGTGTTTTATATTAAAATTTAAATAAAAAAATAATAAAAAACGTAAAAACAACAATGTTTTACTGACGTTGTTGACAAATAAATGTACATTTTTGACTAAAATATACACGAATTATACAACATTATGAATTGCTATATATGCTATTCATCGATTTCCTATATTAGAACTTTTTGTTTTTGGGATTTCAACGTATTATAATGTTGGTTTTAAATAATTCATTACGTAATTTTTATAAAAAATTTTCCAATTTATAATTTTAATGAGAGTATGAATTTTTTATTACTTACTATAATAACTTAATATTACTTACTTATTAATAATAACGTGGTTTTAAATATATATATATATATTCTAGACCACAGGTTTTTTTCCTACAATAATTACTTTTTAATTTACATTTATAAAAAAAACGTCAGTCTATTTAGGAATAAATACGTACGTTTTTTTTTTTAATTTGCGTTATAGACTCCTCTGCAAGAACAATAAATAAAATAATTTTAATCGTTTTTCTTTGGATTTAATCGTTTACAGCCATATAATTAACATTGAAAATAACGTTTCAAAGATTTCTGTTTACGAATAAAATACCATACGCACGAGTAGTTGTGGTAAACTATACTGAATAGATACGAATAACCGAACAGCAATTCAATTAATGCAAATTAATGAATATACTGCTGTTGTACATATAATTAAACGCAACTATCTGTTTTGTTTTTTTTTTTTTTAAATACTAGGCTAACATAACAGTTTTTATTCAATTCGACCACTTATATAATATATTATTACACGGTTGCGTACGTAAAAATACTACTTTTCCTTCGTTATTAGCGACGGTTATTTTCAAAAGAGATTATACAGTGTCATAATTACGTATTGCTTATTTCGTTTTAATTATATTACTTCGAAAATAATTCACAGCCCTATAATAATGACATATTTTCACCAAATGTGGATTGCTTAAAACTTACGAAAATTAAAAACGTATTTATTTTTTATTTTTTTTTTATTTACGTAAATGTACGTTTCGTAATCCTTTTTTACGAACGAAAATATAATTGAATTCTAAAAAAATTTTAATAGTTTCGCGATTACATATTTTCCGAATAATATTATTGTTTTCTTAATATTTTTTTAAAAAAAAAAAAGTTATAATATTTCGATATAATTTTAAACGCCGATGAATTACGCGGAAAAAAAGTATATAAATATATTAAGAAAGGACGAATAATGTATTATTCAATGGGTTTCCAGTATGTTGAATGTTTTCGTAATTTTTTTATTTAACGAGTTATTAATATTTTAAATATAATTTTACAAATTATGTATATCGTTTCATAATTATTCGACACTATTACTAACTCTAAATACGTTCATATAACTTATATATTAGCAACCGAAAAATAATAATAATATGTTATTATTATTTTAACAAGTATTTCGGTCGGTTAATTAAACAGTAATTTAAACTTTTTTTTTTCGTTGTTTATTATATTTTTATCCGAGTAGAAAATTTCTAAACCCAAAAAAATTATTTAAAGTAATTTAGTATAATTATACGTTTAAATAAAAAATATCTTAAGCGTCTTATACTTACGTCTCACCCAAAAACTCTCGAATGCATTTTACATAATACGCGATTTACACGTTACAAACTAAAACGAAAATTGTGTAAAAACTCAAGTCCAAAACAGACTTTTGACACTCATTCGCGTCTTCATTACGAGTTCATTACGCGACGACAAATCCCAGATTTCGAACTACCGATATACACAATAATTTATAATGATGAATGGTTCGACATTTGACGTCAAAAAATGACATTATACGTCTACACGTGTACACGATTTACCCAAAAATCACGTATTATAAGTGAAAACGATCTATTCCTTACACGCATACGTATGAACGTAGTACTACATATTGTAAATTAAATCACCCAGACAAAACAATAGTGTTACGAATACAATATAATAACGTTATTATTTTATTATTTTTTATTTCTTTTATACCGAATTTTCATTGCCATAATTAAGTCCACGGACAACATTTGTGGCGGTTAGGTATAAACAATATAATATTATTATTATTATTATTATAAAGCGGCGTTTATCCATTGCAAAAAGAAAGCGGTAGGATACGTTTTTTGTAGGTCGAGTACTCGAGTTAATTTAATAGAAATATAGAGTGTACAGTATACAATATTTTAAATTTTGTACCATTATAATACTGCGTACTTGCATTATATTACCCGTTATACATAGAATAGAATATATTGTGCTGGTACTCCCAAATCGAAAAAGAGTTCACGCTGTCATAACAAAATATTTTATATTAATACACGCGTTGAAAATGAAACCTTACTTTTTTTTTTTTTTCTACTGCGCATTACGCGTAACTGTTAAGTGCGTTTTATATTAGGTGAACGTAACGACAATTTATAATTCCATATTCGACATATAATTTCTATTTATTTTTATAGACACAAAATTATATTACATACGTAGGCACGCGCGCGTTTAAACGTCGTATATACGTACCTATACGAAATACGAGCAAACTTGTAAAATGCCGAGACACAATTTGTTTTACAAAAAAAAAAAAAAAAAACAACAGAAAATTAGGTTTCATTATTGTACACTTTACGATGGCTTATGTAAGGACATGATAAGCCAATCCAAAATGTTAAATAATTAATTTTACATCACTGACAGATTTAGTCTTAACCGCACGGACAAAAAAAAAAAATCAAGGTTGCTCTTTTTATCGTTTAACCAAACCCAATAGCCGTAGGTCAAATGTTTCCTCGGTTATGTGGTTGCCTCATTGACTAAAAAATATACATGCTCTCGAGCAACCGGTTTGTAGTACAAGTCGAGTGCGCTGGTAGGAGTTAATCAACTGGAAGGGATCCGAATCACTCAAAACTTTTAGCATAAATAGTGTAAGCGCAGTGGTCACATTCACCAGTCATTCGTGATCGTTCGATTGTACATTTTAACTTATTCAAAAAAATAATAATAATAACCCCCAATAAAATGGCCGCTAAGGTAAGTCGTTTTATAAAACATTGTATATTAGTTTGAAAATAACAAAGTTATTTTATTTAACTACACTTCAAACGTTACGAATATTTTTTTTTTTTCTAAGAGATGTTTGTTCGTTCAAATGTATTAATAAATTGTTCGCACAATTCAATCGCAATAATTGATAATATTATTGTTTTCTTTTGAATACAAAAAAAAAAAATAAAATTTAATTTTCAAATTATTATATACGTATTTTTAAGTCGTTTTTTTTTTGTAAATAATAATTTTCAACTCGGTCGCTTGTCGATATGTTTTGTAGTTATTCATCTTCGCCGCGTGCGTGGCTACCGCCCTCGCCCAATACGGTGCCCCGGCCTACAAACCGTCGTACGCAGCTCCGGCATACCCGGCACCCGCTTACTCGGCGCCGAAAGCCTACGCTCCGGAACCCGCATACCCACCGAAACCGTACAGCTTCGAGTACAGCGTGAACGACCCGTCCACCTACGACGTCAAGAGCCAATCGGAATACGCCGACGCCAACGGTTACGTCAAGGGACAGTACAGCCTGGTCGAACCCGACGGTTCCACCCGCGTGGTCGAATACACCGCTGACAACTACGGTTTCAACGCCGAAGTGAAGAAAGTCGACGGAGGATACAAGGCCCCGTACAGCGCCCCGGCCTACAAAGCCGCCCCGGCCTACAAGCCAGCGTACTCCGCACCAGCCTACTCCGCGCCAGCGTACCCAGCGCCAGCAGCCTACTCCGCACCAGCGTACCCCGCACCGGCATACTCCGCCCCGGCCTACAAGCCAGCGTACAAACCCGCGTACTAACTCCGTTAATATTACCGTTCTTTTTATTATCTGCCTTCCGCTGTGCATCTCCAAGCCGCGACGTTCATAATGAACCGCGCGGTTTCCAAAAGTCATCCATCATTGTTTATCGTACACACAAAAACACCTTACGAAACGCTTGTATTTATTATTTTGTAAATATAGTTACATATATTTACGAGTTATAATTATGCTTTGTTTTTATTTATTCCTACCTATGTTCTACCTACGTTTTTTTTTTTACAAAACGTCGGTATTTATTTATTTTTTTTTTTGTTTTAATACCCGTGCATCGTACAATGTAATGTGCGAGATTTATAGCGCTATAAGTCATCGTTGATCGATGCGTTCGTAACGGTAAGATATGGTATTACGTGGATTCGCCTTCTACACTACCGAGTTGAAAATGGAAAAATAATTTTTTTTCATGACTTTTTTACGCGAGATAGTCAATTCGACAATCTGTTCGCCGACGGAAAACAAAAACAGAAATTCAAAAAAAAAAATCAAAAAGAACGATATGAATCGGATACACATAACCTAATCCGATCGATATTCGTCAAAATAATAACAATAATAATATTTAACACTTTAAACCAACTGATGAATCATCGTATGAAATTATAAACTACATATATTGCGTCATAAGCTCTGAATCTTAATTGGTCTATATAAAGATAAAAATGTCTGTATTTAGATTTTCGAAATGAAATTAATATGGTTTGAAAATAATGCGTAGATAATTTTGCAATACATTTCTATGCACTGGCATGCGAAATTCAAATATTTTCATAATAATAAATCTAAAAATAAATTCATATAATATTTTCTTAAATAATAATTTCTCCGCAGTTATTAAAACGTATCAACACTCGCTATTTGAAACGCGATTAAAATACCAATTTTAAACTTTCGTATTAATATTTCGTGTTTCAATAGGTATCTAATTAAAATGATATAAATCACTTTAAAATAGAAGTAGAACATTTTCTACGAATTAAAAAGTAATTTTCTCCGTTTTCAACTAAATAAATTATTCTAGCGAAATACGTTTGAAACGTTTCGGATTTTCATTATTGTTTTTATTATTTATTGATTTCGAAAAAACTGTGTACCCGAAATAGATTAATTGGTGTAAATTTTAATTTTTTTTTTTTTTTTTTGTAGTTTTCGGTAATTTAATTCTTTCAAACACTAATGGAAAATTACAAAAATTATTTTTCTAAATTCTGCGTCTACGCTTAGTTCGTAAACAGTTTTCAATCGATTTATTTCTTTAAACATTTTTTTTTTTACTACTTTTTACTTATATTTTACACAGTCAGTATCCGAAATTTAATGTTATTAATAACGTAATATATAATTTACTAATCATAATTCAAAGTACCTATTACCTAGTATTCACGAGAAATGCACGAATACCGTGTCTGTGTATGGTTATGTGTATTTTTTTTTTTTAATACACACATACACAAAGAAACATAATAATATAACGAGAGAGATACCGAATTATTAACTCACATAAAAAAAATAATGATCAAATCGTGATTATACCGAAATGTGTGTGCTAAGGGAATGACCTACTGATCACACTTCATCAGTAACTGTTGAACTTTCAGGCCCTCCAATACAACACGACGTAACCCCGAATCGTTACAACTGCAACGTGTAATTCACTAATCACCCGAATATACCGCCTTGAAAATACAGAGAATTGTATAGTACTGCAGGTAATAATATATATGATGTAAATATTGTTATTATTATTATTATTATTATTATTATTATTATTATTATTATTATTATTATTATTATTATTATTATTATTATTATTATTATTATTATTATTATTATTATTATTATTATTATTATTATTATTATTTATTTCATTTTATTTTATTTTATTTTTTATAGGCTTTACTTTAATAACAATTAAATCGCCTTAACTACAGTAATAATTCCATAGTCAACCGTCTCCTTAGGACTCATGGATATTACGAGGCATAAAACGGTTTTACAAAAGTAATTATATTTTTCCATAGGTAATCCACCTCCTAAACTTACACATACGTGGTATTATGATGGCATCCAATTGAACCTAACCTCCAGGATTTCAGCCACCTTCAACAAAATACTATACTATATTTGATGCTATCTTAATTATTCGCAATTATTATGTCACGACCAATAATAATCGGACGCCCAATAATAAATTTAAATAAACGATAATCGTAAGATTATCATTGAAAAAACAATGGCGAAGGTGTACGGTCACTATACTTAAAATATATTAAACGTAAAAAAAAATTTTTTTTTTTTTGTTTCTATCGCTATTTCTAAATCCTATGGTCGTTTCATCCGACTACTTTCCGAGTTTAACAATAAAATTAATTTATATATATTATCTACAAAATATTCATTTGAAATATTCTGTTGGCGTACAGTAAAAAGAAAGAAATTAATTTGTAGTTGATCCAGTTTACATTGGTGTATACGCGTGGGATTGAAGTTTAAACGTATCTCTCGTCAGTTGTGATATCGAATACCTTTAAAAATACCATTTATAGAAAATGCAGGTTTAATAAAAGGTCAAACTCAATAAAATAATGAGACAATTACATAAATAATGAAATAATTTCAAGTCCGCGGGGCACTGAAACAAGTAATATCACAGGCACGCCTCTTATTTAATAATTTCTTGTCTGGTCATCTAATATTGGCACAGTAATCATTTTTTTTCTTTCAAATAATTCGAATCATTTCTTCTGTCAGATATTTTTTATTTCAGCTGAACAAAACTTGAACTGAAAGAGAATAATACCAAAAAGACAAATCTAAAATATTTACTAGAGTGACCAATATTATTTACATTGTAGATTTCACGTTATAGCTCATATACGTAATAAAATGTAATATAAAATTTTCAAAACGATACGCTTAAAGTTAAATACGATTTGATTGTTCACTGTTTATTTGCGTGCCCTTATTATTTTTTAAATTATTTTTAAAAAATTAACGAAACAAGAAAAAGATTTATATAACTCATAATCAAAATCCAATTCATTTACTCAACAAATTACTACATTTTAAATCGAATACGAATAAAACTATTACAATGCAATATTGTAAATTACGAATGATTTTAAAAATAATAAAAACATTGTGGAGAAGTTGTGTAGTGTAAAACATTAAACTCGTAACGCGCATACCTGGCAACAAAATATTTTGCTCAAAAGTCGGGGAACCACATTCTTAAATGCAATGATAATCGCTCGTCGAATTAGCATGCCGGTAAACTTGTCTATAAAACTTTTCTAAATCGACCTATCTACCGTGAACTTCTTTCAAACGTTATGTTACCTATATCAAAGTAATTGCGATTATCAATACGTTCTTAAATCGATATCGGTGTCGAATAATAGGCTATCGTATAAAAATCATAAAACAACAATCATATTCTCAATAAAATAATTTTTTTTTTTTCGAAAACGAAACTCCCAGACATATTGTAAAAATGTACATACACTAATATTTTATCATATTCTGATTGTGAAACATTCCTCGCGCATTTAAGGTTTTCATAAGTATTATAGACACTGAACAGAGCAAGTGAGCGTTTGATTTTAGAATGGCGCGTTATTTAAAAACACGTTTTGGGCCAATAAAAATAATGCTTAAAACGTTTTTCAGTCTAGTTGAAAATTTAGAACGTGAGTATGTTATAATATTTATACAATATTCGAATATATTATCAAAAATAACGTAACAAAATTTTAAGTTTAAATCAATTTTAAATTATTATTTGATATTATAAATAATTGGTACAAAATTGTGAAGAAAGGTTAATTTTGTTGTACGTACACTTATTGAATATTGAAAAAAATCGTAAAAACTTTTAAGTAAACTAAGTGTACCTACGTAGAATCGTTTTATTTTTTCAAAACGCGATTAAAAATAATAACTTTTCTTGATACTGCTCGATTGAGAAAACGATCTGCCAATCGATCAATCTGCCAAGTGATCGACCGATTAAAATATAAAAATAAAAATAATTTAGTAAAAGCGTTTCAAAGTCAGTTATATAAATTATTACGTATTAACAAGCGTAAGGCAAAAAAAAAAAGTTTCCCAAAACATTAAATCATATTTAAACGTACACAAAATCGTGTAGTTTAAAGGGGGATTTCCGTTACAATCACCAAAAACGCATAAATTTCCCTCGATGAATTACTCTGTTTTCAATATAATTATAAGGACCATTTTTTCAAATTTTTAATTTAATTTAAAACAATTTAACGTTTTCGCGTTATTTTATACTCGAAGTATAAAAAAAAAAAAAATCATAACTTGAAATATTGTATATTACGAGACAAAAAAAATAACTATTGATTTATATTATATTTGAAACCTAATGTAGAAAAAAAAATTAATTTAAAAATGTTTTCGCTTAAAATTATACAGTTGTAGGTATAGGTATAAACGGCGATTTGCACGCGTACAGTGCGGATTACCGAAGATTGCGCTCTCGCGTAACGGGCCGGCAACGAGCGTACGAATAGTTTGGAAATAAACGTTCGATTGATCGAAGTCGGTAAAAATGCGAGGTAAACGTTTTTTTTTTATTATTATTATTATTATTATTCCTTAATGCCCCGAATTAACCCGAACAGGTGTGTCCTTGGACGTGCCCCCCGATAATTCGAATGCGCCATAACCGGTTTTGTACCACCGAGAACGGACTTATCCACGTGGAGAACGGGCCAGGAAGGGATTGGAGAAGAACTCCGACGAGCTTTTAGAATACAATATAAATACGGCGGACACCGTGGATACGGTCACCAGTGTTGTTACCACCGTTCTCGTGATACCCTATATACAAGAAAAGACACCGACACAATGGCAGCTAAGGTAATAAAAAAATTGCGAATTATACGCTAAAATATATGATACTGAACGGGACGCTTGACGTTTTACAGTTGATCGTGTTCGCCGCTTGCGTGGCCACCGTCCTCGGCCAGTACGCCGCTCCGGCCTACAAACCGGCTTACCCGGCACCCGCTTACTCCGCGCCAAAGGCCTACGCCCCGGAACCCGCGTACGCCCCGGCCCCGTACAACTTCGAGTACAGCGTGAACGACCCGCACACCTACGACGTCAAGAGCCAATCGGAATACGCGGACGGCAACGGTTACGTCAAGGGCACGTACAGCCTGGTCGAACCGGACGGTTCCACCCGCGTGGTCGAGTACACCGCCGACGATTACAACGGTTTCAACGCCGAAGTGAAGAAAATCGACGGAGGATACAAGGCCCCGTACAGCGCCCCGGCCTACAAACCAGCAGCGTACTCCGCACCACCGGCTTACCCGGCTCCAGCGGCGTACCCGGCACCGGCCTACAAGCCAGCGTACAAACCCGCGTACTAGTCCTCCACCCACCACACCCCTCGTCTATTCACTGTCACCGTGTAATGTTACCGAACCGTAACCGTTTGTAACGTACACGGGTCGTCACCCGTCATCGTCGGACACCTCGCGAAACGCTTGTATATTTATTTATTTTATTTTTTGTAAATATATATTTAAAACACTATAATTCACGAGCCGTTCGTCTATTGTTTTCATCGGGATAATTTTCTACACTTTTTTGCAAATACCAACGTTTTCGAAATGTCGAAATGCGCCGGCGGCGATACAAACGGATTTCGCGTTTAACGCCGAAATCGCAACAGGCCGCCGAATCCAATTTGTGTATTATGACAAGGTACAAGGTATAGCAACTCCCTACCCGGACAACCAGGGCAATGCCGCCCGGGTAAAAGGTCTCGAGCTAAATTTTCGGGGCCCAGTGTTTTTCAATACACCAATCACGTCGGCAATACACTATTATACGAAGAAAAAAAATTTGATAGAAAGAAAGTGTATATACCTAAATAAAATAATATTTGTATCGTACCCTATGAAAATAATTATTTTTATATCGAAAGTCGAAACAATGATATATAAAGAGTGTATAATATAGTGCTACACCTTAATTATATATAAACGATATTACATAGTATTATTATTATTTATTAAAAACGTTTTAATTTGAGGCAACGAAATTTAAGATTTCTTGTTTTTCTTTTTATCTTACTATAGGACATTAAATGCAGTCGTATAGTATATAAATTTAGGTGTATACATTTTATGTATGCTGCCGGTTTTACGTACAACCTTCAAAAATATTGTTGAAGATTTCTGATCGGTTTAACAAAACGTCTTAAGGCATAGTATACGCCATATGTAGAATGCGCCCACTTAAAACTATAATAATTAAAACATTAATGTTTTACGATTAAGTTTTTTTTTTTTTACTTTCATATTGTAAAGAAATCGTTCATAGTGTAATGAAATACAATTAAAGATGAGGATTCCTCAATTTTTCTTTCTTCTGAGCCTCAAAAACTTTACATTTGCGACACCGACCCATCAGAAATCGTGTAGTTATATCTGTCTTTGGCGTGGCGTCATATAACGTTGAACTTAACCGTACCAAAAAAAAATATATATATATTTTCTCGTGCGATTCAATACGGATTTGGTTCGTGTAAATATATCACATTTTTTATGCGTATCTTGATTTTTACACAACGCTTTACCTTTTCGGTACCTACTTCTTTATGTATTGTAGTTTTTTTTTAATTCCAACTCATGATACGTATATAATAATAATAATAATAATAATGATATATTTATATATATATATATTACGTCACAATAGGATTTGCCTTGTTACACGAGAGACAATCGATAATGGTTCCGCATACAAATTTTAGATGTTCTACGGAGATAATTCCGTTTCCGTTAATCTGTAATGACTCTGTTATAACCTCGCAGCATACGTCTTCCGCAAAAGTAAACGGCCAAATACGTCGTTACTTTGAAACGACGACGTTACTGTACGGAATTCTTTTTTCCTATCCTCGGTATTCGCTATATAGTTTAATAATAAATAAGATTTGATTTTTAACGGTCACTAGAAAATAGAATAGTATCTGTTTTTGAGTATTTCACAAAACACAAAGTCGTATATGTTTGTTTTCAAGTTTTTTGTATAGTGGGAAAATTTGAAATTTATCGAGGTAAAAATTACGCTTTTTATTCTCTCTTAGAAACGTTTTCGCATAAAACGTTTCGATATATTTATATATAGTACGTATTAGATTAGACGAGGAGAATGATTAATGTTTTAACGTTAATGAACTCGCTAGTGAAACGAGTTTCGCGCGCGATAATTTAAATCGCAGTAGACGGAATAATCAAATCAGTCATCAGTCATCCGCGAAATAATATTGTTAAATATTATATATAGTATGTATATATTATACGTATCCGATGAATAAGGAAAGTCGTTTATTTTTGGCGCGTTTTTTTAAAAAAAAAACATAAATATATGCAAAATTTAACCGTATATATTGAAAATAATAATTTTACACAGAAAAAACGCCGTAAACTCCTCGTTTATGCTCTTGTTTTGTATCGAATGATTCACACACACACACACACGTCTCTTGATCGGTGGCGGATCTAGGATTTTGTCATGGGAGGGGTATATAAAAATATGTATATATATATGTGTAATATTTTAATATTCTTTATTAATAGATTAAATTATTATCATAAGACGAAATTTAGTTTCCTGGAAGACTGTGCCGTCATATCAATCACTTCATTGGACGACATAGGTGTTGTCCTATGAACAGCCAACGAATTATAGACCGCAACGTGTGAATCGTGTAAAAACCATCTTTATGGTATTTTGGTCCGTTCTTAAATTATTATTACTCTGAAGTCTGTGCCCTATGGCAAAAAACCTTTTTCTTTTTTTTTTTGACCGCGGAGAGGATATGACCCCTCCCCCGTAGATCCGCCACTGAGTCCTGCGGGTCATCACTGCCCTAACCACTCGTTCACTGGCTCGTCCCAATCGACAAATCTTTGCAGCGCAGAGATTTCAAATAATTTACTTTCAATTTTGTACGTTCGATTTGTTTTATTTTTATTTTTTCTTGCTATGAACTCTTAGCGTTTAACGAACGCAATGCGCTGTACCCGATATACACGGTTACCGCGATCCGAGTCGTAATAATCGTGTCCGATAAATCGGTTCGGAGATCTGAGAATGACCGTGTGCAGTGCGCGCGTGTGTGTTGTGAACCGTGTAATGATATTATAATAATAATAATAATAATAATAATAATAAGCGCGCATTAAACACCGTTGAATTATTATGAAAAGGAATGTGTTTCGAGAGGAAAGAAAACGAAAAGAAGAAAATATGAACGAGAATAGAGCGCCGCAGCCGGTACACACCGCCGCGTTTATTGGGTCAATGTCAGTGGGACCACGCGCGCGCGCCCGACGCCCCTTTTACCCGATACCGGTTTATGTCTTTTTAATGAACATTGGAGGAGTTATGTAATAATTTTGTAAAAAAATTTTTTTTTTTTTTACTTTTAAACGACCATTTATAAACGTATAAATAAATATATTTCTGTCTGTCGTATAACGCGAATAAATCGAATTGATTGACGGTAAACACGTTAACTCGGATACAACACGCGTGACGCACTATATACATATACACATTATAATATCATTACAATATAAACGAGTATCGGCGGCGATGATCTTGATTATTATTTTTAAACGTTTTTTACGTTTTCGCGGATCAATCGATATAACGTTCGGCGTTTCGACACACGAATCGACACAAAAGTGACGCAATATTTACGCGTGTTTTTCGACAACGAAATTCTATTGGATATATGTTATACAGTATTCCAGAGTATTATACTACAGCCTTATTCCATTAAAACACGTCCGTTGGACAATTTTTTTATTTTTTATTTTTCGATCCTAGCTGTTTGCTTTCTCACATTGTCGTATCATCTGCAGCAGGTCAGAGTACAAATACTCGTTTAACGATTTTTAAAATTAATTAATTTTAAAACATTAATGCGTCGACTCGTGTTTTTAACATCATTAAAATAGAAATCTTTTGAAACGAGAAATAATTTTTTTTTTTTAAATTCCGAATTCGAATTTTGCGAAAATAGGTTTTGGAAAATAATCCGTACCGTTTGTTACTCTCGATATATTTATAATATGTAGATAATGGCTTAGAATTGTTAAATATACGACGTAAAAATATTTTATATAAATTCATTTTTGGACGAATTATAGGTACGTAGGTATACGCGTGTATAGAGAAAATATTTTTTTAAAAATAACAAATTTTTAACATCAATAATTTGTATTAAATAATATAAATAACGCGCCGTGGTTGGCCGTTCTTTAACGATTTAATTCGCTATTCTTTTATTTATTTGATTTTTTTTTTAACTCTACACGTTTTTATTGTAATTTTCATAATTTCTTCTATGTAATTTTTTTTTTCATTTTTATTTTTTATTTTTCGCTTAATAACCGACTATGACTTTTCATCGAACTCGATAGTAAATGTAAACAAATTTAACACAACAATATATATATTATATTATGTATACGTTTATTTCGCATAATAATCTTTGGCTTGACCGTATATATGTACAAATTTATTATTTTCTAATATTAATTTATAGTTTTTTTTTATTTCTATTTCTTTCACAATTTATTTATTTGACATTTTGTTTTTTTGTTTTACAAATAAAAATAATTAATAATTTACAATATTCTAATTTAAAATTGTATTTTGGTAAACAAACAGTTTGTTAACAATGAGTTTTGATTTGAAAATAAGCGTGTATAACGGACTAATATTGATGGCCAAAAAGCGTGCATTTAAATTTAAAATGTGATCATAATTCGTTTAAATCTTATAAAGACATAAAAATTAAAGTTTGAAAAATTATTTAATTTTTTTTTTTTTAAATTGTGTTCTTTAAATTAAGTATACTTTTTTATACTCGTGTTGATCATTCTTTATCGTTTAAAAAATCATTCATATAATATTCATAGTAGTGACAATAATGTCAATATATTCGTGATATTATATTCATTTTAACGTACAAATTTGAATTTGTTTTGTTCAAACGATTTTCAAGTATATTATTATAAAGATTAGATATACCCGTATAGTCGGTATTCCTCACCCATTGGATATTGGACCTACCATCGCCGGTTTAACCTGCTCACAAATAAAAACACGATGAGCGCTGATATATCTTTTTTTAACTACATACTTTTTTTTCTTATAAGGTTTACTCTGAATTGTTTTATTCATTTAAATTTTATAAAATATACAATATACAGTAATTTTTCTTATAATCTCATAACTGATCAAACAAAAAAAAAAGATCCTTACATTACTTTAACGTAATTTTACGTAATTTTTACAGGTATTACACACAATTTTTGCCAATTTCTTCTAGACAATACCGCTGAGGTTCTCGGATTTAATCTATTCCAACAATGACCTACTTATAAGTTATTTTTCTCAATACAATCGAAAATAATATAATGATCCTCAAGTCGGTTAATAATAATTCATTGAAAATTAATGTTCTTCATCCGATAGGTAGGTAACAGCCGACTGCAGGTCAGAAGGTCCTTACGCTATTCGCCGTATATTATACCTCTACCATCGTGGCCAGTGGGCCAGCGATGTATCGATGATTTAACGATTCGATTTTTGGCCCACCTATTTCGATTAATGGATATTCAAAATCACGATTCTTATTCAAGGATCCATTGTAATTAAACACACAAAACGTGTGTTGTTGTTATTTATTGTAAATACATAAAACGCGTGTTGTAATAATAATAATAATAATAATACGGCTTTTACTTTTGAAATATAAAACTCATACGTAGTTCTCAATATATAATAATTATTATATAAATACTTTTTTGCAATATACTTGCCGCAAAAATCGAGTTGTTATACGTTTCACACTTTTATGTTTATTAATATTTTTTTAACATATAAAAAATTTTAACGCGTCATATTTATTTTTTGTTCTGCTTTGTATTAATATTAAGAAAAGTGTATTCTAAGCGGTAATAGTAATATTTTTATTTTACATGATTTTTTTTTTTTGGCTTTCAATATAATCGATTATTTTAAAGATATTGTTATTTAGAAAATGTTTGTAATTGGAAATTTATATAGTTAATTAGGTACATCTATTTTTTTTTTTATATTATATTCATTTTTCATATTATAAACTACTGAAACACGTCATATATTTTATTTGTTCATTTATTATGTTTTTTATTTTTAGTTTTCGAGCCTTTTAAAAGTTTAATTTTTAATTATGTCTCACTTTTATGCAAAATGAATACACATATTTATAATTTCAATGAAAAACATTGTTGAATTCCCTGTGGAAAAAAATAAATAATATTTACCCCAGCTATAAAATTTGATTTTTCCTAAATAAGCGGAATATTTTACACTACGATTCAAGACGAACGGTTTTAATTTGCAGTAACGTCATTAACGTTGTTTAAACGTCGTATACATAAATTACAATAAATGATCACTTAATTAATTTCAGCAGTACTTTGTTCCTGTTACAACCTCAGAACATATTGCTATCTTTGGGCAACGTCCTACATGCTCTTATTTTTAGATGACAGCTATAATTTTATAATAAAATAGTAAAAACAAAATAAAAGAATAAAAAGAATACGTGAAAGAAATAGAAATAAAATAAACTATAAATTAATATTCGTGAATAATACATTTATATACATAAAAAAATATACATATATGTGTATTTTAATATAATATATGTATAGGTGTGCGAGTATAAAATCAAACCGATGCGTATTATGAAAAGTAAAGAAATATATAGAGGTCGTTATATTGAATTATTTTATTGACTACCGATTTCGACAAAAAGTCATCATAAGCTACTAAACGAAAAAGGAAAATGCAACAACTTTCTTTAACTTTTTTTTTACTTTTTGTCGAAACCGGTAGTAAATAAATTCAATACAACAATTACTTCTATATACATTTCTGATTTTCCATAACACTTTTTGGCTTGATTTTATATTCTAATATATAAATTTACTTTTTTTAAATATATAAATTAATATATATATATATATGTGTGTGTGTATATAATCATATAAATTCTAATAGCTAATACAGACAAATAATAAAAATACTTATGAATAATAGAGATGATAATTTTATCCATTTGTCCAATTTATTGAAGACATAAATAAATTGAATTCTGGACATACTGAAATGTGTAATAAATCTGCCTGAACTTTAACCAAAAAAAAAACCTCCGTATTTTAAAGTTGAGTGTTCACACCAATTCCCCACAGACATTATGACATCGACAATAGTAATTACTATAATTACATTACGTGGAATAGCGGCGCGTATTGGGATTTGAATTTCTACTTACAGTTAATCACATAGCTACCATTTGTTGCGGTCAAAGTTAAACGATAAAAAGCTAACTTTGTGCGTTCGAATTCATATTGGTTCTTATTGAATAACGTCCAAAAAAAAAAAGATTTCGTTTAATATAACATTGTTCGTAAAACGGCGTGGTATATATTTTCGTGTACACAGAATTTTCAAATGATCGATCATATTTTCGAATAAAACCATCAAGACGGTAGACACCTAAACACGAAAAGGTGATTGATTTACGAATCGTACAGAGAAAAGTATTAAGAAAAAAAATTAGGTATTTTTTTCTCCGTTTTTTGTTTTCATAAATTCTGCGTAGTCCAACTGTTAGTCGTTCAATAATATGATCAACGATAACGAATATATTTCGCTTATCGATTACACTAATCGTTGTTCTCGACTATAAAGAAAATCTATTAAAACGTATTCAAACGTTTTTACTGAATTGCTGAGCGACTTCCACAAAAACTTTCAATTGTTCTATCTCCCACTCGAAAGCCAAAACACTTCCGTGAATATCTAACCGAAACCGTCTACTCGGTGTACTACGCACCATTTCCATTTTGTAGTGTTCATTTTTCATAATAAGATATCAAATAACAAGCGATAACTATAAAACAATAATAATAACATACTAGTGTTGCGCAAAGGATTGTAAGTACGCCGCGATTAATTGAGTATATCGAAAACATGAATTATTATACACATTTTAATATTATAATGTTTTTATATCGATTTTCAATGAAATATCAAAAAATAAAAAAAATATGAAAAATACATATCTGTTATATATATATATACGATAATATATAGCACAAAAAAAAGTATATAGTATTATAGGAATGTAGATCAGCCGGACAAATGTGAACTTTCTTCTCTTTTCCTTTCCCTTTTCAATAATTCCTTAATATTCATAACTATAATCATATTACGATTACAATAATTATGCCATTTTCCCGTTTTCGAAATACTCTCTATATTTCATCAATTTGAATCTATTATTAAAATAAATAAGTTCAATATTTAGAGACGTAAAATGTTTGAAACCCGTACATGGCCAGAATATATTACTGTTAATATTGTACACTGACTGCATCCAATCAAACTATCTTTTAATAATTTCAAAACGCATAAAACAAAACAATTTATATTTCACACATGTCTATACATATATTTAAAAAATATATATATGTATATAGAACATCTAAATATTTCGTAATTTACAACAAAACAATAATTTTGAATACATCGGTTTTTTTTAGAAAACGCTTTATTTTTCCGTATAAACTACTAAAAAAAAAAAAAAAACGAAAAATTAACTTCTTTGAAATAATGTTTTACCTCTTATTTTCTGTCTATGAAACTTGTATTTCACTTACAATACATTATATACACATATTAAAATATTTCTCGTTCGACATCATCGAATGCATTTTTCACACCGAATCCAAAATATTGCTTTTTTCGTTTCGTCCATACACTTCAGGTATTAAGTACGCCAAGTAAGAGTTGTCAAACACACAAAAAATAAGAATAAAACGTCTTTTGGTGAATATGATGAGCGATTTATTTACATGGTAAATTATGTAATGTATAATACACAATCATTTATAAACAAAAACAAAAAAAAAAAAAAAAAAAGTCAATGAGAATAAATAAACTACCGCCGGATAGTCGGAAGCGCGTAGCGGATCGGATAAAGACGCACAGGAAGAAGGCGGAAACAACGAGAAAAATTAATTCATATTTTGTATAGGGGACGGAATTAATAAGCTGGCTTGTACGGGGCTGGTTTGTAAGCCGGCGCCGGGTAAGCGGGTTTGTAGGCCGGGGCGCTGTACGGGGCCTTGTATCCTCCGTCGATTTTCTTCACTTCGGCGTTGAAACCGTTGTAATCGTCGGCGGTGTATTCGACGACGCGAGTGGAACCGTCGGGTTCGACCAGGCTGTACGAGCCCTTGACGTAACCGTTAGCGTCCGCGTATTCCGATTGGCTCTTGACGTCGTACGTGTACGGGTCGTTTACGCTGTACTCGAAGCTGTACGGGGCCGGGCCGTACGCGGGTTCCGGGGCGTAGGCTTTCGGTGCCGGGTAAGCAGGTGCCGGGTAGGCCGGTGCCGGGTAAGCAGGTGCCGGGTAAGCCGGTTTGTAAGCCGGGGCGGCGTATTGGGTGAGGGCGGTGGCCACGCACGCGGCAAAGATGATCAACTAAAAAAAAAATAATAAAAAGTTTTAAATTTGAAACAAAAAAAAAACACTACTATTTTAAATTTTTTAAACAAAAATTAACGTTTTTTTTTTTTTTTCTAACGAATTCGACAACGGTAAACTTGTGCACTTACCTTGGCGGCCATTTCGTCGTTTATTTTCTCACGAGTTCGATTGCAGCGTACAGAAATGAACTGATGAATGCGAAGACCAGACGCCCGGTATTTATGGCAAAAGTATATCGCGGAATCCCTTCCAGAAAAGCATTTGGTGCACGAAGCCCCGTCGGACAATTATTGTACCGCGGCGTGTCGCGGCGGACAAGAACCGGTTGAGGTGGAGACGCCCGTAAATAATACATTTTATTCTTTTATTTTCGAACCGTTGCTATAACACAGCCTGGGTACGCAACCATAAACTATAACTACCCACGCCTTCTTCGGCCGAAGTAATCGATACACCGATCGAAGTCTATATACACCACACCCCGCGGATCGCAACAACAAACAAATTTCCCGCTATTTTTCATTTTCGTTTTTGTGATTTCGTCGATACCAACGGAAACAAAAATTATATACAAAACGAAAATGACCGTAGAAAAAGACGCTGCGAGGAATATCGATTTCTTAAAAGTCCTCGTGGACGAACGAAAACCTGTCGAGTAATAATGTATTTTTAGACCGCGTAACAACGAAAAACTGTAAAAACGGTGTTTACTTTTCATTTTACTCCGCGGTTGTTGATAGAATGTAATCGAAAAATATTTATTTTAAAAGAATATTATAAAATTATACGGACTATTCCCTTATGTTGAACCGAACGAATAGCCTATACTATTTTTAATGTAAATAAAAAAAAAAAACGATACTTCGTGAAAATCGATTTATCGAAGCATTATTTATATTTTGTAGGAAACTATTTTTCAAAATAAATTTCACGTCATCGACAGTATAATTAACGTTCATTATCATCAATGAATATTTGGAAAACAATTAATATTTTTTTTTTTAAGATTAAAATGTATGATTCAATAACGTGTTTTCTTTTTTCCAATTATTTTATGTAAGCATTAGGATTGTGTAAAAATAAGAATATTTATCGGAAAGCAAATTCCTGTGTTTTTATTGGAGGTAAAACACCCAAATAAATGTCTTCGCCAAATCGAACGGGAATTCGATTAATAAAGCAAGTCATATTTTTTTTATTATTTTATGGAAATCGACGTGTATATAAGGTATATGTAAATGGTATAATTTCAATGCACTGGCTTGGAAAAACGACTTGTGACTGGAATAAAATATAACGGCACCGACGAAACGATATAGTGATTTTCGTACGATAATATATATTATACAGAAGTAATTTTACACGAGAGAGAAAAACAGGAGTTACACAAGTCAAATACGGGTCCGGATTTAAATCAACGAAACGACTGGGAGAACGCAACTTTTCGCGTTCTCCCGGTGCCGTGAAATTTTAATCGAGCCAAACTCGAAAGGAGATCTAACATAAATTTGAAATTCTAATTCGTAATTATTATTAATATTCCGCGGTTGTGTTGTTTGTCGTGTTTGCGATGAACCAATTATAATAGGATTAATCATCTTCAATAGTAATGAAATCATTTTGTGATGATAATAATTCACCAGCAGGTGCGTATACAGTAACGAAATAAACTCATTGCGATAAAATAACTCGTCGATAATGAAACAACGTTGACGACTGTTTGTTTACACGTGCCATAAACAACATATATTACTTTTTTGTTTTTTTTTTTTAGAGAGAATTTTTAATAAATACTAATTTACCCGTATTTAACTGATTAAGTTCCAAAGTTTGTGACGCGTAGAAAATCGTCAATGATTGTGTATAAAAAGTTGTAAAAAAGTTTAGAAAGCAGATGACGTTAAAGAAACCACAGTATAAGATGTGTTATCGCCCATCATGATTCGATATAATTACGTACCTACTACCACGAGAGATATAAGATTTCGAACGAAACTCAGTTTAGCCAAGTTAGTTAATATCGGTCTTCAAAGTTAAAATTCAGGACACTGTCGTTATTAAATCATTTTCGAAATGTTTTTTCAAATTTTATGCAAAACACGTTATGATGGTTAAATACCAGAGTATTTAAATATTTAATTATTATTATACGTACATTACGAAAACTTTTTTAAAAGACTACAAATATAATTCTAAATTTTTAATAAAACAAAATTTTGGCTTCGCAACGATTTTAAAAGTTTTCTGTTTTTTTTTTTTTAGAATATCCGTGATGTTGAATTTCATAACGTCTATTCAATATCGTTACGTATGTTAATTTACTTTTTTCATATTATTCAAACTGTTATACGTATTATCAGAACACTAATCTTCAAGTTTGCATCATTTAAATTCTTACCCACTTTTTACTGCCGAAATTACGTAAGAACAGGTGTTTGCCTAGGGCTCCTCCACCTATTACAATACCAGTAATAAATATTTCGTCTTTAGTAATTATTACTCCCATAAATGGCCATAATTAAAAGTTATAAATAAATTTGTATTGAAAACGAAATAAACTGAATCGATTAATAATATTATAATTGTATACCTTGAACAAATAACACACATAATATATACGAAAAACATTGAGCATAAAAAAAAAAAATTACAAGATATATTATAACTATTTAAATTCGTTCTAACAACAAAGTGTGTTAAAAGAGTTCACTAAAAAAAAAAAAAAAATTATAATAAAAAACTTAATTGTAAAATTTAAGTCTCTTCCACTACACAAAGACCAGTATATTTATAATTTATTTAACCGTATTTAGTAATTGTTTGCGCATAATCGATTACGTTTTAATATCTCTAGCGAGCATATATTTTTCCTCGTGTTCCGAAAGGTACTTAACTAAAAGCTTTTTACAGTTACTTCATAATAAAAACCGAAGATCATTAATCATTTTTGTTTCTTTTTTTTTTTACGCATCAGATATCATGGCAGGAAACGTACGACTGAAAATTATTTCTTCTCTTGTTGACTTCTCGACCGTCTAATTTTTGTTTTCTTTGTAATCTCCACTTCAAAACTTTTCTTCGGCCATATACGTACATATTACTTTTTATTTTTCCCCGGACAAAACTATAACTAAGAGTACGGACCATTACACTTGTCAAGGTGCGAAAATATGGTTTTTGTTTATTGGCCAAAAACCCATTGTTTTCACTAGCTCCCTTTAATATTTTAAATTATTACACAAATTTTTTTTGTAATGTCTAAAATCTCGAATATTTGCTTTTTTTTGTGTATACTAATATATTCTCTGTAGTCTAACCACTTGATTTATTTCGGTTCTGTGTGTAGGCCAATATAAATCCATAGCTCTCCGCTATACACTGTACTAACTAACGGCACACTTGCTGTTCATTAGACGGCGAAGGTGGTGGCTGGAGAAATTTGAACTGGACCTTTATTGATAACGAGCTCTTACTCTTTTAATATACCCGACGTTAATTTATAGCGTTCGTTCCGTTCGTTTCTAAAGTAATACGACGCTCTATAAATTTTTAAAAAAAATCGACGATAATATAATAAATATACGTCGCGCTCTTTGAGAAATAATATATCAATTATTTGAAATACTATATTCGAAAACCTTTTACTACGAAAATATAAACCGATATCATACAAAAGATTGCACGCAAATAAAAATTTACCTTATAAAAAGAAACTAGTGATATCCGTTAAATAATAAATACATTATTTTTTGTCAAATAATCATAATTTATATAATATTGTATTGGAGAAATCGTTTCTCGTCAAACCGTCGATTTATTTGGACGCGTTGATAAATAAATAATTATAAACCATCATAAATATCGTATTTTTGATTATTATTGCTGAACACTCGAGTCACTGTGAACGTTATTGGTTATTCTTGGAGCATTTTACTCTTCAGGTTCGCTTAAAAGAAGATAATAAACAATATATTTTTATGGCAGGGAGTTAAAATAAGTTAATTCAAATAAAAACCTATTATTATACTTTAAACATAATAAAAGTGATTAAAAATAATTGAGTGAGCAAACTTCGGTGAAATAAAAAAATATACTGTATAAAAACTGAACGTTTCACGGCACCACTAAAAACGAAATTACTACTGCTGACTAGAAAAAATACATCTGATAAAAATATTCAAACTAAACATTTTGGTAACAAAAACGTAAAGTACCTCTAAAAGAAATTATCTTTTGGCAAGTTTTTGGATTGTAATTGGTAATAAATATAAACGTATTAAAAATATTGTATATTAAACAAATTTTCAAATGATGGTAAAATCGTTAATTGTTGACTACTTATTTTAGAAGTCGCGTATAATAATTTATTAGTCATTATACGTACACTTTTATTCAAAACAAAAACATACATTGTCATTACACTTAAAATTGGAATAGAAATATATTTAATAGAAGAGTATTTATAAAATATTAAGTGTATATATATATATATATATATATATATATATATATACACTACCAGAATAATAAATATTAATTAAGGCGTAAAGATTTAACCGGGATCAATTAAGTATAACACCGATGTGTGATTATTTTTGGAAAAGTAGTCAATAATGTTATTTTCGACTATGCATAGGTACACAGAAGTCACCGGTTTTCTTCTTGAAAAGTTTTTTTTTTTATTATGTTCAAAAATATTTTTATCAAGAACCCGGAAACAAAGTTGTTTTGTTTAATTACTAATAATGTAAAATCAATAAACTTTTTTTCGTCTTTCCTGGTACAAAAATATTAATAGAAATTAAAAATATACGTATCAAACTTTATTTTCAAAATTTTT
The DNA here is from genome assembly GCA_032441835.1 of Slavum lentiscoides. NCBI lineage: Eukaryota > Metazoa > Arthropoda > Insecta > Hemiptera > Aphididae > Slavum > Slavum lentiscoides. Next base: position 7,710,393 of record CM063707.1, on the reverse strand, counting down.
AAAAATACAAGGGAGGTAATTAAAAATAAAGAAAATATTAACATATTAATTACTATTTCAATTTAATGAAATAAAAAGAATTATGTTTACTTACATATTTTTCCTATCTTTATTTTTTATGTTGAATTTTTTTTTTTTATACCGTAAAACGAATATTTTAATAATAACGAACAGTGTACTAAACATTAAATTTTCATTCATACAAACATATATAACTCTTTTCTACCTATATTAATACGGGTGAATTTGTTTTTGAATAATGTAATTCATACCTAACTAATAATATCTTAATTGAAAACGTTTTAATTAATTTACAGAACAAAAAAAATTGTTGAATGGGCAATTCAATTAAAATGATTATTTCAATTATAAATTGTAATAAAATTCGAATTTTGCAGAAATGTTTAAGCAAAATATGTATACTTGTTCATTTTATCACTTACATTTTAAATTTTTTCATATAATTATAGATTTTATAAAATCCAGTAAATTGTTTTTCTTTCTGTATAAATTGCTCTTGTTTTAAAATTATCCATTAAAATCGATAAGGGTAAATAGTAAACTTATATTATTTTTGAACAATTTATCATCCTCTTTTATTTGAATTAATATTAAATTTAGAAATTATATTTAATTTCGAATAATTTAACTGCAGTTTTAAATTATTTTACGTAACTAAAAATATAATATTATTTTTATTTATCAATACGTCCAAGTTAATATTTGTGAAACTTTTGTAGTTACTTTTTTTCTAGAGTGCCAACTAATCAAGAAATAAACTTCGTCGAGGTACCTAACTAATGATAATTCATCTTTCAACTTAAGTCTTATATGTAAATATATAAGATCCAGTAAATAAAATTTAGAATCTGTTTAAATTGTAACCTTTTGAAGAAAATAATCTTATTTAAAGTATTTGATCATCAAAGTTTCTCAAAGTATTAATTCACGTCAAATTAGGCTGTTGTTTTTAAGCATATGACTTTTCAACGTAAATTAGTTCACAATATGTATTTAGGAGTTTATAAGATGTTATAAACAAGTAATGGGAACAAAGGACTATACTTACTATAAACTATTTTCATCAAAATAATTTGTAAACGTATATTTATTTTTCCTTTAAAAAAAAAAAATGTATTTCGTCGAGACCTGTATAAATGGTAAAATTTAATCATCCTAAAAGTATCGATTTATTTTCAAATTCAAACGTTATTCAATATAATATATTATATCAGTATAGACAAAAGTAATAAAGATATTTCTTGTGTTAAGCATAGGACTCGAGGTTCGAAAACTGATTAAATTATAGTACATCACACGATATCAAATCATGCCAGCAAACTGTACGGTCTAGTTATTTTGAACAATTTTCCGACATGATTAAATGAAATTTTTTTTAGATTAAACGTGCATTCCTTTGAAATATATCATGGATTGAGTATGAATCGCTGCAAAAAAAGATAGTAATAATAATAATAAAATAAACTTTTTGTTGTCTACGGTGAACGCGAAAAATCTATTGGTTTTATAGGTGGAAGAAAATAATTAGAAATCCTATCGATAATCACTGTTGATGACAATCGATAATATCGGTACCCTGCATATATTTTTATATAAAAAAAAAAATATATATATATATATATAAGTATTAAATGTAAAAAAATATTTAAATTTACAAACATATTTAAAAAATAATATTTTATACCAATATTAATAACACGTTATAGTTATTATTTTATGTTCTCTTTTTGTATTTTTATTTTTCGCTTAAATATAGGTGTTGATGACTGTTTTTTTTTTTTTTAATCGAAGCCGGTAGTAAATAAACAAATTTAATACAACAACTCCGATATACATATATTTCTATATTTTTCATAACATTTTTTGCTGTGATTCACACATATATATATATATATATATATTTTTTTTTTTACGTGTATAAAAATGTATTATTTAAGAATATCGATTTACAGGTTTTTTTTCTCTGTTCTTTTTATTATTTTATTTATTTAATTTTTCTGTTCTATCGTCGTTTTTACCACACAACAATATTGAACACTTCAACAAATTATCCAAAATAAAGTATATTACGGGTTTTTTTTTTTTTTATATATAAAATTTAAAGTCAGTCTAATGAATGGAATTAAACGAGTCCGGAGGAGTTCGCTATAACGATCATTTAATTGACCCGTTAGCGATAATATTGTTCGCGTACGAATACACTTCTTCGATCGTTGTTCGAAGGTATTGTACGTTTAATATTCATTTCGATCGTTACCAATAACAATATTGCGCGGCGGATGGAAATAAAACACCGGAGTAGCCGGGCGGACGGTTGTGTTAATAAAATTGTCGGCGGTCAGCAACGTTAAAATATAAACTGTCATAGAGAACGCGCGTGTCGTTATTATACGGACACGGTTCGTGTGTGCCCGGTCGTTTCGTCGCGGCCGAATTGGTTAATCGCGTCGAATTAATAACGGTAAATAATGCGGATACATAATATTACGAACGTGTGTATCACATATTTTATAAACTTCGGACGCGGTCATTTCGCAGGCAGACGTCTAGGAAGTTGTTTTATGGCGTCGAATCAAAATTATCGCGCGGAAACCGGCCGGTGAACGACCACCACGTCGGTTACGGCTGGAGATAGGTTATTTTGATTGCCTAAAAAAAAAACACTAAAAAATGCGCTAAAAAAAATATGCGAAAACGCCCTAAAAACTCTAAAAAAAAAAAGACTTATAACCCGAACTCTTGTAACTCATAACTTATTACAACGATATCATCCGTCTCTTCGACATCGACGCATACAATATCATGTTTTGTATACGTAGGCGTGGGTGAATTTTATGAACGGTCGAAAGATAAACACTCTGCAGCGTCCCCTCTCCCGGGATATAAACTAAAATAATATATATATATATATTTTTTTTTTTACGTTTAACGTTACGAACGCGCTCGTATTGTTGTTTTATTATTATTTTTTTTTTTTAGACGATATGGATATTACGTTATTACATACGAGCGCGAGTAACGCCTACGCTTCTCTAAAACGGATACAAACAAAAAGATTAAAAAAAAAATATGTTTAATCTATAGGAAAAAAAATATATTTTCATTTAATCTCTCCGTTTACTGATATTATATATATATATACGGTTTTTTCAAACGATGGATCAGTGTGTGGAAACCGTTGAACTCCTCGTTTTCGTCTCGCGAAACGGCGTATTGGACTTCGTCTCGGATTCAGTTCCTCTAACACTATATCCTTCAACTTCGGTAAAAAATGGAAATTGAATTACAATTATTTTCAATTCACTATTTCAAAACGATAAAAAATGCGCGTAACCATAGGCGTAGGTTCGAACGCGCCCTACGTTATTTTAAAAACACCCGATGAAAGAAAAAGAGAGAATACATTTTTCACTAGATAAAAATGTCTAATTCCATAAAGAAACCGGACTTTTTTCTACTGATTATACGAATTATGTTACGGGAATATTTTAAATACGTATTTGTGTTAAACGCACGGCTTTATTTTTTTTTCCATACGTCTAAAAATGTCAAAAAATAAACATTTCTATAACAGGCATAACTATAACAGTTTTAAAGAACGTCTTGAGCCCTTCTGAATATTTATATCGGGACGTCGTCGTTGTTGAACTAATAAAAACAGGTTAAATTTACTTTTATAAAATTTTGTAACTGTTAAATTTAAAAAAAAAAATATATATACGTTTTATAATCACTTTTTGATGTTGCACATTCAAAATTCTTATTCCAAGACAAAAAAAGTGCGCGCTTCGATATCATGAGTGTACTGCATCTCACACGTTTTTACCAGCGCCCTTGACAATTAAAATAAAAATTATACGATCAACAATTTTTTAAATTATAGATTAACACATTTTAATTTTAAGAGCGTTGAATACGATCAGCTTAATATTATAGATTACAGACAAAATGAAATACCACTGCGTTGCACCAACGAGACATAAGACATCGGACATTGTCCCGCTCTAATGTATCTCTAACGAAAATGTTGACTGCTCAGTACAAATTAATATAATAATTGTCGATAAATATACAATAATAGAAATACCTCGTATTCTTATATGGCGGTTAACTTCAATGTTATAAATTTATTATAATAATACGAAAATCACATATAATGTACGTGTAAGTGTCCAAAGTGATATCCGCCCGTTACTCGTAGAATTTTATTTATTCATTAATTATATACATTTAGAAAATTGTTGCCAAAAAATTAAAAATTAATCGATTTTTTTCTTTCCTGAAATTTCACTTTTCATATACATATGGAATCAATATCGATTCCAAACTTAAGCGTTGTGCGCAACAGTGCACAATTATTTTGCCCGAACACAGTTTAAACACATACGGACATGGTCGACTGCCTCATCGAGACAAACCGATAAAATTGTATCCCAATTTGTATTCGCGAGATCCAAAAATTACTAATGCGAAGCCACTCCTAATTTTCAGCCCTTGAAAAAATGGTCAGTTCAGAAAAAAAAGAGAGAGGTAATCTTCATCAACTGGACAAAATAATGATAATAATAATGTGAGGAATTCATAATAATAACGATATTAATACCGCGGTAATAGTAAGTGTACGTATATACGCATGTGCATTAATTATAACATCTATTAATTATTATTAGGTGTACTGTAGGACTCGGAACCCAGGAGAATTGATATAACTACAGAGGTAATAATTATTATTAAATAGACGAAAGATGTTCAATATATTGGACGTACAGTAGAGATCGCTTGTACAAATATTTATATTATTCGCGTAAACGCACGGTGACATATTTGCATATTTGCCAGCCGCATGTTTTATATTATTAGTTGTAGGATTTTTGAATTTTTCTTTTTCTTCGTTTGTATGCGACATAAACAGTTTACTTTAGCCATTAATTTTAGAATACACTTGTAGCTAACGACAAGACGTAGTAACTGTTAGTAACTGTTTCTACGTTGTCTAATACTTGTGAATTTTATTTGATGATTTTGTTTTTTTTTTACGCAAACTCAATGGCGTTTATGTAGGATTTAATTTCGGGAAAAGAGGGTCGGATAGCATATTATACGTAAATAAGACAAAATTCAATTAATGTTATAAATTGACTTTATTTCAATTATTTAACAAATATGTATTTTTTGGATTTAAATTTTTCTTTCTTAAAATCTAATTTTTTTAGGCCGTTTAGAAAAGTTTTTTTTTTCTACAAAGTAATAAAATCTTCTGGATAATAATTTATTGGTCATCGGTGGGTTACGGAGATCTCGATAATAGGAAATATTATGGAACATTTTTTTTATGCATGAAAAATATCGGTGATTGAACACCGACTCCCTACGTTATATACGTTACTGCGTAACTATACAGTAAAAAAAAAAAATGCATTAAGTACCCTCGTATTCAATGAACGTGTACAAAGGAAAATTAGATATAAACAAATGTCAAATAAGTACGGAAAATTACAATTGCAATTACGTGATTGTTACAAATACATATGATATTAAAAGTAACGTGTTTTCTATTTTAGAACAAAATATTCAATTGATATTTTGTAATATAAATTATGTTTCGAATTTTGAAAATTATTACGTTATTTTAACAGTTAGTTTTATTATTACAATTATTTACAATTAATCGCCCTCGTGCGGGGTTAATACCTTATTAATTGCATTATAAATAGTCCACTTTTTACAAACTATTAACATTGTAATAATATGGTAAATATATTGACTACTGATCATCGCAATTACCGTAATAATAATACAATTTCCGAATTAATACGCGTTACTTAAATTTAAAATTGTCCGATTATGATAAAAGCAGTACGGAGTGACCACGATTTTTGTATGCTAACGGATACATTTTTCACTACCCAAATTTTCCTCGTACAATATAAATATAAAAAAAATACAATTGATTTATAAACTGTTTATTTTACTTCTCTTCTTTCAGTGAATTATTATAGAAGTTCGAGAGTTCTGAAGCCAAATTAAATATTTGGTCCCCAACTGTCTTACAGTTAAATATCACCTTTTTTTTTCCCCCAAAAATTGAAGTTCCGCCAATAATGGCCGACTCGTATACGCCGAGCATTATTATCCACTTGCCCCTTTCTGGTAATTATATTACTGCTCCCGAACATACTGCACAGCAATTATATTATACTCAGTATCAATCGATCGAAGTATATCCATTAGATCGTTTAATTCAAATTAACCTTATTGTATTTAAAATGCGTACAAAATACGTTTTGATATTTGTATACGTTTAAATCGAATTTAACTGGTTTTTATTATTACAGGTAACGAAGAAAAAGCAATGAATATAATTAATCATTTTTAGAACAGTTTTTTTTTTCGCGCAACAAATCAATTATACCAAATTATATTAATTATTTTAGTACGAAACGAAAATTTATATGTATATGTTCGGAGATTTTTTTTTTTAGACCCGTTTTATCATAATTTAAGATCCGTATAATTTGTTTCAGAGATCGAATAAAATTGCATTAAGTTCTTCCACCTACTTTTAGTAAAAGAAATATTTTAAAATAGAGCGCACAAATTAAAAACACTGACCAGTTATTTCCATTGACAATGCTTTGTCTAATCTACATACACGGTTGATAGGTCAAGGAGACTGCAGATATACGATCACCCAGGTTTTTGTAGCAATCTGTTTTTGCATTATTTCATTCGAGTGTATTGCGTTACGTCTGAATAATAATAATAATTTAAAATCCAAGTTTTCATAATGTATACCAGCTAATGTGCAGCAAAATCATAAAACTGTTTCATACCAGTTATATGGTTTGCGTACAAATTATAAAGGAAAAATCGCCAGGTCATTGTTACAATCGCTGTAGCTGGACACGTACTTATATATTCTGATATTGTAAAAACAGAAATGTTGCCCTGAAAATATTTTTCGAAGCGCTTTTTTTTCATCATTTTTCTCGTAGCCATATACTGTAGCATATACTAGTGATTTCTTTTTTTAATTATTTACAATAATATTGTCGTGTCTATACACGGGTTTTGAAACCTGCGGGCCGTTCACTTGGTAACCGTTTTTGTAAAACGCGTATGACGTTAATCACAATCTAATAGCTGTAGACAACGAACAAATATTACAGAATTGATAAACTAATAACATTCAATTAAATTAATCCTAATTAATGTGTTGAACTACGTATTACGTTTTAAGTTAAACAAAAAACCCCCAATTACTTTTTATGATATTTTAAATTCCACTCAGTATTCACTTGGACTTCTGCATAGTGCTAAATATAGACACGAAATAATTGCTACGTATTATTATTATTATTACAGTTACTATCGTCGAAATTCTTGTTGACAATTCATATTTTCTTTTGATATGGATGAGTGTTGAATAGTAATTATTAAATTAAAATAATTATTAATTTTTTTATTTTAAAATTTCTATTTTATATTATCTTTTTCTTGTATCTTATCTAATAAAAATTGAGTTCGAGCATTTAAGCGCGTATCTATTGAGATTTGAATAAGCACTTTAGTTTAAAATAAAACGAAAATCAAAAAAAAATAATAATAATCACCGTCTTTAATACTCAATAATTCGATTTTAACCAAAATATCCCCGCATGGAATGGAAATAAAATTATTATCCGTATAAATATGACGTTATGTTTATAGAGTTAACTGACGAAACGTCTTTTAGTATTATTAAATTAACCTTGAGATAAAAAATAAGGTAATTTAGTTATAGGCTAACAGTAATAACTAAAATAGTCGTACTTCATTCTTAGGTACTTTATAAATTATACAAATAGTAATTTTAACCGTTTCGGCAATACATCCAAGGTTAATGATTCAAAAAAAAAATATATATATATGTATAGTAAATTGAACATAATCCTTACTCGCGGTGTACCAAAGCCAGCATATCAATCACACTAACGGTGATTTGAATATTATCGAATTAATTAAGGACCACGTGCTTTTACAGATTTTTTTTCTAATTACACACGATTACGTTGTGTATTAGATGTGATTAATAACATCCTCCTATTTTCTCTCAATAAATATAATCGAGATTTTCTGTATAAATTAACTGAATCAAATGTGGTAAAAAAATAAAAATATATTAATTTTCTCTAAACGAAAATTATTTAAATAAAAATAGCTTTGAAAATATAAAAGGTTAGACGGATCAATTTAATAATTTTACCCTCTTGTAGGGGTTAAGTCAAAAGTTAAAAAACGTTCTGTAACATTAACATCGTTTCACCAAGTCATTTTTTTTTTTTTTTGCGCGGATTTTAAAAAATCAATTATTTTACGTATTATCAGATTGTCCGAATTTTCAACGTAATTGTCAAGAACACCACTGCGTTTCGACATGTAACGAAAAATGAAACACGTGACTTATTACGGACTTAAAAAAGACTACCGAGTAAAGGCACGTTGAATAATCGAATGAGAATCAAAACTCGGGTACAATAAAGTAAAAGTCCGCATTTTAAGCGCGTCGTATCCCAGACGAATTAATTTACGTTATTCGAAAGTCTGTTGGCGACGAAATCGCTCGGATATTTTAGTTTCGCGTAATTTACCTCGTGTGTACGCGAATTTAGTTAATCATTAAATTTCAAACCGCTGACCGTCAAAACGTGTACGGAACACAAGACGTAGGTACAACGGAAAACCGCGCGTACGTCAGATTGTTATGTGAACAGTTTCGCTGACCGTAAATCTAGTTCACAGAGTGTTTTACACGGTGCTCGAGAGTCTGCCACAGAACTACTTTCTAGAGATTCGTTTTTACTGTCGGTTTTCGTACGAAACAAAAGAAAGAAAAAAAAAATTGAATTAAAATTTATAAAACGTTTATGCGATTTTCTAGAAATTTCGATTTAAAAAAACAACGCCAAAACGTGCTTTGAACTATTTCTGAACCATACGTTTTACTCGTTCTCCGGTCGGTGTACGCGCAAGGAGAGCGGTGTGACGAAACGTTTTTATAAAAAAAAAATAAAAAAATTTGAAAGCTTCGTACATAGGTACAGGGGTTTCGACATTGCGGACAGCTATATAGTTTACAGTAACAGCCTCGGGTACAATTATTATTATCGTATGTGTGTACCAGTAGATTATGTACGAGTATTATGCAGTTATATATTTTATATATATATTTATTTATTTATTACGCGCATATTTTAATAAACGCATTAATTTATTACTATTATTATTATTATTATTATTATTTTTTTATTTTAATAATAATAATAATAATAATAACGTACTGCCAAAACGATCAGATTGTGACAATAAAAAAGCCGACGGCTATTGAAAATATGGAGCGATATTACGGCGCAGGACCGGTTTTGGTCCGCTTGTCCTATCCGAACCCGGCCGACAACAAAGACTACGGACGGTGTAATATGTACAAAGAAAATTTCGTTCACCGAAAATATACGTTAAATGTACGCCTATTTCGCTGGATTACAAAATACAAAAACAAAATCTCGTTAAATTGCGCGTTTTATTTATTTATTTTTCAATATCACAATACGATGTGTCAGCCGCGATATTGTGTAAAATGTAAAAAAAAAAAAAAAACGAGAACCGCAATCCAAAAAAAAAAAGTCTAAATCATTATTATAAAATATATTGCGAGATGTAATATTATCGAATCGAATGATAAATGATATACGTCTGATAACTCTTTTTTTTTCTCGTATTTATATTAATTATTTAATCGCACGACGATTTTCTTAAGGAAAATAATAATAATTAATAAGTTTTACAATTTTAACGTCTCGCCACTGATCGAATATAATAATATTATATATACGTTTAATCGTATATAACGAATTACATATTTATTCGATTATTATTATTTGTTTGGCCGCATAATTTTATTATTATTTTAAAAAACCCATCGTTCGCAAATGTATTTAGAATTTCGAGAAACCAAAAACTATCGTAGTATTCATATTTTCACGTTATTATACATATATCAATTATTGCGCGTTACAGTCATAAATAGTTTATAATTATTTGATTTCGTTTTCAACGCGAATACACTGCGGATATTTTAAAACCGTCTACTATAAAGTTTATTTCGGTGTGTTTTTATCGCGTGTAACGATTATTTGACAAACTTTGAAAAAAAAATGTTATTAAAAATAATTGTTTTTCAAATAATATCGCAATATAGACTATAATACTCGATATCGTTAAATAACAATCGGAGAATTCTTATCCGTCGAAACGATGATTGACTTTAAAAATATATATATATATTACACCACACACTTTTACTGGTTTTTTTTTTTTTAATACGACTTTTTGACAAGTCAATTTCGAAAAAAAAATGACTTAAAAACAATAGTGGGAGTAGATTTGTACGTTTAAATGTTGTTCTATATATATATATATATATATATATATATATAACCGATATAGAGTGTTCTTTAATTTGCGAAATAAAACTTTAATTTTTCTTTTTTTTTTTCCCCAGGCCAACTGGAAAGGGAATTGGCCGGAACTATGGCCATAAGTTTTGTTGCGCTTTATCGCGCACCACGAAACACCGCCGCACAGCATCGGGGTACAATCCATAAAGTATATATATATACTTATAGGTAGGTTCTTATAAAACAGTAGACCGCGTCACGTTTCAAGTTTATTATTGGCAACTCGGTTAATAATAATAATAATAATAATAATAATAATAATAATAATAATAATAATCGACGCGATCCCGATTCCCGGCACACTGCAACTGCAGTATCGAACGGAGTGAGCGAGTGGGAAAGTAGAAATTAATTATAAATAATAATCGTATGACCGTACACAAGTTGAAAAATACCGTTTTGGAAAGCGTCCAGAAAAAAAAGTGTATTTTATAAACCGAAAACGGATTTTTTTTTTGATAATTCGGAATAAAAAAAAAAAATTAAAAATCTAAATTTTCGTCGAGTCGACTCTATAATTAATAATCGCACATTCGCAGGCTATTCGGACGGAAATCGATGCGGCCTTATACTCAACCGATACTTTAATACGTAATAATAATAATTTATTAAGAAAACGACGGAGTTCAAGAATAATAACGACCTAGACTCAGAAGCTGTGTGTATCGTTTAAATGTCTCCCCGTTTGATAGCGGATAATTCATTTAAAAAAAAAAAAAAATTCGAAGACTTTCCAGCCGGTCTTCCATTCGGTGTCTCCCGTCTCCCGGTACCGAATCGTTTGAATTAATTCGTGTCGGGATACTCGATTGTGCTCGGCATTCGAATTTTTTTTTTAAAAGGCCACTCGGTTTACTACCCGAACGCCGCGGTGTTGAAATCAAAATTTACACCAAATCCGATGATTCTAATAATATTATATACGTACACATTCGATCGAACGTTTAATATGCTGTGCGCAAGAACATATGGACGGTAGGTATTTTCTTCTTTCCCCCCCCCGTTATTCGTATTTTATATATATATTTTTTTTTTATTACATTTCGTATTTTGCATTTTGCGCGCGACACGCACCTGTGTGACAGAACTGGAACGCAACGGGCGCGCTCGCATAATAATGTGTGTGTGTGTGTGTGCCTACCTATTGGGTATGCTACTACTACGCGTTTATGTTGTGGTGTATATATAGAGAGCACTGTTACTGCTACACCGGCGTACAAGTTCAAAATCGGACGTTGAACGACGGCTACGCGGACGAAACGGGTTGCGTAACGCTGACACAAAAGTGTTGCAATTCGCGTGGAGCAGCAGCGGCGTGTGTACGTTCGCCGCCGCTCGTACCAAAAGGAAAAAGAACAAAAAAAAAAAAAACGCCCGTTAAAATCAACAATAATTAATAGTTTTTACTGCAGTGTGCTTTTATTGAACCGGCCCGAGTCGACCCGTGTTTTGATCTCGAACGAAAATGATTCCCAAACGATTTTGTGCCCCGCTGTTGGATCCGCGCGAAAACAAAAAAAAACCTACGAGTCGGTATTTTCGCGAAATCCGTTAGCCCCGTACGGAAATCGAAACACTACCGCGGCAAATTATTGTTACTAAAAAGCCTCTTAACAGCAATCGAACGATTAGCTCGAAGAGTATTTGGAGTAAAAAAAAAAATGTAAAAAAAATAAAAATGTCGCGTGATTCTAACGCGTACGCCCTACGCGTGTAGACTTTTCTAAAACGAATCCGCACGCACGGAATCCGAGAGTACGGAACCAACTCAAAAAGTGGTGACGCGCGTTTACGACGGTTACGACCACCGAGTACGACGCGCCGAGCGTTGAGAAATTTTTTCACGAAATCAATTCCGAATTTCTAATTTAAGTAAAATCCGTAGGCGCGTAATTTTTTTTTTTTTTATTCATTCCTTTGCAAAAATTCGTTGCGAAATTCGTCGTGAATTTTCGCAGTTTTTTTTTTTTTCCTATGCTCAGCGAACGGTAATCAAACGGTTCTCCACCAAACGATTTTGTCCCGGGACGTCGTCGAAACGTGTCTCGGATTCGGGCCGCCGCCGCCGCCGCCGCCGCAAAAAAAAAGATTATTTGGAAGACCCGTGGTTCTATACACTGTCGCTCGGTATCCTCCCAAATAGTTAATCGTCCTATAGACGACGTGGGAGAAATCGACGAAATTAAAGTCCAGGGAGGTGGCGGTTTTTTTTCTCCTTGATTCTTGCCATACGCGAATAAAAACCCATTCGACGAAATAATTTTTTTTTTTTTTTTTAATTCTTCCGATTCGAACGTTTTTTTTTTTTTTTATAATCCCTTTAACGATTTTGTTATTTTACACACGCTATCAACTCGATTTTACACGGTGAATTAATACGTTCTATTGTTTCGATAAATATTTTTTTAACAAATCAATAATTATAAAAAAAAAATTAATTGTCAAAATGCGACGCTGGTATTATTTTTGTAGAAGTTCGATAATAATAATAAATTATTACTTAAATTTGAATTTAAATTTACCTAACGAAACCACTCCAAAAAAAAAAAAGAAAGAATATACTATTCGAAATGAACTCGGTACGAGTATATACTATGTAATATAATTCCTCAAGAGTTCGTTTCAAGTAGACACACGCATGTCCGTACATTATGTGGCCTAACAAAACGCCGTTAAACTGAAAGATTTCAATGGTTCTCTAACGATTGGAAAGTGCTGGTAAGTTTTTACATTTAAAAATATATTCAAAACGTTATTGAACATGCTTTCAAAATATTTATATATCATTATAATAGAAACATAAATAGTTTTTTTTAATTTAATTGTTTGTTCCAAACTAAATTCAAGAATAAAATTTAATATTTTTTTTGTCTATATATATATATATACAATACATTTTATTACATTTTTCTAATTAACAAAAAAATTATTTTATTATTTTCTAATTTAATAAATACATCAATTATTATATAAATATATATATATAATATTAAAATAATATAGAAAAGTATATGTTAATAATAAAAACGAATAGTACATATCTAAAATAAATAATATTTAGCAATTAATACAATATTCATCATATAATATAGATTGTTTCGTAACTGGTGATGAATTGACCGTAACGTATGTTAAAAAAAAGAGGGAATTTTTTCTTAAATCGATTAGAATACAGCACTAGTTATATAAAACCATTAACGCGTTATAACTATCGCCTTCAGCCGTGTATGGTAAAACAACTATATTTTAAATGAAAAACTCTATTTTATCAACACGTGTATACGAAAAAAACTGAAATTTCAAATTGAAATGAAAAACACAATTTTATCAACAACATGCGTATACGTATATAACCATGCAAATGACAGTTAAAACTGAAAAAGTTATTATACATCACACATATAAACTAAACGCGCATTTAGTATTCACTGGTACACGAGTTTCTCGTAATTTTTTTTTTTACACACACACCATGTTTTAATTTGTGCATTCCACAAACATAAAAAAAAATGTATATATAATATACATATATAAATTATTTACTATGGCAGGATACACAAAAAAAAAAAAAGCCGGAGTTCGCGCACCATCGGGGGCTCAGAAATTAATAAATAATTTTAAAACAATATAGAAAGGGCGGAATACGAGTTTTATTCATAAATTACTCCGTTTTGAAATTAAATGAATAATGTATAATATAGTAACGTGATAATACACACCGCGGTGAACGACAATGATAACGATATTATTTACGTACATTACTCGTTTTTTTTTTTTTGTGGTGCCGTAATCCTTAAATCAATTACTATAACCGACTTTTAATCGATGTAACGTGTCGGGTATTGGTTGCAAAGCCAAATGATAATCCGCATTGTTTGTCACCGGTATCGCTAACACCCAAATGCCTGAAAAATTAAATTCTTTGTACACCTTGTCTCGTACAAATAATTTCGTATTTATTGGTGAAAAAAAACAACAACACACCGAATAATTTCCTTTCCTGGCGGTAAACACATAAAACGAGCGCGTTTCGTACTCGGTATTTGGTTAGATCATAACAATTTAACAAACACTTATTATTACGCGAATATCGAGATGGAAAAAAAAAATCATCTCGCAATACGCGTTTTTTTTTTATGATTTTCCCGTGACATTATTACAATATAGTTATACGGTTCGTATACCGTTAATTAATTAAATATTGCGACCGGTAATCGATCGCATTCGTCTATAGATTTTTATTATATAAAAAAAAAACTTCAAGTCACTCGACGAACGACTTTTCTTCGAAATAACCATTTATCGATTGAAAACCAAGAGATTACTCTACACATAAATCGGAAAACCGATTTAAATCGTAATATTAAGTATATTTTAAAAGACTCGTTTTTTTTTTTTGTTACTTTTTATGATTTGAAAATTTAAATACGTGTTTTATCTGACGGAGTACATCTTTTTACCGTTTTAATTGCCGACGTAAATTTCGGAAAAGGCGTTCTCTTCTCGAGAGACCGTAATCCGTTCTACGGGCACGATTTTGTGAAATATCAACAGAGACCATCACGGCGTATTTATATGATATAATATAGGAACGCATTAACGGTATCGTTGCGTGTCTAACGCGCGATATTAATTAATTATTTCAACGTAATTTCCTACGCGATACGTTATAACAACATTGTCGTTTTTTACACGAATATAAACGAGAATAAGAGACCAATTATTATTACTGTATCGTCGAGTGTACTGTGCAGCAGCAGCAGCAGCAGCAGCGTGTACAACACTCGTTCCGTATTCGGTACGAACGACGACGTGTCGCATCGACTCGAAATGCCGTTCACGTCGGAATACCTTATTTTTACTATTATTATTATTATTTTACAAAATTTATGATATAGTTGATCGTTTTACTGATTTATTGCTAATTATTATTGTTTACGTGGAGAGTACACTACTCGTGTGCTCGTGTGTAATAACGTTCTAAACTCACGATTAACTTACAAAAGACCCGTTGACTTTTCAGTTGGGGAAAAAAAAGGTATCTATACGAAACAAAAAGTCCATACGGCAATCATTAAGCCGAGAGCGTTTACCTATCGATGCGTGTTTTAAATTTTCAAATATCGTTTACGTTTTTTTCCGTTTTATTTATTTATTCCGATATACGCCAAACGGCAATTATCGAAATGTACACCGGTAATGTAAACCAATAACTCGATCAAATAATAGTGATAGAAAAGAAGAAAAAAAACAGTTTATACGTGGAATGTACATCTAAAATGATTCGAACAAAATGAGCGGCCAAAGGGCTAAGCAATAGCCACGACACAAGCTAATCGGCACTGCAAAGAATCGTATGAAGTGAGTGATTGTGACCGCAGGCTGTAGAGTGACGTGGAACATAAAACTGGATTCAGTTTCGCGTGTTATACAAGTGGGGATTTTAAACCGGACGTAGGAAAGTAGTTCAGGAGTATTTAGGGCGCCATTGAGTAGGGCAGATAAGAAGTTTTTACAATTTTAGAAAAAGGAATATTGAATAAATCACGCAGTTGAACGCAGTCACGGATAGACACAATAACATTAAGTTAAAATGCAGCAAAGGAAATAAACCGGTTTTGATTATACGTTCCAGTCTTAGTTGATCCTTAGCAAGGTAGCAGTGCCACACCGCCACACCAAATTCTAAGATTACAAGAGCACAAGAGCAAAGTAAAGAGAACGAAGGCGATTGAATGAGGTAAAAACTGAGTGTTACGTCCAAGTACTTTGAGGGCGTCTAATACCGTGATGTCAATATAGGAAAGGGAAGAAATATAATGGATGCAAAGATGCTTGATGTGCAAAACACGAGCAAGTGGAGAGTCGTCGATGTAATAAGTTCCGACAGTAATAAGGGTACGAGATCTGGAAAAGGTGATGGACCGGCATTTTTCGAGATTCAAAGTAAGAGTTTTGATCGGTGCCCAACAGCGGATCGGACAATTTTCTTTCGTCCCGGGAATCCAATATCGATGATATCTTCCGCTTCAAATAGATATATTATCCAATACGCGTTACAATAAAATTATTATAAGGAGCTTCGTCTTTTTATACTCGTACAAATATAACGTATTCAAATCGAGAGAGTTATTAAACTATATAATCGAAAATCCGAAATTCGCAAGTCCACGACTCGCGTTCAACTGATACGTTTTGACAGAAAAATTCGCACGAATTATTAAACACCGAACGTGTTTACAAAATAAAAAAAAAATATCTAAAACGGATATCCCTATATCTAGGCACAGATAAATAATATTCATCTGTTGATGTGATTGACGCATACCGTACACAATACGTTATTGTGTTTTAAAATCAAAAATCTAGTTCCCCACGGGCCCGAGGGCGATTTCAGTGTTGACATTGAGACGGGCATATTCGATGGGATCGAGTCAGTCGTCGAGTCTGTGAAAAATCGATGACATTTTTTTTTTTTACCACCCCGCCCCGTCCACAAATATCGTCCCTGCGGCCTCGACTGCACGCCATAAATTCGATACCTATCCGGTTTTCGGAACCGATCTGTTGAATCCAATGACGGAATACGCCGGAATGATTTCTACAGGGGCCAAAACGTTTACGAAAAACAAACCCTGTGACTCTGCGCCCTTGAACGTTACCGCTGTCATCGCCCGACCCGTCTCTGCGGGCAGGACCGGACGAAATGCGCACGTACCGGTCAAGTGATCCGCGCCGTTGTCGGCGCGGCAGTTCCCGACGAAAGTGGCCGCGGCGCCGGTGTCCGGTTTGCTGATGACCGCGGACACGGGCCCTGCACCACCGCCCGCGCCGTCGCCGAACAAAGCCTCCACGGCGCCCGTCCAGTCCGAGTCGACGGCCCGCAAATCCAGCCGACTGGCCACGGCGGTCGCGGTCACCTCGAACACCGTTTCCAGATTCGACGACAACCACAGGCCCTCCACGGACGGACACGGCGTATCGTCCGGCCGCTCGCTCCGGGCTACGGTCACGATCGGTTCCGCTGCTCCTCGGTTCAGCCCGTTCTCGGTCCATTCGTCGCCCTTGCCGGCCGAATCGCCGTACGTCCCTTCGGCCACTGTCGCGACGACGGCGTCCCGCGCCGTCTCGTCGTTGTACGGCCGCAGCTCGTCCGAAACTTTCGATGCGCGCGCACCGGTCGTCCTGCAGACCGCGATTGGCCAACACAACAACAACAACGCCGCGACGATGACCCACAACGATTCACTACGGCTGCTGCTGCGCGTCATTGCGAAATTGTACCCCGAACGCAGACTTCCACATAAAAATTTTAAAATTCAAAAAAAAAACCGAACGTTTTCGCAGCAACATTATATCTTGTAAATCATACACAAAGTTAATCGATTGCGATCGATACAATTACGAGCGTATTGTCTTTAATTTTATTGTTAATTTATTCGTGAAACACAAACCCCCCTCCCCCCACCGGTACACGCCAGTAAACGGATGGTGTACAATAAATCGCCTTGCATCACGTGTTTTGTGTACAAAACGAAAGGCGCGTAAAAATATATATTCCGAATTATTATTTTACGTGAATTTTAAAAGCGACGAAAAACCGTTTGTATCAAAAAAAAATATATATATATTCTACAGACCGAATTTCACGGAATTCGCCGGTTTCGTTTTAATCATTAGGAAATTTCAAAAGCGAACGAAACGTTCAGTTACAATATATATATATATATATATAGTACGACTGTTGTACGCGCGCTCGATACCAGTTGAAATTCGTTAAGACTCATTACTGCAGCAGTCGTCTCGCCTTTACCGTCCATGACGTACACTGCAGGACCGAAGACTGGTCGTAATTCGGTCAAAAACCCGAAACGAACCGTCTGTTCTGCAAGGGAAACGAATCGTAGCGAAAAAAACAAAAAAGAAATGATTTTTTTTCCTCTATCCACTAGCTATTACGATTCGTTTTTACGCCGTGACGCGTATACGCTGCGCAATGCACGTCGCTAGTAAAATAATATGTTTTACAAAACGCGCATGTATTTCGTAACCGTGTGTTATTAAAATTACGCTTTTTTTATTCGTAATTGGGGAACATAAATTATGATAATTTTCTTTGAAATAAACTCCTGTGAAAAAGTATAAAAAAAAATAAATAAATTTACGATTTACCGACATAAACGTAATCTATACGATATAATACAGCGCAATTATATATATATATATATATATCAGCGGTTCCCAAACTTTTTTTGGTTCACGCATCCTTAAAAACAGAAAAAATTAATCTCGCCTCCCACGAAAAAACGAAATAAAATTTCATATTATGTATTTAAATGTTCAAACATTTTTATTTTATGACAAAAATAAACCAATAACTATTATTTAATTCGAAGTGTTGCTAAAATTATCAACCTTAATTCTTAATGAAAACGATGTGCTTGTTTTCCGCACATTAATTCCGCAAAATCAGGAATCGACGTTGTCACTGCCGCATGCGTTTCTAGTTAATACACTGATGTGTGTTAAAAAAAAAATTAATAAATATTAAATAATTAAATAATAGGAAAAATGTATTTCAAATAATTATTAAGTGTTCTTAAAAATATTTGAAAAAAAAAAAAATGGAAGTTAATAATACAGGTTGAACACACCAGTAATGTTAATGTAGGCCACGAAACACGGAAATAATGAAATATTTTATTGTATTGTATTTTATTTTTTTATAACAACAGGCAATAAGGATTGTAAACCATATAATGTGTTTGAATAGATGAAAATAAATGTATACGATATTAATATTTACCTCGCGCCTCCCCCGTCAAGTGCTTGCGCCTCCCCAAGGGAAGCACGCCACACAGTTTGGGAACCGCTGATATATATATATATTTCAACCGTTGCAACAGTTATTGTTTCTGAGCCGAGCCGGTTTTCCGTACGTATATATATATACAGTTGTTTAGCGAATTAAAACGTTTTTGCAGGCTACACTGATCAGTCGCAGTCAACGAAATGGCTATTTTTGGAATGTGTATAATAATAATACCTCTTAGCGCCCACGACGGTTTTTTAATTGAATTTACAATCGATCAGAACGAATCCATTGCACTTCGCATATCGATTGGACGCGTTGGTAGATTATGTGGCCGAGTCGAGTGCATTAAACGCGTCATTACAACGCGATAATACGCGATTTACGGTCTGGAAAAATAATTGATTATTATCAAACTGATCCCCGTCGCAAAATATTTTTAGTCTATCGAATTTATTTATTTACTCCCCGTAGTCAGTACGAAAATCAATAACAATATTATTACAAAATCAATAATTTTTTTTTTTTTTTTCTGTTTAATTAATAAATTGATAAATCTGTTTAATCGATAAACACGCGCGGATCTCGTCCAGTCCGAGCGACTGCGCGAGAGACGGACCAAAGTGAACGATAATAATTGAAATCGATAAAACGCTTAAATGCAGAGACAAACGTATATAAATACGGTAGAAATTATATAAATTCTATAGTAACATAAAAAAAAAAAAAAAAAATCCCATCGATAAACAGCTGTTCATACGTTATAGGAAATTACTCGTGTCATTTAAATTATGACTATATATTTATAGTACGACGAATTACTCGACAATAGGTTACGCGGAGTAAATATATGATTGGAATTCGTCGACTGAAAAAACGTAACGTATAGAATTTTCAATCGGTGCATATATTTTTGTTTGAGTAAAATTGTATTGGACTGATGCCGTAAAATTTATTTCAACGGTCTGGATGACAATCCGTGTGCTACGCGGATAAAAAAACCCGTTTATAGTGTTTTAATAACAATATTGTTTATGCAAGAACGTAGGCGAAAATAAAACGGTATACTCGTGTGACCGCATTTCAAAGGGATTATTATATTATCGATAATTTTCGCTATGCGTTGTATAAATGTATACGCGTTTAATATAAATTATTGTACATAATCAGTGGCGTATTTACGAGGGGGGTCCAGGGGTACTGAACCCCCAGAACCAAAAAAAAAAAGATTATCCAAAGGTATTTTTTATTAAATACCTTATATCAATATATCCTGTTGGAATTTTCAAAAAAAAAAAAATTTGGACCCCCCCCCCCAGAAAAAAGTTGAAAATACGCCACTGTACATAATATTAATAGTATATGAATACAATTTCATACAAGTATACGTGCGTATAGGTTTAGTAAAATTTTGCGCGTGTACGTCATTTTTTTATTTTAAAGTAACAATAGTCTGCGATAAAACGAAATATATTCAGTGACTTTTATAACAGCATCAACGTTGATTCAGTGATACTATAATTACACTGAATACTATACTAATTCTTGAGTTTTTACCGTTACATTTTTTTTTTTTTTTTTTTACGAATAATATTTACGTGTTTAAAAGTAAATAAACGATAACTGAATTGTATATCAAAATAACGGAGACAAATGTATATTTGAAACGGATATTAAATTTATTAATTTTAGTTTAGTAATATATTTTAATAGCGAATTTTTTTTGTTCGTAAAAACGAATTTTCGCGTACATTTTTCCGATTCGCAAATAAACAATAAAGGTTATTTTTCTAAAAAAAAAAAATTGTTTTTTTAAAACGTGACCGGAGGTGAAAAAACACGTAGCAAAGTGCGAAGAAAGAAATTCTCTCCCAGATTTACGTCGAATCAAAAAGATAGAAATAATTGTTATTTTACAAATTGTGTACTGACGAGCATAGGCGTGTCTACGGGGGAGGCAGGGTGGGCACCGGCCTCCCCAGTGACTTAATTCTTGGCCTCTTGGCTTATAATCTACCGTGGTTGAAACTATAAATATAAAATATTTATAAAAAAATAACTAAGTAGCACATTAGTTGATTGGCCTTATTTATTAGTTGTAATAGCATAGGAAACCAATTTTAAGATCGAGATAATCTTTAATGTTGCGGGGTGAAAAAATTCCAAGTGCTATATAATTGCCATACAACAAAAAAAGTCACAAATATAATATATAGAATATAGATCGCTGTAGTAAGTAAAAAAATTTAAATTGTATAACTGGCCTCCCCAGCCATGGAGGTCTGGACACGCCTATGCTGACGAGTGATTTTAGAATTTCGTAAGTCCCCCTATAGCAGCAAAAACGCGAACTCTTATATTTCATATTGCTATTCAAAAACGTAAAACGATAAAATAATTTAGCGTCGCGCGCTTTAATAGAATATTGTGTCGTTGAAACCCGCTATTATCTGTATTATGCTTAGCACCCCGGTCTTGAAATTAGCACCCCCAATTTTTTTTCGTAGGTATTTATTTAAGTTTTAGTAGTTATTATATGTACCTACACAATACATATATATATATAACAACAGTTTTGTTCTATGACATTATTTAAATGAATAATCGTGTGATGACTATGAAAATATGTTGTCTTACAGTCTGGTCCAAAAAAAAAAAAAAATCAAAGAAAACAATTTAAATTCAGATGATTTTATAAAAAATGTATAATACGCTATTGATAATACATATATATCAATTTGATTAGTGTGCAGGCGACTGGCGATAAAACCGTTCCGACGTTCGGCGAAAACATCGCAGCGTGCAGACAACATTCAAAGTACTGTTTCAGTTTTATCACAGATTACCTATCGTCGTTAATGATTATAAATAATTCTATTTATAATTGACCGGTGTTTGACTGTACTTGTTATATTCTGTGATTATATATTATATCGGGCTACGTGTGCGTCTGCAGCCACTCAGTCCCACTATTCTTCTTCGCTGTTTGTCCGGTTTTTTTTTTGTTTTTAATTTTGTAAACGTTTCAAGTATATTATATTACGTTCAAAACGTTTTCAATTTTTGAACGATATAAATCTAAGAAAAATTTAAATTTAAAAGTCGATTATGGTTCAATAATTCATGTACGTTACGTTTATCGACCAATGTGTAATTATTACTGCGTAATTAAATAATAATATACTTTACAAAGCACCATATAGCCATTACTTGAATGTGTAATTGTTGTAACGACGGTCACTGAACGGTTGCACGTATCGCGGATAACTCTATAAAATGACACGAAAAACCGAGGGGTTTCAGCACGCAGAGCCGTAGCAAGCTCTTCTGACACTTGAGGCAATTTGAATACGTGCACCCCCAACTGCAAACTTTTTTTTTACCCTTTTTAAAAATGTTTAACTATTAATTAGATGAAGATGTATCTATTTATTTTAAGATATATTTTTTACAGACACATATACTGTATAATGATAATTTTATACAGTTGTAATATTTCTGTACACGTACTTTGTTATTATGTGCACGAAAAAAATATTGCGGCAATATTAAAATAACAAATAACGTTTTTGAGTGTGACCTGAAAATAAGACCGACCAACGTTTTCAGTATAAAAAATTTCTCGGAGTTTAGCACCCCCATTGCGGTAGCACCTGAGGCGAATGCCTCAGCCGCCTCGCCCTTGCTACGGCTCTGTCAGCACGCCCAGTTTTTTTCAGTGAAATTGCGCCCCCGGTTAGGGTACCTCGTCGTGCACGACGCGGCAGTGCGTGGCGGAAAAGTTACAAAAACCGCGCGCGAAAATTAACGCGAATTCCAGCGGATACGCACTAGCTGATGCTCGCAACATTTGGCGACCCCCAAAACGCAGTAACTCATAAAACCCGACTTCCTGGTGCCGTCGCACGCGTTTCCCGTAGTGTACGGAAAGCGTTAAAGGTCTCTCTTTCTGGAGATCATATATATGATATTTCCAAACGTTTCGGGCCCCTGACCACACACACACACACAGCATCTCACGGACCAAGAGAATTACTGCTGTACACACGCGCGTTCTCTATCGAACCAGCATTTCCGTTTTGGGCGACGGCGGCGTACTTTACCCATAGGTACACACTAATTTCAAATGTCTATTCTTTCCATCTTATTTACATCCTACCCCCCACGGGTCGCCGTGTGCAATACGTTGTTGAAACGAGATTGATATTCGCAAACACGCGTATAAACACAAAACGTTTTTGTTTTTCTTCGGTAAATTTTTACTCGCAAATATTATTTTCATTGGTACACACAATTACAGTATACTGCACGATCTTAGGGAAGGGGAAAAGTATATTTCGTACGCACTGTTCGAGCCGCGACTTGGCGTTGGACACGTGTCGTACGCCTCCTATTTCGTCTCGGATGCTCGACAACAACATACCGTGTTCGAACAAATAACATTTCTATACACGATTATTGTTAGGAATTCTCAAAATGCGCGTGATTACACGTGTAAAATAATAATTACGGTTTAGAAGGTGTCGGTGAACAAACAAACAAAAAAAAAATTTTTTGTTACGTTTTTAATGTAGCTATAAAAGGTGATATGGCCGAGTACGGCAACGAGTGGATTTCGACTTCAAATCCGAACAAACGGAATACGTTTATATTACGAGACGAAATATTGCGATGGGAAAAAAACCTGTTGGCGTTTCAGACGAGTGATCCAGCGAAAAACGATTGAAAAACATTAGCTTACAAAGTAATTAATGTTCTTAAAAAATCGATTAAATTCTAGTCGATTATTCGACTATAAAATTCGTTTTTTTCCCCCGAAAGTACGTCAACCCGCTCGAATTTTACCGCGACAAAACCGAATGAAACGTTCAGTACCTAATGTAGTCATTGCTGTCAAATAAAAATACATCGTTTTCCGCAACTCAATATTTTTTTTTCTTATTTATTATTAACTAATGGCGACCGATTCTTTTCTCTTAATTTCGGTATAATTTATTATTGGTTTACACGCGTAACATCGTTTATACATATATATATATATATTATCGTCGCGCCCGTTAAATGAATAAACAAGTGCAAGTCGCGAAATTAAAAGTACGAAATTATTGAATACACTGCAAGTATCGCGTGCTACGGGTTACGACGACGGAAGTAATAGTTTTCAGAAGTTTTAGTTTTTACATTAAAATAAAATGACCGCGCGCGCGCCAAATTATTATTCGAGCGTTTGGCACTATTGTCGCTTCACAAATATCTTTCGACTCGTTCTAACACACAACGGGTAGGTAACAAAAAAAAAACACGCGTTTTGAAATATTGTGTATTGTACGTTATTGTTATAAAATAAACGTTTGTTCGATATTAAAAAAAAATCGACACTGTCTCCTACACGAATTAGTAAATTATATTTTTTTTTTAAAAAAAAACATTTTCTTTTTTTTCATAAAGTATCGAGATGCATAATAAAAAAAAAAAATCAAAAGTAACGCATTTTAAATACTTCATATATAATAATATAATATCCAATTTTCATTACGCAAGAGAAATAATATATTAAAATAAAACTTTTTAAAACGACACGTATAATATTCCAAAAAGAATTTTCCAGGGAAAACGACAATCGTACAACAAAAAAAAAAAAAATCACAGCCTTATTTACGCCTACTATATATAGGTGCGTAAATTGCCTGTGAAATATTATATGCCGATTAAATGAATGTACTTTTGTCGTTTCTGGCGAATAAAATTACAAGGAGAGATAAACATTATATTATTGGTGCAGTTCTCCCTGTTATCCTATACAATCGTGTCGATCTCGAAAAACTTTTCAAAAAAATAAAAATCTCTTTTGACGCGCTACGGATCAACATCAACGAATTTACTTAATATTCATGTTATGCCGTCAACTGTTGACAGTACGACTCGTTTCTGTACGCGCAACACTATATATATATATATATATGGACGAATTAAGTTTTCACGAGATCGCCATTGTCGCGTAACCGTTTTATTTATTTATATACATAGCGCCCGGGCAATGTTTCTTCCATACAAATCGGCAAACGGACGCTCTTTTCTTTTTTTTTTTACTCTTTAACTTGTTCGGTTTGGAAAAATTACACCTATATACACCATATACACCGAGTACTACTCGATTTCGATATTTTTGTACTTGGAAAATAAATAACGAAAAATTTCCACTCGATTTACATTTAAAATAACGATGATTTATTATCGATATCGATTATTATATTCGTACACATTTGATTATTTTATTTTATTGCGAATTTTCTACGTGGTATTAATATATATATATATATATATATATTTCGTTCCGAACGATATTGTAATGTCCGCATTTTATTTTAAAACGAAACGAGTTAATTATTATCCGGCACGTATATTTATATATATATATATAGAAGAATGGTTTAAAACCGTTTTTTACCTCGTATAAAAATGTAAATACTCGATTATTATTATTATTATTATTCGTATTACAAAATAAAGTATTTAAGTTTATAATGAAAAATAATCATTTAAAAAAAAAAAAGTAACTATTATCGTGTATCCCTATTTTAAACTATGTACATATTTTAAGAACACGTTTTCTTTTTTTATAGATTTCAAATAAGAGAATATTATTTTTTCAAGGATTTTAAAACGAAAAACAAATGTCTAATAGGTTTTGTAAAACGAAATTCGCGCAGAATTTCTCTCGCTCTGTCTCGATCCTCCCCACAATACCGTATGACAACGTTTGGTATCAAAAAAAAAATAAAAAAAAAAAACCTAAAGAATAATAATAATAATAATTACCAGCTGGAGCCCGTGCAGTGACAGCCGACAACCTATACCGTGAAGTATATCAACAACGTACTCGAAGTCATCGTGAAGTGGTTAAGGAAGTCAGCGACGCTGATGGAACTACTGTACTACTATATATACTTACTAGTAAACGCTGTGAAAATTGAGAGTCACTGTACACTTCGCGAATCAAACGTCGTATACGAGAAAACGTCATCGGGGCCCCGAGAGCGGCGAGCTTTGTTAACATCCGACCCGGTGGTGCGTCGTGACGCTACTGCCGAACCGACACATCTTCGTCCCTTTGTACAGCCACAGCCGCAGCCGCCGCCGCCGCCGTGGCCGGCGCGCACGTTGCAACGTTTCACTAATAAACCCTGCCTCGGTCGGGTAGAATATTTTAAATATTTTTTAAACGAAAAAAATTATCGTTCAATGTGTACGCCGTATCACTTATTATAGTACACCGATTATTATTAAACCTCCACTGCAGCGCGCAATCCGTACGCTTTTAAAACGTATTTCTGTTTTACAAAAAAAAAAATCTATTACAATATTCATTACGCTCTGGATAATAATAATTGTGAAGACGTATTATATTGTCGATATTTTACTTATTCATACGCGAAACTACGGGGTCAAGCCGTGGCCTGACCCAATACCGAATGGATAACGTGTACTGACTTGATAGAATTTAAAAAAAACAAAATTTCCGCATCTAAAACGCTTACAATGTTCTGTTCAAATATATACGTAATAAGGCGTGGGCAATACAACTGTTCGTACCGAAAATCGGTACCGTCGTTTTTAATCGTCACCTATTATTATTATAAGCTCGCTTATTATTTTTTATTCAATATATATTAAATACTTAGCTTGTAAAAATATTTGCATTACGTTGTAAATATAGAATATTGGAATTAAAATCCTTTTTTCGTATTTATCGTTTGGCCCGTGCTAATAGAATATTTCGCTTATGATGTACCCATACTGTTATTTATTATATGTACTTGTATCATCGTATTGCCCGAGTAAAAACACAATGAATATCACAAATATTCAAATACGTCAAAACCAGCTATAGGACAGTGAAATGAAATAATAATAATAATAATGACAGGACTTATTTCTACATAAATAAAATAATTGCTGAATTAGAATATTTAAAAATAATTAATAGAAAATAACTGAAATATTTTTAATTAATTTGAGTAGTGAATATATAATATAAACATATCTTATTACTGCAGATTTAATAATAGGTTAGTAGAAAACAGATACATATAATATAATATATAAGCGATAGACTCCAGTTCATATAAGAATAACACTACAGGCCGTGCTAATAAATAATGCTAATATAAATCACCGAGTAATATACTTTTTTTCTTTTCGAATTACGAGTTGGCTTTTGGTCTTCATTATTATTCTCGTTGTTTTTTCGTACCGAAATAGATTAATTAATTAATTAATTAATTTTTCGCTCAAAACCGTATATTCGAAACGCGTGTCTCGTCTTATTATTTCGCATAAATCACCTCTCAATAATCCTACGAATACTTTTTTTTTTTATTTACGTCACGAAATAAAACCTTACCCGTACGCGATTATTTTATTAAACGGTTCCGATAGCGTATACACGATCATAAATAAAATTAAAAGAAAATGAAAATAATACACATCGAAGGACTGAAATAATAATATTATTATATATATATATATGAGATACAAATATATTTTATGTAGGTAATAGTTTGAAATTTCTATACAAATATTTTTAATATGTATTTACATTTATTGAGTATTTTAATCACTATTTTAAATTACGTTAAATTCCAATGCACGATATTAAAGTAAAATGCCTAAAATCGAATATAAAACACGTGATGGATGACGTACGGCTTTTGGTAAAATTAACTGAAAGAGAACAATTTTCTTTTTTTTTTACGTGAGTGAAGAATTTGAAAAATAAAAAAATCATAGCGTTCTATTATGCAGAAGTATTTTAAATAAAATAACATTTTGAAAAAGTTCCACATCACTCAAATATGTACAGTGAACACGCTTATATTTAATTCAGTGGCGATCGCCGACCGGGTCCTCGACCAATCGGGCCCACAAGGCCCCTCTGATATTGGGCTTTTTACGTATTATTAAACTATGTTTTCTGTCTCTAATCAAAAAGACACTTTGTATACAGTAATATTAGATAAGTAAAATATTCGTTTTTTTTATGAGACTGTAATATAAATGTTAAAATGTATAAATAGACATTATATTTTTTTAATGCGTTAATATATGTTTTTTTTTTGTACCCAACAGATTTATATGGATATACGAAAATTACATTTTAACGTTTGAAGAAAACAATGAAATAATTTTTTTTTGAAATTATTGGACAACAACCTAGGAAACCTTTTCGTTCTTTGGTTCTTTAATGAATCAGAAGAATCTGAAGTAACTGCGGACGAAGACATCAATTTACAAAGTGAAATGAATGCCAATAATTCTAAATCTCTACTAAAAGAATATAACGGTTCATATTATAGAAAATGTATTACATGTGTTATGAAATTATTATACAAATAATATAACTTTCATACATCTATACGTTTATTTATATTAACTCTCTCACGCATACAAGTACATTGTGACGGTTCATTTTCAAAATTAAAAATAATAAAAACAAGAATAAAGTCGTCATTGAGTAAAGAGCTATTACAACCTTTGCTATTAATCTGCATTGAAAGTGACGAAGTTCCTGATTTAGAAGAAATAATGAATTCGTACGCACATTCTTCAATAAAGCTAAAAATAAAATTACTTTTATATTAATTATTTATTTATATTATAAGGTAACAGTTTATTTGTATTTCTTTAGTGTTTATAAACCGAGTTGGCAGTTTCAAACCATAATAATTTTAATTTTCTTTTATTCTTAATGATATATTGTCTTCACTCGACGTTGAAAATATATATTTATTACATATATGTAATAAATATACTAACCACGCCGAGAATCAAGAGTATTAATTACTATATAATGATTCGTTTTTAATAGTAATAAATTAAAAAGAAACTCGTCTTAGAAACAGTCGACGGTTTAAGGAACGTGCGTGATCATGGCGGCAACCGTTAGATGACGCTAGTCATTTGGACCGGTATAATAGAAATATTTTCCACTAATTCCAATAATATCATTATTACTTGTTGCTGCTACATTTAAGACCAATTATTGTACTTCCTGCATAGATTTTAAGATTAATTTAGTAGTAAAACGCCAACATGTATAATAGTTTCATTTCAATAATGGTAATTATTGAACTTTTAAGTGACTCTTAAAATGGTAAATTCTACGGTGAATCGCTTTATTGTACGTATTAGAGATAATAACAATATTATAACGTTTACAAAAAAAATTGTGAGAATTTTTACGTGTTCATAAATATATCAAAATACAAATTAGTAATTTTAACTTCAAAAAAAAAATAAAATAAATTACAATACATAATTGTAATAATTTATTAATATAAACATCAATAAATTAACGTATACCATTTAAATAGGTACTTATTTAATAAAACGTGATATCCAAATGTATTACTTGTAAGAAAAATCAATTAAATTTTGTATGTACCTAATTAATAATATTATATACGTTCCTATTAATTAAATATTTATCTTATATTCTTGTATTAAATAAGTTGACATTACAAAATATAAATATTAAACATAATAACAATAATTAATTAAATATAAGAGCTATTAAATGATATAATTATTAGTATGTATTTAGACGCACGACGCGTCGATTAAATTTCAATATTATATTAATTTAATAAACAATTATTTTGTATTTATATAAAATATCATGTAATTTATACATCTATGGGTACCTACATTATAAAAAATGTTCATACAATTTGTTTTTTGTCAATATCATCAAAATGTAAGGAAAACAACATTAAATAATAACACGATACATATATATATATATATATATATATATTTTATTGTAAAAAAATAAATAAATAAAATCTAATTCAACACAAATATAAATTACTTAATTATAAATAAATTATTTTAAAAATATTACTTAGAGTTTACTATGAGAGAATATGCCCTAAATATAGGTAGTACAACAAAAAAACACCTTGTGCCGTAGTACGAAAATACGCGTAATCATTTTAGCGTATGAATTTAACACGTTTGTACTTTGGCAAAAGTATTTTTAATATAACATAATTTATTGTGTTACATTTTGTTTAAAATACATTCACGATCACTGTTAAAAATTCAAATTAACAATATCATAATAATATAATGAAAAATACTGTAAGTACCATTCATAGGTGGATCGGGATTTTAATAGTTGACACATATTATGGACGTTTGTAAAAAATTATTTAAATTTTAAAGTTCGCTCTGTTCTATAAAAACTGATGACTGTTAACGAAAAAACGAGGGACAGAAGGTTTTTAAATCGAACCACTTGTCGCACGGTTCACGTTACTATACTGTAAACACAAAATTACTGTTGGACAGTTCGTCACGACTGATCAACGGGTGTTCCTTATGTTATTATAGGTAAAGTACCTATAGGGCACTGTCGAGGCGTAAGGAATTTATAATGCAAAAAATAAATATAGAAAGTATAACAAAAAAAAATAATAATAATAATAATAATAAATCCCCTGTTGTTCGTTCCCGAAATAACGGTTGATAATTTACAGTTTGTGGCGATATCGATTTAGGAAAATACTGAACGCATCGATCCGAATTTATCGGCGTGTTTATGTGTAGAAAAAAAAAATATTCTTCCGTTACGTAAGTACATGTAAAAACGCTATAACATAATATTATCTAGACCTACACTTTTTATCATAATAATTATTTTTACATTTTCTTAAGGATACATTATACTTTATCAGAGGAACTAATTTTCAATAACGACGGATACTGCATGTATTTCATTATATTTGAGTTTACGTCGTCGTGTATTTTCTCGTCGCAGACAATGATATGATTGATAACAGCAATGCGGTTGCTGGCGCAGACTAGGTTTAACGAATTTTTCGGTCTTTGCTTAGCGGAGAGAATTCGCGTTAAAAAATATGTTGTTTAACAGACAAAAAAATAATAATAATAATATTTGATTTTACCATATTCTTCCAGCAAACTCGTTACCTATATACCTATATAAATATATATATATATTGTAGTAAAGAAAGGGTTATGCGCGAACATAAGACGACTACGACGATTCAGAATCGCCAGACGCGTTTTGACCCAATGCCGTCTCGATGACGACTTCCTTCGCGTCTTCCCCATTACACCTGCAACAACAACAAAAACACATTTTAATAAGATAATACGACCATTAAAAAACAACCGTTAACCCTATACAAAATCTATTAAACAATAAGATGAACAAATAATAATAACGTTTTACAAAAATATACTCATATTAAGGCGTGAAAGTTTATTAAAGAAAATAATTGAAGGAGATGTTGAGGGACACATTGCAAGAGGAAGACCAAGAACAGAATACATGACACAGATAATGCAGGATACGAATAAGGGAAGTTACAAGGACCTGAAAGAATTGTGCTACGATAGAGAAGCATGGAGAGCTGCAACAAACAAATTTACGGATTTATAACAAAAAAAAAAAAATATATATATATATATATACTATTTTATAGCTAATGAATTACGTATTTTATCTAATCATTATTAATTAAAGTAAACCAAATATTCGTGTGATGATTGCAAATTGGCGATTTTATTCGTTGAAATTTACATAATCGATATCGTTTATTTTCAATACGTATATATAATAACCAGTACGAAACCATATTTAATTTGAACGACGATGAATTTAATAATTTTTTTCGGTGTTGCTCGTACTTATTTTTACGACGAATTTTAATTTTACGGTCACTAAGAATCGATATTTTTATCGAAAATCACTCGTATTATATTCTTGTTATAATTAACGCTAAAAAAAAACAAAACAAACATTTTTTTAATAAATAAATCTATCTTTAAAATTCTACACGCAGTACCGTCATTTTAATACTCATATAGGTACGTGATAACAGCTGTTAATATTTAACACACACCCGCCTAAGAAATTACTTATCCGACGCATGTAAAGAACATCCGAATTTCCCACCTTTTTCGTGTTGCGAAATTTACATTTAAACCCGATGACTTTAATTAAATATAACAAATTTATTTACAGATCTTGTAACATATTACAATGGCCGAAACGTAATTATTTATTATATTGCTCAGTATTAATTAACTGCGTGTTATATCTTGCGTGTATAACTCACGACCCCTAAAGGGTATAATAATATGTATAGTTTACCAGAGAAGTATATAGGGACAAGAAACGTTCCAACCCCTTTTCGGTAAATTTCAAACTTAATTACACACCTTATTTTTGATTTGGGAAAGTTAAATTGTTTAATTAACCTTGTCCCGTGAACAATGTCCCCGTTCGGGAAGTAACACACAGTGAAGACGCTTTTTGACAACAAAAAAAATATTTCAGTTTAAAAAAATGGTCTGATAAATAATTAACGAGTTAACTACTGAGAAACTTACAATCTACGTGTACGTATGGGCATAATAATAATAATAATAATACCAAAACGGTCAGATTGGAATACAAAAAAAAAAAATAATTAAACGATTATTCACACAGCAATACAAATAAAGCCTATATAACAGAAGTTCAACTATTATAATATTCTTCTTTACTGATATAATTCGCTTGAACGCAAATATTATTATATTATCACAATGAAAAAAAAAAATGTGCACGGATATCCCAGTAACACATTCATTTGTATAAATTAATAATTATATCACATATTTTATTTAATAATTCCGCCCCCTCAAAACCTTGACTGATTTCAGACTACACCACTGTCGGTACGGACAACTCGCGGTGGTGGATCAGGACGAAACTTCGGGCGCATACGCGTGGTACTGACGAGCTGTTCGGCTTCGGTGTCCGTCTCAAACGAAATCCACCAAAGTGTAAATTCATCCCGTAAATGTTTATACAATATTGGAACACTTTGACGTTCAAAACACTATTTAATTTTGTTTATTTTTAAAAATTGTTTTTGTTTTTTGATATTTTTAAGTCCTTTTCCTCGTCTCGAGTACAGACACGAAACGTCCAAATTACATGCGATAATATTTTTTTTTTTTGTGCTGGCCTTTACGGGAGTAAATAATATATATTGAAACGCGTTGACTTAGAAACGCCTATATAATAGGTACATAAATAAACTGTTGATAGTCCATAAAACTATTCGTCGAACAAATCTATATTGATTTCGTCTCGTAAGTCAATTCGTAAGCGTTGAATAAATTAGTCGATTTTTTTTTGTTCAAACGTTAAGAAAAAAAATCAACTTCATAATGGACGTGATACGAAGAATGATTTCTGCAGTAAGCAAACGTAGAAAACGAGTTTGGAAAACAATCAAGAAGAACTGTACACTGTCACGGTTCAATCTTCGTCGCCGTAACAGGTCGCCGAATTCAACATTTGAAAATACGGTCGACGTTGAGGCACAATTGACGATGGTACACTATTTAAAACAAATGTTTTAATATCATATACATAATGCGAAGGGGGAGGGGGGTTAGCAAAGCTATTCATAGAGATTTATATTGGACATTTAATCTCGATATTAGGAACAGATAATAAATATTTTTATTTTACGGTAAATCATAATAAATATAATAGGGTGTACAATCGTTTTACTGACTATTATTAAATAGACATTCTAAATACGGAATGAATTAAGTGGAAATTCGGATTTTCGAATGGTCTAGGAGCAAGACGTCACGGCTAGCTGTATCATAACCTGTTTATAAAAAACGGTTAAAAGTTTAATTCACGAAATTCATTACCCGATTCAAAAATTCCTTTTAAAAAAATCCAAGTTCGTTTACGTAAATCGATGATATTTTTCAATAAATGTGTTTATATAAGACAAAAACGAATCGTTTCGAATTTTCACTTATGTTATATTGCTGAAATTAAAAATATATATATATGTATGTATTTAGTTAAACGAAGAACCTAGGGACGAGGAAACGAGGGTCGATAATTGCGAAGAAGATACACCGCGGATATCTGCTTTGGTAATTTCGACCACGAAAGAGGAACACGAAACCACGGTTGGCGATATTGAAAACGGTTCAGTATCGTATTATATATCTTAATTTTGTTTTTTATATAATATGTATATTTACATATCTTCACCCCTTTTTTTTTTTTGGAATTTTTATATTTACAGAACAACCGCGGTGCGACAGAGAACGGAGCGAAAAAGAGGTACGTTCCTAGGACTATTATCAATATAAAATGTGAAATTAATATGTATTAACGAAGTCTCGACGTTTAAGTATTTAAAATAATGTGTATCTTACGATATAACGATTATACGTAGTCCTTGAGAATGAATTAAAAACATAAAAAAAAACACGATTTTTGGAATTTAAAAATCAAAATCGATTGAAATATTTTTGTACATTTGTTACACACGTAACAGAAGAGAAAACGAGCAAAGCGTCGTAAAAGCGTCATATCAGAAGACGCCATACAAAAGTTACTCGAAGAATATATTGATAAGATTGTGAATGACGATCAAACAAACGGATCGTTCTATCCGTCCCCGTGCAATTCATTAGAAGTAAGTGCATATATTATGATATTTTTACAGTCCAGCGCCTAAAAATGTGTGCGCTACGACACAGTTTGTTTTACTAAACGACAAGTTAAAATACGAGGCGTTTATTAAAAAAATCATATATTTAAATTATTATAATTATTAAAGTCCTTAATAAGGATATATATATTATATCAAAAGTTAAACTCGTATTATACAAATTTAATAATTCGAATTTCTTGACGTTTTTCATTGTTTCCCCTTGGACGGGGTGCAGAAAACGAACGATTTTTGAAAACGATTGCGCGTTCCATTAAACGTTTATTTCATCTGCGAATTTGTCGACTTCAGTCGATTAATTCGTTTCGTATAAAAGTATAAAAATGTTTAAGCTTTTAAAACAAATTTAATAATACCATATAAAACGAATTTTAAGCGTTTTTTTTCTGTATTATTCAATATAGTATATTTTAATGTTACCGTAATTGAAAATAATTACAATACAGTAAATGATTTATCAATATTATTTATTTTAATTCGATAATAATATTATTACACAAACATATTTTATAGATAGATAGACAGATTTTACATATAGTGTTGGTGAAACCGAAATTTTCGTTTTTGTCTGAGTACAGCTAAAAGTTATATTTTTATGTTCCTGAATAGATTCTGGAAGAATATAAAGAACTTAATTTCGAAGAACCACAACTAAAAACGCCTGTAAATCCAAAATGCTGTCTTTCTAATGATGAACAAAAGTCATCTGAAGATTTTTCAGTTACTGCAAACCGGTTCAAAAAGGCAAGATATTTATTTATAATAAAAACGTTAGGTTAGGTCATTAATAATTAATGTTTGTATTAAAACCGATCACACTAT
Source organism: Slavum lentiscoides (assembly GCA_032441835.1). Taxonomy (NCBI): domain Eukaryota; kingdom Metazoa; phylum Arthropoda; class Insecta; order Hemiptera; family Aphididae; genus Slavum; species Slavum lentiscoides. The sequence continues at coordinate 7,674,673 of CM063707.1, read as the reverse complement.
AATATTCAGTGTAATCTGAATATCAACAAATATATTGTGAGTATATGTATAATTATTATTATCAGTGATCTGAGGTAATATGAGTTTATTTATTCTGTATAAAAATAAGTGTATTTATAAAATTAATGTAATTATTAAATTTCTATCGAATTACATTTCTCCGTAAGTACTTGGTTAAATTGTTATGGTTTGTTTATTTAGTATTAGTATAAAATACAAGTTGAATATTATTCATTTTCATAAACATTAAGATGAACAATTATAATATTTTTATGTTGTGTATTTTGTTAAATACTTAATTCGATTTTTCTTTTTGTAGTCGCCATTTTTTAGTCAATTTGAACAAACCAATGATATGCGATCGTACGAAGATAACAACAAATCATTTAATTCAATCCAAATTCCTCATATGTCGATGGATGATTTTAAACTTCTCAACGTATTGGGTAAAGGCAATTTTGGAGAGGTAAATACTGTTCGGAGAAGGCATTTCATATAATGAACTAGTACATAATTTAGTTTTTCGTTTTTCAGGTTATACTCTGTCGACATCAAAAATCGAGTGAATATTTTGCAATGAAGAAATTGATTAAAAGCGATATAATTGAAGGCAATGAAATTGAAAATATTTTTACGGAAAAAAGAATTTTTAAACTAGTTACTGATGCCCATCATCCATTTCTAGTCAATTTATTTGCTTGCTTTCAAACAGATGTAAGATTTTTATTTTTAAAAAGAGTAATAACAAATTTAATGTACATTTTTTAATATATTTCTCTTATTATTTATTCACAGACCCATTTGTGTTTTGTAATGGAATATAGTGCTGGTGGTGATTTAGGGAAGCACATATTTCATGGAGAGTTCACAGAACCTAGAGCTGTTTTTTATGCTGCTTGTGTCGTTCTTGGACTAAAATATCTACACCAAAACAGTATAATTCATCGGTTAGTGTAAATTTTATTATTTTTGAAGACGTGTTATTACAATAAAGTGCATTTATATTTTATAGTGACTTGAAATCAGCGAACATATTAATTGACGCTGATGGGTACGTGAAAATAGCCGATTACGGATTGTGTAAAGAAGGTATCGGTTATGGAGTTCGCATTAGAGGCAAATGTGGAACGCCCCCCTATATGGCTCCAGAATTAATAACAAAGAGACCATATTCACATAGTGTAGATTGGTGGGCACTAGGAATAATAATTTATGAAATGCTTGTTGGAAAAGTAAATATATTAATACATTATTATTATTATTATTATTATTATCTTATATTTATGTTTATCATAGCTTCCATTCCGAGGCGATAATTTAGAAGAATTATATGATTCCATTGTGAAAGACAGTGTAAACTATCCCAAATCCTTGTCAATGGAAGCCTTTGAAATTATAACAAGTGTATGTTATTATATCATTTGTTTTCATCGGAAATTAACAGAATACTTTGGAATTTCTATTTTTTACATAGCTTTTGTGTAAGGATCCGGATAGAAGACTAGGTTCGAGTGTAAGCAATGCTGAAGATGTGGAAAACAACATTTTTCCGTGGAATCGTTTGGGACGATTTATTTAAAAAGAAAATCGAGCCTCCGTGGGTACCCACAGTTGTATGTATCTTTTATCTTTTGAATGAACAACTGTTTTCTTCATAAATAACACTGTTTCAGATGTATTATTATTTTATGTTTCTAAATAGATTCCGGTAGAATATTTAGACGACTCTTGTGAAGAATTACAATTAATATCGCGTAAAGATCCAGGTTTATTATCTAATGACTGTTTCAAAAAGGTAAGTTATTTATTTATAATGGAAACGTTAGGTATTCCTTAATAATTCATGTTTGTATTCTAACCGATCGCCTGTTCTATTCAGAGAATCTAACCATAAAATGAATTATAGCTATATTTATTATTATTATAATTAATATTTTGATTTGAGGTGATACGAGATTTTTTAATCTGTATAAAAATACGCGTGTTTATACAATTAATGTAATTCAATTTCTATCCAATTACATTTCCCTGTGTATTAATGTTCTTACTTTAAAAACAACAGAAAGTACAATATTTTTAATGGTCCTGAACAAGCTCGTTAAGTTATTGAAAATATTGTATATATTTTATGGAAGTAAATAACAAAATTTGATTGAATTTAATTTCATTATTAAGAATATTTAACTTTAATTTTGAAAAGTTCAACTTAATGTTATCACTATAATATTTAATGATATTTATTTCGATAGTCATATTGTTTGTTATTTTATTAATTCATGTACTTTTATTTTTGAGCGCCATAAATTATTAGTTATTTTCTATGATTCATTTATTTGGTACTGGTATAAAATTAAAAATATAGAATAAATAATTAATTAAAATTCATTTTTATAAACATTAACTCGAACAATTATTTATACTCGTATATTGTGTATCGTGTTAAGTATTTATTGTAATTTTCTTTTCGTAGTCCCCAATGTATAGTCCATCTGTGATGAAATTGTTAGAGGAAGAAGATAGCGACACTGATGGATCAACACCTGAAGGACCACAAATTACACCACCTAAAAATATAGGAATATTACCTAATGATGAACAGCAGTTATCCGAAGACTTTTCATTTACTGCAAACTGTTTCAAAAAGGCAAGATATTTATTTATATTAGATGAATTATATTGTTATTATATTAATTTATGTATTTTTATTTTTGAGCGCCTTAAATAATTAGTTATTTTTCTAGGGTTTATTTATTTGGTGTTAGCATAAAATATAGAGTAAATAATTAATATTAAAATTAATTTTCATAAACATTAACTTGAAAAACTATAATGTTTATATACTGTGTTAAGTGCTTATTGTATTTTTCTTTTTGTAGTCTCCAATGTATAGTCCATCTGTGATGAAACTTTTAGAGGAAGAAGATACCGTCACTGACGGATCAACCACTGATGGACCACAAATAACACCGTCTACAAGAATATTATCCGACAATGAACAAAAGTTATTCGAAAACTTTTCGTATACTACTGACTGGTTCCAACAAACATGATAGTATTATACAGTATTAAGTACCAACTATATGACTACATATAAGTGGAAAAAAAATTTTGGTAAAATATAAGAGCAATAAAAATGGTATCGTAGTATTTTCTTGTAAAATAAATTTCGAAGCTATGCGTGTGAAAGAGAAAAATATTAGCACGACGCGATTTGTCAAAACAGCATCTCGTCACTGCAATATCTAAAATAAAATAATATTTTTGTAACGTATTTTAAAACTATTTATTAGAACAAAATGTCAAATATTTACGAATACATTTTGTGTGGAATAAATAAAAAAAAAAACAAATTTTTCGAAGAAAATTTGAACCGCCTCCTCGTGTTGTTTTCTAAATGGTTCGATTAAAAATCAACGTTCGATACGGTGGAGCTTACGTTTAGAAAAATGCATTTTAATTTTTTTGTATTTAGATCGTATTCTATAAAAAAAAAATACCACAATAAATTGGTAAATATAAAGGCTAAATTTCTTGTAGCGTTTATATTAAAATAATTTATAATACTGGAGTGATAGGTACATAAGAATTTGTATGAAACAAACTAAAAGTAACCTGATGTCTTATAGATAATATTGTTCTCAATTAGTTATGCACGTATACGGTATACGAAGTTCAGCAGTGTTTACAATTGTATATAGTCAATGGAACGTGGAGAGAGTAGTAATGCGATTTGCTCTATTTCCTTTCGGTTTTACTTACTGAACCCAGTCGACAACGTTCATCCGGAAAATGAACACGACCCCGATGATAGAGATTTTTTTTTTAAAAGAAAACTGACTGATAGCTATGGATTTTTCGGAAACGCTCTGATTGAGTACCCATTAATAATAATAAACAATCACGCAATTACAAAAATAGTTATTTCCGGTCCATCGGACTACAATAAGAGTGTCTGGACAGCGTAATTATCAAGATATTTTACTTTATAATGTAACATTGTTTTCATTTTATTTCTCATAAAAAAAAAAATGATTAATTAAATCACGTATTGAAAAAAAATAAATAAAAATACAGAAAAACGAATGACTGGATACTCTTGCTTCGCTCACTTTGATGGAAACCTGCAATGTTGTATTATATTTTTATATCTCGAAACAATAAATCATCGTGTTCGTTTACAGGACGTTTCTCACATTTTAAGTACTCGCAAAAGAAAAAAAAATTATATATATATTTACGTACGAGTGGTGATTGACGAAATGTATACTGAATACTAATTATCGCGTTTTATGTGTTGACATTTCAAGTCTCGGAACTCAAAAATACAAATCATATTAAGACACATAGATTTATAATGCAAAATGTAATTATTTTATAATGCTTTGATTTTTCGTAATTCGTAAAATGAACAGAACTGTTCACAAAAGTAAATCACTTTCTTTAGATTAAGTATATACAAATAAAACGTACGATTAATTTTGTAATAAGTGGTGCAAGCCTTCGAAACCCAAATTAAAAATTGTATCGAATAAAAATCAAAAAAAAAACTAACAAATATTCTAATTATTTGCGTACATTAGATTGAAATCCAAAAATAAATATCGACTGTACATTTCTAACATTTATAAAATACAAATGTTCGTAGTTATCGCGTCTATGAAATATTGTAAAAAATAAAAAATTACTTTTAACTATTAAAACAATTTTTTTTTTTTTTTTGAAATTAGATGTGCGGTATAGGTTTTTGTTTTTCAGTCGTTCTTCACAATATTATGAAAAATTACCGAGAAATGCAAAAAAAAAGAGATCTTTAGAAATTAGGTACTATTTCTAACATACCTAAAGTGGATCTAAATAAAACTTTTTTTTTTTTTTGATACTCCTGTGCCCAAATTATTAGCGTGGAAAAAAACGATAAAAACGAATCATCGTAAATTTAAAATATTCCTCGCTCCGCTCAAATTCTAAAAGTAAATGTTTAAATAAATCTGTACCGGGTAATATGCGTGTTAAATTGATTTTATACACCGCGTCGTTCGGAAGGATTCTTGTAAATCCAATTATGCCGGTTACTCTATAGTAATTCTACTGAATTCCACGAACAAACTGGGTTAATAGATTATTATACGAAACGCCTATGAATGAAATATTTTAAATGCAACGTGGACACAGTATCAACAATGTCTTCGAATAAATTCGTACACATAACTCGTGTTTATACCGAGTGCTGTCGGTGCGAGTGATTGTTATTAGTAAACGCTCTGCTTAAAATCATATTGTCAAAAAACAGTACAGGTACTTCGTTATTATAAACTTGAATATCCGCTCATAAGTCTTAATTCGTAATAATAATATAATGGGACGTTATACCGAGATTTCAGCTCTGTGTCGTGAATTTAGCGAAACATCCGTCCACGGGGCTACAGAATTATTACGGATCTTTGAAATGTACTGAAACGCATAAAAGCGCTAAATGCTCATAACACGAAAAACAAATCGATTGTGATACCCAAGCGTCGAGTATTTTTAAATTTTCGAGCAGGTCGTATTATTACGTATCAAACTGATTTCGATAACCTAAAACGAATCAATATCCGATTGTATTGTTATAGCTGAATTACTTAGATTCGCCTGAGTTTTAGATTACTCGGTCATGTCTGTTTCGTTATTTATTAATTTATTCTGTATTTATATATTTACAGATTAATACTACACGGTACTATATGCACTCTACCGTAGGTACCTTATGTTGTCGACAATATTCAACAAAAACATAATTCTATACACGTTTCATAAAATAAATAAAAAAAAACCGCAAACGACAAAAAATGTAATTAGTTCACTAGGGAAATGCAATTTGCGAGTATAGTATTTCAAACTTTCCGCACGTTTTCTTACAATAATGACTTGTAGTATTATCAGACTCTTGTTTTTGTACTTAAATGAAAGATTGACAAAAAAAACAACAACAACAACAACGTTGATGATTACTTGTTCGAAATACACGCCAAGGTGGTTCAAACTTATGGAAAGCTATAAAAAGATTATCAAATCAAGATACCGTTATCCGTTCGCTCTACGAACAACTCTAAATACGAGACTCTAAATCTCGTTTTAATTTTTGATTTATTTACTATTATCGGTATTTCTGTGTGAACGTAATACTCAATAATTGTACTGTTTTTTTGTGAAATGTTTATGACAACGACGTCTCAACATAACATTCGTTCAACACAATAACGTAATACGCAGTTACATTAATCACAACTCGTATTTGATAGATAAACGTAATTCAAAAAACGAATCTCTGGCATAAAATTGCTAATATTATAAATAGCTTTGGGTACCGAAAAGATTTTTAAATAATAATCAGTATAGATTTTGGGACGGAAAATTTTCGAAAAATTATCGATAATAATAATGTATGTGACAAATGCGCGGTACGATAGCGATTAATAAAAATGTCGTTATGTTAATTTCAGAACGATAAGGAGGATAATAAAACAAGCAAAATGAACCGAACAAAATATCGTCTTTCGAAATTAAAACTGTACTGTATCTGCTCCGACGTACCAAGTCTGAAGTAAAATGTAGATCATCAAAACCTTTCTGGAACGTACGTCATATAATATTAACGTTATATTATGATGTCATTGCCATTAATTTCTGCTATCGTTCACGTTTCATTTAATACAAATCGCGTTGGCTTCGTAATAAGATAATATTATTATTATTATTATACGTAGGTTTGCTAATATGATTTATTATAATTTTCCATTGACCTCTCTTGTATATCAACCGGCATCCACCAAGACGTGTATGTATGTGTGTTATGAATAAACGCACGTCGACTACATATACGAACGTAAAACCAGCATTGACGGCCGCCGACGCTAATGACATCCGTTCATCTGAACACGCACGGAAGAAAACGCCGTTTCCGCCGGTCAAAGAAAACTGGTAGAAATAATAATAAAATAGGTCGGGCACGCGTGCTACAGGCACTTGTCGGAGAACTCGCGGAGCCGAAAAACGTTTCGCGACGTAAAATTGTCTATAAATCGTGATTTTCACTTTCCATCAGTTATTAGGACTCGGAATAATAATAATAATAATAATAATGACGACGATGATTCCCCGAACGATCGTTTTTCCCGAAAGACCGTTTCGCGAAAACCCAATTCCCGAAACCATTTTCCCGAAGACTTTTTTCGCGAACGGTGTTTTGTTCGCCGAAAACCTTTTTTCTATTATTATTTATTACGCAATTATTAAATTTTCTTAATTACATTAAAGTATACATTTGTTTTCCTTTTTTTTTTTTTTTAAACGTTGAAATAATATGTCTACATAGATAATTATTATTTGTTTAGATTTAAAGAGTATACAAATTCAACTGTATACGAAAAACACTGGATACGTAGTTGTGTGGATAAACGTTATTCATAATTTCGTGATTCGCGCAATTTTCTGCAATCCCAATATATTATGCTGTATTTGTCGATTTTCTCGCGATAGTATAGATCAACGGTCGCCAAACTGTGCACCGCGAGCACTTTCCGTGGGCACCGTGACTCATAAAAAAAATTAGTTATAATTTATTGTAATTTTTTTTTTTTTTTTTAAATCTTATAAAAAAATTTATTTCGTGTACTTATTCCGATTCGGACCCCATAATAACCACGTAAATTCATATAAAATTACTACATATTACCGTTTGCCACCACTTTAATACGAGTCAGTCACACACATCTCATTAATAATGTTATTTCATTCGCGTTTATAATCATTTTTCTCTTTTTTAACATTTTTTTTTTTTTCTAGTATAAAAATGTATTAATTTTAAGTCGGCTGTATGCTTAAAACGCTTAGGTATATTGTATATTATATTCGGTAAAATTATAAAAGCTAATTATTATTAATGAGAATTATTTTTTTTTTTGTGTATTTCTCGTGGTAAATCACGGCAGGGCACCACGGCTGAATTTAGTCCAAGAAACGGCACCGCCGCAAAAAAAAGTTTGGAAACCGCTGGTATAGATAAACAAAACCGTCAGAAATCACTATCGCCCAAAATAATTGAAAAGGAATTTTCCGTGATATTATATTAATGTATATATTATAGTTCGCCTAGGACATATTACACGTCATATCCCCGTGTCCACTGCATTTGTATTTTATTTTTTTTTTTTCAAAAAAATCTCCGAAATTTTGGTGTTTTTGAGAAAACGATCGTTCGGGAAACCGTACGGGTACCACGATAATCGAATCGTACGGATAGGATCGTGCGCGGTCATTTACTCATTTCGATCTGTACTCATAATATTTTGTACCCACACGCAGGGCCGGATCGGCCCATCGGGATACTGGGAAACTTCCCGGTGAGCCGGTATCCTTGATGGCCGCAAACAATTTTTAATTTTGCTATAAATTATCATGAATTTTTAAATTTTATATTATATTGACACAAAAGGAATCATTGATAAGTTAAAAAATAAAAGTGCATTACTCAATAAAAAACTCTCATATTAAATTGTTTTGCTACGTTATTTATGTGCAAATTTTATTTTAATAAATATAAAAGTCAGTAAACAAAATTGTATATGAGGGGGGGGGGAGGTTGAACCGCAAATTGCCTTAAAAAAACACGAGTAATATTTGTTTTTATGTATAATATTAGATATTATAATTTAGAAGGCTGGTCTAAATAATTTTCCCGGGCCAAAAAATTCCGCCAATCCGTCCCTGCCCACGCGTAAATACAATATCGAATAGATTCGTAAAATTTCCAAAGTCGCGTGTTACCCAACTTTTCTGTTATGGCGACCCACAAATTTACCATGTGTTAGGTACGCGACACACCCACATAAAAAAAAATCGACTATTCCACAAAATACCAATCATAATATTATAATAACATTAATAATCTTTTTGTTTTTTTTTTTTATAAGCAATTTTATCGTATAACGCAATACTTAATTATAAGTTAATTGTGGTAAACATTGAAAAATTTTTTAGATTAAAATATCTGTACTTAAAAACGTATAATAAACCATAGGCGTGTTTACGGTTATGATGGCCAATATGGCCGTGGCCATACCTGCGATATCAGCCTGTAACAGGATTTTGAGATAATATAACAATAACGTAAATATCGCATGCTACAGTAAAAATAGTAAAATATTTATCCGCATACAGCGGCAACGCCGACAAGCCAATTTTTTCGGATCAGGGGCTAGACATCATATCGTGGCCCGTGAGTTAACGGGCAACCATTTACCATACCTACTATCTTATGGCGTTTTCCATTTACCCACCCCATACTCGTGTAGTCGTGTTCAATTTTTGTGTGATAACGATTACTGAACGAACAGTGTACAGTAGATAATAATGCAAATTTCGTACGAAAGTACGGTGCACTATGGTACGGTGTATTTATTATCCACACGAGTGCGGAAAAACGATACCGAGAATTTCGACCATTAAAAAGTATTGTCTGGACGAGTGGTGAGATTTTTCGCGTTAACGGCATCAGGTGTGTGGCGCAAACCATTATTACTCATTCCGTTCGTCGTCCGCTTGTTCAACAAGAGCCGTTTTCGACTCCTTAACAATAAAAATAAAATAATAAAATATCGACAGTGTAAAACGTACCTATTACTTAATTATTTTATTCTTAAAAAGAGTTCAGGAATCGGCATGAATTTATGTATAATTTTTTTTTGAGAGAGAGATGCATTATACACGTACGACGTATAGGCAAAAATTTCTAAAAACAAATATATGTCTCTCTAGATCGTTGATTATTTTCCACGAAATTTTTGTTGGCCACATCCGTGAATAAATTCTAGACACGACTATGTTAATAACGCATGAACAAAAACCGATACAGTATAATAATTGTTATAAAATGAATTTCATCGATAATACTTTCAGTGCGACTCGGATATCAAACGAAAACATAATTTCCGAATTTTTAATCGATTTACTAACTGTCAAAGTGCCTTCGCCGGAAGGTTTCTTTATTCCGTCTTTCGTGTCAAATAAACAAAAAAAAACAAAATCTTTCATTACTTACACTACCTACAATATTGTTCTAATGAGTAACGGATTATGGAAATAAATATTTAAAAAAAAAATTTACTAATGAAATTATTTCTATACGTATTCATTTGTTTCCGATAATACTGAGATATTTTCCTCGTGATTAGTTTACGAACCCGTCGAAAATGTTTTGCGACCCATATGTCGCGGGGGCCGAGGGGGAGACACTGCTATAGAGGCGAATTAAATTTCGAACAATTTTTTTTTTTTTAAACGTACATCCGTGCGTGTTCGTTCTTTGCCCGTTGTCGTATCCGTGTGAAATAATTACATTTCGCTTCGAATACACCGACTGCCAGTATTGCGTCTTTGCGCCTTCGTTTAATATATTCTATTGTTTTTTTTTTTATTATTATTGTCCGAACACTACAGCAGCAGCGTATACGACTATAGTTATATCGTGTAGGAGGTGTGGAAACGCGGAAAAAAATAATAAAAACATTCACACGATTCGGTTGTAAAAATGTCGAGCCCGCGGTGTGTAATTATTATTATTATTATTATTATTTCCACCGTGAACTGGTACAGGTCGGTTAGCTGTATAAGCCAACAATTTAAAATACTTAAATGGCACGCGCGCGCGCGGTTTGTTTCGCACGACGACGTTCGTTTATCGGGTTTCGTCGCGATCCGAGCTACTGCTTCCGACGACAATATCGCAACGCGTTTTATTCGTCCAAAACCGGAACGGTACAAAACAGTTCATATTATACTGCGTATATATATATATATAGTAAAAGTTTCGGTCAGATAAGCATTTTTCTTTTTTTTTATATTTTCAATAATTATTGTGAAACGAATCCGACGGATTTGGCTTCGATCAGAAAAAAAAACCAGACGTCCGTTCAATATAATATGTTATATTAATATTATCCGTTTTCGTCGAGTAGTTTTTAAACGACGGCGGTAATATTTATCGACGGTTTTTTCCCCCATAACCGTTTGTTGTCCGCAATATCGGTACGAATTTATTTGCGCGTTCCATACAATACAATATCGAACGGGCGGCAAGCGTGTCCAAAATTCCGATTTACAGATGAGATAAGAGAAACGAGGGTTGAGAGCGAATTTAAAACATTTAAAACGAGTAATTCGAGTAAAAAATATTACGTATTACATATTATACATTATGGATGTGAGACGTGGGCCACTACAAAGGGCGACTACTCCAAATTAAGTACAACAGAAAGAAAAGTATTCAGAAAAATATTTGGCCCAGTTTATAATATGGAAACGTATAAGAACGTACGAAAGAAGACATAATAATGACTTATAAAATGTGTATGAAAGGCCAAATGTACTATCGTATAGCAGAAGCAAGAGGTTAAAATGGGCTGGACATGTTTGGAAGGCAGATGGAAAAACTATAAAACGAGTTACAGAAGGAAAAAGTGTGGAGAAAAGGCCTGTAGGAAGACCCCGAACCAGATGGAAGAACCATAGGCGGAAATAAGGGGGGCTTAGGAGGGCTAAGCCCCCCCCCCAAATATCTTATAATTTGTATGTATTTTGGATATTTTACTGATTATGACTGATGTTAAAAATGTTAGCCCCCAGAAAATTTAATAGATTTCCGCCTATGGGAAGGACGTAGTAAAAAAAGATTTAATAATGATCCGCGAAAATGTGCAAATAGAGGACGCGAATGATAGGGACCGATGGAATGAAATAACGGTGGCAGCGATGGACCTACACGGTCCGCTAAGCTGTTAAGGAGGAGAAAAATTCGAGTAAAAAAAAAACAAAAATCTGTAATAAAATTACACATTTACTCTCTCGGTTACGCGTATTATTATATGTTAGAAAATATTTTAACGTATATTTCATTTATATTGTTACAAAAATATTTCGTTTCGATACAACTCGTAAACTTTTCGTGTAAAATACGTATTAAAACAAATTTTTTTTTTTCGTTTGTACTATACCGAAACTTTGATTGTAACTTAATTTCAACCAGGCCTACTCACTGGACACGCCACTGTAATTGAACAACCGAATTCTACATGGACAGCGTATACACGCACGCTACATAAGAACACGCTCTTGCAGGTGCTTAGAAAAAATATTCGCTTATAATGAAACAATAGTAACGATGCGCTCAAAAAACGTATACCGAGTACCTATAATTAAAATGAGAATTTAATTTTTGTTATTATACGCGTAAAATTATCGTAATAAGGAGCGAAAAAAGTTACTTAGTACACGTGAAAATGTAGATATTTCCAGTGGATACGTCTGATCGGATAGAGTTTTAACAAAAGGATGAATAGTGACGAATTATTTTTCTTTTTCTTTTAAGTGACGAAAAATTTTTTTTTTTCACGCGTTAACTGCTGTTTTATTATTAATTTTTACTCGCGTACATATTATGTAATTAAATTTATATTACGAATGTATTCGATTGATTCGAGCATTTCAGATTCTCCGCTATATTATATAGACAGTTTTCTATTATGTACATATTATATAGACAGCGCCGGCGGAAGGGCAGGGCAGAAGGGGCAGCTGCTCAGGGCCCCGCTATCTGAGGGGCCGCGCACTATTCATGGGTTTTAATGATTTTTAAGCTTAAAATAGATAAATGTAAAACAGAAAAAATGACATACAAGTCCTAGGGCCCCGCGAAAAAATCTGCCCTGGGCCCCGCAAAATCTCCCGCCGGCCCTAGAGACACGCGGCCGGATACACTGCAAGGTTCAATTGTCCGTTTGTTTCCGTTGTTAAAACCAAAGTGTGTGAACTCAGATTTAATCGACGTTATCGATAATATTATAGTTAAAAAATGTAAATTTACGCGGTCTATTCAAAAAAAAAAAAAAATGATTTATGCATTTAACTTCCGAAAAAAAAAAAATACTGTTAAACGCTAATATGTGTATAGCTTACACTGGCCGTCTGTTATATTATGTCGCGATGAGAAAATGAACAGAGCGCCGAGTTTCGCCGTTACACGTTTGTCACCCGTCATAAGACGAGCGCGTATTTACTAATACACATTTACCTCCGATAACGGCCCGATTCGTATCGTTTGTCACTTTTGCCAAGTACAATACCATCCCGAATTAAGTGAAAAACGTTTTATTATTATTATTATTATTATCATTTGAATGTTTATCGTTATGTGTGTTACTATTTTTACTACTTTTGTTGTATGTATCCCCCTCCTCTGCCCCAATACGAATACAAACGTACGTGTACTTACTAAAAACGAAACAGTTACACTTGATCGTACAAGGTACCGGAAATTCTCACGATAAATTCGAGTCAGAAACAAAAAAAAAAAAATACTAACCTCGAAATATCATATTTTCACTCGAAGAACGAAAAACGGACTAAAAACGTACCTACTGGTCTCACTACAACATTGCGATAGCAAGGTCGTTGCGTTCGGTCCTGATGCATACTGCTCAGTATTTAAATAACTTTTAGGCTTTACACTATGAATACTCGGTATATTGATATATTAAACGGAATTAAATTCAAACAAGTAAGCGGTAATACGGTGAGACGCAGAAAGCGAAACGTATTTCTTGTATTTTTTTTTTAATCTCGAGACGAGAACGAAATTACATATTTCGAAAATTCGACAGTTCATTAAATGTACATAATGTGTATTCAACACGAGAGACGGTTTCACTTTTGGTCCAGAGACAAACGACATTCTAAATGCAGTAGTATACGAGAAACCCCGCAAAACCGCGTTGATAAAAATATTCGAATGACAACTGAGACGCAGTTACGAACATACAAAGTACATTAATAATTATGACAAAACAAACTGCAGTCATCTGGCCGTTATTTCGGTAATTGATTTGTATTCGTGTTTTTTTTTTCGCCCTAATTTATTTAAACGGTACGCGTATTACACCGTTATCGTTTAAGTACGTTCTGGTGATAACTAGTTGTTTATGAGCGAAATATTAGGTTAAAAAAAATATATATATACAAATTTTGTATTATTTAAAATATCGTTTAATTAAAATACCATTTAACGTATATAACGGAAAAATATGTTCTATTTTTATGTAACACATTTCGAGTGAATTATATATTTTGTTAGCGTACGGCAAAACACATCAAATTCTATCTCTATCTCTATCCCGTTTTGAAATATACAGGGCCGGATTTAAGGAGGGACCGGTGAGGCCAGTGGTCCCACCACTTGTGAGCTCCCACCAGCCTCGATGGAATTGCAGTGATTCTAATTGTAGCGGAAAAAATTATTTTTTTCACAATTCTTAATTTAATTCCTCTCCTTGAAATATTCGCGTGTTTAGAAAAAAAATTTGTTCAAAATTTTATTAATATACTTGGTTTTATGCATTTTCAAAAATGTTTCATCGCTCATTCCTTAAAATTTAAAGAAGGCCCCGACCGTTCCATATGGCCCAGGACATCAACAACTGTAAATCCGGCCCTGGAAATATAAAATTTTCCCCGAAAACGTGAATTTTTGTTTACGCAGAAATAATACGATCGAACTATCATCCGCCGTATTGATTTCGACGATTATTTTATTAGAAAAAAAAAAATTGGTCAAGAGAAAATTGAGTAGGCGTTCGGGTACAGCTAAATCGTAAAGTATATCGTATTTGCTAAGACCATTACAATCGGTTCCGCACAACGAAACCGCGGTTCGACTAAAATACGTTCTTCTCACAAAAATGGTCTTATTGTGTCGACTGGAACAATAATAAATTTTAAATGTTTATAATATACTAATGGTGTCGAAAACATAATAATCTTTTATTATAATTTGATACCGTCGATCGTGTTCAGTAGTTTGACAGCTTTCTCTATTGAACGAAAACCACTCTAAATATTTATTATAACGCGCGTGTAAATAATCACTATTTTTTTTTCTTCTATTTACTCGTATTCCGTTGTATTCAGCTCACGTTATTATATTGTATCGCGCTATGTAGCCTTATTATTCCGGTTCAATTTACTGACGTTATTTTCGTGTGTATATAACTGGTGCACATCATGGCACATAATAAATATTACACACACACACAAACGGTTCCGTGACCGCTGGAATAAGGTCGATTAATTGATGTGATAACAGAAGATGGTCATCAATCAGCCCGAGTGAAAGTGTCGTGGACCGCGAATGAAAAATGATATATCGGAAGAGGTTGCTCTTCGTAAAAAAGTGACTGACTATACCAAATGTTACACTTACCGCTCGACGTTTTATTTTCAAATCGTTTATGTTATTCATTATCTTCAATTAATTTTCCCCGGGGGATTTTTGTATTTTTGTCACGATATACGCTACGATTTTTATACGATATACCGCGCGTTACGTATCCAATCATTTTTGGGTGGCAGGAATAGACAATTAGAACGAATTATAAGCAGGGGTGTTACTTTCGGGAACCGAGTGATGTTTTTTTCAATACGTGAAAACCAACTACGAAACGAAAAGTTTTCCGTGTTTGCCAGAAGAAGAAAACCCGGAAAACGTATATGGCATAACAGGCTTTAATCAAAAACGTTTTTTGTTACCTTTTTTTTTTTTTCTGTTAATATCAAATATTCGACCAATTACATCATTCTGCAAGTGTTGCCTGCGCAACGAGATACACGATGGACGGACTACGCGGACACGCCAGTAAATAAATTATTATCGAAATGCACCGCGAGTTCCAATTTCGAATTTCACGAGTACACGTATAGTACTGTATAGTAAGATAAAGTGAGATTGGCCCGTTTGTCACACGACACATCACGTGCGCTGTTTATTGAAAACTAATAACGCTTTGAAATTGTTTTTCTCGCCGTATAGCGTGTATACGGATTTTCTCTTTTTGTTACTTGGAATATTGGTCAAAAGAACCGATTAGATAATAATGCATTATTACCGTAATGTCGTTAAAATATTTTAAGAAAATGAATTATTTTATATTATTTATAAAGGATGTGATGTAATGTAAAACGTTACCTTACCAAAAAAAAAAAAAGTACAAAAAAAAAATTTCTTTTCTTCGTAAGATCAACTTCAAAACATTTGAACTTTTATCAAACAATTATCATTTATAATTTAACAACTTGAAATCATCTAGAAAACCTATAAACACTATTGTATTATTATTATATTATAATAAATTGTTTTTTATAATTAATCGAATAACATCTCTGTATAACTTCAAAAGCATCGTTGTTTTCATTAATTCTGAATATTAATCAAATTAAATTAGACCGAGTTAATAGATTTCACTAGAAATATTTTATACGTCAATAATATAGGTTTTGATTATAACTGAAAAATTTATTATAAGAAAATGTCAAGAACATTTTTTCATATTTTATGGAGATATAACTACTAATCTCATAGTCTAGAGACAACTTTCATAAATCGTAAAACTAATTTGGTTTTTTTTTTTTTGAATTAATAAAATCTACATTATTATTTTTATAACTTATTATTAACGTACTAATAAAATATATATTTTATAAAAAAAAAAAAATTAATGAAACTTTAAATATTATCAGAAAAATTAAACTGTTTTAAATTTACCTGGGGAAAAGCCGATCGCAGTTCAATCTCCGCCATCCATGAGTCGATTCCTTGATCAAATGCTCCAGTGCTCTTTCGACAGGAAATTCACCCATCATTAAACGTAAGCCCAAGCTGAAAAACGACAATAATATCATAAAAAAATAATAATAATAATAATGAAATTGACGTACAAGTCACAATTTATAATAAAAGAAATTATATAGAGAACCGTCATTTATATTTTCAAAACACATAAATCCATTTTTTAATTTAGTCAAAGAAAACCATACAACGAAAAACGGGCGTACAAGTTATTGAAGAATAAAAATACCCTTTCCGCGCTAAAATAAACTTAAACAATAATGTCTAATATTCTCTAAAACGTATAGAAATATAAAACAGAATAATTATAGTTTTAAAAATACTAAATTTTAACCCTTAGACCCAAAAAGATTTATAAAAAATTATCGTTTTTCAATAATGTTTAAAGTTTTAGTTGAAAGACTCGTAGTTTTAACAAATTTCATCATGCATCACTCGTTTTTGTTTTAAAAAAAATTTAAAAATAATATTTACTAATAATACAATTATTCCTGTGCTAATTGATAAATTATTAATACACTGAACTTCACTCTCTATTTCAAACTCGAAAATAATCGTTTTTAAATTTTAATATCAAAACAAATCGTCTTTTACGATCAACTCAAAGATCGAATCAACGGGAAAACGTAAGAATTTATATTAATTTAATGTACGTATATTATTTAGGCGAACCGAATTATCCTCTTCTATTACACAATAATTGTTTACACATTTTTACACCTCTGAAATAGTACTATATGTATAGGCGAAAAACAATATATATATATATATATATATATATTTTTTTTTGTATCAATAAATATGTACATATATTATAAACGATATTAATAACACGCCGTAGTTGTTTTTATTTAACAATTTAATTCGCCGTGTGCCTACACAATTTCTTTGCTGTTTTTTTTAAACTCTGTTTTTTTTTTTGTAATAATTTACATCTCTCCGATATTTTTTTACGTTTTTTTAATCTGTCGGTGTTTTTTTCTGTTCCGCTTAATAGTAAACAATAAAAAATTCGTTGTTATTCTATTAAATTAACCCCTAAATATTTATTTTTTTTTATATATACGTATTTTTTTTTTATTCATACGAATTTATTATTCACGAGTTTTTATTGTTTTTTTTTCCTATTTCTTTCACGTGTCCTTTTTATTTATTTTTTTTTTTGTTTTACTATTTTTATTATGTACATTATATATATATATATTTGCAGTATGTATAATAATATTATAATATCTGAAAACAATTATCGTCCAGTATATATTAAACGTGTGTTTCGGTCATTGCGTTTTATTTTTTAACGACGATATCTACAGAAAAAAAATAATAATAATAATATGCGTAAATATCGTAAAAAAACCATTTTGTCGCAGCGTTCGAGGATATCACAATACCGGTACACATCCTACACCTTACGGTTTATCTACACCGTTATTCAAATAACACAGACATATACATATATATAGGTATAATGACAATAAGAAGAAGAAGAAGAAGAAGAAGAAGCAGCAAAAGAAAAACGATAACATAATAATATGGTAATAAAGCGTGAAATACAGTGGTGGTCGTGCATAATAATTGACCGCCGTCACCGGTACCGCGGTCCGCGCCCGGGCAACCGAAAACTGCCATTTGGAAAAATCACCTGGCCATTGTTTGCGCTCCGTTTGGCTGCGGTCCATTAGCGGCGGCGACGGGTTCGAAAACCAAAGTAATTCCTTTTCAATATCTATAGACAGATACGCCACTGCGTGGACTATATATTATATTTCCCATCTTATATACACGCCACTGCGTGGACTATATATTATATTTCCCATCTTATATACACGCCACACACACACACAATGGGCACAGTTCCGATTAAAAATAAAATAAATAATAACAACGTAACTGGATACAATTTTTTTTCTTTACAAAAAAAAATTTTGGCACTCGATCACACTGCAATGATCGCCACCGGTGATCGATATAACGTACGACTCTGCTGATGGAGCTACAGCCTCCCCCTCCCCGAAATGAATAAAAATAATCAGTTTTTTAATATCGTATACCGTCTATATGCATATTAATTATTGACATAGAAATTAATCAATTATCAGCCTCAGCTCCCCCACCCCCAAATAAAAATCCTGGCTACGCCACTGGTCCAAAACGTATAACACTCGTTATGTTATATCGCGTCGTTCTGTAATAATTATGAGTTGTCATATCGATAATATTGGATCCGATAAATATTGTCTATATATATATATATATATAAAAGTAAAATAAAAAAAAATCAAATATTAAATTCATATTCTAACGGTGAAACCAGTATGTTTATCAGATTCAAAATTTAATATTAAAATACGTATTACGCGCTGTTGACCGATAACCGTATGGAAAAAAAAATTAGTTATTTTTTTTTTTTAATAATTTTCACGTTTAAATACGAAACTCGGTAAAACTAAAAAAAAAAAATTACAAGCGCGATATTTTAGATTTCGTCCGTGAAACTATTATAATTAATCATTAATAATGCGATCATTATCGCACACAAAAAAAAACTGTTGATAATATAGATTAGTTGATGTAGAAGACAATAAATTGTTTTCGTCTATTAATCGATAATATTTATATAATTGATGAGTTAACGAGACGCGTGTCGTCGTCAAAAGACGCGTATACAATCGAATAGATTTATTAGGGCGTAAAACCTGCAACAAGACGCACATAATATGTATAGAGTGAGAAAATATTTTTAAAACGAAAAAAATTATAAAGTTACCCACGCGTATTGTTAGAACATAATATTATATTCGTCGTAATCGATTTTAGAATATCGGTTATTTTGAAAAGACCTAACCGAGTCCACATTTTTTTTCATTTGTCATTTCATGACGGATTCCGTCATGCGATATCAAGCGTATTGACTGTTCCGCAAAGAAAATTAATAAGTCCATGAGCTCTACGCATTTTTAGGCACTTCGATTTTTAGGTCGATTGTTGAAAGACACTATACGTCCCGGATTTAGTTCCCTTCGATACTAAATAAATATTAAATACGAAACGTGCCTTTTCAAAATAACCGGTTCAATTGTTTTCAAAACATTACGCGCTGTAAACCGATAACCGTATGGACAAAAAAAAAAAAAGAGTCAATTTCGTGTTAAGAATTTTCACATTTAAACTAAATACGAAAAAGACTAAAAAAAAAAAAAATTATGCTCACGATATTTTAGATTTTAGCCGTGAAACTTATAATTATTATTTTCTTACGTTTTAACATTTTTCGTGCGAAATAAGTGTTTAAAAAAAAAAAAAAATACGCGTCTATAATATTATATATATTACACGGTTTATAACGACGCGAAATAAAATTATAGGCGCGTATAATATTACGTCTTTAAACAATATTAGAATTTTTCCATTCGTATTTGAAAATATTAAACCGGTAAAAATTATTATAAGTGATAGTAAAATGATTTCGGACGAAACCTCTATATACACAATATATCAACCGATTCGCGTCTATTCGCATATTATTATTTTTCGTTTCGTTTCGTTAACGGTATAGCAGCTACCTATATAGTAAACACGCGCACACGTGTAATTTAAAGAATATCATTTTTTTTTTTTTGTACTAAATAAATATCAACGTAATAATAACGGATTTTATATCGTCTATTAAAAAAAAATATATATAATATCGTTAAAGAGGACGGCGGGTCCATTACGCGTTAATCGAACGAATCGCGAATTTCGAGTACAACGTTCTCGTTCGGCGCTTTTTTTTTTGCCACCTTTGCACGTCTGCAGTTCTACGCCGCGCGGCCGCACTAATAGCGCCGTATATTATTCATAAACAATCGAATTTATTGCAAAAAAAAAAAAATCGTTTTATCGCCTGCGTTTACACATAACCGACGCTGCAGAATTATCTAGAGAAAAAAAAAACACAGCAGCCGGTCAACGCCGCGGACGTTGCAAACCTCCTCGTCCTCTAGTCGCGCCCGAAGAACGAATTGATTGCCTCTCGAGGCACCGTTATTCGCACACATCGGGAGATTTGCCAACAACGTGTTCCCGCATACGCGCGGTGTGCGAACGATTTTCACGTTCCCCTTGCAACTGTACTATATATTTATAAAAAATAAAATACGTTTACAATTTTTTTTACTTTTTTTCACCTTTTTTTGTACGCGTACATTTTTAAATCTCGACACACAACACTCCGTCACCGGGTCTTGTTATCGCGTTCCGCCCGATCGTCGTCGTACGCCGCGAGAACGGAGTGCCGAGTGTATATACCTACGCATATAAATTATTATATTATATTTTCTACTCGCCGCGCCATAGGCGGAAATGGGGGGGGGCTTAGGGGGGCTAAGCCCCCAAATATTTTATAATTTGTATGTATTTTGGATATTTGACTGATTATGACTGATGTTAAAAATGTTAGCCACCCCCAGAAAATTTAATAGATTTTCGCCTATGCGCTGCGCTGTATAATATTATGTAGCAAAGCGGCATGTATTAGAACGTCATATAGAACGGGACACGTTACTGCGAAGTACAGTGTGTAAAATTATTAAAAAAAAATTAAAATCGTCCGACTACGAGATTTGACGTTTATATTAATTTGCGCGTTATATGAGATTTCCTATCCCGTAGCGTGTTTCCTACATTCTACGTTCGGGCGTTTTAAGAGTTATTGTAATATTATTGTGCCGGCGTATTCGTCGTGACTCGTGACTATAAGACGACAATAGACGGGAGATAGAAAAAAAAAAAAAAACCGGTCGTATCCAACACGAAGACGACGAGGAATAAAACGCCGTAATTTTTTATTTATTTTTTTTCAAATTCGCCGTGTTGCTCAGTACAGTGTTTCACACGTGCGGCGCGTATAACGCGTATATGAGAGAGTAAAAAACAACCAAACACGACCGTTTTTAAAGCACGATCCTCTCTCTCTCCTGCAGGAGAATCCGTTATTTTCAGCCTCGTTTAACGCGCCGCACCGCCGTCTTTACCCGCATATCACAGTCGGATAATGATGTCCGATTTTAATACGCGCCGTACGGTTATTGGTGGCAGAGCACTGTGAAGACCTGCGCGCAAACGTAAATAATAAATTGTCCTTGGAGTGGAAAAAAAAGAAACCGTGAAGTGTGTTAATACTTTTCTGTATTATCGCAGCAGCAGACGTACCTATTTATATAATATAGTATAATATGTTGTTGTGTGTAGTGTAATTTTGTTCGAATTTTTTTTTTTTTACTTACACGTTTACACCGTCATTACACGTGACACGATCACGCGAACGAACGGCGTTAACCACTGTAACGGTCGAAAATCACATGTGCAACAACGCGAATATCGAAAACGGAAAATAAAACAACCGTAATGATTAGTGTAATTCCGTTTTATCGCGGAATAACGTTTTTTTTTTTTTTTGTCGTTCAGTATAAGAACATACTCCACGATTTTAACACTTGTTTTGTTTTACATTAACTAAAAGTAACCGCGCGTATTATAGTATATTGTATCGCATTTTCGTTAGTTTTAATCTCTCCTATAATATGTAATATTAATGATTGATTGAATAAAGTATCCGACTTCAACGAAGAGAAAATAACACCCTCTTTCCTTATATTACTGCAAATCTAATAATAATAATATATATATATATATATACGAATGACTGACAAAATAAATAGTTTTTTTTTTCTTTTCGTATACTATTCGAAATCGGTTTACGATATTTTATAAATATAGTGACGAACGAGTTTTATTTTCCTTCGTTTTTTTTTTTTTTTTTTTTTAACTGTATAAGTTAAAATTAATTTTTCGTTCGAATTTCGTAATAATTGTTTTATACTTTATTAATCCGTAGTTAAATTATTCTTTACTATTAGAGAGAGAGAGAGAGAGAATAACGAGTGGAAAACTGGTGAAACTGGGTTACCAACGTGGAAAATGTTCTCACACCGTCAATATATAATATTTGTTGAAAATTAACAACACAAAAATAAATAAATTGAATTATATAAAATTACGAAAAAAATATTTTGATTTTTCTTTTTTCTTTATTAAGAAATAAAATTGTAAAAAAAAATCGTGTAATTTTAACTAACGACAAATCACTTTAGGTTACGAACGCGTAAGAGGCCAACAATCGCGTCTAATACATAATTATTATTTTTAGCGTTTATACGAATACTATAAACGCGTTCGTGTTAATGCGCGCACTCGTGATTTTATTACCATGTTTTTATTATTATTATTCCGTTTTTTTTTTTTTAAGAGTAATTTTTACGTAATATATACGTATGAGAAATTGTGGCGATGACAAATACGTCAAGTTTTATAGTATACGAATATTATGGAACTAAACACGGCGCGGACCTGCACGGAAAGAGACCGTTTTTTTTTTTAATAATTCATTGAAATACGACGGTGATACGTACGTATAAAAACGAGTATCGCGTTTTTCGATAGAGTATATACGTATTATAGGTAACACGTAAGAGAAACGCGTACCTGCCCGTAATTAATTTACCTCGTAACTCGTTTAATCGTACTCAATCTCTCTTTTACCCGAATCTGCTGCAGTATAATATGGTCCACGTCGTGCGATGCAGCGTGTTAGGTCCTCTTCTTCTTCGTACGAAACAATTTAGTTCGGTACGTTAATTTCGAACGAAATGAAATTTTTCAAAAATTATAATACGTAGGCAATTCAACGGAATCGCGGTCGTAAAATGATTTTTTTTTTTTAATAACTCGGTTGAGAACCATCATAATTAAACGATACTCGAGCGTATTCAATGCGGATAAAATTACGATTGCACTGCAGTGTTTGCCTCGTCGTAATAACATTTTAACTGTTATTATTCCTAATACCGGTTTTGTAGAGAGAGAAAAAAAAAAAAGTACGCTAATTAATTTTAAGCGCATTTTTTTTTTTTTTTTATAGGAACGAAGAAACTGCGTCGTGTGAAATTAATTTAAAAGCGAACTAACGGCACGTTAAAACAACGGGAATCCGTGGGGATATACACGAATATATTATATATATATAGATATATTATATTATATGAGTAAGCTAGAATCAAAAGTCACATGTTCCAAAAAATGGTAAAATGAGTTGTCGACACTGTCTAATAGAACTTTTGACGGGGAATTAGAATCTATAATTAGTTGGTTCCAAAACTCACGAGAACCCGTGTAAATATCACTAAGAAATATGCAGTAAGTGTCAAAAGTAACATGTTCCGTTGGATCATGCGAGTTTTGTAACGAATAACAACATAATGCGTCAGAAACGTAAATAATTACTGTTGTTTTTGATATATTTTGTTGTTGGTCATCCCAGAACAATATTTATGTACATATTAGAGCGTATAAAAGTAATATATAAATTTAGAACCGTTTTATAACATCATATTATATAGATTTGTGTTTTGATAATGTGCATTAGTACATTAGTGCCATCGAGTTATATGTCATAACTCACATGTTCCATTGTAGTTATAATCAAAACTCACATGTTCCATTGTAGTTTTAATCAAAACTCACAATAGTTCCATATATTGATATCAAAACTCACATGTTCCAAACTTCTAACTAAAAAAAAAGTATTTAAACGACGAAAATCATATTTTTTATGAAAGATTTGTGTTTCTCGACATAAATTACACAATAATGATGTATTTTGGTTTTATTTAATGTTACAGTGCCTTCCCTCTAGTTTATGTCGTTTTCTGAAAAAAGTGATTTCTGGAACATGTGACTTTTGATTCTAGCTTACTCATATATTATATATATATATATACG
The DNA here is from genome assembly GCA_032441835.1 of Slavum lentiscoides. Classification (NCBI taxonomy): domain Eukaryota; kingdom Metazoa; phylum Arthropoda; class Insecta; order Hemiptera; family Aphididae; genus Slavum; species Slavum lentiscoides. The sequence goes on along the minus strand of CM063707.1, from coordinate 7,650,141 downwards.
GAGAATACTTCTTAACCATTCGGTCGTCACTTTCGAGAGGACCATTTTCGTCGCGAACCACGAAAAACACAAGTGCGCGGTGGTGAAAATGCGATTTTATAAAAACGACCCGAATCGTTCACAGACAATACGACCATTTTCAACCCTTTTTCCGGGTCCTGGAAAATAATCTAACGGTTTGTATTGAAAAATCCGATCCTTTTACATTGTATTTCTAAAAAAACCACCCCCCTTATTCGTTGATCACGTAACCGGTGATAGATTATAAAACACATATACTATCCGTTTTAAAAACGCGTCGAGTTCTAATTATTGCATTTGACGTTTTAACCATTGGCGGAGATTATTATTCGTATATAAAATAAAAATATATTCAATTAAACGGCAGCGTACACAAACATGTGACACGAAACACTTTTACCCACTCTTCTCCTAAAAATAAATCTTATTTTTTACAATATATATATATACTTCGAGTATAAGAAATATTTACTCCGGGAATAAAATATAAATCATCTCGCTAAAATATAAACCGCACGGTTGACTAAACCGTATTAAAAATTACGTTTTATGCATTTAAATTTGATTTTAATTGATATATCGACTTACACATTAGTTTCTATACGAATTTTTGTAAAGATATATAGTTTTTTTTTTTTTATAGTTTTATGTACGAGCTACGAGTGCAATTGCCGCGTACTAATAATTATTTTAACAGCAAATAAGTAAATTTTATTCTCGTACAAGTGCATTTAATACAAATATTACACGTGTGTTTTTAAATTGATTTTTTCGGTCCTGTAAAAAAAAAAAAAAAATGCCGTATATATAATGTATGTAGTTTATGTTCTCTGTCGAATTTCAAGATTTCAATGCGTAGGTGTAAACGATACATTTTGAAACGCCGTTTCACACCCGAATGGCCGTTATACGGTTTCTTTACAACTCTAATGAACTGGGTGCATATTCTTCCCCTCCCCCCCCCCACCCCCGTTAAACAACATACTAAAACGATGATACTGTTTTATGGCATTGTCGTGCAGACGAAAAACGTTTTAAAGTAGCTCAGTTTTTAGCCACGTATAGCGCGCATAAAACTTTTGCAAAACGGACAAACACTGGCGTGGAAAAAAAGAAATAGTGAAAAACAATTCGGACGCACTCCCGTTTAGCGTAAAGAAATCATTTAAACGTGATATTTTTTTACGTGTTTATCGAGTGCTCGTTTTTCTGTAGGTTGTTAAACCGGATGTTGACGTTTTGGACGTTCGGCGCTTAACCGAAACACTGGAAGACGAAGCTCTGTGAAAGTGTACCATTGTCCGAAGACTGCGTTAAATATTCATGATATTCCGGAGATAATGTGTTAAGATGCAATTGAACCAGACTTCCTACATGAAATGACGGTTCAATGACTCGTATCATCACACAAATACACGGCGTGATAAAAACGTATACGTACGTGTGCGTGTGCGTGTATTATTTATATATATATATATAAAAAATCAACTTGTGAAATATATTAATATTTACTTTTTACAGCGTGAGATGTTTTTTTTTTTTCTCTAAACAGAGAGATCTCCAAATCTAAGGATTTCATATTTTAACGCTTCCGCCCGCAGTGATTATACCATTTTGTATAGCTTTCTAACCTTAAATGTAATATTGAAAAAAAAAATGTGTATATACCTAACAGACATCGAGTGTTCGACTTTTCTAAATGAATAACAGGTTTCTTACAAAATAACATAATAACGTTATGTAATTAATGTTTGGTTTACCTATTACACTATTATCATATATATAACACATTCCGATGTCCGACAATTATAATTTCTATGTCGAGTCGAGATATTTCTTAGGACAAACGTATAAAATTGATAAAAAAAAAAAAACGTAATAATTCCGTTTTTAGACTTTTAACGAGTGTGAAATAATCTTCTAAGCCAATTAACACATAATTGTGCATTTCACTTTTTTTTTCTATAAACATTAACTAAAAAAAAAACAGAACAAGTTTTGTTACTATTTAAAAAGCGAATTGAATGAAAATATCTTGTTTACGATTCATAAATTTTAATAGGTGTTACCTATCGAAAAGTCTAGGTAATATTATTATTACTTAAATTAATGTGTAATAAAATTAAAAAGACGAAAGATTACGACGTGATGTGAAAAGTATTAATTCGATTATTCCAACCTAACCGTTATTAGTTTCGTAATATTCCGAGTAATTGAAAAAATTTTTAACGTACTTCATTTACGGCTAGTTTGAAATAAATGACGACACTTGGACCGTAATTAATCATAATAATATCACGCATTCAATAGTTTTATATGGGTAAACACAACCGATATAATTGATTTTTAATATTTATTTGAAATATCTCGCTAAGGAATTGTGTCTATTATACACCAAATACAATCAATTTTTTTCACGGTAATTATACCTTTAATTAACGTTCGCGTCCGAATCAGTAGATTTTTTTTTTTTTTTTTTTAAATAATTTTAAACGTTACGTACCTGTTCATTTTTGCTAGAAATCCGTAAGGCCCGTCCAGTTTGGCCGTTTTGTCCAAATTCCGACAGTATAACGTCCAAATGCAGTCCAGCGAAGATCCATTAGCCGTAGGGTTGTCGCCCACACTCTTTCCCTCGGCCTTGGCCGCTCGGGAACTACTCCTGTACGCCCGGCTCAGATTTAGCACGGCTCTTAGACCGCCATTAATAAATTCCATGAGTTCGGTTACGAATCCTTTGGGACTCCTGTCCCGGCGGTCGTCAGACAGCACTCTCGAATTGGCCGACCGCAGTTGCTTAACGCGGTCGGGAGGCAAAAACAGTGCGTTCAACGCCACCACGTCCGGGTCGTTGAGCATTTGCTGACCGGCTTCGGCGTCCTCGTTCAGAGCGATTTGCTGTACGTTGTGCAACAAAAAGAGATCGATGGCCAACAGTCCGAACGATACCATGCTGGCAGCGGAATCGTTCGAGGCAGCCGGATAAATCAAACTGGCCACGGGCGTATCGGCGACGACGTCACCGGTGGTGTTCGCGTACATCTCCCGGAGCTTCGACAACACAATAGTGGCGTTTTTTGTGTACAACGACTGATTGACAGCGTCGACCATTTGAATCCATTGGCTCTGATTCTTTCGGACGCCCGACTGGGCCAGCCAGTCGCGCACGTCCTGTAACCGTTTCCGCAAAAACGTGAACACGGGATTCGCGGTCTTGTCGTCGGGCGTCACGTCTTCGAACTGAGGGTAGAAGTACGGGGGGTACTCCTCGCTTTCGACCGTGCCCGGAGGCAGCATGTCTTTTCCGGACAACCGGACCGGGTGTTCTTTGAGATACGAGAACGCGGGTATGGGATTGAACTTTTGCGCGTCCGGCTGCTCGCTCACGTAGTTGTAGTACGGCTGAAAATCTTGCGTCGCGTCTAGCGTCTCGTCTTCGGCTTTCGCTTCCACGTCCGACCAATTCGGGTACACTACCTCGCTCTTTTTCTTCACGCTGTTAATCCTCGACGACTCCACGGTCTCCTTCTCCTCCTCCTCCTCCTCCTCCATCGGACTCACCCCGTTGCCGAGCTTAGCCTCGACCCTCGAAATCGGCGTGGTCGGCTCGATCTTGGCCATTTTCTCGTGTTCCACAATCTCGATCCTGCCTTTCTTGTTCTTGATGCTCGTGGTGGGCATCGCGTCGTAATCGGCCGTCGGGAACGTAGACTTGGCCGTGGTCATCTCGTAATGGTGCCGGTGGACGTTGGGGGCCACGTGCGCGGGCGGCTGGTACGCGACCGCCGGCACGTCCGGCCTGCTGTTCATGCCCAGCCACAAAGTCATGCCGATAAAAGACACGGTTATCAGTAATCCGCACACGGCCACCAACAGCCAACATCGTCCGAGACACGACGACCCGGAATCGTATCGCTTATCGCGCATCTCGTAAAACATCTCGCGAACTGAACAGTATACTGCACTGGTCCGGTCGATGGCGGAAGACGGAATGCTCGTCGGATGGCGCACCGGAACGACGAGACTACGCTGCGCCGTATCGCCACTTCTGCCGGCTGCGCGTTCGGTGGCGGGGAGAAACGACCGTCGCCGCCGCTGCCGTCACCGCCGCCGTTCCTGCCGCCGCCACCGTCGATGATGAAACGGTTTTTTGTCACACAAGTAGATCATCACACGCGGTTGTCATCTAACCATTGTTTTTAATACGGAAAAAAAGAAAGAACGAAAAAAACAACCTCGCGACGATGATAAACCGACGGTTAAAAATTTCCTCGACCTGATTCGTACAGGCCGGATGGGGAAAGTCGAACGAATAATGTACACACAGAGACGCGGGATATTATAGACATTACCGACCACCACCGATTGACCATGTGAAACGACTACCATTTTCCACTACGATTTATATCGTGTATCGTGCTGCAGTGGCAGACTCATTGTCAATTAAATGTAGGCTATTTCTCGTTATTCATTTTATTTTATTTTATTTTTTTTTTACTTTTAATCGTGATTGTTACTATAATAACATTATATCAAAGTATATGTATACGGCTATTCAATGATTTAATCGTTCTATTAAACACTATAGTATCTGCTATATAACTTCTATAACCATACCAGAATGGAAATACATATGTGTGTGTGTGTGTGTGTGTGTGTGTGTGTGTGTGTGTGTGTGTGTAAATGTCAGTTTATATTACTCAAGTAAGAGTATTAAGACGTTTTTTTTTTACTATGTACACAATTTCTTTGTTGTCTTTTTATTTCAAATCTATGCCTTTTTATTGCAATATTCATAATTTTCTCTCCATAATTTTATTCATTTTTCTTTTTCATTTAATACCTACAACAACTCTTAGCGTATATTTATTTTCTTTCATAATACTCTTTGGCTCGATTGTATATTCACATATATGTATATATATATATATATATATATATATATATATATATACAAATGTATGTATTAGTGGTTAATACCGTTGTTATAAAATACAGTTAAAATACAATTGATTTTAAAAATAATAATAATAATAAAACGTCAAACTTATTTTTTATGTATAATGTGTATATAAATGTATTATCACACTCTTTATTATAAAATAAATAATTCCGATTTGCTAGTTAAATATATTTTTTATACATTTTAAATTAGCTATTGAAATTCTGTAGATTTTGCGCTAGCCATTCTTAAACTTAATAGTTCAATTTTTTTATCGACACTGAATAGTATACACTTTTTTTTACTCTCGACGTATTTAAAATATTTAGTAATATACGTTAATAACATCAACGCATTATTTATGTTTGATATTTTACAAATTATTAGTGTTTTATGTTTTAATATCACATTAATGTTTTGTTTTTAATAGTACTATTTAAAAAAGACTGTTATATTTCATAGATTTAACGTAACGAATATAACGTAGGCAGTTACTTTTTTTTCAATTTAAAAATACTAACAAACGATGTAACAAAGAATGTCTCTAAGACACAAATGTCTCGTACATTAGGTTTTAAATAAAATACATTTTAATTTTAAGAACACTATTTTATTACATTATATGTATTCTTATACACACACATAATGTATAATATTTGCACGTCGAATAGTAAATAATTTAATCATAATAAAATCACGTCATGGTGGTATAATGGTTGATGTCGCATCCAAGCCGCGGTACTAATTGTAACACTTTGAACAATCGATATATTAGTAACGCCATCCGATATGGCCGATATATTATAATAATCGTACGGATACGATTTCCAATAAATCCGTTCACTCGTCTAATCGTACCGTATAACATGAAAGGCGAGAAACTAACATAAAATCCTCCGAGTCGGATATAAGCATTTAAATCCGATAGAAACTCTTAATAAATTGTAAAGCTGTAAACCTGCAAATCGTACTTTGATAATCTCCGTTTATTTCAAATGCATTTCATTCAGTACTGACATATATTCCTATACCGCCATACTATAATTTTTCGTATAACAAACCGTATTAGATCACGCATTTCTTTGTTAAATTTAAACGTTATTAATCACGATTGAATATTAATCATTATTATGATCGTGGGCTTAAATTAGTACGGGTTTTCTTTTTATTCAAATTACATCTCGAGTAAATTGCATAAATCACACGGTGATTAAAACATTCGTACGAAGTGAACATATAGCGTTTAAAACGTCATTATGGTAATATATTTTTCACAGTGTCTGTAACTACATCACTCAGATACCAGTGTTTATTGATTTGTAACTCGTATGCGTCCCTATAGCAAAAGTCATAAAATTCCGAGCGAATTTCCAGTGCTATAGTTTAAGAGCTCTAGAATAATTCTCCGATCCTAATTTAACGCCCGTACACGACATACATCAAAAGAGTTTAATAAAAAAAACACGAAGTTAAATGAAATAAAACGATATAAAAATGTTTATTTTTTTCAAATGACCACCGACTCGAGCCTATATTTTGATGCGTATTTAATATGGACGGTCTAAAGAATCGAAAAAACAATGCAATTACATTTGGCGATTTATTGATAAAAAAAAGAAATAAAAAGAAGAATTACTTTCTCTACCTATTGTGAATAACAGTTTTTATGAATGTATATAATATGTTATACACTGCAGTGTATATAATATTGTGTGCACGGTGCACAATTACCATTTACCATACAATTCTAATAGACATATTATGATGTAAACAAAGCGTATGAAAAAATAATTTGCGTAACTTTCTTATTTTACTATTCGTTTCATCGTTTGACCATTTAATCTAAACAAAAGTATCTATAACTCACTTATAGTTCATAATTTTTTTCCACTGGTCTACGAATACAATAACTATCATAGTATTTCAAACTTGTCAAAATACTCGCTTATTTTCATCAATATATACTTATTACATTTTTTTTTAAATACATTTCATTTCAAATTATTATCTAATAAACTCCGATCTATAAAAAATTTTTTTACAAAAAAAGGTAGCCGTGGGTATCGTGGATGTCACTTAAATGAATATCGTACGCGAACAGAGATTTTAGAGTTTTATTATTACTATATGAATTTGAAAACAACGAGTCATTTTAGTACAATGATACTTGAAAATTTCGAAATTCTAACACCATTATTTTTGAAATGTAACGATCGGAATTCGGAGCACACCTTTCAGTCGAAAAGTTGTACACAGAAAAAAATTTTAAAAATACGTATCACTGTAACCGCTTGCTTCTTCGCTCCGTTTAGAATCTAAAAGTTGACCTGAATGTTTAAACGACCTAACAAACGATTCTTCGCTTGACCAGCTTCCGAATCAATAATCATTATTTATTACAATCGCTTTCTTCAATTAATCATTTCTTTCCTAAAAGTATATACATATTTTAATGACATCGTGATACAATTTAAAGTAATTTGAACGTTTTTACAAGAAAAAAAAAAAAAAAAATTAAATATAAATATAATGATTACATTTCTTTTTTTTTTCATTCTGACTCATAAAATGTTTAAAAAAAACCACTATTACGATGCATTTTTATTTTTTATTTTGGAAAATTAATGAGTTAATAAAAGCACGCAAAAAAAATAGCGTAATAAATTATCATTAAAACTAAAAATCTCTAACACGTATAATGTTCAACTCGTACTGATGACATTGGTCTAAACACTACAAATATTTCGATTTCTACTCGTGAATTTTAAGAGGATCCCAAAACTTCCAAAAATCACTTTTACCCCAGTGTATGGATTCAAACGTGATTACAAAAATATTTACAACATAACAAAACAAACATATTTCCGTTTCACTTGAAATATAATAGTATAATAAATCTATATGTGAAAATTTGAATAATTGTTTATATTATGTAATCTTAAACAATTAAATTTAACCATAAATTGCGAAATTTAAAAAGTGGTTTTACTATATTAATTAATATTATACTGACATGTTCTTAATATATTTTTCATTAAACAATATATACGTCTATAATCTATATACTGGTATAACACAAAATGAAATAATATTTTTAAGTGGCATGTAAATACTTAATCGTTTAAACAATAAAGTATAATAATAAAAATTATTTTAATTGACGTTTTAATAATATTATTTATAATATATATATATATATATAAATTATTTCCAAATATATTAATTGCAACGCAATGCTCTAATAAAATCATAAAGACCCACTTTTTTTTCTTTCACACAAATCTGTGACTATATGCATTGTCGCAATCGTATCGTTAAACTCATTTACAATGCACATTTTTTTAATCGGAAAACAAAAACTTTCTCTACTAGAAAATTGTGGTAAACATCAAATTATATTCAAAATAATGATGGAATATAAAATATCGTCAAAAATACCATAACTGTTTTTGTCAATTTCACTACAATTATTATTAAATAACACGGCAAATTAAAATTTAACGAAAAACAATTTAATAAAACAATCAATCTTTTTTTGAATTCTTATAAAATATTTTGTTTTAGTTTCTTATAAAGACTGAATAATAAAAAAAATTACGACAAAACACGTAATCGTATACGGCTCTTTTCAACAAGTCTCGTCTGAACAGATTTTCACACTCCTGAGTCCTAATCCAAAATGAAACAAAAAATATATCAGGTATCTGCAGGTATAAAAGATATACACCGATGTCTATAAAATCACTGTAAGCTCTCTTCAGCAGTTCTATTACCCTCGACTCTCAAGCTTATCATGAACCACAAAAATATATGCTCATTGAAAAAAAACAAAATTAGGTATGACATTTAAAATAAACTAAACCTACATTAACCAAATTACAATGATGAACCTAGTAAAATTTTAATTTGTTTTTTTTTTTTTAATAATAATATTTTCACTTCTTATATATATATATATATATATATATATATATTTATTTATTTATTTATTTATTTATTTATATGATATACACGCTTGAGCTAACTACTCTCCAGTTTGGACGAAAAACGACGCGATGATTTACCATTGATTTCAATTTTATTATAATATTTATTAAAATACTACTATTGCGCTAACGTGAGCGAATCAAGACGATTAATTACTATAACAAGTAACAACCAGTATCTACATCCGATACCCGTTTTTGGCTTTATAGTTTATACCGTTAAGACAAGTGTAATAAATATATGTACGAGTAATTAATAGTTTAAACGAAACGTGAATTGAAAAATTAACGATTATAGCGGTACGAGTGAGAAAAAAAATGTAAGCGTCCCCACATAAATTATACACAAATTGAAATTAAACCTTTTAAATTCAAACTTTTCCATTTATAGTATTAATGTTTACGTATCTACCTCGTATTCCAAGACGAATCAACGATGTTTTATACGATTCTTACACACCATCGTGCAAATATTCATTGTATTTATAAGATGACCCAAATTAAGACGAACTATACTATATATATATATAATAATAATTAAAATAGGCGTATTTATTATAATATTAAAAATAGAACAATCGTTCTACTGCAGATAACAATATAACATCACGTTTTATGATATTATATAGCTAGATAGGTATACAACAAACAATAACGCATCTAATCTGCGCGAAATCCTTCATTGAGGAACGGTCAGAATAGATGCATAAATCTCGTTAAATCGTGCACATCTACTGAAGAGTATTGTTTTTGTAAAAATCAAAATAATATTGTAAAAAAAATATATATATATATTTTTATTTCTTACAGACGATGATATATATGTAGCTGCAAATACATTCGTTTCGACAAGCACGACAATAACGAAATCGATAAACTAAAATAAAAATAAAAAAAAAATCAGCGATGTTGCGAACACAGATTTCTGAACCCGAACCGAACGTACAAACATTTTTTATTCGAACCCGAACCGGTATTTTCGAAGTAAAAAAAAAAAAAAAAAATCCGAAGAATTAATTTTTAAAATATTTAAAACGCCTACCTGTAAGTGTACAAAAGTAAATGAAATTATTAGTTCGTAAAATAAATATTATACTATAAACGGGTATTCAATTAAAACACGTTTCGTTGTCTGTTCCGTTCCACGTATTCACTGCACGTGTTGCGCGGATGTCCCTTATTCGAGCAGTGCCCATTTCTTCAGATCATCCTTCGTGCATCCCCGCACTCCTGTTCTCGTACGATTTAATGTTTAAGAAATAAAAGATTATTAAACCATAGATATACTAGGTATACAATTAGTACCTATATACAACAGCTGAATCTCGTGTACATCTTATTGATTTACGCGTATTATATACGCGTCGTAACGGCCCGTTCTATACAGATTTTTATGATTTACACTACTCGTGCGTTATCCTGCAAATCTATTTTTTCGAAATACTACTAATATCATATTGCGCGAACGTGTAATATATATTATAACGAGGGCGTATTTCGAATTTTCCGAATAGTCCACTTTCGACGCGGAAAACATTCGTATATAGAAGGGGGATATATAGGATAACGATCTCGCGTTATATTACCTAATATACTGCAGCGGATCGCGGGAAAAGAATTACTTTTCGTTCTAAAAAAAAAAAAATAGAACAAACACTCTATTTTATTTAAAATGAAATGTTTAAAGATATTCCCCTCCCCCCCCCCAAACCCCAAGACGAATTCTGCGTATGAATTTCACGAGTTTCGACCGTTGGAAACCGGTGATTTCCGTTCAAAAATATTATTATCCGCGAGTCTCGTCCGTCGGATGATCGTCGCAGTGGACACGATCACGTACATCGCGTATTATATTATTTTTATCGACGGTGTTCGAATTAATCGGACCGAATAACAAAAAAAAAAAAAAAAATCATATTGTTTCAACCGTAAATATTTCACGCGATTTAATACACTATTTTTTTTTTTGGAGATCAGAGGGCGGGGGGGAGGAGGGAAAGAAAAATACGTGAGCGTATTATATTCCAATATATATATATATATATAAAAGAGTTACGCGAGGATACAATAAATAATCGACGACAAATGGTGAAAAAAGAAAACGACAATAAAACGCGCGTATTACGAGAATATATATATTTTTTTACTATTTCCGACCCGTCGCGTCCGAAACCGCGAGTGATAAAAACGGCGGCGACTGCACCCGGTTCCCACGGTGTCTGATCGCCGCCGCCGCCGCCGCGGTGGCACAAAATTATTGGGTGCTGGTGATGCGATTGTTATTCGAACTATATAATACAAACTGCTCCAGCACGAGGGAAATTCATACAGTTTGACACACATTCGCGGTGAATTCATTCGACTTTGTGCGATGACCGCACTAGGTAGGTACGCGAAATAAAAATAAAAAAAAATCTCGAAAAGGAAAAACGATGTTTCGCGTGCGTTTCGTGTAAACCGCATAATATTCTACGAACTATATAACAATAATACTGCAGTGCGCGCGTTCCAATATTGTATTGTCGAAAGATTACAGATAAGAATTTTGATTTTAAAAAAAAACACTAGGTTTTAGCTCACGAAATGAATCTCTTAGACCTGCAGGCAGTAAGTGGCGTGCTCAGGGGGGGAGGTTAGGAGTTATATCCCCCACTGTCTTTCTTGCCGACTTACAAAAACAACTTATTATAGTTATAAGAGCTGCAGTTTTAGAGTCATTACTCAATACTTTTTCATTAGTTATTAGCAAAAAGTTATTACTTATGACAATAAACGTTCACTGTACATAACAATATATGTTATATTAATTGAACAACTTGGTATTAGTGTGTTATAATTTTAATTAATTTTAATTATAGATAACAATTTACAAATATACGTAATTACCTATAAGCTAGAAACGATTTTGGAGAGCTTGAAACATAAACATTTGAGTTTTTGGTATTACCGTGACAATTCATTAAAATTTAAAATGTATTATCGCTATTTACTTATAACCCCCAATTGAAAATTTCTGGGCACGCGACTGCCTGCAGGAATAGGTTCCTAGACTCTTTTATCACCTGTACCGAGTGACCGGTAGACACATATTTTACGATCAACACGCCTCGAATTTTTTTTTTTTTTTACATACGTCTTTTACTATTAACACTTTTTAGATTCTGAGCGGAGCGAGGAATCTAATGGTTTTACAATGATGTTTATTTTTTTTTTTCTATCCTGTGTACAGGTTTCCGACCAGAAGGAGTGCTCCGATCCGTTCGGTCACAGTTTGTTTCCGGCAGCAATTCGCATCTAATTGGTACTTTAGAGAGAGAGAGAGATCATTTTTCGATTTTTCCCAACAGTTTTTTAACGCGACGCCGATAAACTATCGAAAAATTACGAAAAACCGCTAAAAATGGGATTTCGTCAATATCACGTAAATATAGTTTTTTCGCTATAATTTCGAAAATAATCATTCTATTGTATTGAAATTTTCAACAAAATTGTGCCTTTGTACTGTACAACTCCAAAAAAAATTTCAAAAAGTTTCATTCAATTTTAGGCTATTTATAGCTATTTTTAGGTTTTTGAGGTTTTTCATTCATAAAACAGTTAATTTTGAGTTTTTTGACACAACGTCAGACAAATATTACTTTAATTTTGTAGTAAAAAAAAATAGACAAAGTGTACTACACCACCGAAGCTCCGCTCAGAATCGTTTTATCGAATGCAATGATTTATTCATTGCTTTCAAATTTATAATAAAAACAAAACTCTAAAACCTTTATCCGAGTAGTAATTCACTTAAGCGATATCCACAACACCCCGCGGCTCGCTACCTTTTTCTGTTTTGTTGTTGTACGATATTCGTAAAAGTCAACAAAAAAAAATCTTAATTTAATACGAAATTCGTTGTTTATTTTGTACAAGAACATGGCCAGTATCAAGTCTGAATGTAACTTGTTTTCACTCGTATAAATCTGTACTATTTGAATATCAAGCCTAATATCGAGTAATTATATTTTTCAAAAATACAACGGTTCAGAAAATCCATTCTCACGCGAATCGTAGTAGTGACGACAAATGGAATGAAACATTATTGTAATGCTCGCTTGAAAAGAGACGGCGGCATTCGATTTTCGTTGACATCCGCAAAACGAAACCGATGATATGTTTTGTCTTTAAACGCGTCTATCATTGAACTGTCACTAATCGTATCGATAAATATCGTGTCTGCGTTGTTTATAAAATCAGAGCTAATACCGAATAAACCAAATAATATTGCGTGTTAATAATAAAATGAAAATTATATCAAAAAATTGCTTCGCGCGCGCGTACCACCTACGAGCTTCACGCGTAACACTGCAGGTTGGAAACCGCTGTCTTATTAAAAAAATATTAGAATATCGCGTTATGATGACGACGTTGAATTAAATTATTGATTAATCGTCGCGTTATTATAATAGAGAATTCATTTTTTTTTTTTATTAAGAATATTTACAATTTGTACAATAAGGGGAAATTTATTAGCTTTTTCGCTATACAATTTCTTTTTCTTACGTTTGATTGGACTGCGAGTAGGGAAACTCGTTCATTGATAGAACCCAACGTGATTGATTTTTTTTTTTAATTACATATTTATTACCTATTTAACAAGTCTGTACGCCATTGTCGTTTCAAGCGGCGGCGCATTGGATTTTCAACCACAGAGTATTACGCGAGAGAGAGAGAGGAAATCAGAGGGTTTGGATGTGTTAATAATAATTTTTTTTTTGCGAAGTCTAGCGTGTAGTATTTGGTGAGCTAATATTGTCGTACTTTGATTTTTCAATCATTGTAAAGCGCGTCGTTAGATATTGTACCACTGAGCGCAGAAGTGACAATGTAATATAGACAATAATAATTGTAAACGTGCGTTATTTGTGCCCCGGACCAGTGCTCGAATTGAGAAAATTAAAGGAAAGGAGACAAAAAAATATCATTCTGAAAAATTCTACACAAAAATTCACTTCAATATAATGTGGAGGGGACTACTAAAAAAAATAGTTGGGGTATTAAAAAAATAGTAAAGGAGCTCCGCCCCTCCTCTGCGCACGCCCCCCCACCCCAATTCGAGCACTGCTCCAGACGTACACACGCGCATATATCATCATCGCAAAGAACAAAAATAATTGTGAAATGACTTACTATACGGTTTTAGTCTGTATATGTGTCTGTTCAATCATTAAATCTCGTCCGTGCGACTTGATATATAATTTTTTTTTTTCCGTCTTATATAGTTTCAAAAGAATTGTGTTCGACGTACACTGTCATCTGCAGGTATCTGAGAGGCCAGACCGCAGTATTGTCCGTTCGGGAAGGTCTCTGAATACGTTTAAATAAAAAACGATTGGTTAGTAGGATACGGATAAATATTGAGATATGTAAAACGTAACGAAAATAGAGACATATTGTGCGCAGTAGTGGTCTTTTTTTTTACGGTGACAATATAGAAGACAAAATATAATATTACACAATAGTATCAATACAATATGTGAGTTGGCATTGTGTTAGAGGAAACACTACCGTTTTGCACGTGAAGGAATTAGAAAAAAGTTTTGTTGTAGGTACGCGAAAACGAATTTCTGAAATGAAAAAAAAATTCCCTTCTCGTAAACATATCCGAAAAAACTTCTCGCGGCATTTCCACTAACCTAATACGATATTTATAATTTTTTTTTTTTAGTATATATTAAGCGCGTACTTAAATAATCGACCAAAATCGCGTACAAAGACGAAATCCGTCTGATTTGAATATAATAATTTACGACATTATAAAATAGACACAAGAAAACATTTCTATAATCCGTTTCCCAGCTTAATCTCTCGGCAGATATTTTATTTCTATGATTATTGACCTATCCCAGCTGCATTATAATACTGTTCAATAATAATTATCGGCTCGAATCGATTCCATCATATATTATGAAAAAATGTAAATCACACAAATTACAACACACACACACACACATAGAGTCGAGTTCATGGTTCACAAAAAATATATATATACCTACAAACGAGCTGAACCTATAGATAAATACAAAACCACAGCTATATACCTATAATTATACGTGGAAATCAACGTTTTTTTTTCCGTTACACACGTTTTTGTATATAAAAAAATAATTATTCATTATTTCCTAACAAACCGTATGATATATTAATACCGTATTAATATTCAAGTGCAAAATGGATAAAATTATAAAACCACAGACGCGTTTGAGCGGATTAAACAAACGCGTGCAATATTTTCATGTATATACCTACTGTATAATATACCCAACGACAACTGCAATAATACATATACAAGTCGGTATACGTGTATACTCTATAGCAAAACACGCCACGGGTTCATTAAACGAGAAAATAATAATAAAAAAAAAAATTAACCCAGAAAGGCTTTCATATAAATCTGCCTTTTCACTAATGTAAAAAGAAGAAAAAAAATTCATCCGATTCCATTTGATGTATAGAACTCCGCTTTATAAATCACAACTGCAGCGTTTTATTAAATAATAAACGGTTTTATATTGTACGAATTAATATTTATGAATAAGCTTTCGCAGTAATATAAGCATATTCTCAGCTTTATAAGTACAGGTAACTACTATATTTATCGTTCCTTATAATATTTCAATAAAAACTTGTTCACAAAATTAATTTCATTCAAAAAGAAAACTATCGAAATTATTAGTTTAAAATTCGCATTGACTCCACTCCCGTTTGTTTATAACGACGAATAACGAGTAATGAATGGACAAGTTTTTTCTTCTTCTTATACTCGCCAAACGAGTATATAGGTATAATGTTAAGTAAAAAAAAAAAAAATTAATAAACAATATTCCCCTTAGATATACTTGTTTTTATTTCGCGATCAAATTTTCTTTTATACGCAATTTCGAATGCAAAATAAAATTAATTCTAATCGGCTTTGTCCAAAAAAAAAAAATCCAAATAAATTTCATACGAGCTATTATTATTATTATTAATGAAAATTGTCGTCTCGTATATCCTACCAAATATACTATAATTTTAATTAGCGAAAAATACGCGGACCTCATACAGGCAGATGATACGCATTTTTTTTCTTTTCTTTTTCGAATTAATTAAACTGATTTAATAAACGCGTACAACAATAATAAAAACAGTAACAATTACATTAGATTTTTAACACATATTTTCATAGAGTTTAATATAGTCTCCATTCAAGCGTATCAGATCCAGTAAACGCCAATTACATGCGTATTATTATTATTATTATGTGAAAGCGTAAAACAAATAAAATATACTATTATATTACTTATTATAAGGCTGTGAACTTATAGAAAAAAAAATATACGTAAAAATACTACAGTACATAATATAGGTACATATTTCTTTTAAACGTACAAAATAATATGTTAAAAATAACATTTTTACACGAAATTAAATTATGTACAAAAAGTTTATTTTATTTTTTTTTCATTAAAACATACAAAATTTTTTCTTTTTTTTTTTTTTTTAATCATAATTTTATTGAATACAGTTAATACGAACTCGATACTTTGAAATAAAACAAAATTTGAAATCGTTTTCCAAAATAATCGCGCCGTATAATTTCTTTTTTCCACATTTCCATATGTGTAGGACCTTCTACGCGTAAATTTTTTTTCGCACCGCTCGCGTAACACACTATCTACATTTTGAGATTAAATTTGCTAAAGTAAATTGAACATTTTTTTTTTTTTTTTAAATTTATGTAATTAAAAACACGAGTAAAATTATAGACACCAACGGCAAACTAAACGTTATATACAAAATTCATTACGCTTTTGATCAATCGAAATCGTATTGGAACGATTTGAAAATGTAAAATCGATAAATTCGAGACCTCGACATAATACACGATAAATGTTGTACAACATACTTCCCAATTTCGCGCTACACATTTAGCTTTTCACATATACACTGCATAATGTGTATCGTACTGCAAGTGTATTTTAGGCCCTAAAAGACGATTTATTTCTTATACAGGAAACGTAAACGTTCAACATAAAAAAAAGTCACTGGAACAAATACTAAGCATTATACTACATCGTACCTAAATGGCTATATATCATTGCGACGAGTCGGTAGCGCTCATAGATAGAAATCTAGAGTAATTACTGGGCAGGGCGAGGAGGTTTTTATGCTCATTGTACTCATTGCATTCACTATCAAAGTCCAATACTAAAACTTTAAGATACACACACGTCGTACACGTTTACAACCAAGTTAAAACAAAAAAAAATCATGCAAATTTAACGCATTTATAAAAATATAATACACATACCGCAAGATTGACACCATATAATGGTTCCAAAAATATATATAACAAAAATGAGAAAACCAAAACATTTATAAGAAGGAAACCCCATATTTTATAAAAATTAAGATTTTCTTTTTTTTTTTCAACACAAAAACTAAGTACGAACGTACGATGGATCAAAATATGTCACCTGCACCTTCCTATGCCAAGTATATTATATCTTCTTCCGAGATGTAGTTTGGTGTATCAGAAAGCCGAAAAATTTCTCGTCTAAGGCGGTCTTAATATAATAAGTATAGGTTATTATAAACGTATTTGTGTAAGCTTGTATATTTTAGGCAAATAAAAAGTTTTCAAAATGTTCTTGAATTAAAAACAATTTTTTATTTTTATTTATAGAAAATTGTCCAATTGTGCATCTATCGATTCACTGTCTTAACGTATACAATATAAGATAAGCATATATGTATAACAATCGACTGACACTAGTCATTTGTTGTTTGCCAGTTTATAACAGAAAAACATTTCAACATAATTATAACCAATTTAATGTATTACAACAATATTATGTTATTTCATAAATATCTATCTATATAAAAAAAAAAAAAAAAATTGAATACAAAATTTTTCAGTTCAATTAAAATTATATAAACAAAAATAACTATGAAAAAACAAAATCAATTTGATATTATCACATTTGTATTGTATTATCAATTATAATGTGGAATTTGTACATCATTTTTATCGCCAAACAATATAAAATCGTATAAGAGAAAATATATTTAAACAGAAAATCAATAATAGAACAAAGAGTTTTTACAGTAGAGCGTATTTTATTTTATTTTTATTTTTTTGAAAATAAATAATAGAATGTGTAGGATAGGTAACTAATTATACCAAGAGAACTAATAAATTTCTTATAGGTTACAAATAAAAACATCACCAAAATGAATAACTAAAGGGATTCATTGACTGCAGTGGTCTTAAAAATAAAATAAATTAATATTAATTACTATTTGGGTCAGTACAATACGAATATCGATGATGTATGATTACTCATAATGTACTACACACAACCTGCTCGAATCGAAAACATCGATTGGCAACACGGAATGTGTTAGATGATCGTTACTCTTTATACCTCTCGTCGAATGACAACAAACATCCAATAGCACCAAAATAACCCTAAAATTAATCGAAATTAAATATATTAAATACTTTAATACGTATATGCTTAACCCATGAGAACAAATGTATAAAAATTACCTCGTGTTTCAAAAATATAGCTTTCTGCAAACCGTTTGACCAATAATCCATAGCGTGTGACAATAATTTCATTGATATTGGATTTACTCGCAAGAAATTTCCAACGAAACACACCTGAAACGAAACAAATAAAAACGTTGTCGCTAATTTCATCGTAAAATAATAATTACTCTGTCAATTCTTTCATTCAATGCACACATTCTTGCGATTGACGCTATATTGTTTGTAATTGTAACTAAGGTTGCTCTAGCCAAATCTTCTCTGGAAACCTGAGCTCTTTTTTCCTTGGAGTTCATATGACCAAAACTGTAACAAAAACAAATTTGTTAACACCGACGAATCGCACAACAGTCGCGTGTACGACCTGCTAGCAACCAATTCTCCGGGCAACCCAAATCGACTGTAACTGCCACCGTATATGTCTCGCACCAATTTATCGACTTTCATATTATCACCATTTGCAGCCAGTTCAATGGCCTCATCAAACGTATTACAGCCAGTTAACAAACTACACAATCCCAGAAAAGTACCACCTCCTATACTAAAATAACAACAGAAAATACATTTTTAACCAATACTGTTTAAAATGCGCTTTACGGTTTATTAAATGTTAATTTTAATTACTGTTTGAACTAACCTTGTTCCAGATATTCTCTTATAATTATTTGGACCGTAAACTGCCAAAACGCTAACTCCAGAGCCTATATTAACTACCTAAAAACAATTTTGAAATAATACGGTACAGTAATGACAATTAAACCCAATATAATATGTACAAAATAAATATTTTTTTTTTTTTTTTTCATAATACGTACAATGAATGGATACTTATTATATTGGAATGTGTACTCTCGTGTTGAACACTGTTCATCTTCAGTACATTGTGACCAAAAATAACATTCGTTATTGTTTGACGCTACCGTAAACAACAGTCCACGGATCAAACTGTCCAGTTCATCGCATTTACATAATTTCAGATTTAATTCCTATAAATTGAAAATCATCGAGTATATTATAAAAACATGTTAAAACATTAATATTTTATATTTATATCACGCAAATTTTAATACATTTTTACAGTTTTAAACTTTATTTATTATTTAAACTATACTCGATACCACAATAGAGAGATTTTGTCTTGCGCATGTTGAACAAGCTCTGGTAATCGACAGAACTACGAACTAAATCTCTTTATGCAGCTAAACTTTATCGACAGCGAAGAAACCCTTCTGAGCAGAACTCAGAAATGAGGATTGTTATGGTATGGGGTAGGTACACAAAACCAACAGTTTTTCGTTACTTTATGAATCTCTCTATGGTGGTACTGAGAATACAAAAAAAAATAAAAATCTAACTTTTTTTTTCCGAAATTATATTTCTTTAAAATTTAAACTAAATCTATCTACTCTACAATATAGTATACATATTATGTAAATGTATATTTAAAACATTTTAATATCGACCAATTTAGCGATACATTTTCTCATGGTTTAAAACTAAGAATAATTATAAATTAATAGTTGTACGTATTATCATTGATTATAAATACTAGTATTTATAATCAATGGTATTATCGAACATAAACTAATTATTAAATAATTATATCTATTTTATCTGAAAATCATTAGTGTAGTACTAAAACAAGAATATGCCAATGTCATTTATTGAACACTATTTATAAATTCACAATAAATCGAATAAACTCTTTCAAGGCCAACTAGTAATTTAAAAGCATTTTATCACATATAAAACAGTGATATTTTTCTTGAAAATATTAAGTTCAATTAGGATTTTATTATCCGATTTGTAATCTTTATTAGGTACCTAAATATTAATTAAATACGTATAAGGCATTTAAGAGTTTTTAAAAAAACATTCCTAATTCTTGTGTACGTTAAAATAATGATAAATATTAATTTTTAAATAACTGCCCTGTTTTTTTTTTTTTTTTTTAATATCGGAAAAGAGAAAATTAGTGAAAAAACACTCTACACACATGAACGTTTTTAAAAATAAAATAATAAGAACCTTTTAAAAATTGTTTACGAATATTAAATTTTAAGATGACTATGCGACGTATAAATATTATTACCCGCAATGATTTCGAATAAAAACGAATAACAAACGGAGAAATATTTTAACTCGACATTTTATGAAAGCTTACGTTTTTGAAATTTTCTTCAAATTTGAAAGCTCCGCCGCCAGTAGCACAAACAGTGGACACACTGGACGCCATGCCTTTCTTCTTGGCCAACTCCAAAAAATTTTTCATCTCGCTAGTCGGAAATCTGATAAAATGCAACGTGCCTATCCTGTTGCAAATTTTTACATTGTTCATCTAAAAACACAAACGCATTTTACCTTTAAAAACAATAATTTCAAAGGATTTTTTTTTCAACAAACGTTATTGGGTTTACCTGCAGATGTGTATCTCTGTGTCCGGACTTTCCGTACGCAGAATTTTTCGTCAAATATTTAGTGACGTTAGACAGCAGTTGCGTTTCGTCTTCGGTCTGTTGTTCCGCGATAGCGTCTTTTGGCTCGAAAAACACTAGTTTTGACAGTGTTCCCCCTATGTCCATACCAAACCATGGCATAGCTAAAATTTAACAAAAAAAAATCATATTATTTTAATAAATCGCGGTTTTTTTTTCCTCCGCCCCCCAATTACGCCACCCATTATTATTACGTGTACATACGATTTTCTGCGAGTATTAAATACAATACGCGTTTAATATAAATCGTTTTATTACATTTTATATACATATCAAATAAAACGCGTGTATTTTAACATACACGAGCAATATATAATAAATTGCAGTGTCCTAACAAACATTTCGAATTAAACGGGAATACAGATAGATACACTATAGAAAATACTAAAATAATTTGTAAATCTCGACGTCTAAAAATATTATACACATTTGATGGCGTACGTAATATTGTTGCCCTATAGCAAAAAAAAAACTGGTTTCAACATTTCCGGTAGTACGAAATGTAAACAGATTAATAATAAAACGCGACGCAACACACCGACGACGACGACGACGACGACGACGGAGAGTAATACATACGTAGTAAAAACCTTCAAAGAACTATAAGAATGGGGATATGGTTTATGAAAACACTAGAAGATACATTTTTTATTATTTTTTTTTTTTAAATATACGTTTATATTTTCAAGGTAATCGGCAAATTATATAGTATATAATATAGATAAATAAATATACATAAATAATTACATCGCGTGATTGTATCGATATGTTTTTTTTATATATATATATTTATTGTATCCGGAATTGTAAGGGATTGTCTCCTCTGCACCCTGCGAATAAATTGTTCGATGTTATTTTATGTTAAACGATGGCGGCCCGGAGGAAGTAATGCGCAAGCGGTTCCCTTCCGGTTCGTCGATGTAAAAAAAAAAAAAGTATATAATATATAAAAAAAAAAATGTACCTACCTACGCGAAAAATTTAATTCCATATTAATATTATTATTATTAAGAAATTATACCTGCATTATTCACTGTTGTACTAATCCGTCGAACTAACAGGCAATACATCATCGCATAAATAATATTACAAAAAAAAAAATCAAATTCGACACTTCTTCTTTACCGGACGACATGATAATATTATACCGTTTACGATAAGATTCATATTACGAGCGGTAAATATCATTATTCTCTTGCCGATTTATAACGATATGTATTCACGTTCTAATATTTTTAACCTCTAAAAGTCACAATTTTAAGATTTACCGACACGATTTTACTATGATAAAATTAGATATTATCTATTAGACGGTATCCCTATTTTATACTCCCCCCTAGTAGGTACGAACGAACAGTAGTCGCTGCGATATCGTTTCAGACATAATATCAAATCGATAATTTATTGTACGATTAATAATTAATTATTGTTCAAAATAACCGAATTTCGATTTTTTTTTAAACAGTTCCCTATATAATTTAAAAACTATACTTTATATAATAAAACAGTATTTGCACGTCATAATATAAAACTTGGCACGAACTAAAACATAATATTGTATACACCGAGATGTTTTTTATCAGTGGTAGTAGGTATAGATGATACTGGACTAAAAATGCGTACGATTATCATTTAATTTCGACCCGGTCAAATCGCCAATGAACAATTTATATAAAACGAAGTCTGCTATGTCCGATGACAGAACGCGATACGGTTTTTTTATTTTTCCACTTACTAAAAAGTAATTTCTAGAAAGCCGCGTGTAAAAAATAACATTTTGCTATCGTTTTTTTTTTAAATCTTTTCTTTTTTAAGTAAAAATCTTATCACACGCTCTTGGACGTACGTCCGAAACGGACTATATATTATAACGTAAACGATTGAGTTCAACTCAATACCCTGTAGAAACGTATTGGTGGGGTATGAGGTTACTGTACGCGCGCAATTCATTTATTTTAAATAGGTTTTTTTTTTTTTGGAGGATAACGACAATTTTATACGTATTTTAACGTCGTGAAAAACCGTTATTGCGGCTGTTATTTATTGTAACGTTTACCGCAGTAACAAAAATACAATTTAAGAGAATTAAAACGTTTTACAATTATTTTGTGTCTATATATATATATATGTACCTACCGAAATTATATTTGCGCGTATATAGCGCTCCGCGTAAAAGCGACTTTCCCCAACTTGCTAATAAATCCACTACATCACCATAATATTATGTTGTTCCGTCCTATACACCGACAATAATATTATAAATTAACATCTCACAATGTAAACATAATAATGTGTCACTCTCATACGGTTTTCTCTTTTCGAATGTTTCACCGCCGACCATCGTACAGGTCATATAGGTATCATACGCAGTGCTTGAATTGGAGAGGGGACGGAATACCGCTCCTTTTCTTTTAGCGTATCCCTTCTAAATTTTTCATAACAAGACGGTCAGGACTCTTTTTATACGATTTTATTGAATTAACGAAAAGTAATTAAAACGTCTTTAAATTTTGCTATCAACACCTAAAATAATAATAAGATTTGACGTTGATATTACGAATTCAATAATTTAATTAAAATTAATATAGTGATGGTTAAGGGGGGAGGGGGGGGGGTTCCACGAATTTTCAAGACATTAAAATTTTCAGGAACGTACATTTTTTTTTACACTTTTGCATTCCTCCCTTCTAACTTTTTTCCAAAAAAAAAAAAAAGTGAGTTCAAACTAAAAAACGTTTTTTATACGTTTTTACCTTTTAAATTTTTCGTAATATATAAAACGAGAAAAAAAACTATAAATTAATTGCTTGTAATTAATAGTAATAAAAAAAATTATGTGTATACTATAATAAAGCCAATGTGCATTACAAAATTCAAAAAAAAAAAAAAAAGGTAGCGAGCCGCAGGGGCAGTTGTTGCGATGTCGTATAAAATTAGCCCTTTAAAATTAATATAAAAAAAGCCCATAAAAATTATTCCTTTAATGCTTTTATTAGTTCAACGTCTAATAATTGCTATGAATAACCCAAAATCTGAAGAAATTTTTTTTTACGTATATAAAGTTTGCAGAATTGAACGACATTCGATGTCAATACCCAGCTGGGACCAACCATTATTTTTGGTAGTTTTTTTAAAAATCGGAAAAAAAAACAGTTTTTCTTCCTATTTTCGAGTTGTTCTGAATTACGCGGAAAATTACTACTGAAAAAAAAATGGAAAAACGTTTCTCACATAAAGTACCAACTTGATACAATTTACGAAATCCATCGGAACATTCTTTCTAGTCGAAAATCCGGAACACGGAAAAACGTAGGTACGTCTAACTAAACTCGATTAGTAAATGTATCGACTTTAATATCGAAGATATATATATATTTTTTTTTTTTAATTTAGATGATTCGTTTTTTTTGTATCGTTTATATTATAAAGTTTGATTTCAAATTGGTAATAATAAAATGAACTGACATTTTTCATATATACACTAAACTGTACACTTTTAATTGTATAAGAACGTGAAATTTCTATTAAATTTATTCATATTTACTCTTTAATAATCTTTACAACAGTTTTTAAACAAAATTAATTTGTATTTTTTTTTCTCGAAGTACAAAAAATAACTTTATTTTCCAGAACAGTTTTCTTATAATACGATAAATATATGTCATTGAAATGTAAAAATCCTGTAATACGTATTACTCAGTCCAAAACCTTTTGGCCTAATAGAAGTGTAAATTATTGAGTCTAGGTACTTCTTCTTTATTTCAATTTCAGCACTTATTTCTTTTTTATACATTTTTTTTTATCGCGAAAAAAAAATGTTAACGATTAATATACTGCATTGGGCCATTTTTTTTTTTATACCCTTTATGTTTACACGTATTTTCACATCAAAATAATTGTAATTTAATATGTTTATTTTGGAACTGGGACAATTATTATTTAAAAACAATCGAACAGACAGTACTGTATACGGAATAATCGTTACTTTTAATACACACCGTAGAACAAAAAATAATAATTAATTAGCATAATTCATCGCGAAATATGCATAAACATTCAATGGTAATTATACGAATACAATAAGAATATTTTTTAAAATCATGTCGTTACCTATACAACAACAGAACTCAATAATGAAAAAGTGCACGCTTAACACATAATATAGGATAGCCAATATACAGGTTAGAACCAACTCGAGTACTTACAGGTTATAAAATATTTATAATTAATTAAATTCTTAAAAAAGAATTAACACAAATAATTTAATTTACATTAACTTCAAACGTATTTTTAATAATCGACTCACTTTCATTTTACAAATGTTAACCATTAAATGTTCTAAAATAATATAATCGTGCGTTTTCAATATAGGTACAAAAAAAAACAACACAATATTATATTAAATCCCTATAAAGTCGTCAGTGTTTTGTAAACCTATATAATACTGTAATACCAACGTCTTATAAAAGACACATAATTTTAACAAAATTATGTTTTCAAAACACTTAAATTTCCGAATTCAAATAATTAAAATACTGTTAAACGATATTCTTATATTCGCGAAATAACGAGGTAAAACGAAGAGTAACTTTTTTTTTTTAATATAACCCATTCAAAAAAACACGCACATAAACGATTAATACTGTCGTCTAGTTAAAACAATTTTAATTACAAACACGTTTTTCATCTTTAATATAAAATAACATCATTAGTTTGTCCAACTTTCAATTTTCAAACAACAGTGATATATGTTAAATATTTTTATCCGTTTAAATTAAAAGGAATTCTTTCAAATATACACAAACTAAGTGTAATTACGTAAAAAAAAAAAAACAGTAAAAAATGTCCGAAAAATTAAAAAAAAATTAGTAATCCATTTCGTCGAGAAAAAAAAACTGCAAATATGTAAATCCGTTACTTCTCTCATTATAATATCTAGATTTTGTTGTAATAGCGTTTCCGGTTTCGATACCCGATCGCTTTCAAATTTAATATTTTTATGTACATATAATATATTCGTCCCTACGTCATAAATAGTTATCCGGTTTTTTTTTTTTTGTACGTTTCGTAATTGTTAACGGTTATGCTTCGTTTATAAATACCGGTGGCGGGTGATATTGTTGGGCAGGTATTGAAAACTAATTTATTCGTAGCGTGTATAAGAATAATCTAAAGATTACGTACGAAATTACATACTAAAACCATTGATTACATATACATAAATATATTTAATCAATGCTGAAACTCAAAACTGTATGTTCTTCACTTACTTTTTGAGTAACATCCAAAAATATTCTATCGCGGTGTAGGTATTGGAACTCGTTTTTATCAGAAACACTACACATTACACGCACGTACACACGTAAAGACGTTTAACTTTCTCTAAACGAATTCGACCGATCGTCATTAACAACAGCACTAAACGACAGTAGTTATTTTCAATGTTTCCGCATTTTTTTATGAACACAAAAATTAATGTTAGTTTTAAATTTAAAAAAATACTATATTAGGCGAGAAATTAAAACAATTCTTCGGATATTATTATAAATAATATTTGGACTGTAAATGTTTAGGTTTTCGCGACCGTTTCGCACGTTTTAAATTGATTATAGTTTTATAAAATAACTAAAGATATTATTATTACTAAAATTATAGGCGAATTGAAGCTATTAAAAACATTATATTTCGTACGAATAAATATTTAATAATACTTTCCGCGTGTATTCTATAAACGTGTATATATGAAATATAAAAACACGTTCCTATTAATACTATCTACAACCTATATCGTACATTTTTTTCCAGAAAAAAAAACGGACTACTTACGTGGAACTATACCATTAAAATGGTTTTTTCGCACTTTGCTATTGATTAGGTTATTCGATATCAGTGTAATATGGCTCTGTTCCATCATTTGCAAAGCTGAACATTCTTTGCAAGTATAAGGGCCCATGATTAATACCTGAAGGAAAATATGATAAAAAACAAACAAAAAACAAAATAATAATAATAATAATAATAAATGAAAAGTAAAATTACGCCATATTAAAATTATCCGTATTTAAAACACATTTAATGTAAATACACATAGACACGGTAATAGACACTGTAACTGTCTTATTCCTATCACAGGACTGCAGGCTTACGGCAGGCAACTATAAAATATAATGGTCAAGATCCGATCAAGTCCATTAGCAGAGAGGGGGAATGTGCGTGTGAAAGACAACGAATTAGTTTATTACCATATACACACACACGTAAATAAGAATGTAAAGGAGAAATTATTGTGCAAAACAATGTATATATATATATATATATATATATATATATACACACGACTACAATGTTCAAAATTCAATTCTATTCATTATAAGTATTCGCTTTGATAAAAAAAAAAATTATTACAATTCGTAAGTAAAACGTAAGAGCGATATTAACCGCATGAAATACATTTATTTTAATTTAATAAATATTACTAATATGTAATAAAAAAACAAAAAGAATCATTTAATTTCGAAAAAAATTTAATTAGCCGATATCGTGACTGTAAAAATATAATATTAAAAAACGTAGCTAATTAATATTTTGTATTTTATTACTAAAAAGTAACGTCAATTAGACTTAAATTAAAAGCTAACTCATTCATACACGCAATGTTGATAAAGGCGTGATGTAATGCGCGGTGTCTATATATATATATATATATATATATATATGAAACAGACAACAACTATTATATATATAATTATAGGTACTTACACAGTTACGCGTCATTTATAATTTTACTTTTTAATTCGGAGTAAATTAATTTATTGCATAGTATTAAATTAAGAACATTTTAATATGACTGTTCTTTTGTTATCGTTTTTTCCCAGTATATACCATATAATTTTAAAGTAAAATCAAAAACCAAGGCATTGGGGGGTAGAGAGGAATCAACACTACACAGATAATAAAATATATTCTCGCGTTTTTTTTTTTTTTTTTTTAATTGTATTAACAAATCGATTTATTTAAACTTGCACAACAAAAAACTATGTCTGTATATTAAAATATTACGTAAAGGTTATGACAGATAAATACAACAACACATTATAATATTATGTAAACGCGTCTTTTTATAATCAACTTGGAAATAAGTAAATATTTATTATTTAAACGAAATTAATCAATGTTTATTAATAGGTATTATTACAGATACGTATACTAATTAAATACATTTATTTTTAAATTGGAGAATAATACGATTTTTTTTTTAAAAGTTTCACGTACTTAATTAAAACCTTTTATAATAACTGTGAGAAATTGAGATAATACATTAACACGCATGCACAACCTGTTTGAAGGAAAAGAGAGTGACCTTCATGACGTCAGCACATTATTTTCTATTAGGACTATGAACTTGGGAACTTAAACGTAATTTATGGAAATTATTTTTTTTTTTTTAGGTAAACCTTTAATGTTTAAATATAATATTTGTTATCATTTCACGTGATTCAGGGGTTAAATTTATAGCAGAAATATTTAAACGCTCTGCGCGTAAATGATTAAACGAATTATGAAACTTATAATGTTAATTATAATAAAATTATTAATATAATTTATAAAACCTAATTATGCGAAATGCGAATACATACGTATGTTTTAATAGCAATTTAATGATTGTTGACATTTATCTATTTCAATTAGTAAATAACAATTTGTAGAAGCGCATCAATGAAGAAATATAAAATTATAAGAAGTGTAAAGTAAAAAGATGTAATACATAGGAAGAACTACGTAAGATACGTTATTTATAAAAATATAACAGTTATATAATAAAATTGAGTTTAAGCAAATTGTTTTGTAATAGAAAAAAATATTAAATATTTTTCGCGGGACAAACCCAATAAAATAAGTGAAAATGGTATAAAAAGCAATATATACGATTAATATATGATTAAGAAAAGGAAAATTATTGTTTCTAAAGAATTTTTAACTGGCAACGAATAAAAATTAATGTACTTATTATTTTTATTCAAATAAATAATTGGAATTAAATAAAATATTATTTATAATAATAAACATAATAAAACTCACTACTTTTTCACTCGATTTCCTTATATACTTCCAAGAAACTCAAATTAAAAACAATTATTTTTGACCACACTGAACACGAATAAAATAAATTACTCGAAAAAACATTCTTCAAACACGACCTTACGTCAACACAGACCCATTCAACTGATAATGTCTGTATTAGTCTTTGCAAACTACTTTTAAATGAGCTATACCATCGACACGATTATCGATAATAACTATCGATATAAAAAATATATCCAACGAACATTATATCGATGTTTAAAGATTAACTTAAACATCGATTACAAAATTTCAATACGTTTAGAAAAGTAAAAACGTTTCTGGTGATGAGCATTCTCGTTTCACATTTCCCCCTTTTCGAAAGGTTATTTAATAAATTATTATTTCAGATTTGTAATTATTGAAAAATCGTTGAAAACCACTATAAGTGAATTGTATATAAATTATATAATTCTTTTCGCGGTTTATTTAGGTATTTTTTTTCATTTCTTTTTTACAAACTACAGGAAAGAAAAAAATCGAAAAATGACTGCTGTATAAAATATCAAACACATTCAATTTACCGACTAATCATCGGTTTTACTCGAAAAAACGTTTGTCAACTAAAATAAAACCCGTCATTGTAGAATCAATATATTGTTTATTATTGGAAAATTAATGATTTACTCAAAACAATCTGTGTTATTTGTCTTTAATTATTACATCATCATCGAATATCAAAATGAATATATTATAATACTAACCGACTTTAACATTTTTAAAAAACCACATACTTTCCTAGCTTACACTTGAAACTATTTTTTTTTTAAGCTTATAGTATTATAGATAAATATGGTAAACATAATCGTTTACCAGCTAATAAATATAATCTTTTTTATTTACTACTAATCCTAATATAGTGTAATTTAATAGTACCAAGTTGGACTTAATGAAAAAAACTATTAATACACATTAGAAAAACAATACAGGAATTGCTTCCGCCAAAACAAAAGTTGAAAAGTATCAAAATTAATTGGAAACTAACAAAAATTAAAAACAATTTCTTCTTCGAAGTCATTGATTACACAAATTAATTTCCAATTCGAAAACACGTAATATGTACACATTAGTTCGAACACAATAACAATATATTTTATTTTTATTGAACCAAATAAAACCACATTTAATCACACAAATAAATAATTAGAACTATGTTTTGCTAATATTATAGTACAGAAAACGCTCATTTAATAAAAGGTTTTTTTTTTTGGAAAATTGTATAATCTATGTTTTTTATGAGACGTAGCGTTAAGTGTAATAAAACAAGATACATGTAAAAAATAATTATTAATATACAAATTTTTAAATAATTTATTATTTACGTACAAAATTGTCGCTTTAAAGCGAACATTTTACAATAGGTATTCTATCGTTATCAACAATTTTTTTTTTTATAAAATTAATTTGTTAATATATCAGTAATAATATGTGACGTACAAGGAAATAGCATAATAGCTATCCCATTTGTACAAATTTTAGACTTCTTGAAGTATATAAGTTAGTATTTTTTTTTCAAAATTATTTAATGTTTTTATTTTTTTTTTTTTTTAGATAAAAACAATTTTTCATCAAACGTTAATATAAACAAGTATAGACCATCCTTAATATACATTTGTATATGGCCTAATATAATTTATAATAATTTTAGTAGCCAAAAAATTACAATCTATACAGCTATATCAACTACGTAGCAAACAAGCGTCACAACTATATAATTGTTAGGTACGACTCGAGTCTGGATCGAATTGTATGCGTGAAAACACGATATATCTATAATAAATACTGTAATTTGGTGTTCAATTTTTAAACGTTTCATTATAAGTGCTTTTGACCTTGGAAAATGCAGGTTTTGTCATATATAAAAATTAAAAAAAAACTTGATTTCTCAAATGTAAATATGTAATTAAATTTTAACTACAAGTCGAACAAAATGACGTATACTTATTATAATATAGAGATACGCGTACGAAGCATACAAGTATGTGCCAAAACAACTACCGAATAATAAACGCGATTACAAAAGTCAAATAATATTTTATTATTATACTGCGCCATCGCAAAATACAAGTTTTTACACATATAATTCGATTAATTTAAAACGAATCTATCATAAACACCAACAGCGATTTTTCACAATGCATTCTACAATTATACCAAAAGAATAACAATAATAATAATATACGTTTCATTATTCTGTTCCCATAATACACAGGCTACACTTCTCTAACACTGACGTCACTGGAAGTTCATTATCATTATGAAAAAAACCAACATCGGTTACAGTCTATAGACGTTAATATTCTAATTTATGAATACATTTAAAATATAAATTAACAAACACAAAGCCGTACGCAAACCTGCGAAACGCGTAATTTAAATACACCTATACTTAAAAAGAATAAGCGTTATTTTCATTACTAAAATTTAAACGAATCTTTAATTTTTATTTTTATATGATTTCAATACGGAATAACTTGTGGTTTTAAACGAAAAAAAAATTTAGTATACGCATATACGCATAATTAATGTTTTACGATAAAATAATAAACTAAAATCGTTACGTTTTAGCGAGTTATAGAATAACACATAATTTGTAAACGTTAGCTATCCGTTAGCTATATTATATTCTTAATATATAAAACCGCGATATGCAATTTAATAATAAATTCGGAACACTCTGCGCACATTTAATAATATTTATAATTGTCAAGATTAACCGTAACAATCAATATATATTTTATCAATTTAAATAACCTATAGGTACTATATTATATAAATTCACTGACAATCAAAATATATAACGATAAAATTTGTCAATCTGTTTTAATTATACAAAAATACGTATTACAGTTATTTATAAAATACTTTGAGTGTGTTTTCAATATTATTTTGTATTAATTTCATATACATATATATAGGTACGTATAAATGTATAATTCAACAGCCTTATAGAAATGTAATACCTGCAGGCTTTCCACCAGAAAATCAAATAAATAATTCAACGTATATATAATAGCAATTATTATTATTATTATATTATAATAATATAATAGCGACAAATCTAGTGTGACATCATCGGGTTCATTGTCACTAGACAGATACGAAATATGCTAAAACACTTTGAATCCTTAAGAAAACAAAAAGTATTTTGTCGCGTACAAGAGAATATATTATAAACATCGTTAACCGTATATATACGAAGCACAAGAATGAAAACGATTTTCTAATTTAGATAATGTGGCCCCACATGTTTTACATCGCCTATACTCAGGGCCAGACTCAGAAATCGTCCGCCCCCTAGGCATTATCAAATAAGCACCCCGTTCTAAAACGGACGACGATTATCGAGTCGTTACCGGCGTTATTCGTGTTGAAAATAAAATAATTATAAGCCTACACGCGATTTCACGAGTGTCTACAGAGACTATTCTGGTATTGGAAATTGACGTTCTAACGATTTATTAGAATAATACAAAAAATTTAATCCATTTTAAATACATTTCACAAAAATTTTAGTCTTCTCTTTATGAATAATGATGAAATAAAAAAAATTTGCGACCTAAGCCCGGGGACCTATATGTGACCTATACGCGAAAATTCGCTTCTCCCTATATACGCATTAGTTATTATATAACATTTATATTCTCGACAATATTAAAAAACATCGTGTTTTGACACTAAAAAATACTATTATATTAGCTATTTTATAATTAATACTGATACATATCGGTTCTGTTTCGATCGAAAATAATTATAAATACAACATTACACAACCGATTTTAATACAGGACATCAAACAAGTTGTACGTAGAAACACAAATGAATAGAGAATTAATTGTTAATGTAAATGTACATTTACTACATATTATAGTACCATTTTTATTCTCATCGACTTTTTTTTTTTTTTTTAAATCAAAATTATAATCTTATTTTCACGAGTCTTTTAATTAGTTTAATAAGTAAGTATCCTATTAAATTATAAAATATGAGATAAGAATAATTTCACATATTATAGATACGTAGTCATTCTGACTTTATTTTTTTTTAATTTTCCTTATATTATCTGCTAAAAATCTTGTTTATCGAGTAAATAAACAAAGATATTTTTACATTAATTAAGAAAATATTTTAAATGGGGTAAGTACTACGTACCACTTGTATTAGTACGGTTTTTCGAGTTTCTGAATCTAAGACATGTGTAAACCTGTTACCAACATTATCTGGATAATATAACAACATAAGCATATGTATTACTTACAGCCTTGCCAAACAAAATCTGCATACTTTATTATTATTATTATTATTATTATTATTAAAAACTTTGTAGAAATAATTATTATAGATGCATCTATTTTAATCAGACAGTCAATTGATTTTCTTTTTTTTTTAATTAATTATAACAACAATTTATTAATTATTCTTGTTATTATTTGCAATTATATTTTCTACATTATTTACAAATATATTCACAGCCACAACATATTATTTCCATTTCATCAAATACCGAACCAACTTGTGTTAGTTCACAGTTCATAATATATCGTATCAAAAGAAGGAAAACTCCTTATTCATCCATCTAACTTGTTCTTCAGATATATTGAGATGTCGACTTTTATTTCTTACAAAATAAATGAAACTTTCAACGCGGGACCTAATACGAGCTAAACGACCACATTCCAAGCGAACAGAACGTCTTGGCGTAATTTAATTTCGTAACTGTATTGCGTGTTTTTAGGTCTATCAGTTGGGCGCCGAATATTCTGTTGTAAAAAAAAAACGTCACCTCGTCTTTGCAACGCACGTCTCCGGATCAATCGGATGCACTCCGACAGTCGGATGATTCATATATAGCCGCCGCTGTAACACTGATCCCTCTCTATCTAAAGAAATATGTGTGTGATTCTGTATTCTTGTATTAGTTTCACTTCGTCTACTTAATAATTATCTATTTCTATCTTGAATATCATTTATCTGACATTATGACTGCGACACACTTACAGGTCGTGTCTAATTGGCCGCCTGACTAGGACGAATTTGTCTTTCAACACTACGTTTATTGTTTACAGCCGAAATGCCGAACGATGCCTTTTCGTCCCAGCCATATTTCTGTCTAAAGAATAGTAACCAACACACCAAAATAAACTACAAACATAGGATACCGGTGTATAATATTGTATACAACCATTATCTGTGAGTATCTTCTATTTAAATCAAGATAATGGATAACACAGTGTACTCGGTGAATCCTGCAGCCCGACGAATCCACTGAAGTAATACTCTCCTCTGTTAATTCGGTAGAATACTTCTCGAGTTATTAACGCCCGAACGGACAGACACATGGACAGACAGAGGTCGCGTTTTATACATATAGAGAAAAATACGTCAGACGATGTTACTAGATTGAATTCAATTATAATAATACGTAATGTTATTGAGTTAATATATAAATAAAATATTGCACAATGTAGTTTTCTCAGAGTGTTATAATCGTAACGATTAGACGAAAAAATATTTGCAAAAAAAAAAAACAGTGAAAAAAAATTACATTATTTATTTTATAAATCTATCTCGTATATCTCTCTGCTGTTTCTTACAACGCGTGGCATACTTTCATTTGTAAAGACAATTACATAATAATATTCATTCATTTATGCTCGAATCTCATTTGATACGGTACAAATTTATAGAACAACCGTACCGTATTCTCATATATTATAATAAATTATTATTATTTTTTTTAAATATGACCTCCAAAACATCCGATCCAATACACATCAAAGCTAAGGCGTGACTACGTGCGCGTTGTTATCATATCGTACCTCTACTTTTCGCAGTAACATCGCAATAGTTTCAAACAATTACTATATGTTATTATAATGATCAATACACTGTAATGCGTATAACGTCATATATTATAAATATTATAGAATTCTTATTTTACAGCGAATTCTCAAAAGAAGTCTGAACGTGTAGAGGCCGATATAAACGCCGCATAACTTATTTTAATTAGATTTTTTACGTACAATAAATATTTTATAAGCGTGAAATACGCCAAGTCGCTAAACTCGTGTGGCTGATTCTACTGCACGTAACGTTTCAGTGAATCGAGAAATATTTTCCACTCGTGGAACATAACAAACGAGTTTCAAATAAGCGAAAAAAAAAATCAGCAATATCAAAACAAATCTCATTCTATCCGGTTTCACGTCGTATGTTAATTTTTTTTTTTTAAATAAAAATGTTATTTTACGATTGTGATCAACGCTGAAGATAATTAACTATATTCGATGTCGTAATAGTGACTTTTACGCCAAGCAGCAGCCAGTTAAAAAAAAAAAAAATTGCACGACGTTTTTAATATAATTTTAACAACACGCCAAAAAGTGCCCCCCTAAACCGCGTTATAACGTTTTGTATTTCAATGTTGGTATAAACGATACAAAAAAAAAAAAAAAAGGAAAATTTAGCGTATTTCTTTTCCTGCTTGACACTTCCAGTTAAACAATTTTATTATTTTTAACTACTCGTTATATTACAGCGCGGCAATATATTCAAACAGTAGGTATAGGACGCAACTGATGCTGCTGATTCACCAACGCGGGTAATGTTTACTAAATTCCTATAATAATAAAGTTCTCCTATCATTTGCATATTAATATTGAGAACAACGAACAATTTTATAATTCTCTACGCCTTATAGCCCGCCCCGTTTTCCATAAACACACATTATAAACACTGTTTAATTGACTTGAAAGTCGAACAGTTGCGCGCAATAATGTCCGACGGGGTCTCTTTCTGCCGCGCACGAATTCACACGGATTATTTCCAGTGTTACTGAAATAAAATTATATTGACTTTAATTCTGTTTATTGCTATCGTTTTAAATATCGATTTGAATTAATCATTATTGAGTTCGTAACGTTTGTTTAATTTTTTTTTAGGAAATATTACAACAATTACGCGCGACTGTACAGACCTCGTTGCCACTCGCAGCAAAAAAAAAAATGTAAACCGTTAACAGCCAATTTGGTTGAGCAATATTTTATTTTAATTTTCGTCCCGTACCGAGCAGTACAGAAAAAACCTGCTGCAAACTTATCGCGTTGGTAAAATTATTATCATTAGGCGTTTATTCAAACACAATAATACGCCTAATTATTTCGTAATAATAATTGTACAATATGTGTAACGCGTCGAAAAAGGCCTCGTATTCCGTTATATGTTGTTACAATAAATACGTTTTTGCTTCGGCACCATTTAAGTCTTTCAATAATATACATTTAAATTATTTCAACGTGTTTTCATTAATGAAAATGTAGCTACCAACTTTTACAACTTCAATATTATCTATACGATGACGGTGAAACTTGACTTTTAAAAATATCACATTAATAGTAGGTACCTATAGTTATCATAATAAAAGAATTCGATTATTGATCGTATGTAAATATTATAGAACTTATAAAAAATTATTTATAGAAAAGAACAAAAAAAAACTGATAACCTTTCAATCATTCGGCATTATAAATGTGTTTAAATAATATAGAGATTTATCGTTGATAATAATAATTTAACCCAAGTGCAAGTATATTATACTTACGAGTTATAAAGTATAATGATATATTAAAACGGTTATTTACAAAATAACAGAACGTACACAAAAGCAACACATTAAAATTATTAAAATTACATTAAATTGTTATTACTTAAAATAATTCTCGAGTTTCATTAAGTCGAGTTAGTTGAACAAATATTTCGACGTTGTAAGTGAAATATTAATTAAATGTCTCGTACATTCGCTCTTAACGATATTTTATTCATTATTTATAATAAAGAATATTAGGTGAGGTATTTTAGAAAGCAATAATAACAAAATAATAACGTTACACAACTTTCATTAACACTATATTGAATCATTCAGTAAAAATTCTGAAAACGAGAACGAATTTAAAACGTGGATATTTTATACGATATATTATATTACACGCACATAAGAAATGCTGCGATACAGTACACAATCTTGAATCTACCGTCATAGTTTTCGAATGCAACATCAAATAGCCAATACGACTGTTAACAAAAATGAATGATTTATAGAATTTAAAAAATATACAAATATTTTTTTTTTTAAATTAGTAAAACTACTTACAATTAATATTTTTCACGTTCTCCCATAATTTTAAAAGCATTTTCAAACGATGCGAAACGTCGCGCAATAACCATCGACAAAGAAATACGTCTATGAAAAGTCGAATTATACAGTAACGAACGCACCGTAATGGTTAATATTATTATAGTAGCACGTATAACTTTATACAACATTATAGCCTATGCCCTACAGATAAGTAGTAGCCAACAAAAACCTGGCCACACTAACCATCAATGAAGGTATATGTACGATATACATTTATGGATAGTTAATATTTTAATAACTAGTAGATATTAAAATAACATTCACGAGTCGTTTACATTTTTCCGACAGATAAAATACAAGTATTTAGTACCATGACCATAATATAACGACCTAGTACCCAAGTAGTTTACAATATTATTAATTTTATATTTCGATCACAGAACTGAAATAAAAACAGTTCGGTAACCGTTCTAACAAAAAACAATGAACATTCACAACATTTCGTATTTACATTTTAATTTTCAATATAACTCGGTTTTGTAGTATCGTGTACGACTGATCACGGCCTAAGATCAAGCACAATTTATACGGCCGATCGCACTGGTAAAACTCACGATTTAAACTCAATATTTGATTATGACTTATGACGGATTAACCTATCATTTATCAATATTATAACAAAATGTTTAACTGTTTAATTAATTGATTTTGTGCCAAAAGAAAGAAAAAACGATCACGATGATGGGTGGAGGGATGCAATGGATTTATATTTTACAATCCTACCGTCCATCTGTCCGTAACTACGTTCGTAGAAGTATAGAAGAACAAATTAATTTGCCAGGCAATTCAACCGAAGGAAACAATACAATATTAATTTGTTTTTATTGTAAAATCTTTAAGACGATTAAAGCTTTTTTTGAACGTGTTCCGAGTAATTTCTAAAAATTAATAACAAATAATAACCAGATTCCAATTTGGACTTTTAATACGCATTATCACGCGTGCGTTATCACCATAGCGTGTATATCAAACAGCAGTGCGCGTGCGTTAAAAAAAAAAAAAATTTGAAAATCTTCAAAATACTATTACTTCGAAACTTAATGCGACGACCAGAAAATTCCGATTTTCAAGTCACACTGAATTCAGCGGGCCGAACTACGAAATTCGCGAGTGTGTAAACAAGAATTACGTTTAAGTCAAAAGTACTACCGATTGAAATTAATTTCTTTTTAACATATGATTTTTTTCTTTCTATTTATTTGTAATAATGTTAACAAGAAATGTTTATCTGAAATAATGTAAATCAGGCGAGTACAAGTCATAACTGTGTTTTTGTTAATAATCGCTTCCTGCTGTAAAGCTATGTCATGAAAATCAATTATTATTTATATACACTACACTTGGTGATACAGAAGCCGAGCAGTGATTAATGACAAAGCTGCGCACGGATGCGTATGCACAACTATAGTTAAAAACGAAGAAAACGTCATCGGAGAAACTCGTATATAAGTAAGTATATTATAAGGTCCAATTAAGTACTTTGTGTTATTATTTTGATCTTTGTATAAAAGACTCGCAAAAGTAATTTCAATCATTAAATTATATTTAAGCTCTCAATGAATAATTTTAATAATATATTAGTAAACGTATTTTGGACACCCGCCCAAAAAACTTGTCCAGTGAAGCTCATTGCCTTCTCGAAAAAATTAATAACAATAATAAATTTAACGCAGTCATTACTTTAGACTTCTTAGATACTCTATTCGATTACTTTTATAATCGTACCGTAACGATAAGCAAGAGTTATGAATAATTACAACTTTGTGACGCATACATATCTATCTTTGAAATTCGTGCATTTGTATTTAATTAGCTACCAATACAGATTCCAGCAACACTGTTAATATATCTTCTTAATTTGTATTATTTATATTAAAGTACTTTGTAAATATCGTATTATGGATAAGCACTATACTTATGCGGCGTCTACGTGTTAAACACTGACATTATTTTATTTTTATGTATGTAAATTTCTTAATAAACTAGAGAATTTTCAATGCTGAATCCTTTCATTTACGATAAATAAGTGTATATTTTATAATTATTTTCACTCGAAACTAATAGGTAGGTTTAAAAAAAAAAAAAAATTACAAATAACAAAAGTTTCCGATTTTGTACACTACTAAAAACATAAATATGTTAACATTTCTACTCACCATGCCTTTCTGTTACGTCCATCAGAAAGTAAACACACGGATTTCGGATACGAAACGTGAAATTTATTCGTTGTTTTCAGGTATTATGTGCTTAGCCAGCGCCTGACAGTAACTCACGTGAAATAACAACGTTGACTCAACAAAAATAAAAATAAAATATTGCAAAATAATCCATATTTCGTCCCAAAAAAAAAAAACCGTATGACAAAAATTTATTGAGGTCTCGAGGACCTTTATCTTATCTTTTGCAAGTAGATAAAAGTGCGTCGTGATAAGAAGTGATAACGTGTTTTGTCCACGTAAAGGGTGTCCCCGATAAAGTTCTTATAACGTGTGCCGACTCATCGAATTCCCTCTTCAGTCTTACCATCTATACAATTATCCTCGTCGCTCGTATCAACTTGCAGCGTTTGACCAATGTGCCTCGCTCAAAAGTCAAAATTCCAATTTCAAATTTGCGACGCGCGTTCTTTTTTTCTTTGATCCGTACCATAGACATATAAATATTTATTGTATTTATATGTCTATGATCCGTACGCATGATTTAAGGTAGATCCATATATGTCTATGGGCAGATATGTCTTAATCCGTGTCACGCACAGTGTTTTTATCGCAATATTCATGTTATTCGGTTATTTAATCGTTCGTAAACTGCCACAAAGATGGCGCATGCTCCATCTTCATTTGCAATCAAAAAATACTACACTATACCGTGTGCCATGACGAATAATCTTATTTATCATACCGTGTGCCATTTCCTTTGTCTTTGTACTCGATGGCATCACGATGATTTCGCCACGTTCATCGTTCCGTGGAAGGTTGCGTTGTACTTTGGCAAAAAAATCTCCGGTAAAGAAGTCAACATAGCGATTAGGAGAACGACGTTCTTTACGATCACCGATGATTTCTCTCCTACAACCACGAACAAAAGCGTTTCGGTTTGTTAAAAACGTCATTTACTACAAACCAAGACTTTAATGATCGTAATTTGAAATGTTTACGGCACAGAATAATTGTAATTCCTGTGCGTAGAATATACACTATATATTTGAGTACCTATCCGTGTAAACCTTGAGGAAACCCATAAAGTAGAATGGAATTACAATATTGCTGGACAAAGTATTTTGAAATAACACCGTACCACGGATTAGATGAATTAGATTCATCTAATCTGTGACCGTACCTTATCTGACCGTAGTGATAATTTTATCAGCGTAATCAGCAGCTTATCACAATGAAAACACTGAACAGAAAGATACGATTTGTAACGACCACGATCTGTTATTTGTTTGAAGAAGTGATAAAAATTGTTTTACTATCCTAAATTATTGTTCGTGAATCGGGAGTTATGAAATATTTAAATAATTATTGGTAACTATCGGACCAAAGTTTAACTGGATTAAAGTATTATAAATAATGTCGTTTAACTGAAAATTATCTGAAACCGTCGAATTTTAATGTGAATTCTGTTAAGCGCTTATAAAAAAAAAAAAAAAAGTGGCCATTTCGTCAAGAAACCATGTCGAATCAAAAATGGTTAGAAGGTCTGTCCGATGGACGTATTACAGTGTTGATGGCGCCATTCAAAAATCGAGAAGTAAATGAAGTGAATTATGACAGTAAAATGAAATTTTGGAAAAACGCCATAATAACGGAATGTAGTCGAAGATATCGTTGTTTATTTTCTGTCAATGAATTAAAGACATGGTTCGTATACAAAGGACGATCACCGTTATGTCTACTGACCGTTGTCGAAAATATGTTTGGGTAAATTTTATAATAAATTAAAATTAATTATATCATCTCATTTTTAGGAGAGCACTTAACTAAACAGTATTTAAAAATTTACTCATCCCTAACATTTTTCCTTTTTAAAATATTTTTATGATACCTAGCCTGTTAATAACTATAAACTACCATATAATATTTCGTAGGCTACGTTTTTACGATACAATTATATAAATAATAATTTTAAGTTATTTTTTTAGAATTTGAATACCTAACTTGTTATAAAAATATTAAATTCAAAACATTAGAAATATAATTGTATGTTTTTTATATTGAAAATTTTCAATAAAACTCAAATCGAATCGTAAATTCTAATGTTAATTTGACCTTCTATTAGAATCATTATTTACTAGGCAGTTGAATCAATTATATTTTTTCACAATACTTTTCCAATTTTATTTGACTTCTAATGACCTATATATAATTTTACCAAGTATA
The DNA here is from genome assembly GCA_032441835.1 of Slavum lentiscoides. NCBI lineage: Eukaryota > Metazoa > Arthropoda > Insecta > Hemiptera > Aphididae > Slavum > Slavum lentiscoides. Next base: position 7,608,423 of record CM063707.1, on the reverse strand, counting down.
ATTTATCGGTATAACTTATAAGTAGTTTGTACGTAGGTCGTTTGGTTTTGTGAGTTCAATTCTACTGACATTCCAAGAAAAATATAATTAAAAAATACATTAGGTATGTAATTGCTTTAAAAATTAAATTACAATATATTTTTTACAATTTTTAATTAATGTAAAGTAAATGTTTTGTGGAATCATGACCAATTCGTATTAACTATACGTTGAAGAGAATTATTGCTTTAGCCAAATCGTACTAGCTATTGTGGATATTGACTGGACAGTGATAATTACTCTAACTGATGTCGTCTTTATATATGTGTAATGGCTAGTGATTATACATAATCACCATGACCGTATAAATATTATTTACCGTACTCTTATAATTATTTATTTAATATCGAAATTTTTATTTTATTTAAAAATGATAAAACGTTTTCAAAACTAGTTAAAAGTTCGCATGAAGTATCATATACCTACACAAAATATTAGAATTAAGTATTATTGCACCAATACAATAATAAGGATATTGTATCATTTATAATTACATAATTTTTTTTTTTTCAGAGAAGGCATTATCAAATCTCGTTCTGATTTTGAACAGATGACATGTCAGAATAACAGTAATTGGTCATCTTGGGCAGTAAACACTTTGGTTAAAAGTCCACTTTCGTGGTCTGTGGGTAAGATAAAAGAATCAATTTTATCACCGACTATTGCTATTGATGAAAAATCTGAATATGTAATTTTACATTTAATCGAGGTAAATTTTATACATTTTCTCGTCAGATTTATAAAAATTTTTTTAAATTATTTTGTTATTCGAAGGATCAAGCTAATGAATTATTCAGCACAATATCTATAAATGACCAATCGCAAATACTTTTCATGGATGATATACAAAAACGTCTTTGTAATATGTGGAATAATGAAATTTCAATGACTACTACTAAATGTATAGTACACTCTTTAGAAATACGTAATAAAGTTTTTGTAGAACATGGTGAGCATTTAGTAGCCAATAAAACATTGGTGAAGGTTGCAAGTCGTGGAAAAGATGTTGAACCCATATCGGAATTAGAAAAAAACTTTTTTAAATTAAAAGAAACCGAAAAAATATTAATTGGTGAAATAAGCAATATGGATGTCGAAAAAGAATCTCTAATCAGCGAAGCCAAAATGTATATAGCTAAAAATATGAAGCCTATTGTAAGTCAATAGAGATAATTTGTAATATAAAATATTAAAAAATGACAATTTTAGGCACTAACGTACCTCCGGAAAAAGAAAGAAGTTGAAAAACGAATAGAAAAACAATTGAAGTCTCTTGATAATGTACAAGCCTTAATTTCAAGAATAGAAGAATCCAAATATAATTCTGAAGTAAAAATAATGAACCAAATTAATTATTATTTACAGGCATTTTATTCCTCTACATATAATTTTAAGGTTTAAATTATAATTCTACAGGTTTTGAAATCATATGCTCATGGACTTGCAGCTTTAAAACTTACTGCTAAGGATACTGGTCTCACGATTGATAACGTTGATGACACAATGGCAGAATTATCAGATGTAATTAATAACAATAATAAATATTTTGATTTTAAATACATTATAATTACTTTTATTTTAGGTTATAAATGAACACAAAGATATGCAATCGGCAATGAGTAGTTTAGTTGACGTTAAACATAATGAACAAGAGTTGGAAGACGAACTTGCCGATCTCTTGAGTAAGGATGAACAAAACATACCAAGTAAAGAAAAACATCCTATTCCAGGTATTATTTTAATTGCGTATAATTTATTTACAGTAGTAACGATTAAAAACCTATTTATTCCTTTAGACTTCCCAAATGTACCAGACAACAGCTTGGAAGGTGAAGAACTGGATCTCGATCGAAGATTCCAATTATTAAGAGAACACTAAAATTATTTAATTTAAAAAAAAAAAATCAAAATTAAATATAATTATGGTGTTTATTAATTATATTTCATAGGACAAACTGCTATTGATATGCAATTTTATTTTCATATAATAAAAACATTAATGGTCCTGCTTCCCGATTCTAATTGGATTACATTTTATTTCAGTTTACCTGTATAAATAGTTAATGAGTATTTCTAAATCTTTTTATGACACTAATTCCTTTTTTTTTTTTACTAATTGGCTACTCATAAATTTTGAATGATAATTAATTTTTTTTATTAACAAACTAAACAACCAACTTATATTCATTAATTTGAAAAGTTTTATTATTTCTGTACAAATTTTTTATTCATTGCTTATAATTGAATTACTTTTGTTCATTAGTGGATATTACTGGAATTAAAATATCCTTTTAAGGTGTAGTGTTAGCTTTTGATTTTGGACTTGCATTCATACTTTGATATATGCCCTATTCATTTGAAGAAGTGTTTTGTAAGCAAGAACATCCTTACATGTTCTGGGTAATCTATCCTGATGCAGTGGGCGTCACACTTATAACATCATATGATTGCTACCTATGAAAATTGGTCAATGCCCGTATCGCTTCCTAAAGTGAATAGTATATAGGAACTTTAATGTAAAATGAACACGATAAAACACTATTTCAAGAAGCAATCATAATGCATTTGGAAAGTACAAGACTAATTTACAAAATATTGACATACTGAAATCCCTATCACACCTTTTCCCTACCAAACCTAACTCATTGCAGTTCATTTTTATAATACGTACGTATAATCACAGTTGTTTTCTATGAACAGATAGTCTCATTAGGGTGTCAAATCTGGGGAAGTACTCTACAAGTACTCGTCAAACTTTTCATTTCAATCTTAATGGGAAGGGGTTAAAAGATATTGTTATATCACTAAAGCTGGACATTAAAGGGTTAAGTTACTATTTTTTTAATAATTAAACTAGTATAAAATGAAAAATAACTTGACCAGTCTTGTGCAGCAGTGTTATCTAAATTTAATTCATACATTATAAAAATGATAAACGTTTGTTTTATCAGACTTAAAATGATTGTAGAGTTCAGTTCATTTTCACCATAGCATATGTTTATATGTCTTCACAGTATAGAAACATAGATGATAAAAAAAACAATAAAAATTGCTTTAAACAACTTGGTGCGAGTCTGACATCATGATAATTTACCATTCAAAACATAAAATTTGTACTACGCATTTTGAACATATTCCAAAATATATATTTTGATACTTCATGTCTTCTATAAACAAAACAAAAAATCACCGAACCGAATTATTTAATGAATACTAAATAATATATTGTTTATAATATATGAAACCAAAAAAAAGAGTACTATTAATTTACAATGTATTAAGTAATGCACTTGGATTCAATTATTTTTTTATATATAAATATACATTTGCTATATACATAATTATAAAATACAATTTCAAAACCATACTGCTCGAAAAATATAAATAATATAATACCATTGTTTTTATTTTTAAGATTTGAATATTAAAATGAGAATATATATTCTCATTTCACAAACGTAATAACTATAATGAATGTATATGTAATACTCTGGTTGTTCTGTATGGTTTGTATAATTTTATATTTGTAAACATTTTTTTTCTTAAGAAGTATAATTTACAAATTTTGCTACTAATTCAAAAATAAAAAATAAACAAACGTCTCGAAAAAAATTTACAACATATTGAAAAATTTTTTTGTACGTATTCGATATTAAGCTTCTATTTCAAATATTATATTTATTTTTTTTTTTTACAATTAAAAAATATATATATAAAATACAAATATAAATTAGACTACAAGTTAAAAAAAAAAAAACTACCAATCCTAAAGTGTCCCACACAAAAAGCATTTCAATAAGTCACAAAATTCTAAGGCCACTCCTGTAAATGATTTATACTTTAAATTTACACGTAGTACAAATTAAAAATTGTATACTATCACATGATCGCTTAAATATTTCTATTTCACCCGAAGAGCATGTTTGTAAATGTAGCTGTTTTTTTTTTTTTTCAAAGATCCAAAAATTAAACTGAATCAAATTTAGTGGATATGAATATAGAGAATAAAATAAAAAGTTCATAATTTTGCGAGTCCAGAAAAAAAAATACAAGGAAGCAATAAAAATTATTAATGGATACAAAAAAATGAATACTCAAAATAAGTTTTTTATAAGATTTTTTTTATCTAATTATATTCATAGTTTGTAGCAGTTGAGCAAATTGAATAAATAAAAATTATTATGCAGTTGTGTCTTTGCGATGTTAAAACATGTTATCCGACAAAAGTATTTCCTTCATTAAAATGATATAAAGCTTGAAGAAAACAATTTCAATTACAATAATACCATTAGATAATTAAGAAAATAATATAAATATCTACATAAAAATTATATAATATTAAATCTATTAAATATATCATAATTATTTTACATACAGAAGGATTTAAAAGTGAGGTAACACAAGGTTCTACAAATAATCCAAAATAAACATTTTCATATTTGATTTTAGAAATTTAGAAACAATATAAAATGTAAATATACGTGTAGAAATAAACTGAGGAGAATACTACCATTACAAAGAAATGTTAAAATTTATTGGAAATAGGGATCCACGTAGTTTATTACGTTTACATTAAAATGTGTATGAAAAAGAAAATTGATTTTCAAAACCCTACGTTAATACTTATGCATCACCCTGTATTACTCATTATATTTGTATGCATATTATTAACGGAATACTTAACAAATAATCAAATAATATGGGGAAACAATGTGAAATCTAAAATACATAAATATATATATTTTTTACACTTTATGGAATTAAGATAAATTTTTTTTACGTTTGAAAAAAAAAGATAACATCAAGTATAGGAAATGATTTACTTCTTTTTTTTTTTCAACATGCTTATGCTAAGATGAACTGTACTTATTTGTAGTTGCCCAGGGATTCAATGGATATCCTAATTTTTAACCATCTAATAATCATCGATGTCATAAAGTTCATTTGGATCCAGATCGTCACACTGCATACTTTGAAAATCAACTTTATAACGTAATAGCCCTAAAATACAAAACAAAAAATATTTTAGCAAACAAATAACAAATGTAGTAAAGGCATTTTATGAAAAACATCCACCTTAACAAGATATTTATATATTATGTAAAAAACTATTAATATTTTTACCATTAATTTTATATTTATTTTAAATGTTTAAAAACAAAAATATTTGTAAAGATGTTTTCCCTAAAAGTTCAAAATATAATAATAAAAAAATACTAAACCAAAACTAAGCATAATAAATTATTAAACACTCGTAGACAATACAAATTATACAATTCATTATAACATCTATTATTTATACAATAATAAGTATACTCTGTTCCAAATAAGAAGACTTGTGTTCACACACGGTGGGCGCACGAGACGCACACATACCATTATATTATTCTTACAACCATCAAATCAGAATTTTTATACTCGTATTATAATCCTACAGGCATATTTTTGTGGATTCTGTATATGTCAGCTGAGCAACAATGATCTATTCCAATCCGAAACAAATGCTATAATTCGACTGTTCGTGCACAAGTCATCTTATTTGATACAATACAATGGTACTACTAAAATAGTATTTAAATCTAATAATACTATTAAGAATGCAAAGACAAAAAACATTAAAACATAAACATAAAATAATTGTTGTTTGTCTCAACAAGCAAATATATATATATATATATATATATATATATATATATATATATATATAGAAACAGAAAATTAAAATGAAAAGTTTACTTTTAAAAGAGACAAACAACATTGATATGGTACGTAAACCAATGTTTTGAATAGCGTACAAGACTAGATGTGTCATATTAAAAATTATTTCATTTATAAGATGCATCAAATGAAAGCAGTTTAAAATAATACTTGTGTAGTTTTTATAAAAATATTTTAAAAAACTCATTTTAAATGAAATACTTTTAAATTAAAATTGCAATCACAAAATGATACAAAAAAGTAATTATTATATCAAAAAATGAATACATTTTCCTTCATTCAAAAACTATAATTTTTTCGACAATTCTTTTATTCTAAAAAGACTGCCATATGTTTGATAGATGCTTGCTACTGTGAATTTTACTTGTGAAAACACACATTTATAAACTTTAAAGAAAAAAATTTATCAAATAAAGGATTAAAAAAAATTTTAATATTTACTCTATACGAAATATGAATGGCCCTATGTAAATTTTATTTCAGGCCCATATTAAGGTTTACACTCTAACGAATTAGTTTAAAAAGAAAACTATCTTAAAATGATAAAACCGTAATATTTATAAGTAAAATTATAATTTTTCAACATATTTATTAAAATTTTCTTTTATATGATAAAAAAATATATATTTTTACTCGTATTTCACTTATTATGCATGCATAGAAAACAAATCATATTTCAAATGTACTCATGCTTTTAATATAACACACAGCAGTACGTGTTAATTGTGAATAAGGCTACCTTAGGTTAGTAATATAATTTAGTAATCATCAAGATTCACATCGTCCAATGGCTCATCCGCTTGCAAGGACTGAAAGTCAACCTTGTAGCGGAGAATGCCTGTCAATAAATTTAAATTTTTATACTTAAAACTATAAATTAATGTGTTCAAACCGTAATTTCAAAAACAATTTTAAATTAAAGCTTACTGCTTATTGATTATTAAGTTACTATATATGACCAAAAAGTATGGTAATTATTATTATTATTATTATTATTATTTTTTTTTACTATATACTATTTTGTTTAATAAATACTGACCTCCTATGCCACCAAAACCTCTTACAAATTGTGATCCTTCTTGTGATTTATCGGTGATTATTTCTAAAGTAGCTCCAAACATTTTGTAATTATTTGCTAACCACTCTAAGAGTGGCTGACACTCGACTAACTCCAATTCTACTCCGGTCTATCAACAACATATATTTATAATAAATTCATGGTCTAAAAATAAGATATTTATTGTTATTAATTGATCACTAGATGATAATACTTACGTCTCTTTCTGTGAAATGAGTTTTGTCTTTTTCTTGTTCTGGAGTCAAATGTAATATTTTTTCTTCAGATGTCGTGTGATTTTTTAAGACATATCTCTGAATATCTAAGTTTTCCCAACATATTAATGTTTCAACAGAGCCAAGCTCAAGAGCTTTTAATGTATCTTCTACACCAAAACAATATTTTCCTGTATCCTGACTTATCTCATCAAAATAACGTCCTAAACACAAAACAATACCAAAAATAAAAACAGGTAGAATATATAATATTTTTCTGTTGAATGTTAAATAATAAAAATTAATATAAAAATATATAATACTTTTTTTTTATTCGTATAATTTCATATATTAATAAATTATATTATACTATTAATCATCCATATCATTTAGATCATATTGTATATATATATATTAATATTGACAGTCAATTTTACAGTATGAATTAATTAATAGAAAAAGCCTTAATAACTTACCAATCAATTTTTTTTCTTGGATAAATTTAACATTTTGTAATGATTCAGCAGCTAATTCAATAGCTTGATTAAATCCATTTTCTCCACCATAAGACACATCGACTAATTTAATAATTTTAGCTTGTAACCGCTAAAATAAAATCAAAAATACGAGTTAGTATATTAAAATAATAATAATTATTATTATTAATTATACTTACAGGGTCAAACATATCAGATTGACTAAGTTCTGTTTTGAAGTCTGCACTACCGGCCAATATTAATCCAGCTATATTAGGTTTATCATTTGTAATAAATAGCTGGGTTGCTACTTCTGCTACTTTACGTACATAATTGTGTCGTTTTTCCATACGTAGACGGGCAAAACGTAAAGCAGACTGACCTCCTCTACCGTGTTTTTTCGGTAAATCTACTGTAAATTTATGAAGAACCTAAAAATAAAAATAAATTTATAAAATGCCAGCACAAATATCAAAGTCATAAACAACTCCAACCTCTCTGGTGTTTCCTTGTAGTGTACCAAATAATGCACCATTACCATCCATTACAATAAACCCAAATTTATTGTCATCTGCTAATAGTGCTGTCAATGCTTCTGTATGAAACTATAATATAATTTATCATTACAACCTAATACATTAATTTTTTTTAAAAAATATGTATATAATTCCTTACCTTATTATCACAAAGGTATAGAGAAGTATTAATAGGTTTGAATGGCTCAAAGTCAATATTGACTTTTTTTTCTTTACCTTCTTCAGTCACAATGGTCCCACAATACACTACTAATCCATTGGGGGGAACTAAAAATAAAATATTCAACATTATTCAAACCCTTCGAATAATACAATTATTTATATATATATATAATCAAATCACCTTTAGTGTAAAGTTTTAATCTTTGCTGTACTGATGTAATTGCACCCAGTACAGACAATCTGTTCACACGCGACTTGATGTTTGATGCGGTACCATATTCATCGGCCAACATTTTGCTCACTCGAGAAATCTGATCCTTAGGTGGTATGATTAATGAGATCATACTTGTTCCATTGCTTTAACAATAAAAAAATATATATATATAGTATATACGTATTACGAGCAAAACTCAATAACGCCCAGACAAAACGTGAAATGTCCAAGATGCGTGGTCAAAACTTAAAAGTATTTGCTACTTATAAACTACTCCTTGTACTCGAATATTTGATTTCTGGTATATAATGTAGGTATGCCATAATATTCAATATAGACACAACGTAAAAATATAAAATGAAAACATTTTAAATCAGGCTGAACAAAAACAAAATTTCAAAATGCTACTGTTGGGTTAGAAACTCGAGCAAAACAAAATTAAATCAATGAGTGAACACAAATTTCCACCTTTAACTGTTGAAATGGCAGTAAAAGTTCCAGTGTCTTGCGTTAACAAAGCAAAAGTTGATGCAAATAATATAATAGGTATTATTTTAAACGTCACTGATGACTGATTTTATACAATTGGAACCAACAATGGCATACTATTTTCGTTCCGAAAATCAAATGTTCGAGTGCAGTTCATAAGTAGCAAAGATGTGCTTCAAATCTAAATACCACTGCAGACAGACAATACTCAAAATCCATGTACTGGGAGACAAAGTTTTTTTGTTCTTGCAAAATCAATTATATGACGTAAACAGGTGTGTAAATGTAAATTACAAAATGTTTTACACAAGTCTAAATGCCATGGGTCTAATAATTGTAATGATAAAATTATTTTTTTTAAAATAATTTTTACTATTGATAAACATAATATATAACAAAATTTAAATGTATTATTATTAAATTAACAAAAGCTACAAATTTAAAATGTGTATTTACTATATTTCTTTTTGCTCAGATATTTCTGAGTTTTGTCCGTAACACAATAAGTAAATACACGTTATCGGAATAGATCATTTTTTTATATAACAACTAACTCCGCATTATTTTGTAATTGTTTCTTTGTTGAAAAAAAATAAATAAAAAAATTATAGGTTATTGCAACGTACAGTTTTCAATTTGTTAACACAATCTTTCTTAAAATTACGGTTAACCTAAAAAACACGTAATTTTAACAAAAAAAAAAAAAAGTATAATAATTCGGCTACGGTTCATAAAATATTGACCGTACTATTATTGAGCATTCTGGTTCGGTTCAGAATTAAAATTCGACATTAATTTGTGAACTGAATTCGATATTTCCCGAACACACATAAAAACGTACTGAACAATTTACAAGATGCGCCGCCAGAGCGTCCCTAGGCGATTAAATACAGGTACATTATACGAATTAATGCAGCTTTGTTATACTCGATGCTTTTCTATTCTCTTGTGTTTTCTTGAGGTTCGAGTTATTGTCACGAATGATACAAGGACTCGAAGAATATGCGGACGGGTAGTCGTACGTAATGTTCCCCAACAGGTTTTCAAAAATTAACTACGCTCAATCGTGTATTATGCGATACATTATACACTTTTGTGGACACGCAACAAAGTATAACAGACGTCGTCGACAAAATAATACATTTGCACGATTATGGAGACAATCACTGTAGAGATTAAAAAACTAAGTACAATCAAATCGTTTGCAATATTGAAGAAGTATGCGACGCCGACAAACGGCGTCAAACGGCGGTAATAACGACGACGGCAGAAATAAAACTCTCGCGCACTCACCCTCTAGCCATTTCCAAACTCTTGATCAGTTTCTTGATCTTCCATATTTCAACGTTGCGATCCGACGTGGTTTCCTCGCCGTTGGTAGTCATTTCGTGCGGATATTTTTATGAGGTAATAAAAAATTTTTAAAAAAAAAAACTCGAAATAAATAATCGAGAAATATTACACGACTGCGGCGGCGGCGGACTACGACGACGACGGCGGACGCGACTGGTGCGAATATTTTTCGACTTCCGAGTATGTACGCGTACAATAATGTTGCGTGATTCGGCGAAGTAGGTTAGGCGCGAGGAACACACAGTACACACAGACACTATGTTCTCGCACACACACACACACACACACACACACACGCGCGCGCGCACGCGCGCGCGCGACACACACACACACACACACACAGCCGGTGGCGGCGGCGGCGATGGGCAATCAGCTTTTACACACACACACACACACTCACAAAGTGACAAACGCGGCCGCGCGCGCGCTTAGCGTACACGGAGGCAGAATGCACGCACGCCCACGAACGCAACGTGACGGGTCGTCGGCGATGGGTCCGCGTTGGCGTGTGGTCTCCGCGTATTCTGTATAATATAATTTTTTATTGCAAATAATTGTGGTCGTTTGGTGCCGTCAACCGCGGTGACCGTTCGGCGTGGACGACTGCGCGCGTGTCCGCTATAACGACGGGCGAGATAACGTATATTACGTGCGTATCACTGTGGCGTTACGCACTCGTCGTGGTGTGCCACGTTAAACGTGCCGCGTGACTCGCGCGCGGTTGTGGCCAGTGCGGCCGCCGCGTGTCCACGACGGGTCGAAAGGGCGCGGCGGCGACGACGACGACGACGTTGGTCGATTGCCGCGATTCGCAAACGCTCGCGTGATAAGAGACAAACAAGTGGACTGTGTCGCCACAGAATAAATGAAATAAATGTACACTGTTATATAGCCGTGTGGCGTGTACGAGTTATTAAAATAATAATAAACGCTTTTTTTTTTTTATTCTTTTATACCCCAAACAAAAAAAAAAACCGAATGAATACGGAGTTTTCCGAATGCGTTATCCAACGAAACGGAAACGTACACGATCGAGTGTAAAGGGCACTCACGAAACGCTTATATAAGTATCGGTGAGTTCCGAGGGTAACCCGCAGTCCGCAGAAGTACAATTTATTGCCTTAAAATTTTTTCACGAATGCGATATAATCGCAGAATATAAATTGATAACAATTCCCGTCGTACTCGAGAAATCATAAATCGCCGTTGTTTTTTTTTCCTACTAAAACACGCGATTAAGAGCGGAGCCACAGACCACACTCGCATACACGTATTTGTATTTTAAATTTTTACAATAAAGTTGAAAAGCGTTGAAACCGTACCTGTTCGTTATTATGGGGAGGGGGGAGCGTGTAATGCGACCCAGCCGGAGACACTATGTGTTCTATGGCCGGGTACACACGTGCGATTTTTTTCAACGTGCGGCATCGTTAATGCAATGGTTAACATGACGCACGGTGACGGAACCTTGGATAATACATATGTATACATATGTATTATCTAAGGACGGAACGCGTGTGTACCCCGGACCTGATAATTAATATCGACTATTTTTTTATGCAAACGATTTTGCGTAGTTTAATACATCATATTGTATATACGTTTATATTATACAAATGCGAAGAAAACGAGGACCATAGGTTACGATGGTTCGGACTTGTTAATGCAGACAGCTGATGTTATGGAAATTAATATAGAAAGGAAAATAGGATAAGTCCGAAGATCCAAGTTGTTTGATGGAATTGAAGACGGCTGGTGTGAGCGTACAAGAGACGGGAGAGCTTTATCGAGATGTAGGATTAGGGTGTCCGATTCCACGTAGTTGGAAGTGTACGGCGAAGATTAAGTGTAGAAAAATAATTTGTTATTAGTATGGATCAATCGTTAATTTTTATTTTCTTACTTTAATCAATGAACAATAATTATATACGGACTAATATACTAACATGATGTAACCCAAAGAATAAATTTATTCTGTGCTGTAACGATTGTAAAATTTTTAAATATATAACAGTAGTAATCACGACGGTACAACCACTGATTAGATGAAGAGAAGCACAAGTCTATGAATAGAAGCATGCAAGGTGGATTGATATCAATCCACCTTGGAAGCATGTGGTTAGGTTAGGTTAGGAAGCATGTGGTTAAACCGTGATAGTGGTGATAATAATTCAAACTTTTTCGTGGTTATCATTTGTACGTAAATGTCATAAATAAGAGATTAAAAATTAATATTATTTAATACTGCAAATTCGGGAAATTATTTTAGAAAGTATACATATTATTATTTGCATTTCTCATATTATTGTATTCTTGTGTACTGATTGATTTATTTGTAAAACTGTATTACTAAAAAATTCAATTTAGATTATGATAAACGATAATACAATAAAATCATGCCAAAAAAAAATCGAAAACTCTATTGTACCAGATCTCAAAATTATAAAAAGTAAGTGCTTCCGTAGTTGATTAGTATAAGAGTGTAAGAAATACTCAGATATGTAAATAAATGCAATAGTTTCGTACAATTTGTGTACCAAGTTGATCAATTATTAATTATATTTAATTTTTTTTTCTATATATGCTTTATGGAGAAACCGTTCACCAGAGTTTTATATTGTCATAAAGTTTGGTAGTACTGGGATTGTTGAACAGTTTAATGATTTGTCTTGAGTTTTAAATTTGTGCAATGCATTTATTAACAAAATAATTTTAACTGTTAGTTTATTTCTTATAAATTTAGTATCGCACTTCTACTAAAGAAAAAATTTAATTGTATAACTCAGTACAACCATTACCTTAAATATCCGTGCTCAAAATAACCTGTATTGTCAGTTGTGCTTATAACAAGGCACATACTGTAATTCAAAATTAACTTGATAATTTCTCATACTAGTTTAATGAAATATGTATTTTAAATTTTTGTATTATTACACGAAAAATTTAATTTTCAGGAGCATAGAAGAATGTACAAATATTGTTGCCAACTCTCCATTCTGGATAAACTTATTAACAACAATTAAAGAAGTATTAAATGGATCTAATCTATCGTCAATTTTATGTTATGGGTTAGGAAATTTCTTGGACAGTATACAATCCAAGTACCAGTTAGGTTTGCTTATAACCATTAAAAATGAGTTTCGAGTGAAAAACTGTTATGTTTATGATCCTAAATTCACTGACGACGAACGCATTCATTTAGCTGAAATCGGGTGTGATTCAATCTGTCAAAACGAAGAAGGAAAACGTACTTTGTTACCTGGTACATTTGTGTATATGCCACATTGTCCAAAACAGTTGCTAAATAATTTATTGTGGGCAAATTGGGAGAAAGTTATACTAACAAAGTGTGTAATTTTCTGTAACAGTATAGATCAAACGATAACATCGACATCGGATAGAATTTTAAATAAATATGCTTATTATATAAATAAAATATCGCCATATGTCATAGAAAAACATTTCTGTGATGATTTTATTTACGACGATGTATTCAATGATATGGCACTTCATACGTTACCCAATGAAGAACTGAATAAACTAGAAGATATTTTTTGGAAACGAGATGAAGAACCATCATATGACGATGAACTAGAATTTATCACAAGATTTAAGTGTTTATCTTTTCAGTCGTAAATTGTTATGTCATTATAACTACTTTGTTTAATAATTTCTTGTTTCGAATAAAATGAATTTATATAATTCTAAAATTGAGAGTTCCAAAATAATATTGTACAATTTAAGGAATATCTAAATGTTCTGGTGTACATTTTTCAGTGTATCTTTTTATTTCAAAATGAAAATTAACAATTACGTTCAATTTCCGTGTGTTACACATATGATAAATGGCCATACATTTTATTGTTCAAAACTTTTCAATTTTATATTATAATTTTAACAACGTTTTGTATTATATTTTATTAAAAATAATTTGTATAATAAAAATTATTTTTCGTATTCTTTTTTAATGAACTTGGCAATAGTGTTTAACTGTATATTTGTTGTGCCTTCATATATTGGACCGACTTTACAATCTCTATAAAATTTTTCCTGTGGGAAATCTGTAGTGAAACCAACTCCGCCCATCCAGTCAATGCATACGGATGTGACTTTACCAGCAACCTCTACAAAAATCCAAAATTAACAATTATTGAGTGTGAAATTAATGTTTAGCTAAACATCTTTTATTATTAAATTAATTGTGTTAAAATTCAAACCAAATATAATACGTAGGTAATAAAAATATAAAAAAATTGTGATAATTATCACTTAAATAATAATAAAACACCAACATTGTAATAGTGAAATAACTTTTACATTACAATTATAATTAAATATTAAAAATTGTAATACAAAACATTTGTAAAATGTAGGACACAAAAAATATTAACTTGTCTGTTTTTCTTTAATAATTAACAATTTTTAGTGAAATATGCGATATAGCTAATTGTTAGTATTTAATACGAATAAGAAGATAAAATTTACAATTTACATTAAGTGATATACCTAATATGTAAAAAATATAAAGTTTTTTTTTTCTTTAACTTACCCGAAGCATAATATTTGGCCATTGCAGCTTCTTTAATGAACGGTAAACCAGCATCTACTAATCGTGCAGTATTGTACACTAATAACCTGGCAGTTTCAACTTCAGTTACTGCTCGAGCAATTTGATGTTGCATAGACTACAGCGAATTAATCGATATTAAACGTAGTATTTCAAACATATTACAATTTTAAAACTTACTTGAAAATCAAAAATACTACTGCCAAATTGTTTTCTTTCTAAAGTGTATGGTATTGTATGGTCCAAACATCCCTGAGCTATGCCCACCATTTGTGCACCAATTCCAATCCTTCCTTCGTTCAGGAAAGTTATAGCTATTTTATAACCTTCGCCAATTTTACCAACAATATTACTTTTATGTACCTAAATTATATTTAATTAATTTCAAAATCCCATTATATTGAATGTCTGTATCGCACTAACTTTGACGTTATCAAAATGAAGAACACACGTGCCAGAAGCTTTCATGCCTAGCTTATCTTCTTTTTTAGCGATTGACAATCCTTCTTGATCTCGTTCCACGAGGAAACACGTTACACCTTTATGACCCTAAAATTATATTAATATTGTTTGTCTAAAAATTAAACGTAATCCGTTACAATGTTACAAAAGTATTGTTTTTGTTAAATAGTAACCTGAGAAGGATCAGCGTTAGCAAAAACGTAAAAAACTCCTGCAATGTCCGAATTCGATATCCACATTTTTGTTCCATTTATGTAATAAGAGTCGCCATCTTTTTTCGCCGTGGTTTTTAAAGCAAACGCATCTGATCCTGATGAAGGCTCGGACAAACAAAAACTGCTAACCTAAAAACAACGTACTATGTACTACTTATATAATTATGATAACTGTACGAATAAAAAATTAAAACTATCGTTTATATTATGTTCACTAGATGAAAAAAAAACCACTA
Source organism: Slavum lentiscoides (assembly GCA_032441835.1). Taxonomy (NCBI): domain Eukaryota; kingdom Metazoa; phylum Arthropoda; class Insecta; order Hemiptera; family Aphididae; genus Slavum; species Slavum lentiscoides. The sequence goes on along the minus strand of CM063707.1, from coordinate 7,592,684 downwards.
CCTATTGGGGAAATAATAAAATTATATCGTGTATTAATAATTTTTATGTGTAGACAGTATATTTGGTGTTACCGCATCAGTTACCTACATTTCGAATTTATACATGACATGTAAAAATCAAAAATACATTTTTATTGGTATAAATCAAAATCAATAGAGTATATAAAGTACAATCTGTGTTTTTTTTTAAGCGGGTATTACGAAAATCTTAATTTTTGTAATAAATAGGTACGTTGCAATAAAAATGTTGCAATATTTTTAAAATATTTCTTTGCTGAGTATAAATCTACTTTACTGGGCACCTTTTTCTCCCTTTTTTCGATATAGTATATTTTTTATTCTTATTACGAATCTGCAAAAAAGTTTTACATCCCTTGCACTTATTTTAGAAATTGCACCTACCTGAGGTGGGTTTTCACAACAAATCGGAGGATATTTTTTTTATTGAAGTTCCAAAGCGAGCAAGTGGAGGACACTCGTTATTAAATTTAAAAATGTAAAAATTATATAAAAAAAGGTATAGCCATAACCAACTAAGGCATAGTGGGTGTTGTAAATATCGCTTAAATGAATTACTTGTATAAAGTTTTAGAGTTTTGTTATTACTATAAATATAAAAGTTATGATTATTGCATTCAATAAAACGATTCTGAGCGAATTGAAGCTAAGCTTCGGTGTAATAAACCTTGTCGGAAAATGTAATGCGGGTAATAAAAAAAATTGTGAATTAGGATTATTAAGAATTTTTGAATATAATTGAAGTAACGTAGAATCATTGATTATAAATACTAGTATTTATAATCAATGGTAGACCTTATGGTGTGTACAATTTTTAGCTCTTAAAACCAACAACCCATTTTATGACTTAAATAGCTCAACATATAATATTTACTATATATAAATAACATAAAATGACCATTGTTCCGATAGTATTTTATGCTGCATTTAAAAACCATTGAGAAAATAGTTTTTCTTCCGATTTTTGAGTTCTTATTTGAATTACGCAGAAGGAAACTACAGAGGAAAGAGAAAAACGTTTCAAATCAAATATACCTGAAACTAACTGATACAAAGTATCGAAAGTAACATTACTGGAAAGTAACGCATGTGACGAGATCGTCCGCGAGTGTATATATTCTTTCTGGTTGAAAATTACTGTACACAAAATAATAATAATAAACATCATTGTAAAACCAATAGCTTCCTTGTTTGGCTCAGAATCTAAAATTATATCCTCTAAAGTATAATATTTGTTCCCCTTTATAATTGTTTATGTGTACGTATGTAATAAGTACACAACAGTTATACACAGTGGCGTGTTGAAGGGGTAGGTAATTTAGGAGCAATTGCTCCTTCAAAATTGAAGGTGGGTGGATGGGTATTATTAGATAATAGGTACTGGGTAATGGATTTAGTATAGGTACTATAATATCGTAATACTATACACTCTGCCACTCAGCTGTCAGACAATCATAATATACTAGTTCATAGTTTGTAGTTATTAAACTTTATTTAACCATGGTTACTACATCATTAGACGCTAGATGTCAGAATTGAGAATGTGATCGAAGGATCTCGCTAGAGATCCTTGTTCTGCAGTGCTAAATGACGGCCGGTTTGAATGCAGCGCGAGGGCCGTGCGGAATTACTGTACAACGATTTCGGAGTTTTCTCTCTCGCTCTCGTGTTATTTTTATGGCCACCGGTCGAGTTACACGGTTTTGGCGAAAAAGTTTTGTACCACCAATTTTGTGAAAAGCGTGTTGTTATTGTATTATTTTTTGAAGGTGATAATTGGAATGAGGTAGATCAACCCCCCTTCTAAAAATCTGAAACAACGCAACTGCAGGTGGTGAATAATACCTGGAGATGGGTAATATCATTTATTAATCTTTGCTCCTCACCAGAAATAATAGTTCAACACGCCACTGGTTATACAACCATACACACATACAGGCCTACCTATAAAAAGCTAAAAATATTCGTATAAATATGTAATTCAGTACCTATATAATACTACTCTTTTCGTGAAATATATAAACATTCGGTATTCCAATTTATGAAAAATAATCAAATATTGTGTTTATACGTATTATTATTAGTATTATTATAGTAATTATATAATTTTTAATGTTAGCTGTATAGGTTTAGGTTAGGTATGTTAGATACATACTGCTGCGTAGTAGATAGATAACCTATTTTAAATTGTAAAATATGGTTGAAATTTACTTATTTGTGTAATATTATTAATACTAGCTGTATATTATTTTAATTAAATGATTTTTTTTTTTTAAATTCTGAAATTATCATTTCCTAAGTATAGGTTATAGGTATATATACATAGGTACGCGGTGTTTAATTGTTTTTATATTATTATTTATTATTTTTGTACACGTATATATATATATATAGTAATCCTAAGGTGATATCAGTCGGACAAACGCTACAGTTTTACTTTCACGAATAATGACACACGAGTGCACTGCAACAACCTGAGACCTGACACGGGTTGAAGAAAATGAAGGTTAAATAAGTAGTCGTGGGAGAAATGTGTACTTTACATCATACACTCCGTTCTAAATAACATGACTCGTGTGTGACTATATGGCCGATCGCCGTGGGTGTGGCTAAAGAGCTAGGCCACGAAACGGCATATTGTTCTTACAACGACCGTCGGAACCGGCCTTTTTTCTATTATATTTTTCTACGATTTTTCTACTCGTATCGGCATAGAATTATTATGGATATTAGAATTATAACAAATCGAATGACGCGTAAATATTTTTGTGAATTTCGTGTGTTCCGCGGTTCAGGGCCGGATCAATAGTCAAAATAATTTACTAGGCAAAATCAAATTTTGCCGCTCCTAAGATAATTTTAGACAATTAGACCACACCTCCTTCTCTCAAAATACAAAAAGGATTTACCTTGCCCATTTCTTTTTTCTTTTTGTGTATAAAATGTATTGGACAACACGGTGCTATTTTTGATTTTACCAAAAAAAAAAAAAAATGTTTACAATCAACATTTATATAGAATACGGAATTTAAATAATATAAACTGGGTACCTATATTATTTAATCCGTGTTCATCATTAAATGATAATGATGATAAACTGGGACATTTTGATGGATCCTCGAGAAATTTAATGTCAAACAGGCCCGTGCGCAGGATTTCATAATGGGGGGAGCCGGGGATGGGTTTTGAAAAAAGCTAGGTATAAAATAGAAAAGTCTCGCACATGATTATGAACAACTTTTAAAATACGCGACACGTCGCGGTCGCGGTCATTATACTACGACTATACGACGAAAGCCGATATAAACAGCAAACACGAAGATAACACGATAATAGTGGTGCGCTATTAAATATTATGTCATGCATTATTATTTATTACAAATAAGATTGTAAAATATTTAATATAATCGATCAAAAATGAAAAACACGACTTATGTTTTTTCGGCAATGGGGGGGGGGTTGAACCCCCAAAACCACCCCTTGCGCACGGGCCTGATATCAAAAAAATACTTTCATCAGAGATGATATTAATAGGTATGACTGTTTGAGTCATAACACTTTATTATTGTATAATACAACAAAAATGTTTAACATATACTATGTAGCCTGCAGGTTTAACTGACGAATTAAAAAAAAAATTGTTTTTCTAATATGTCGATAGAAATCTTAAATAAATTTAAGAATCAATTTTTTTTTTTTTGAAAATGCCGCTCTAGGCGGGTGCCTAGCTCGCCTATACCTTGAGCCGGCCTTGATTTCGATGCGCATAAAACGAACACACGTAACGTTTCGGTCGTTCGCGCGCAGAAATCTGATATGGAACGAGGTATAGCGTAGAGCGAGTGAGAAGTCCGGATTCGTATAATATTTATATAGACAACGACAGCACAGAATATTATAACAATTACATATATAGGTATACCTTTATCATTTAATCAATGCCCTCGATAAACTATAGACTTAAACGTGCTACAGGTATCTGTCTACCCAACCATTAACGATCATAACAGTCCATTATATAGGCTGGACGTATATATGTACATAAATAATAACGAAAAAACATGTTTTGAGGAAATTTATCGTATCATAATAAATTCATCGATAACGTGAGGTCAAAAATTATATCGAGATTAAACTACTGAAACGCGCGTAATTAAATGTATTTTAATTATTAAAAACCATCGGACGGACGGCTGTATTTCCGATATGGAATCACACGCCGATTTATAATTAAAAAAAAACAAACTAATATATAACGAGTACCTATCGTAAAATCTGTTAAATATTTCTAAATCGCATTACAAAATACTTACAGTATCTTGTGCTAGTCGGGGTAAATATTTTTCTTTTTGTTCTTTATTACCGATTTTTAACATGACGTTGTTTCCCAGAGTATTTTGCAAATCGACTAATACTGAAACCGAGGGATCGACCTTTGCTATTTCTTCCACCGTTAAAGTACTGGACATAAACGATGATCCCGATCCGCCATATTCTTGGTCTATTTCGATAGCCATAAACTGAAATAAATAAAAACAAATTACGATCTGTACGGCTGGGGGGAGGGGGGACTTTATCGATCAAAATATTATATATTTACGCCGTTTTCAAATAATTTTTTCACAAGCCCATCGTCGATTTTATGTTCTTGGTCCATTTTTTTTACTAACGGTGCAATTTGATCTTGAGAAAATTTTCTTACTAATTTTAAAAAATATTTTTACTTTATATCCCGTATGTAGATATATAATGTCATATTAATTATTATGTATATATATATATATATATATATATATATATACAAATAATAATATTAAACGTTTTATAAACTATAAATATATATAGGTAAGGCCCGTGTAATAATAATATGATCGAACCTGTTTCCTTGAAAAATTGTTCATCTTCACTTAAAACAGTTAATGGACCCTGGGCACTAGCGGTATGATTTCTTCTCAGCTTACTGCTTCCCGTTACATGGTTTAGCCCGTTTACGAACAAACCCGTCTAAAAAATTCATATTTATTTACACGCCAGTTAGAATAATATAAATTTATTTTTATCAATGTTCGATATTTAGATTTTAGGCAATCAATTATACGAATTGTATATTTCATATTGTTTATTATAATATTGAACGTATAAAACCGTATAGTTATCAGTATGAAGGTTTTTAGTATGTATAAAATATTATATACGAATATAGGTTTAAAGTAGGTGTATTCGAAGTGTGTCACATTAAAATCATATACGTATGTATAATACATAATAATGCGCTCATATATACCTTTAATTGACTTCTCAATATTATTGATCTCATGGTGTTTTTGTAGCAAATAAAATTCAAGAAAAAAAACCTATTTATTTAAAAAATAATTTAACGATATTACGAGAAAAAAAAATATTAACTATTAAAACAACACGTGCACGTCTGACGCCCTGGTCGACAACAAACTAATTCAGTTGATGAATACACTTGTCCGTCTTACCCAATAATGCAAACTAGTAAAAAAATATATATATACCTATTCACCTACCAAGAAATAGGTGTTGGAACCTCTCAAATTCTGTAATCGTTTATCAGATACCGGTTTCTGTATTATGACATATATACCTACCTACATAATATAACAATGCGCACATATACTGTATAGCGCGTATAAGTAATAACGTAATATATGCACTATAATTATTTCATAAGAGGATCAAACCTCTTCGTAACGATAAGTTAATTTTTTAGATTGTCGTGCCCATAAATTTTACGTTTTCATTTATTGCCGGTTGTATTTTAAACATTTTAAATTTCAATAGACAATATTGTTATTCTGAATTTTAACGCATTTGTTTATATATATATGGGAAAAAATAACGATTTACCTTACAGTCTACATAGAAAATGTATTCGAATATACGCAATTAAACGTAATTTTTTGTAATTGGATAAGAACCGTTTGCGCATATAGCCGGTATACTTATTGAAATTCAATTTTCGAGTTTTAGAAATTATCTTACGATCCCGTCTTATATATTTAATTGGGTCGTATAACTGCCTGTAATTTAAACGGTATTTTTATAATGCAACACTGTTTTGCAAGTATTGATGAAAAAGTATAAATTAATATATATATATATGTTTTATTATTACAAAAAAAAAAAAAAAAAATTAACTGCGAACATTATTTTGGATTATGAAATCATCTATATATAGGTATATCTTCATCGATGCTGTTATAATTATCCAAATGCCTGCAAGTCCAAAGATGTATGTTTTCATCGGTAAGTATAATTATGATTTTGTTATATTGATTTATTCTTGAAATTTTTTATTTTATTTTTTTGTTCATAACGTAAATAATAAGTACGATATTCTATTTCTGTCTTCATCATGTTATTTAGTGTAAAAAATGTTTTTTTTTTTACACTAAATAATTTTTAAAAAGTTAATTCTCATATGTGGCACTTTTTAAAAATGAAGTAAATGAATTTTTTCTTTATAACTTCGAAAGTAAGGCCGATTGACAAAATTTGTCTTTACCATCGTACTCAGAATGGGTACACGTATTTTTCAAACGAAAAAAAAACAAAATCGCCGGGCGTAGCTAAACTAGCTGAATTATTTAGATTATTTAGATACCAAACTAGAAGTACCTAAGTTTTAATTACTTACCGAAAAGTGGAAAAATATTATATAGAATATTTAAGTTGAAGAGGATGCGTTTTTTTTATCGACATTTAAAATACAAACAATATAAAACTATTTTAAGTGTGAACATTTTGGCCCTCTGGACTTCGTGAAAAATCTGTAAAAGTCATTTAAAATTTAAATAATCTTTAACTTTATATAGGAAAAATAAAAGTGGATTTGTGGTGAAATATTATAGGTATATACTTATGTTCAATTCACAAAACACTATAATGATAAATTGTGAATATATAGCCCATATATAGGTACCTATTTAGTAAAAATTATAAAAACAAAAACAACATTACACTACGATAAGTCTAAGACCTAATTGTAGGTATAATATTATGAGATTATCAATTTAAATTCATCAAAATCCGTGACATCATGGCATCCTTTCTCTTTTTCAGGAATTATAGGCACGGAAATAAATAATAATTAGGTTTTATAAAATATGAGATTCTTTTATCACGTAAACGCAAGTAATTTATTCAAAATTAAGAAAAATTATTTATTTCGTTATTTGTTACACATTTTAAATTATATATGTAAGGTTTAAAATTGAATTTATATTTTATATAATATAATTATGATTAGTCTTTGAAATTTTCGGAATCCACAGGTTTTCTGTAGATTTTGTCGAATCCATCATGAACTTTTTCAACAACGTTTTGTATTCCAATTGTATGATCGTAAAATTCTTCGTGATTTCGATTATTATTAAAGCCTGTCTTTATAATAGAAGAAGATTCCGCTACCATTTTTGTATCACATTTATTTCTCGATTTTATCCATGGTCGTGCTGTTTGTTAGAAGAAATATAGATACCTACTATACACGTTCCACAACTGTACATAAAACTGGTTATAGCTAAATTCGACAATTTTATTATTTTAATAGCGTTGAAAATTCTTGTTTGTCGTCTGCGAATATTTTAAAAGGACGATGTGACTATTATCATTTTATCGATGAAAAAAATATCTAATTATTCAAAAAGCATATTATCGTCAAAAGTAACATTATATTCGGTTTGATCATTAAAATAAATAATTGATATTTTTAAATTCATGTATATACGATAGCATTCGTTTTGAAATAGTATAGTCATGCACGTTATTTGTTTTAAAAAAGTGTAATATCGGTGTACAGCGTGTACACTCGTGGTTTACACTGGTCTCTGTTTTTTGGAGGGAGTAGAGTAGAAATTTTATGGTGAATGGTTAGGTGTTAATTATGAAGAGGTTTTCTTGTGCCTTTGTACGCGTTTCGGTGTAAAATTCATTTTCTTTTTTTAAATAATAAAATTTATGTTCATCCTTTATCGTGTTTTTATGCCACACTTCCATGTGTTCTCCACTTGGAGTGGTAGTGCTCAGTTCTTTTAATCTTATCTATGAGATGTAACAAAAAAAAAAAAATCAACCTATGATCTAAATCTAAGCCATCAGGCATCAATATATCTGATGATCACGATTTAAGATATTTCAGATCATAGACGTATTATGTTAATAAGTCTACAGTTTAGATATTTAGGTCCGTATCCATTAAAATAAGTACAATTAAAAAAAAAAATTATTTTTTATTATCAACAATGATACCATTAATTAAATGATTATACTATCTTAAATCGTGTTCATGATCCAAGTACAGTGGCACTGTTAATTGAGTTCAAAATACAACATTTGAAAACTATAACTTTATAACTACGTTACTTCATATTTCGTCGTTTTTGCTATATACCTACCTATATATTTTAAAACAAATTTAATATTCATTTATATTAGAACAAAAAATATTTTTAAACATGAATACAGGAAATATTTGTAAATTGTAAGTATTTCATCGGTTTAACTAGTTATATGTATTTTTAAATTACTTGATCAGACATATATTTATCATAAATATGGTATATTTCATTTTGTTAGTTGTACAGAGATACAGAGTAAATATATTTGTCCAAAATGTGGAGCACCTTATTGTTCCTTAACGTGTTATAAGTCTTCCAATCATTTAGAGTGTACGGAACAATTTTACAAACATTGTATTGAAGAAGAATTAAATATTCAAGATTCAGATGATGTATGCAAAAAAGAAATGATTGACATTCTTAAAAGAGTATATGGCGAAAATGAAGAATCTGGTAATTATTTAATATAAGCAGTACTAATATGTTTATATTATTTGTTTTAAACAAATAATTATTGTTTCGTAAAAATAGTTTTTAATAAGTGGGTTTTATATCATACCAAAATGTCTCAAACACATTTTTTGAATAGATGAATTGCTACCATTCTTCTTTATGTTGGCATTGTAAAAGAAATAGTAGTTCCTTTATCCCGAATTCCATACTTTGTTTTCATATATTGCCACAAATATTGTACAGTTTGGGTAACGATTGACTCTTTTATGTCAAAATAATAATAGAATAGAATAATGTTCATTGTAATATACCAATTAAGTTACTTAACTAGAGACTATATTTTACTATATGTTAGTTAGTCAGTGAGATAATAAATCTGCCATCGCCTGTCGAGCCAATAGACAATTATTATAATTAAGTGCTGTATAAATACATTCTTTTACATAGACAACAATATGTTTTGGTGATAGAAAATAATGTAGGTAATATAACATGTAATATCCTACCAATCTTAATAATTAAAAAAAAAAAAAAAATTAAATGTCCAAGTGGTAATATAAAGAATGAATTAAATAAATATATATGGGTACATTTATTTAATAAGGAAAAACAATATTGACATTCATTAATTATATTAATTAAATTTAAAAAATTTTCTTTTATGTAGAAAGTGATTCAGATGATGAAGAATTTACAGATATTAATGAACGTTTGAACGGAATTGATCTAGATGATTCTGAAAAAGTTTGGAGTTCTTTAACAGACACAGAGAAAGCTGAATTTGAACACCTTGTGAAGTCTGGTGATATCACTAAAATTTTACCACAATATACTCCTTGGTGGTGTTTACCGTAAGTAAATCTTTATTTTAATGAAATTTTAATTTTTCTAATAGTGTATTTTATTTAGAATTGAAAAAAAATTAATAGCTGAAGTTGGTGAGAATATTAATGATTATGAGTTTCCATCTTTAGTATCAAACATTACAAAATTGTCTGTACTTTCAGTAAGTTTTTTTTTGTAAATAGAATTTATAGAAGTTAATTGATTATTTGTTTTTATATGTTTTACTCATTATGAAAGTATTATTTTGTATATTTTAATTTGGTAAACCATTTAATTAAGATGATGTGTATTCATGTATTTAAATAATATATAATTAATTTCACACAAATATTTTGTTGTTTTAAATTTTATATTGCGTATCAACAGCATGGAAATTATGAAAATTACAAATCACTTTTTAAAATTGTATGTAAATTAATTTATTTTATTTAGAAAAAAACACCATCGAAATGTATTCAATGGAATTTAGTTAACGTGATTACTCCATACGTGTTTTTAATAAGATATTACAATGGTAAACATAAGTCATATTTGTCAGAATTTATCAATGGACTTTACAATTTGTCGAAAAATCTATCTGTTAATCAGAATTTTGATTCTTACGATACAGCGTTAAAATCTGTTGAACTTTCTATTCAAGAGGTAATTTATATTTATATATTACGTTGTATTTTTCAAAAAGAGTATATTGAAATTTATTTAAAACTATTGTTGTATTACTTGTTGAATTGTATGCTTTATAATTACACTAATAATTACAATTTTATATATTTTTTAGCATGAAATGTTCAAAGGATTTTTAGATGGTTTTTCCCACATAAATGATGACTTGGAAACAATATTTAGTAATGGTTTAGATTCCAATTGCAATTACTACATGAAATTAGCTTTATCTGATATTCATAATTTGATGACCAAATATAAAAATGAAATGAAAACTGTTTCGTTAAGTATGTTAAAAAACAATAATTATTAATATTGAATATACGTTTATGTTTAATTTGTATGATTTCAGAAAAGACAGAACAAGGAGAATTTAATAGAAAATTTCCTGATGCCACGGCCAGTTATTCAGTATGTGTGGATGTTAAGACTGTGCGTTTATTATTGAAAAAAATCGATTATTTCCTGTCTTGGGTGGATGAAACTAAATCATAAAAATATATTTTATATTTTTTTAAATTTAATTTCATACACTGTTATTGCAAACATTGTAATGCATGTATTATGGAATTATTAAATAAAAGGGTATACAATTATTAAACAAATATTTTGAGTAATTTGTTTTAACTATAAAGTAATAAGACTAAAAATTAAATGAATTAAAAATCTAAATAGATAAACAAGTGTATAAGCATAATAATGCTTTTATAATATAAAATATAATTAATCCTGTTTTAAAAACTATGTGACATATTCATTTTTATAGTTTATTTAAAAAAACATTTGAATTTTATTGTATGCATAAAAGAAGTAAATGTAAATTATAATAATTGTCAATTAGTGTATACATCTATGTAGTAAATAGCCATAAATCTTATAATAATGTACAGTTTATATAATTTTTATTTTTATCTTTAATACCTTCAAATCAATGTATATATAGTTATTAATACTTCAATCAAATAATAAATACCTAATTATAAGTATGACCGAGTAATTATAATAATTATAAAATAATTTCAATAACTCAAAAATTGATTTTCAAATGCATAAATAGCTTTTTGAACTATAACATGTTGCTCAACTACTCTTTAAAATAAGGTTTGGCGCACAAATCGGTTATGCTTAAAAACACTAAGTAATAACATATTGCTAATTGTTGGGCGTTATTTTTTTAAGCAAATATTGAAATTTAATGCTATTTACTATTTACAACACATTAAACAGTGTTTTCATTATTTACTCAGAAATATTTTTAAAATATAAACGCTAAAACTATCGTTAATAGGAGGTTTCTCCATTCAAATCTTCGTAGCTATATAATTTTTTTCAATCCTTGGGTTTGTTCAATGATCGATGGAGCTCCAAACTCGCTATTAACCACAGCTACTTGCAGTTCTTTGTAAGTTGTTCTCCCTACGCGGTCTGTGATTTGTTTCATAAATGGAGTTCTCGGTCGTCCAATTTTTCCTGCTATCTTTCCTTCTATTATTATTGTCATTCATTCATTGTTTCTCGTTATATGTCCAATTTTCTCCTTTTCTCGACTGTTTTCCATATCGGTTTCTGTTCGATCATTCTTATGTCTTTGTTTTTATGGTCTCTATAGTCTATACTAACCGTGTTTGCCGTGAATAGGTTTTTCTTCTTGAGTAGAATGCCTGTTTTGCCTGCTCTATCATATATTTAATTTATAATTTATTGTGTCATAAATTCTATAGATCGTAATATTGTATATTATAAAATAATAACAATAATTTCACGTTTTGTTGTTTAGACCTAAACGCGTTTTTACCGTTATTTATTTAAATAATAATAAAATAATATTTTATCTGCGAGTTACCTATACATATATATACGATATATTTTATATTACTTTTTAACAGTATTGAACAAAAGCCCAGATTAAACTAATTTTTTTTTTTAATAGTAATAGTAAATATTTGTGGTCGTTACGTGTTTTCTAAAATATAAATTTTAAAAATTATTTTTACATAATTTGTATGTTACTCGGGTTATTATGGGAAAAATTATAAACCCGCCTTTATTTTTGAATAAAATTATTTGTATTTTCATAGTTAAGTTGCCTACACTGTAACTGTAGCGCGTCATACAACATCAACCGACCACCATCTTGTTGTACTGTGTCCCGAAATCCGGGTGTTCTGTCGACTAAAACAGAGTACGTATACGGCTTGCGCGTTCATTTATCCCGTTACTTTCCTACGGTTTCTGTCGTGATTTTGTGAATCTCGACATTGTTTTAATTGTTGATAAATTTCTTCGTCTACGTCGCACCAAGTGAACCGTATTAACACACGTGGGTTTTCGTTATTATTTCTGTTTTTGTTCGTAATACGAATTTCTCCATCAAACATGGGATCTGACGTAAGTAAACTACCGTACCCGCGTTTGAAACGATACGTTTTATAACGTGTGTCGGATGACGATTATTAGTGCGCGTGTAAATTTCCCATTGTAAACCGTGATTTTCCCAATCGTTACAGGAACCAGAACAATACAGGAAATTATTCATCGGCGGTTTAAACTATACGACCACCAATGATTCCCTCAAAGAGTTTTTCGAGCAATGGGGTGAAATCGTAGATGTTGTTGTCATGAAAGATCCTCAGACCAAAAGGTAACGAATAGTTTTTATTTTACTCTGTATTCTTATAAGTATGTTAATGTGCGTTGTAATGTACTTAGATCTCGAGGATTCGGATTTATTACCTATTCTCAGTCGTCTATGGTCGACCAAGCCATGGCGAATAGACCTCATAAAATAGATGGTCGTGAAGTGGAAACCAAGCGTGCTGTACCTCGTGATGTAAGAATATAATTATTAATATTTTATTTTATGTAGATATATGTATTTTTATTGTACGATACATTCACGATTATTTGTTAGGCTAGCTTTTAATTTTCTTGAAGAAATAATTCCAATAACGAAACTATTGTCATTTTTAGGATATTGATAAACCGGATATTGCGGCCACTGTAAAAAAGATGTTTGTGTCTGGCATCAAAGAACAATCTGAGAATGATCTTCTTGAATATTTTGGAAAATTTGGCAATATCACTAACGTCACAATAGTAACTGATAAAGATTCCGGCCAAAGAAAAGGGTTTGGATTCATAGAATATGATGATACAGATTCAGTAGATAAGGCTGTTTGTAAGTAACATTAATTAATTTTTTTTTTTATAATTAAGTCGTTCATTAAAATATACCGTTATATAATTTTAGTGATTAAAAGCCACCAAGTTGCTGGAGGAAAATTAGATGTAAAGAAAGCTATTAGCCGTAGCGATGGTGCCGGCGGCGGCCGCGGAGGACGTGGTGGTCGCGGCGGTGGGGGCGGCAGCAATAGAAATAACTGGGGTGGAAATCCTCGCAATGATCAATGGGGTGGTGGTGGTGGTGGTGGTGGACACCATAACAGTAAATATGAATTATACAATATTGATATATTCGTTATATGACAAACACTGATTTTGAAATGAACTTGAAACAATAATTTAAACGATACATTCGAAATTGCCGGTTGTCTTATTTACAAAAACTAAAATTACAATTTACATAGAATATTAGTAAATATTCGTATTAGTCAGTATTCACTGAAAATAATTTAATTCGGTCTTTTCTAGTTGGTTGGTAAGCCAAACATTCTCGTTTGAAAATCAAACGGTTTATTATATTATCACTAATACTTATATTAATATTTTATATAAGTTCAACTTTATGATTAATTGTGTTTTACTATTATTCTTTAACAGGATCAAATGGTGGTGGCTATGGAAATTCTGGAATGGGAGGAGGAGGTTATGGCTCTGGTGGATATGGCGGTAGTGCCGGCGGATACAATTCAAATTCCGGTGGAGCATGGCAAAGTAGTGGTGGTGGTGCTCCTCAAAGTTGGGGTAACAGTAATCCAGCATGGGGCAACCAAGGAAGTAATGATGGTTGGGGAAATTCACAGCAACCAAGTAATTATTTAAATAATAAATAGCGTGTGTTATTTCTAAATTTGTGTAATAATTGTACGTTTCAGGTAACAACTGGGGACCAAACCAAAATTATGGTAGTGGTGGCGGTGGCCCGATGAGGTCAAATTATACCTCTAATAATCGTTCCACGCCATATGGAAACCCAGGTAGTTGTATTTAATATATTTTTAATTATATTAATAATAATTTAATATTTTACAATATAGTATAAGGCATACATACTAATTTCAAAAAAAAATTTCAGGAGCTGGTAATGTAAATGCTGGTAATACTGGTGGCTATGGACAGAATACTGGCCGGCGATACTAAAACATTTCTTTTTCAATAGCTTAAGGTAAACAAAAATTTTAGTGTATCCCAATATAGATTGTGCATTCCAGTGTATATTCTGATATTTTTTTAGGATTTTAATTTAAAATGGTTTTTTTTTATTTTTGAAAATTGTTAGGCAGGATCCGAGGAGGCAGTCTGTTAGGCAGTATAAACAATAATAGGAAACCCATACCGGTTATTTCTATTTATTATTTAAAACAGTTCATGATTTGGGTAATAATGACACAAGAACCAGTCATAGAGAAATACATTCTCGTCCTCGTCTACTGCACATTCAGTTTATTAAATTTATCTTTTAAGTACAATGACGTGTTTTTGTATTGGTAATATAATATACTTTTTATATTTCTCAACTATATTATTCTTTGTATTTTTATTTGAAGCTTACCTAAGTATTGATGCCTTTTCAACAATTTTGTATATCTGGAAATTGTGTTTTCATGGATTTTATTATGACAGTAATTTAGGTTGTAGGTTACTTAATATTATAAAAGTTTTTATTATTAATATTAGTCTTACTAGATGTAATTTACTCTGAATGGTTTATTATTTTATTACAAGCCAAAACTTGGCTTATATACTATAAATTAATTAAAGTTATTAGTATTTTTATTTATAATTTAATTTTAAATGGAATTATTCATCAGCAATGTTTTAAATATTTTTGCCTACAATAATAATCTTAGTTATATAATAAATGACACAAAAATAATTTATAGAATTATGTTATTAATTTGGGCTTTGTATAAAATTGAGGATTCTTAATTTATTCATTGTATGTCTAAACATAACATTTTTTTTTTGGTTTATTATTACCATTGTATTCTAAAATAGATAAATATACGTTTTGAAATCATTCAAGCTTTTCCTATATTGCTTTCAATAATTTGGCTTCCTCATGTAAAAAAAAGTAAAAACAAATTACTATATTTATATGCAACAGTTCTTTCTCCTTAATTTTTACTTAGGTAAAGTATCACATTTGATTTATCTATTAAATAAATGATATATACAAAATTGTATGTGTGTATATATATATGTACATATATGTGGGACATGGTATTGATTACAAAATAAAACTGGTATAGTACTTTTTAGTTCATAAGATAGTAAATATTTAAGTTTAATGTTCTCACGTCGTATACATAAATGACAAACTCTCAAGATACTCACTTTTTTTATGTATGCTCTTGTCGTTCTACCACACACACTGATACCTCAACATCTAGTGGTTATCAATTCCCACATATATATATTATATAAATTTTTTTATGGTATTCATTATTCATACAATTTATTAATTTATCACAGTAAATTTCAGTAATAACTTAATATTTTTATTTAAATTTCAGTAGGATTCAATAGGCATAATTATTAAATAAAAATATCAGTTTAATTGCATAACATTTAGAAAAATACTTTAGTTGAGAATTAAATACAATCTTATAATTTATTATCATAAAATTGTTTTATTATGTTAACATTAGTGAATATGTTAATTTTATGTTTTAGATTTTTTTTCATAGATAAGATATGGAGAACAATTAATTTACCTGTATATTATCTATTCATACTAGTTAGTATATAAAATTGGGTTTATAAAAAAGAACGTTGCAATACATCCAGAGTTAAAAGTTCTATTTGTTAATTATTATTATTATTATTATTTTTTTTTTTGCTAAAAATGTTGGTTTTATTTTGTTTTGTTAAATTAAGCCAAAATCAAATTGCTGTTAATTTTAGTACTTTAGTTTAGTATACTGATTCTTTGGTAAGAATTTCAATATAAATATAATTGTCCAATAGTATATTATATATATATAATTATTTGCTTAATTTATATGAAAGTAATTAAAAAAAAAGAACATTTAATTTTAATTTGTTAAGTGTAGGTTTATTAGGTATGTTTATAGGACTGTTAGCCTGTTAGGGCTTAAGCTGTCAGCAAATGCATTTAGAGCTCTCGTCAGTCTACATAGGTGGTTCAATTTAGGGCAGCAAACCTCGATTGTGAATCGTAGGTAGGTCATCCAAACCAAAGGTAAATTGTTTCATTTTCCCGTAGGGTTTGTTAATATAAATGCTGTTTTTTTTTTTTTTTTTTTATACTCCAATGAATTTAGCAACAAATTTTGGCATTACTAATAAAAAAAAAAAAAAAATTCATTATTTTTGAACTAGGTAGTAAATAATAAATGTAAAGTATAAGTTGTTGATAAATTTATTGATGACTTAAATCCACCAAAATTTGTTGCATTTTAGGGGATCTGAGAAAAAAAATTTTAATTTAATTGACTTCCATTTCTTATTTTTAATACAAATATTTGGTTGTTTTTTATTAGGAATGAAAAATGAGAAACAGTGAGATGTACATTCACCATGAATGTGAGTTGTACTTTCGTTATTAATGTTTTTTAATCATGAAGAACCATTAATCACTGAAGCAGTAAGTATTAATATTGTAAATTAAAGCATTTAATATAAAAGTTAATTTTAAGTACTCGTGACAGTTATACTGATTATTTTTATTGTGATTTTTTTTAGGCGATGAACAATATGATGTCCACTATTTCAAACTAGATATTGAAAACATATCGGTAATATATTTTTTAAATAATCATATTTATATAATATATTAAGATCATAATAGTTTAAGAAGTTCCAGTAATTAAGCAAGGTGCATGGTTGGGTTTTTCATGTTATATTGGCCTATATTAATATGATGTAGTTAAATTTTCAATGTTTACTATTTCTAGAATGTTTTTCTTCCAAAAATTTTGTTCCGATCTCTAGTTATTTTTAAAATAATTTTGTACTATATGTACACATGTGAATTGTGTGGATAAAATACCATTAATATTCTTAAGAATTATTAGTAAATAAAATTGCAATGATTTATTATTAAAACAACAATAGTGCAAAAGTGAAAAAACTAAAAACAACTTCATTTCAGTATCTCGTTCTGCTTGTTGTTTGTAGGAAAGTACCAACTATTCAGTCGTTCCAGACAGTATTTTTTAAATACGAGTATGGTCTCTTTGGGCATATGACTGGTAATATGGGTCGCTTTCTTATCTCTTGCTCTGCACGAAATTTTCTTGATGATTAATCTTTATAGAACATGAATCATAGTCATGTATTTATTTATTAGTAACATATTTATTACATTATTATATACCCTGTATGTAAGGATGCGCAAAGTATATCCATATTATCGTTTCATCGATATTTTGCCTTCGATATGTTGTAAATATCATATTGATATATTTTTATATTGACATAAATCCAGAATACATGGTTAAAAAAATTATTGGGAGATTTAATTAAAAGTATAATACATGAATAAAACATTGTTTTCACATAATAATTAAAATTACTTAAAATGATAAAACTTGTCTTGTGTATACATTATGATATTTTAACGTTGCATAATATATTTTATTTAGACATAATTTTGGAATAATTAAAATTGTTAAATTTTACAGAGATCGACTATAGAATAATATGATGTTCTATGTATTTATCAATATAAGAAAATTAATATTACAAAGCAAGTCCATCTGAAACAATGCAACTTAAGAATCTTAACCAGAAAACATTTATTTTGTAAGATAATTTCATTATTGAATATTGTTATTTATTGTAATTTATGAATAAAATATGGCTATATTATATGTTAATATAATATTATAAACACATATCTCATATCATATTCTACATTCAGTATCCAATACATAGCACGATCAAACAAAAATTCAGTAGTTTGGTCTACATTTGTAGTCTATTTAAACAACTCATCAATGTGACTTACCAAAATTAATTATGTTCAGTTTATTTACAATTCATCGAATTTCTTCCTTATTATCTATAGGAATTCTGAGGCATCTTACACATGGTTCAAGATCCTATCTTTAGGCAAGAAAAATTTATTATAAATGGCATCAGTGGATTATAGGACGTTGAAAATAAAAATAAAAGCCATAAGTGAACTGGAGACTGAAAATATACATTGTGTATATTTAAAATTTTATTGAACGGGTCAATGACCGATGTATTCTAATATTAGTTTTAAATTCACATTTTAGATATGATACAATTCTGTAATGTCACCTATGTATGTATTAAAAAACAGATTTTGAAATCGTATTTTTTTTTATGGACATTATTCGATATAATATATTGGAATAACTAATTTTTTTAATTATTCCTCGAGTTATTACAATACTTAATTGAACCAATGGCATTATACAAATAATACTGTTTAAACGATACAGATTTGAAAATGGCTATCTACGTGATGTATTTTAGTTTTTTTTTTTTTTACAATAATTGACTATTTATTATTATGTGACGAACAATAAACAAATCAAGTTCCAGATAATTAAATTGTTGGCTCAGATATTAAATATCGCATTACTTTTGAGGTATAAATTTCGTTGGGCAAAGATTATTATTAATAAATTGTATTTTTAATTTTGTTTGATTGTATATCTAAATTGTAGAAAAACGTTTTTATAAATTTTGTAAATCTCAAATTATATAACAGTTCTATGAAATGGATACAAGGAAGTTTACCACGATATATTTTATAAATCGTTACTTTATTTTAAAATAAATATTTGACGAGTAGACAACTGCATTTTTCAGTCGTGTATTATAAAATAGTAGAAATCTCAACAGCCGAGTTTCATAATATGGGAAACCTTACGTACACATTCAATGTAATCACAAAGGCTGCATGATTTGTTAACTATCGTATTCGAAAAAACAAATTCTTTAAAAAAAAGCCGCGCACTTTGTGTGCGTGAAACTTGCTCACCATAAATCATTTATGATGTTTGTGTATACGATCTCTAATCGCGTTGTAAACGTTCGTTTTGCATTTAATTTTTTTTTTTTGTGTTCAACGATGAAGTCTCCGGTATTCCTAAGCGAAAGGAAGTATACTAAAAAGGGAAATGATAATATTTTATTATTCTCGATTCAGTTTATGAACATGAAAAACGATATACACGACATTATTAAAATTTCCATCCTACTTGAATACGCTCTAAACGAATATTTTTATAAATCGGCGGAATACGAGAATAGTAGTTTTTAAGACTTGTGAAAATTGTTTTTCATATCAATTGACACGGTTGGTCACACTGTCCCGGCTTAATGTTTTATACGCGAGCTTTCGGTTGGTAAACGACTGATAAGGTCAGCGGTCATCTTATCTTCCGCCCTGTCGGGCAACCTGTATGGGCTGTATGGCACTATGGCTGTTTACACTCGAGACTTTTGGCGTGCCGTATAGTGTATTAGTGTGTTTAGTGTTTACGGTTTTATGTTAATTTATTTAATTAATTAAAAATTATATTTTGTATTGTTGGTGTGCGAGCACTTGGTTTGTGTTTCAGTGTTTGGTTCGGCTTGTTCCGACTCTTTATTCTTGTACTGTAATTTTTATTATTATTTAGTACGGACACAAAACAACACACTGCGTGCGATCCGACTATAACAATTTGACACAGAATCAATTTACTGAAATACTGTAATTTTTAAGTATCGTGTAAAACGATTTAATAATATCTGGAGAGTTTCGTTTTAATTGTTATCGAATATTATATTTCGTATAATTAGTCGTTGACGTTTGTCTGCGCGATTTCCAATAACATGAGTGTTTCGGTAAGAATATTATTACAGTGTAATCACGTTGTTGCGTGTATTATAAAAAAAAATTATTTACTCGATAATTTCGACTGTTTGATTTCCTTTTTTTTAATAGGGCGAAAATACTGTAGACGAACCAGAACAGTTCAGGAAATTATTCATTGGCGGTCTGAACTACACAACTACAAACGATTCATTGAAAGAGTTTTTTGAAAAATGGGGCGAAATTGTCGACGTAGTTGTAATGAAAGATCCAGTGACAAAAAGGTTATACTTATAAAACGTATAAAACTTCAAACATTTAGAATGTAAATTCGTGTTATAATTTATTACGCTATTTTGTCAGTTTATTTAAACGTATAAGCGGATATTTGCGTATTGAATGCGATAATTGGTTTAAAGAAATTTTAAATATCATTGCATTTGTAGGCGAAAAATAAATAAATTTAACCAATTATTTTTAAAAATATATATGCGAAAATTATTTTATTGGTTAGTAGAACTAATAATTAAAATTCAAATGAGCAGAACATTTTTTTGTTAATAATTATATTTATTTATTGAGTATATTTAATATTTACCTTAATAATTCATGTTCTTGGTTTATCGTATTTTTAAAAAAATTAAACACATTTCTGTTTTACTCTTTAGGTCTCGGGGTTTTGGTTTTATTACTTATTCAAAGGCGTCTATGGTAGATGATGCTATGACAAACAGACCGCACAAAATCGATGGCCGTGAAGTTGAGACAAAACGTGCTGTACCTCGTGATGTAAATACATAATTAAATGTTATAAAACCATTATTATTGTTATAATATTTATACAATTTTTTTTTTTTTTTTTTTACGTGTAGGATATAGATAAACCTGATATTGCGTGGACTGTAAAAAAAATGTTTGTATCTGGAATTAAAGAACAATCTGAAGAAGATTTGAAAGAATATTTTGGACAGTACGGTAATATACTTAATATACAGATTGTAACAGACAAAGAAACTGGTCAACGGAAAGGTTTTGGATTCATTGAATTTGACGATTCAGATTCAGTTGATAAAGCTGTTTGTATGTAGTTTTTCTTTTTCTTTTACTGTAAACGATTTGTTAATTTAATCTATTTTTAGTAATCAAAAGCCACGAAGTTTCTGGAATTAAATTAGAAGTTAAAAAAGCAGTAAGTAAAGATGTAGCTTCTGCTTCTAGAGGTCGTAGAGGTGGGCGTGGTATTGGTGGCGGAAGAGGACAGAATTGGGGTGGACCGACCAATAATTGGGGAGGTATGTGTAATATTTTAATCATCGTGATAAAAACAAATCGTTCATAATCTGCAATGAATTTATATTAATTCGATTTCAGGTAATAACTTTGGAGGCTATAACAGCGGAGGCGGTGGCTGGGCTCAGGGTGGTCCTCATGGTTGGAATAATGTTTGGGGTAGTCAAGCAAACCAAGGAGGTTGGGGTAATGGAGGTATTTTCATAAGCCATAGAAAAAAAATTGTTTTCTATTAAAATTTAATTTTAAATTTAAGGAGGTAATTGGGGAGGCCACCAAAGTGGATACGGAGGAGGACCAATGCGTGGAAATTTTGGTAACAACAGGGCTACACCATATCATACAGGTAGTAGTAATATTTCTTGTTTTAATCGTTTAAATTTAAGTGTTTTTCAATGATATATATATTTTTTTAATATCGTGTATTTTATTTGTGTTAGGAGGTAGTTACCATCAAAACTCAAGAGGGCGGTATTAAAAGTGAGTTTTTTGTCATAATTTAAGTTGTTAAGTGCTTTAAAAAATGTTAGTTCGAGTACAAATAATACTGAGGATTATATTGTAATTGTCATGCATAATGATTTTTTTCTATCTTGTTAGGCAGGTTGCTGAAGCGAGGCTGGTAGGAATCAATAACCATCAAATTTTTCTCCTACAACTTTTGGGTATTGAACTATTCGAACGATGTTTCTTTCAAACAAAAAAAATAAAAATCTGCTCTTCATATGTTGACACTTAATGCCATTTATAATTCACAGAATTATGATAGTACTATATTTGTTAATCATATTTGCTATGGTTTAAAATTTTGGTGAAATAAGTTTTTAAAATATTTTATATATATATATATACATTTATATATATTTTTTTATTTGTTTCATTATTGTTTTCCCATTATAATTTTTTTAATTATTACACTGTTTTATTGAAATTTTATGCATTTCATTTAAAGGTGTTTAATGTTTGTGTAATTATATATTATGTTAATAAAATAAAAAGTACCCTTCTTATACAGGGATTTATACAAAATTGTTGTTGTTTCGATATATTTTTAATGTTAGTTCATTATTTGAATTGTTATTTGAAGAATTTTATGTCCTTATTAGTAACACTAGAGTATGGTAGGCATGATTTCTACTTTATTAGAATAAAAATCGTAAGTAGTATTATGTTCTAAAATTCTGTTAAAATATTTGTATTAACTGCATTATTATCCTAATGTATTTAATTTTGTTTATAGCAAATATTTCTTTTGTCCCATTGATATGTACTATATATATATATATATATATATAATTTCACTGTATCAATAGATGAATGTAGATTGTAGGTACAAGATATGATAGGTGTTTAATGTAGGCCAACATTAAACCTTGAGGCTCCTATCAGCAGCGTAGGACTTAGGTCCCCGATTTGAAGATAGTAAGTGTTTTTTAGATGGGTCTGTGATTTACAAATTATTATAAATATTCAGTTTTTAAAATTGAAAATTAAATGTATTTGAACTTTTTAAAAAAAAAATTGAATATAAATACAATTAAAGAAATGTTGAAAGTTAAATTTTTATATTTATTAATTTTTTGATAATTAAGTATTTTTAAATTGATTACATGCAACCATTAATGTTTTTCTGAAGCTCACCTTGCATAAATGTAGGAATAAATAATTATCTATAAAACTTTATAATTATTATCTCTATGATATTAATATGTACAAGAAATTCGAAATTACTCTCTAATGTTTATTGCGATATATAATATATCACGGTAATGTATTAAGAGACAATCTGTATTTTTTATCTCTGTCTAATACTCTAATGCATATCTAATAGACAACATAGCAAAATCAAGATGACTGCATTTTTTAACTCTAACTTTTATATTGAATGTAGAATTTAAAGATTAAATATTTCCATGGTTTATCATTGGTAGGGAGGGGTTTGTTATTATAATTTTGAAATGAGATATTCGTATTCCTAAATAATTTATTTTAGTTAAGTGTGTTGTCAAATTAAAATACAGAAAAAACTGCTAAGGTAATATAATGATTTTGCCATTGAATTTGATAATATGTGTTTAAGTTTTAAATTTAACACAGATGGCACAGTTTAGAAGTCTGCTTGACACAATTTTTCTGTATAGTATATTATATGTAGCATATTTTTTCACGAGATAGTAATTTAATTTTAAAATACAACTAAACTATAAATAAATATAGAATATTACAAATTACACTTAGTTTCAAATATTTTGACCAACATCAACAAATATTGATGGTTGCAAAAATATGTACATAATTATCATAAATTATAAAATATAAATATTTATTCTTTTAATAGTCATGCTAATATATATATATATATATATATATATATATAATAAACTTTATTTGTTAATATTAATATATTATTATTAATTCTTAATAGCAGTCATGCCTGAATAATGCACAGAAATCAAAAAGTACAGGAAATTCATAAATGTACAAGATATTGGTATAATTTCTCGAGGTACCTAATTCTTTTAATTATGTTTTTATTTGATTGTTAAATAATTATATGTATTGTTTTTAGCAGTTTCGGAATAAAATTATTGAAGATATCTCGGCGGATTGTTTTAAAAACAAAACGTGATCACAGATTGTGATTGATGTTCCTAATTTGTGATATGATCAATTCACGTAAGTGTTAATTATTTCAATTTTTTTTAATATTTTGACTTTATTTTACAATAAATTTATTTTCATTATTTTATTAGATTTATTTATATACAGCTTCCTCTTCTTCTTCAAAAAAAAAAAAGACTGGACTAATTATAACGGCAACTGAATGAGCTACTTAGCATTTGAGAAAGTGTTTACGTACTTCATATATTATAATAATGTCATAATTGATTGTTAACAGAAATCAATATTGTTATTTTATTAATTTCTACCAATGAAATATTTTTAGGGTGATTGTCATCCATTCTTCTTAGGATCTGTATTAATTTGATAAAACTATTTACTTGTTATTAAAATAAGTTCTTCTCATAATTATATGCTATATAATTATTTAAAAAATATATATATTTTTATATTATTATAATGGTGATAATTCACAATATTAGACATTTTGTTGCGAATATAATTATACATCAAATGGGATATAAATACCTGTTAAGAATTTATGTTAAAAATTTTTTACACCATCCAATTATTTTAAATATATTTCTGAACATTTTTCAAAAAATTTAAACCATCTAAGGCTAGTCATAATTGCAGTGTATTTTATATATTTATATGTAGTTGTATAATTTACTGCTGTTTATATTTGTTTTATATGCAAACAAAAGTATTCATATTTCTGAAAGAAAGACTTATGTTTTTTTATACGTACTTATGTAGGTATAACATTTTATAAAAAAAATTATTTTTAAAAATATAATTGTTTTTATTAATTTTCATTTATTTTACAGATAATAATCAAAAATTAACATTTTACTTGTTTAACACATTCATCAAGTATATTCCCAATCAGGCGTTATACGCCGCGTAGGTACTTGTTAACATTACACGCATGATGGTACGTGATCGGTGTCGGCTACTGTCTATAATCAATGCAGGCAGTGGCCGTCACAAATCACGGATGTACTAATATTTAATTATTAAATAGGCAAATTTTTAAAATTTGCACGGAATATATATTTTAGGTAAACAGGTACTTATGTGAACATTTGTTTTATAAAATAACGCTTTCTTAAAAATATATATTCTAGTAACGATTACGGGTCAGTGCCCAACCACTGCCACCAACCCGTGAGGTGAACATGTTAAATATGATTAATTTTATGTACATATTATAAACATAATCGCTTCAGTTTAATAATAAATAAATAATTTCCAGATAAAAATAAGAGTTGTGATCTGCAGACTAATAACCTAGTTTCGTGTTTTAAAAACGTGTTCTTCATTTTTATTTTAAATCGTAGTTTATACAGTAAATATCACTGTTGTATGTTATATTATATGACAATGTTGTAACTATTTAGAAAATAACGTTTTTTAAACAAACAATTCTTCGATTTATATAATAAATAGTAAAACATCAAAAAAAAAAAATATTTTAATAGTGTAACACTGTAACATATTAATTTTAAGTGTCTGTTATATTTGCTAATAATCATCTTGTTGTTCGGCGGTTACAATATGTAAATTATACGCTTCTAGAACTTATTCCTCATTGCGGCAATGTTAAATTTGTCTTTTTTTAAAAAAATTCAATAACAAGGATTATAATGGGGTTAAAGAAAATATGGTTTCGAAACTTGTATGTATTTGAACAGATGGTCCCGGAACGACTTTCAGCACACACATTTTATTTGAACACAAGTTGTAAATACCCGAGTGTTTGTATATTCGATATGTCTTTAAAATACACTGTACTTATTTGTAGGCTTATAGCATTTGTAATATTAATTTACTGAAATAGTAAAATACGGAACTTTTTTTTTATAACAGTAATATTGGTGATGTTTAATGTGTACAATATGATGTGATCCATTATTAGTTTATGAATGCAGTATCATCATATTAATAACAACAGATTACTAACAAAAAATACGTAACAAATAAATATTGTATTATTTATTTGAAAAAAAAATATTTTACAGCGCCGTAACACTTTTATTGAACATCGGTAGGAATATTAGACCGAAAACTGACGATTGAATACACATTTTTAATAATAATACGTCTTTTGCGTACAAAATAATATAAAAATGCAGATAATACCTATGACTGTTTAAAAAAATTCACACACTGATATGATATGTCGACCTATAGAATATTATAAACGAGTTTAGTTGTAGGCATAATCGTTAAACGACAATTTAATTGCAGGTTC
This sequence comes from Slavum lentiscoides, assembly GCA_032441835.1. Classification (NCBI taxonomy): domain Eukaryota; kingdom Metazoa; phylum Arthropoda; class Insecta; order Hemiptera; family Aphididae; genus Slavum; species Slavum lentiscoides. The sequence continues at coordinate 7,566,187 of CM063707.1, read as the reverse complement.
ATGTTCAAGCATTCGTTGTTAGTAAAAGTAATAATAATTATGGATGAAAAATATTTATAAACAATAATCGTATAAAATAATGAACTGTAACTTTCAATTAGGAACGATGTTGACTGCAAAATATTCGAGTGATCGTCGACTAGTGTTCGACTGTATTTAATCAGAAACTGTAAAGTACTAAATTAAAAAAACACGGGGTCAGCCGTCCTAATAATACACCTCCACAAAACACGATATCCCATCTCTTGACTCTCGTCTCTTTTTCCTTCTTCGTTCATTTCCATAACGTCTCTCACAGCCTCTGAACGATTTTCTCCGGACTATAGTAATTATAATAATTATATATTAAGAAATATTCAATCTTAGTCCGTGGTATAAAAATATTACGTATTATAAACGAAACAGTTCGCGCTATCTGTCGGACACCAGCCCCGTACAAGCGAAAAAAGCACATGAAAGCATAAAAATTAAATGCATTCAAATACGAATATGTTATATTAATAACAGAAAACATTAATAAAACCAGAATTTCCATAGACATAAACTATATATTTTATGAAAATTTCATCTGTTCTGCGATAGTACTGCTCGTGGATACGGTCTTAAAACACCGTATTCATGGATGTCTACTGACTACTGTAAAAAAATTGTCGTATTGATTCATGGGTACTCCAATGCCTAAAATTGTTGTGTTTTGTTACTGCACACACCCAATTTTCTTTATTATACCCTCCCCCCAAAAAAAAAAATTACTATAAATATTAATTGAATTAAATGCCTAACTGTATATATAATACACGCATGTACTCTGATGTCATATGCATATAGAGGTAGGTAATCAAATTATAATTTTTACTAAATTGTTTAAAATATATATAAAATTGTTTAAATAATATTATGTAATCAGTAGACATATTATGATATAGTTTACACAGATTTATAGATATAACTATAATAAAAATAAATAAATAAAATAAACTTAAATTTCTTTTATTTTCAATAATAAAATAAAACAACTTATTATAGGAACAGTTAAAAAATAAATTACAAAAATTATCATTTTAATTAAAAGCTGCACACTTTTGTGCTCTTGTTTTCATTAATGATTGAATTTTGTAACGTCACAAAACTTAATAAAATGATGACGATAAATTACGAGCATGGACCAATTATCAATAAATGTTTCTGGCGTCACAAAATTTAACTATGAAATTATAACATATAAATAAATGTTAGGTATTAAAAATAATTCAAATGGCTAAAAATGTACAGCACACGTGTCCATTTGCTACTGCACAGTGCACATACGGTATTTGCTACTGCAAACAATTTTAGGCCTTGGAGCGTACTCTATGATGCATATTATAGATATATTAACTCAGTGTAATGCTATGACGGGTATTGGGTACTACCGGTTTTGACTAATATTATGATAAAACGTTTGTCGTGAACCTAGATCACAGAATATAATATTCTGTGCCTAGATCAGTGCCTAATATAATATTAATACATGTTATTTCAGACATTAGATCACACAAAATGTATTATTTGGCGCTTGACATTATTGTTACTTCATGTCTCTGTATATTCATCTAATTCTTTAATCGTGTTTGAAATCCTAGTATTAGAAATCATGTGAAATTATAAAGTTCTCATATGTCAGTATATAACTGCAGAATTATTATTATAATACATTATTACACTATAATTGTTATTTCAGACATTACATTATATTAATTATCTTGTAATCATTTATATAATAATCTTATTTGTAATCATTACTCATTATCATTAAGAGTAATATTATAATGTAATAATTTATATAAGTAATGTAACACACAAAATGTAGTCAGTTGGGGAGATTTGGCGCTTGACATTATTGTTACTTCATGTCTCTGTAAGCCAATGCAAACTTACACGATATTGTTTTAAATACAATCTCACTGTTTTATTCTTTAATCGTGTTTGAAATCCAACTCACCACTCACAAATAATTTGTAACCGGACTTAGAAATCCCGGCTTACAACACGTTCAGCAATTTTTCTTGTTTTACTGTCTCCTAAATTATAAAGTTCGAGTACCTATATGTCAGTATATAACTACTTTTACATGACAATCATTATGAATACATTTATTTAGTCACGATGTCAAATGTCAATATTAACATCTAACAATTTGTAATTCGATTAAAGTCTAATTAGTTTTTTGTGCACTGCTAAAGGTAAACACTTGACACGATAAGTAATTTAATAAACGTATTCTACGCATAGACCTTATACTACTTATTATTCTAGTATAAGGTCTATGGTTCTACGCGACTACGCTATACGATACTAGGATCACAGAGTAAATCAGAGTCAGAGTGAATCAGACCGCCATCTAGTGTTTTTACGTATTCTCCGAAAGGCATAATTTCATACAAGAGAAATAAACATAATAGAATTCTGAAAAAATCTTGAATTTCGACAGGTATTAATATTGTCATTCAAGTTTAAGGTATTGTTATATGGTATTTAACTGCAGGTTTAATCGCTTAGGATTTGCTCACTTACCAATTGGCAGCGGCAAAAATTTAATCACACCACTACCAGTCGTTTCCATTCTAATATTGTCTATAGCTTTTTTACAGCAATTTCCAGTCGTTATTTATAAGTATTTTGTTACACAAATGCATTCAATTCCGTTAACGTTACAATGCGATTGTTCCAATTTGTTTGTATTTCCTTTAGCAGAATACTAATTATGATTAATAATAGATAGGCTAAAAATAATGTATTAGATTTTTTTGTTATTAAAAAAAAATTATTTTCGCATTGTAGTGTATAAAAACGACTTTAGAGAACTTTTAAAAGTTTTTGCGATTTCACCGATAAACATTTAGCAAAATAAATGAATTACAGACGCTGCTGTGGCAAATTATAAATACTTCGTTTGTAGTATTAATATACAATTTCCATATTTTTTAAATTACTATTAAAAAAAAAGAATCGTTGGATTCGTTTTTAATAATCGTTATTAGTAAATAATATTTGTAGAAAATAATTTCCATTTATATTTTTAATCATTACATAATAGTAGATTGAATTGCTAGTGAATTTCAAAAACAGCGAGTGAAAATTCATATTGTTAACTTTGGTTATGGTATTGTTAACATACGATGTCTTATATAAAAAAATAAAATAAAAATAATTAACTAATCGGTAAAATGTTTATTATCAATCTATAGAAAATGGTAAGACTTAGCAGTGCACTTTTTTTTTTTAAATGTATAAAAAAAAAAACTACAAACTCTTTTAATGATACAAAGCTAATTCTCTAGGTTCAGTTGCGTTTTTACGTTATGTATGTTATACTGGACAAATAATTTGAAACCGATGCCAAAAAAAATTTTTTTTTTAATGACAAAACAATTTTACAAACAAAAAAAATTTCATTCGGAGTAGGACTAAACTTGTTGAATATTTTATGAACAACGACGACATATTGAATTTATCTACACTAGTGCTTCTTTGTACACTAATTTGAACCAATGACCACAGAAGCAACGTTTTGGTTCGCCCGAGTGTAGCCACATCCATTTAACGTGAGACGAGTCTTCTTCACATACACAGCCAACGATCCTAGCTTCAAAGGCTGACGGGATTTCATTTGGTGTTTCTTTGGTACCTACACCTCGTTTAATGGATTTCAAATTGTACGGGTCCTATAAAACAAAATTAATAATGTAAAAAATAATAACAATTCACTACTTTACAATTATTAGTTTAGAATTTCTCCATACGAAAATATTTTAAAATTTAACAGTAACAAATATGCAAGTAGTCACCATTCAAAAGTCAACAACTTGGTTACGATAATAATTTTAAAATTCTATTTCCCATATTTTACAGAACACATCTTAGTAACTCGTTTTGTTCAAAATATTTGAAAATATTAATATTTAAATATTTGCCTTATACACATATTGATAAACGTGTACTATACGAATTGACGTATAGCCAATAACAATTACTTATGAATTTGACCTAACAACACACCTATCTATAGTATATTATATACTATAGTAACATTTCATATTTCTTTGAATTTGTTAATTTATAATATGCTGACAACAAATACAAGAACAGTTAATCTAATATTTTGTAAAACATTTTTGTACTTTTACTCTTAGATTTTAAGAATATTCTAGAAATTTTAAAAATTATTTCGCGCTATATTAAACTAATAAAAATGAATGTAATAAAAAAAACATGTTATTATACTTTAATAAAAAGCTTACATCATTTCCAGCTAGACGCAAGAGCATTTCTTTTTTTTCTATACCCGTGGCTAGTTCCAAAGGATCAGGATATCCTAAAATAAAAACAAAAATGTTAATACGGTAGTTGATAGTAATTTTAAACAATAAATATTATAAAATAACAGATATCTCTAGAAAAGCCACGTTAATTTTTTTAATACCACATAGAATATTATTTTACTTATACCTTGTAACACATCAGAGGTTTTTTTGTGTATGGCCCACAAGTTTTTGCAGTCAGCTAAACCGTTGTTTCCCCGTCTACATGGCTGAATGTCATTGACGACAACCGACCAATTTTAGTCGGTTCATAAAAATACTACTGTGTTACAAGGTACAGAAAAAAATGTATATAACTCGAATGACATAATTTATAATAAAATAGTTTGAAAATAATAACGTTATTATAGTTATATATAATGCAGAATATATGTGTATATATTAAAAACCATAAGACATGTAATTCTAAATAACTTAACTGATCAAGAACGTTATATAACCGAATAATTTTTTGTAAAATACAATGTTCATTGGTATCTAAAAATAATAAATCTATAGCATTTCTTACCTAAACCTTTTGTAACATATAGTCATTGCCATGAAAAAAATCTCCAATGGGCTAAAATCTGATTTGCAGGAAACACACACAAAAAAAAAAAAACGCTCAAGATCAATAGAAACGAATTTATGTTTCGTAAAAATATATAACCTATTATGTTAAAAAACACAATAATTACGGAAATATTGATTTGTAATTACTTTGTGTTTTTTGCCAAACTCACCACAGTAGATTTTTCAATGTCACATATGAAGGTATTTTTTTTTAATATCATATAGAATGTTTTTCAAACTACTTTACATGTACCGTTGCATCTCAATACTTCCGTCATAATTTCGACCACGTTTCTCTAATTTACCATCGGAGATTTTTATCATATTATTTTCTGTGTCCAGTGATACCAAAAACTTTGGCACATCAAGAGGTTTTTTCGTGGCAACGACGATATCATACAAACTATTTTAGTTTAATTGCATTTGTTTGTTCTTAATAAAGTTAGTAGAATATTACTAAGTAAATAGTACGTAATGGGTAAAAAAATAAAAGGCTAATTGGGTATTAAGATTTCGAATTAAATTAACTTTATAAGCTTATTACACATTTGTTCAAGTGTCGGGGTAAAAATGTATATCGTATTTTACAATAATTATTATCGAAGTCAATTTGGAAACGACGTAAATTTAATATAGTATTAGATAAAAAAAAAAAAAAATGTCAAACGGTTATGACTTATCTCTATTCGGTATTAAACAATATTGAACGTGTTTATAAAAAAAAAGTGATATTCGGACAATTGAAATTACAATCGTCATTATATTTAGGTTAAAAACGCACATTTATACAGAATACGATCATGATTCACCGAGCAATGCAATAACTGTAGTCGTGATGTACAGACTCGATTACTAATGACAGAATTATTATGGGATTTAAAAAAAAAAAAAAAGTGATATTATATAATAAACGAACGCCGCTTTTTAACGCGTCTACGATTAAACGTTCTTTCTGAATTGAACGCGAAAGCGTTGACAACGTTTTTTTTTTTTTCTTTCTTCTCACGGTGACCGTTAGTACCTATTAGACGTACGGATTGATAAAAAGACCCGAATCCGTCAAAATATTTTTCACATTAAAAAAACATTACTTAATTACTCAACGCGGTATATTGGTTTTGTGAAAATATTGGGATCGTTATAAGTAACTACGCAAAAAAAAAAAATAATAATAATAATAATAAAGCGCTTACCTTCGTCCTTATTGCTATTCAACCTCACGGCCGACGACGTGAACATTCGCGGTGAACTTCTGAAAGCGAGCTTTGAGCCCAAGACGATTAGTCTGGAATTCATGTTACAATATGTTTATAAGATTTTTAAAATTTTAATACGGACGAAACTAAACAGCTACGGTCGTGATGGTAATCGGTAAGGTCGACCGAGAATTCTCCGCCAGAATCCGGCTAATCCGTGCGGTTGACAGAACAGAAAAATTTTCTCGGGTTGTCGTCACAACACATGATATTGTAAGGTCAAGTCGATTCACGCCTTCCCTAATCTATGAGGCGTACGAGGTTGGTAACGCGCGGCGCCGGATTTTCTCGCGGTAAAAGATTTTTTTTACCAAAAAACCGTACGGGATTTAATGCGGAAAAATTACCGGAGGCCGCCGTAATTAAAACGGTTTTATAATTTCCGGCGTTTTCTCACCGTTTCCGATTATTAAAATTTTCACCGTTTTACCGAGGAAAAATATTTCGCCCCCGTAGGTTTGTCAAACTGTTGACACCATGTCGTTAGGCTATCTCAACGCGCCGTCTGCTCTCTCTCTCTCCTTTTCGTCGAGCGCGTGCCCCGGGATAATATTTTTAACTCGGCGATTCTTCGTTAGCGGGTCCGTCGTTTGATTACGAATAAACGAGCTCCGAGGTACGTATTTTCGGAACGCTTTGCGTTATTGTTCGCGGCGTGTCCGCAGAGCATAGGCGGAAATCTATTGAATTTTCTGGGGGCTAACATTTTTAACATCAGCCATAATCAGTCAAATATCCAAAATACATACAAATTATAAGATATTTGGGGGGACTTAGCCCCCCTTAAGCCCCCCATTTCCGCCTATGCCGCAGAGCACCGTTGAATTCGGGGTAGTCTAGTAAAACGCAGTCGTACGTTTTGTCGCTGTGCGTGACACACACCGACGAGTTCGATACTTCGGATCAACAAACTCCGTTCGGTTTCGGTTTGTTAGAAGTCCATTATAGACTGAACGTCGTAAACATTGACGTTTGTAATATCGTACGCGTTTTATTCCGACGATCCGGTGGTAGTGATCGACCGGTCGGTGGCAATATAAGGTTACAACTCGAAAAATACCATATTGTACGTACGGTTTACCCCGGTATGCTCGCATTCCGAGTGATACCGGTGCTGATAAGAATAATTCAAAAAAAATGTATACCCGTCGGTTTTATTTTTTTAATAAAATAATTTCGGTGTAATTCGTGTTGCGATCCCTTCGTACTGGCGCTGAAGTAATTGATCAAAACTGTTTTTTCTAGATGCCTGTCCCGTTTCAAGCCAAAATAGTTAAGAAGGGTAGCGCGGGCCCTGATCAGTTTGAGTTATCAATCGCTCAAGCTCTTCTGGAATTGGAAAATAACAGCGACTTAAAAGCTCAACTCCGAGAGTTGTATATTACAAAAGCCAAGGAAATTGAACTGTTGGGCAAAAAGGTAAAAAAAAAAAACGTCGATTAAGAGATGACAATTTTTTTTTTTTAAAAATAGCGAGGATTAATTTGAATAATCTATAATGTAGCTACGGACTTAAACCAGTTAAATGTACAATTAATATTAATAATTTTTTTTAATTGAATTTCTGTATTTTAGAGTATTATTATTTATGTACCGATGCCACAAAGATCACAGTTCCAAAAGATCCAAGCTCGTCTTGTTAGAGAATTAGAAAAAAAATTCAGTGGCAAACACGTCGTGTTTATTGGTGACCGAAAAATCTTGCCCAAACCGACAAGAAAAACCCGTACTCAGAACAAGCAAAAGCGTCCAAGAAGGTATTAAATCGAAATATTATTTTTTGTTTAGTGAATGGCTGTTGGAATTTCATTACGGTTATTATTTAATAATTTGTTTGAATAATCAATACGCATTATTTATTGTGTGTTTAGCCGTACATTGACATGGGTGTATGACGCTATTTTGGATGATTTGGTATTTCCTGCTGAAATCGTCGGCAAACGTATTCGCGTCAAGTTGGATGGCAAACAAGTCATGAAAGTACATTTAGACAAAACTCAGCAGACAAACATTGAGCACAAGGTATCCTGTTTTACATTTATTTATTGCTATATTACAACGTCAATAAGCAGTAGGTGAACATTGCATGCACAACAGGGATTTGACATACCGTAATGCAGTGTCTTAAATTCATCTTACATTTCGCCATGTATTTAATTACTATTAACGAAAATTGTCTTAAACGAATAAAGTTTTGTTATATGACTTATCTGTATACTTGTGTATATATTTAGTTGTCACGGCAAAACGTTTACCAAATTTATATATATATAAAAAAATATGGTATTTTTACATTCAGAATAATTAGTACATGTACGACTTATGATTTTAATATTTTTCAACAGAAATATTTAAATTTATAATGCCTACCTATTTTTTTTTAAATTGTGGACTTGGTACATAAGACATACGTATTATATAATTAACAATAAATTAAAGGGCATGAATTTCCTTTTTCCATTAGATATTTTACTTTGTAATTTTCATACTAATATTAATAATAAAACTTGCATTATATAAAATTTATAATTAAACATTTAAGTACTTGTGTGTTTTGTTGTTACAGGTGGATACTTTTGCTTCGGTGTACAGAAAGCTGACTGGTAGAGAAGTGACTTTCGAATTTCCTGAACCATACTTATAAATCTTAAATTTTATTTAATAAAAATGTGATTTTACGATTATATTGTTTTTTTTTTAAAGTTCAGTTAAAACTAATTATCTACAATTGTATCGTTGCTGTAATTCATTTATTTCGTACACCTAATCGGTTTGATTTTGCGAATGATCTAGACCCCACTTTAGAATTTGGTGCTCGTTTCATAGTGCCTAGCACAATTTTCAAGTCCAGCCCTCCAAGTAGTGAAGTGTAGTGTATCCATTTAATCTAAAATAGGGATAAAAATCAAAAGGACATAATGTATCATATTTTACTGAAATAATTCATAGAGTACTAAATAATTTTATAATGGAATTGTATTGATATTTTTACATCGAAAAACATAAACACAAACAATATTTATAATACCACGTTAGACACAGAATACATGAAAATTTCTGTGTTCAGCAGAAAACATTTAACACGGGATAAATTTGAAGATGAAAATCATTGAAACATTAGTTTATTAAAACAAATATGGATGCACACACCGTCTGTGAAATATAATTGCGGAATGAATATTTAATAATAATATGTAGTTTAAAATGTTTACAAAAAATAAAATGTATATATAGTACTAATTGTTGATTGATAACAATATTTCTAATATACCAAACACAATAATATAGTAAAAATGTAAAATTGAAGAAAAAAATTCATTAAAATTTAATATCTTAAAATCCTAGTGTTCATATAATATGTCTAACATATTTTATAAACATTTTAAAATTAATTATACGAATATAAAATATTTTAAAAACAATCAGTTCCAATGGTCTTCCAATTCATCTTCCAACGGTTGTTGGATTTGTTCACGGATAACATCGTTTTGGTTAACTGTCTGTATACTTTGAGGTGTTGCGTCGGTTATTACTGGTGTTATGGGTTGCAACTGTGTATTACCAGAGCGTAGGTTCACTAATTTTTTTACTGGCACATAACCTTTTTGACCAGTTTCGTCTTCAACGAAAAGCCATCCACCATTTTCATAGGATAATGCCAATTTTGCATTGTTTGTACCGTAATATCGTCCTTTTACTAAAGGAATTGTGTGAGGTCGTGACTGATTATCCCAATTATTCACAGACTTAAAAGAAAATGTTTCAGTATTTCTCAATACTTCTTCTGAAAATAGTATAAGCAGTTAAAATTATCTTCAATTTGAAGTACAAAATAATTATTTTTAATTAAGGTATAAAATGAAAATATTACTAACTGGATGTAACAGAGTTAGACATTTTTGAAATAATTAATTTATACAGAATACAAGGAATAGCCACTAGCATCCCACTACAAAGAACTAATGGCCAAGATTGTTCAGTATTGTTACCACGACTTCCAGTTGTAGATAAAGATGCCCATACACTTTCTTCGTCATCCATTTTTTTATTTCCATTCACCATTCCTACAAATTATAAACATTTATATTTATTTTTCATTTAAAATAATAAATAAATATTATAATTTACAACATACTCAATAAATGCATGATTTTGGTTAAAAACCATCGAGCTAATCTGACTGATACAATAGCCGAATAGATTTTCATTATAAACGCTTTTAAACGAGAAAAATTATCAGCTACGGCCAACACCGAGTTATAAGACATATGCATTGCACTGAATGTGGACTCCAACATCATACTGACTGAATTAAATGATTCAAGAACAGAGTATATTTGTTCAAAAGTTGGACGAGCATTTTCACTGGCTGCAATAAAAATTCTGTAGACAAAACATATTTATGAGTACCAACATTATTTTTTTTCTTTAAACTTATTAAATTATAACTTATCTATAATTTTTTCAAATTGCAGAGAATAATTTTTAGATAAAATCTTAATACTAATAGTAATATTAATAAAATAGAATACTATATGAATCTTAAAAATAAGTAATATGTATGACTTTTGTCTATTGATATCTAATGTCTCTTTCAATAATTACATAGTCTTAGATAAATTATAGGCAAGGTTCGAATTACTTATTAATTGTATGTTTTAATAATTGTATACAATAACTAAATTAAAGGAAAGTAATCTAAAATTTGTATATGATTTAATCATAGACCTTTTGTATTTTTAATTATTTAATTTTAGCAGCATTACCATACGTATATTTTGTACATTAAACACAATATTGATTTCATATGGAAACTCCATACAGGAGAAATGTTTAGGACGAATGTATTTTTTTTTTATAATTTTACCTTACTATGTATAAACTAGTATTGTATTATTGTTTTTAATTTGAAAATGATTATAATCAAATTTCAGTTGATAAAATAATTATAATCACCTATAGATTGTTAATGTTCATTAGTTTATACAAATTCATAATAATTACAATGATTAATTTACTAAAATTAAGATCCTTTGATATTGATGGCATAAAAAACAATTTTTAGAAATTGCTATTTTTTTCAATTACAATACTTTGAAGTTGATAGAATATATGAAACGTCATCAATGCACTTATTCATTACATTTTTTCATATATCCTCAAGTGAATTATTAAAAGTACATTCTCAATCCCATAATAATTATATCATACATGATTTCATTTCAAATTTTAACAAATAAAGCTTTAATCTGAATAATGAGTTAGCAGTTCGTAAATAACATGGTATCAAGGAAAAACAAAATCCTTAATAGTGAAACAATCGCTGATAATACAAGACATAAACGACAATAATTATGTACTAAAAGAAAATGTTTTACAATTTTTAAATTATGTTTTAACTGTTCCATTGCATGTTATATCGAATTTTTTTTTTTAACTGTTAATTTTTACATGGCATGTTTCATTTTTATTCAGATTAAGCCTTCAATTATCTTATACGTTGTAATTAAGCATTTAAAATAACACAAATTCAAAATCTAAAAATTTCAACGTAACATAATTCGTGGTCAAAGAAAAAAAAAATTGTGAATACAATTTCTTTTTAATCAATTTTAAAACGTCAAAATACCTAGACATTATAATTTATAATAATCAATTATTATTATAAAATCGTATCTTTTCTCATATATAATTTATTTAACAAATTTATGGACAAAAGCCAAATCAAAATGTTGTTAAAGAGTGTCCTGTAAAATGGTTAGTGTCAGAATATAATTACTGATCCGTAGTAAATAATAAAATTATAGTTTGCTTAAGGGTATAATTATCGACCAATCAGGAGCAGACTGTGTGTAAAGGACGCTAAACAGTTTGTCGCCTAGTCATACTCTTAACATGCGGCGAGTATACTTACGGATTTTGAAATGGAGGCAGTTGTTTTCTAAATGTGTTATAAGGATTATATGCATCAAAGTTGGAATAAGGTCTGTTGGGATATCCTTGATTGTACGTTCCAAAAGGAGAAGGTACATATTGCTGTTGTCCAGGAATTCTGTTATTTCTTGGCACCGTATTGTTATTATGAGCAGGAGTATTTGGAGGTTGTAGAAGAAAAGAGGTTGTAGACCTAGGTGGTACAACTCTACTCGGTCCCAAGTTAGCCTGTGCGTTATGCAACAATTGCCTGCGATTTGGATGTAATTGATCCCTGAAAACGAAAAAAAAAAATCAATTTTAGAAAGCAGAATTTTTTTGAGTATAACAAATATTTCCTACTAAATACTTACAATAAATCTTCATCGGCCATATTTGTTTTTCTTCTAAGTTGACAGATATTTGCACTACGAGAAAAAATAATTCGACTATTAATATTACAAAACAAACGTAAACATGTTAAATGTAAAGAGACCACCGAGTATGCGAATGTTGATATGAATGATAATTAGTTACTCAAAAATCTTATGTATAAAAAAAATGTTAGTGAAATATAAAAGCACTGCCTATAAAATATGTAGAACAGTAATAAGTAGCAACAACCAATGCATAACTTATCAAATGGCACTGATCACTTGTGGATGATACCAGTAATACTGCACAGTAGATACTGGTACCAGTAATCAGAAATACCACAAGATAACGTGTAGTAAGATTATGGTTGGTACCACAATTGTGTAACACTTTGTGTTTAGGACACTGTTTAACAGGAAGTGGGACCAACTATCGCCGTCTGTTAAATTGTACCACAGAACAATCTGTTTCTATTACAGGGCACAGAAAAAAATTGTTTTGCCGAAATAATAACATTTTAACCAATACTAATAAAAAATGAAACTAAAAACATAATTAGGTAATATTATAATATAATGAACGTTATTATACACCACATCGAGAACAAATTAGTTTAGCTATCAATGATTGCGTAACCACTGTTTAGTGCAGTTGGGGTTATTGGAGAGCGAACACAAGTGGGTGGTGAGTTGTACCATACCACCAATACATTTATGGCAACAGCACAAACACTATATTTTTAAGGTCGATAAAAGATAATTTTTTTCTACGCTCAAATGTTTTTATCATTTCGGCAACTCAATTCACTAGTTTTATAAACATTTTTAAAAATATAAAAAACTAATACACTTTGAAAATTCAACAATAAAATTAAATCAAAAACATTTAAGCACAGATATAATACTCTCTTCTATTCATTCTGAAAATTAGGAAGTCGCGCTATATTATTACTTATACACGTAACACCACGTTTTCCCTCTTAAATCACAGGTGGATAATGGTCCCGCTTTATAACATGCGTGTATAAAAAAATTGAAACACAATTAAGTATATTTTCTATACATTTACTACCTACCATAGGCGTCTTGAGAAGCCAGTGCCCCCTCCCCTGGGTTTTAATTCTGTCTGCCCAACATTGTCTACCATAGCTACATTAGTTAACAAATTTAAAATTAAATTTGTTACACACAATATTTTATCGTTAAGTATGGTATCATAAAACAGTCACTAAGAGTAAATTATGAAACTGAAAGTTTTGAAGAGTATTACACCTTGGTTTTATTAAACAATCCATAAAATGTTTGAAAAAGAAAATAATAATACTTTTTTTTTTTATTACAATATCTTCAATCCGCAATTTTTACAAAAATTGGAGAAAAACTTGAAAAAATGCAAGATTTCTATAAAATGATAACCTACAAGCAGAAGCAGGTACAATTTTTGGTAAAATCAGCACTGCAAAGACGTAGATTTTGATTTGTTTAACAGTAACTGTACATTTTCCCCAAGTACAGCGGCTGCTTTGGAAACTATGAGTTATACAGTAGAACAGTACTTGTACATTGCACAAAGTATTGCTAAACGGCTTTCCGGGCAGTGGGTGTATTGCCGATTTAAAAGAGTGTTTAAAAAATGGCTTCGATGAACGACGTGTGAAGACAGACTGAGCGGGTTATGTGTGTTAAGTATGTTCATCGTGAACAAATGAATTCAGTGAAAGACCAATTTATTGAAAAAGCAGTGACACAAATTTGTAAATTATGTACACACTGTCTACAATTCGCATATAACAAAAAAGAATGATGTAATAAATAAAGTCAGAGTGTTCATTATAAATATTCATATTTTTAAAATTAGCCACTGTAAACATGTCTGCGGACAATCATGCTACCTATTTCATCCACAGCGGATCGTTGATAATACTCGTACAAGGTAGTCAATACTGTTCATTAAACCCATTTACAATGACTTAACATTTCAATTACTTACAGAACACAATGGACTGTAAAAATAAGTATTAATGTAATATACACCCGTCACCGTGATGTTATAATTAAATGTAAATTATTCACGAACCAGACTTGACGAAATAATATTTAGTCTACCGACAATAACAAACGACAAATACCGACAATCACAGGAGGTGAATAGTGCGAATAAAAAAATGGCTAAAATGGAATACATTACCTCTGTGTAAATAAAACGACACGATTTTAATGTCACACTCGTTGTCGTTGTGAACAAACCACAATAATTCCTTAACGCGTATCAAATTTGATATTCAAAAATTCAAGAATTTATACACTTTCTGTCATATAACGCCGAACACGAAGTCAACTATAATTTTACGTAGCCAGAGTGCACACGAAAAATAATGAAAACGCTGCAACACGTCCCAAAAGGCACACGGAGAAATAAAAGATGGAGCCGGGAGCGCGGCATTCCCACAGTAGAACAATAGCGTTTACGCCATGACAGAAACGCGATACCAACATAACGTGCGAGCGGTGGGTTGAAAAAACCAAAGCCGATAGACATCAGATGTGATTGTCTTTGGTATTTTTATTTTCGAATTTCACGCTCTAATTTCTAACTCCGAAAACTAGCAAAATTTTAAAATTCATGTAAAAATATGGTAAAAAAAAAATGATCAAAATAATTCGTCTTTATTAAAAATTATAATAAAAAAGGTAAAAACTCAATTATAAAAAAAAACAGTAATCGGCTCGTTTCCAAGGAGATCGTAACATAATGACTTTGTGTCGTGATTTGCGTCAGGGCTGTCGTAGGTTAGATTTTCTTAAAAACTTTGCGGTGCTCACTGCAAGAAGGATTGACTACCGATCAGTCGACACGCGCACGGAAACCGGTTTCTTATCAAGCGTTTTATGACGACAGATAGCGACACGGTGTTCGGTTGAAGAAATACATTCGGATAATCCCGACATCGGTTGCTGTTTTCGTTACCTACAGACAGCATCGTGTCGAGGGAGATGCGTTTACAGGCGATCGTTTTCTAAATTTATACAAATACTATAATATGTGTAAGCAGTGAGGAGAAACAGATTTTTTTTTCTGTTCAGAGGGGGTGTTGCAATAATATAGTCTTCCACTTTACTATACTCATTTTGTGGCAGAAAATTCCTATTGTCATAAAACGCGACATTTAATTATTTCGGGGAGGTATTATAACCGCTTAACTCCTCCGACTGTAAGTACTCCCCTCTGTCTATAGATGTACGAGCGTGACGTGTGTTTCTGCAATATCGAACAGGCATAGCCGTCCCAAGGGAGGGGGGGCAAATGGGGCAAGTGCCCTAGGGCGTCCAAAGTGTTATGAATTCAAGGGGCGTCAAAAAAATGAATGACAAAAAGTAAAAATTTGTTGTTTTATTTTAGATATTAATTTCCCTTGTATCTATATGATGATTTCGAGGATGAGTGTATTTATACTATTAAAGTATATAAAATTATGTTATTAGATATTACGTTAGTTGTAAATTTTTTTTTTTGGGGGGGGGATGTCAAATATTATTGCCCTAGGGCGTTATTGGTGGTAAGGACGGCACTGCGAACTGGAATAGTGGAATAGTAGTAAAGCGATGACAAGAGGATTTGAGAGTAGGTAGGTATATATCACGGTTCTTGCTTGACGCCTTATGCTTCGCGCTTCAACTCTGATGTTTCACGCATAACGCTTTACGCTACACGTCAGACGCCTGACTGTTGAACTTTTTAGGAATATCTATGGTTAAATAACTATACGCTCTGTTTCAAAAGTTTGCTGTCTCTTTTTTTATATTTCCTGCATTTTCTGAATATACAAGCAATTTCAATAAATTATTATGAAGTATTATTTTTTAAAATATACCTAAAGTGTGAACGGGTACTATGTCGTTTGCGTTTTTGATTTTCAACAAAATATTCAGTTACAAATGTTAGTGCTAAATGGCAATTAAGCTGGATTCACACGTGTCAGTTAAAATGTTCATTATGACTGATTTTTGCAGATGATACTTTTCACTGAACAAATAGTTTACACGGTTCAATGAAAAACCTATTCTTAATGAATACCTAGTCATCATATGGCATCCAGACTTGAGTAAAATAATTTTCTAAAGTATTTGGAATACATATTCCGAATACTTCGAAAAAATATTCAGAATACGTATTCGAATACTTTCTGACAATAGTATACCCTTAGTATTTTGAACAGTTCACAAAAAGTATTCTAAATATTTTTAGAATACTTTTTTTTTTTTACTAGTTTTCATTAATAAGAATATCAAATATAGTAATTATATTATTATTTTATCGAATACAAACAGTCGTCAATATATATTTAGGGTGTCTAATAATTTTTTTTAAATTCAATGTTTATAAATGAACACAATAACTAATAAGTAAATTAATAATACCAATTAGTTATAAAATATAACACAATTATAATAACATAGTGTAATCAAATATACTTGATTATTTTAATAAGATTGGGTTCAAACACCAATCATAGCAAAATTATTGATGTTGTTTTAAATACCTACCGCTGTTAGTTGCTACTCATTTTATTTTCCGAAATAATTACTTTTTACATTTAGGTAACAAGTTATTATTTTTATGTAGATACAAATATAAAATTTAAAATATGTTTGATATTTAAAAAGTATTCAGAATATTTTTAAAAAGTATTTAAAATACTGTACTCATAATACTTTCAAAAAATTATTTAAAAAGTATTCAGAATACAGTATTCCAAATACTACCGAAGTATGATGGCATCGTATAGTGTATATCCTTCCAAGACGAAATACTGATCATTAAAAATGACCAAAAGTAGAAATATAGTTTCTACTTGACTGAAGATCAATTTTCACGATTCAGTCTGGCTGAAACAATAGTGTTCACACGTTTATAACTTATTCGGTTTTGATGAATCAGTCATAGTGAACGTTTTAACTGACACGTGTGAACCCAGATTTAGGTATATCTACTTATAGTCCCGTTTTCTATACCCTATACCCTATACTCTATAGGCTATAATATAGAGAATTAAGGATATGAGGATTACACACGTGGAAACTGGTGTTAATGATGACAGATAGCGACAAGGTTTTCTATCAAATAAATAATAACGGGACGACGTTTTCGTTGAGCATTCGTTACATTTACAAACACTGTATAATTTATGACACAGCGAGACAGCCGCGTTTACAGTCGGCCGTTTTCAAAAATTATGCAAATATACGTGTTATGTGTATGCGCGTGACGTGTGTTTCTGTAATCTCAAATTGGAACAGTTGTAAAACGATGACGACAAAAGGACATATAAGGATACCACGCTTCACGCTCTCGACGTTTTACGCTCTACGCTCTATGCTCGACACTACGCTCTACGTTTCACGCTTTACGCTCGACGTTCGACGCTTATATTTCATACATTGCGTTCGGTACTTCTGCATGCTACACATCTCGGACGCCTGATGATTGAATTTTTAAGAACATTGATGGTAAATAAATCATTCACTCCCTTCCGAAAGTTTATTGTACTCTTTTTATTCTTATTTTCTGTATTTTTTTATATGGACACAGGTATTTAAAAAAGTTACTATTGGGATTTAGTAATTATAACGTTTAACGTAAATAAGACAATAGGACAATATTATTAGGATTTTAAAACAAAGACTTATTAATCTTCGTTGTATTTATTATTGTGTATACTCTATACTGAGTTTGGATGTGGGTACATTACATAAAAACACTTGAAAATTGTACATTATGCTATATTTCGGTCCATATTTACATATATATAATATTTATATCGTATCAATACCGGTTTTCTGGTGTGTCATTTACGGGCGGTTTGAAAATTAATAATTTATTTATAATAGCTTAGGTTGTTTGGTGAAAATTATATTAGGTGAGTTATATTATTTTATCGGTGGTGCAAATGTGCAATGGTAAATCGCTTCCTCGCAGTGCGCTCCGGGCGACGTTTTATATAGACGGCTAAAGGTTCTCCGTTCTCACGGATCTCACGGATATGTACATCACGCACTAACAACGCAGACCCCCAAAAATGGCTCTTTTCCAGGGCCCTCTCATTCGAGATGTGAGTCCTGAACTTCACATTTTCCGACTTGACGTCGAAGGAATCGGCCAAAGTATAAGCGATTAATAGTTTTTTTTTACGTGCGGTACAGTCGGTGTACTCGCAAATCCAGAGCAGTATTTAAATTTTTCGCGCCCTGGGGCAACACAATTTTTACGTTAAAAAATTACGCTTTATATATTTTTTTTCTTGTTAACACACCATATTATGTCTATGAAAATTTACCGCCCCCTAATAACTAAAAAATTTGCCGCCCCGAGCAACAAAGTACACTTGCCCCCCTTTAAATACGGCTCTGCGCAAATCGCAGTGTAATGCGTCTCGCGTCTTCTCTCTGCACTCGTTTGAATATTCATTAAATCCGTTTTTCTCCCGACTTCCTATATATGTACCTACTGCAGACGACGACGGATTTGTTGTATAATATTGTCGATCCGTAATAATTTTAAATTGAAAGGTAATGAAAAAAAAAAAAATGCGTTTCGGATTTCACGAGTTAATTATTGTAATAAATTATTTATTATTATCTTTACTTTCGGTTATTTGAAACGTATTAACGCCGCGCGCAATTAAAAGTTTTTTTTCGGACATAGGTATAGCTGCAATATAAAGAATTAATAAGTACCTACGTATATATACACTGAAAACTGCGCACTGTTACACGCGTGCAAATCCTGCAATAATCGCGTATACCGCGGTGGTTTACGCGAGGATTACACGAGACCTGCGCGTGCTCGTTAGCCGTTTCGCGATGCATTATTAGTATTATAGGTACCTATACGCGTACCACGTACATATTATATATTTCCACGTACAATATACAGACAACTATATATAATATAGTCTCTATTGTGCAGCACACAGGCGAATAATAACAACAAGCCGTCGTGGGAGAGGGACAGGAGGAGGAGGAGGAGGAGGAGGAGCGGATTCGGCGGAGAGTTTGTTCGGATTAAAGGGATAATAGACAGATCGGTTCATTGAGTTCACCGTATATATATATATATATATATATATATATATACGGAGGAGGTCTTTTTATATATATATATATATATATATGGTGCAGAGGCACAAGTGCGTTGGCAGAGGAGTTCTTTTTTTACCTCCTCCATCATTATCGTCGTCGTCGTGTAATTCGTATTATTCCTTAAAAACGTTCATTGTGCGCGGGTGTGTTGTACCTACATATACCCGTTGCGTCACTTCGTATTAGAGATCCCCGATGCGCTGCAGCACAAGTGCAAAAACACTGTTCAATCGACCGGGCCGGCTTTATCGGCGGTGTATATTATATTATCGCGTGTATATACATATATAATACGCGCTTATTTCCATTATTATTACATGTATTATTATTATTATGTATTTATTTCTTCTCGCGTGTAATATTTCGACGCATCTCTATATATATATATATATACGTATTATACGCGACCGCGAAACGATAACGCTGCAGCAGCCGGATCTTCAACAACGGGCCGGGCCGGCTCGTTTACAAAAGAAGAGACACTCGGGCGAGCGCAGGAAATACGCGTTTTTGATATACGCACTGCAGGTACCGGAAATTCTTTTCGGTAACGTTTTAGTATCGCTCACAGCGTACCGCCGCAGGCTGCAGATACGCGCGAGGCGCCTTTGTCGGCGAATTTTCGATTTATTTTTTTTCTTTCTTTTTCCTTCAATCGTCCGCGAAACGGACCCGTATTAATAATAATAATAAATGTCTCTTTACAATAATATAATACAGCGGCGGTATACGAGCAGTAATTAAACGATTTATGAATGCGCGCGAGAGCTGACATCGAGGTCGTCCGTCGACGATGCGCGAGACGGGACAAAAAAAAAACTACATATACGTACATACTGCAGCGGTATAATAATAATAATAATAATAATGGTCGCGGAGGACTTGAATTCGGCTGGTATATTTTTAAACTGCTGCGCATTAAAATGGGTAAAATATTAAGGGTGGTGTGCAATATTGCGCGTGCGAGTAAATTCGAATGGAAAGTATGTTACAACAAAAAAGCCGCCGCCGTGAGACCCAATTGTACGATTTCGTGTATTTTTTTCGTACGGCGAAAAAAAAAATGTAATAATAATAATAACGAAAGTATATAGTGTACTCGTTGAGAAATTTAAGGTTTATTATTATAAAAAAAAAAAAATAGGCACTGCACGGTGTATAATATCGAATATTTCAGCGGACAATGCGAGCGCGTACAAATAATATGGCTGTAGAGATTTAAGTATATATAAAAAAAAAAAAAAAATCACTTAAAATGTTATTATACGGTTAAAATTATTACTGTTAATAGGGGCAAGGGGGGGGGGAAATCAAAATTATTTTATTTTCACTCGGTAAAAGTCAATATTGAAGGTGTATGACAACGTTCGAACGGGGCGTTTTTTTTATCGTACCTAATTATTATCATCCGTACGAATGCGGAACGCAGTATCATTCTGGTCCATCCGGCTACTCGGCATTTGTCCCGCGGGGGCTCCAGCGATTTAGGGGCCCGTCGTCGAATAGCAAATTAAAATATTTTTTTTTTACAAAAAAAAAACAATGAAAAATGTAATGAAGCAGAATCGTTTTCAGACGCACAAGATGAACGTAATATTAAAAATAAATTTAAAAATCGAGATAATTGTTGTTTACCCTATAAGTATTTCTTTTGCTGTATACGAATTGACTTCGAAATCTGGCCCGTTTCAATTCACGCTTTATGCAGCAATGAAATGCCGTTTAATACTTCCTCGCACACGGGTTTCATACGAACGTGTGTGTGTGTGTATTTTCTAAGCTGAAAATTTTAAAAAACCGAATTGCGAAATTCTCAGTTAATCAAATACGTCTCGCGTGGAGAAAATCTAGTTCAGTTATAATCAACAAAGATTGAACAACTGACAAGTTTTGGTCTTCGAGTCATGAATTAAAATACTACACTGTTTTGATACACTAGGAAAAAAAAACATCTTGTAACACATTTTTCTTTTAATTCTTACAAGTACATTGCCAGTTATATATTAACGTATAAGTTTTTAATACAAATTAAAAAGATTGTTTTTAAAAACGTAATTCGGCTCCTTTAAAGTTTCGGTAAACAAATCACTTAAATATTATGTTAAGTGTTTTTTTTCCTTTCTAATCTTATACGTCCATCCAATAGATTTACAAAAAAAAAAAAAAAAAATATTAAAAATTATGCGCACACGAACTCCCCCCCTGCGGTGCAATCAGTGTAAAAAAATTATTTCTTTAACGATATACGTTATTACCACGAAATGAGAACGGGAACCCCGTTGAGAATTCTTACCCGAAGGGCCGATCATAGGCCAGACGGACGCTGATGCTGAATGTGCGCATATATTTTAGCTGTAACTCACGCGAGCACTACATTGCAGGTGTTTTGACTTACGAGTATACGGATATATAAATATATTTTGTGTATCTGTAAAATTCTATGAAATAGCGAATGAGCACTAAAATCCCCATAAAAAAAAGCACCGAATTTCGTAGAAATTATACGATGTATAAAAGAAAATATAGCCAGGGATGATCTTAAAAAAAAAAAATCCCGGGGGGAGGATGTAGTTTTTAATATTGCCGACTAGAATTTAAAATACTTAATTTTTGTCAACGAGTATAATAATTTATCACTTATATAATATTAATCGTTAAAAAAAAAAACCATATAATATGGAAATATAATTATCGATACAATTTGAGATATTAGTATATTTCAGTCGAACAAATTTACCGGGTACCGAGTGCCGACTGAAAGTCTAATATTGCCGAGTGAGGGGTGGAGGTTGTGACACGACTCTCCCTTCGGTTCGTCCCTTGAATGTATAGCGGATAGTTTGATATTTTTTTTTTTTCGTAATTCAAAATATATATCGTCTTGGGACATTCGCGCGCGCGTGTAAATGTGCAAAAAAAAAAAACCGATATTTATTTTGTCCATTTAAATGGAAAAATGCAAACGCGTAGGTCCTATCAAAACGTCGCGCCGCGTCGTAACAGTCCTTCTCATCGTATACATCATACGACGTCCTGCTCGTCGCGCGGCTTTCGTTCGCGCAATATTAAATTGTGTGTCGAATCGAATTATAACAATATGAAAAGCCCCACGGTAATCCGATGAAGTCACGTTTTTGTTTGCACTTGGCCCCGTCCACAGCCGTAAATGTGTACCGCGTCCGCTCTCGTATATATATATATGTAATATAATTTGATTACCGTTTTTGCCGAAAGAAAGGGCGCGAGCGATTTTCTGTAAAACAACGCGGCGCGGCGCACGTAAGAGAGAGAGAGAGTGAGAGGGCGCGAAGGGAATACGGACGGAGGCGGCGATGTGTGAGAGAGAAAAAAAAAAATGAAAGTTAAATAATAATATTCGCTCGACTGTTTGGTTAACCGCCGCGAATATAATATAGTCGCGTTGTAATATACGAGACTTATATACGTATATGTATATATACTATATGCGTTCGTTATTGCAGTGTATTTTGTAGTAAATGTATATAGTGTGTTGCACGGTGTGGAAGAAGAGATGGTGCAGGCCGTGCAACGGACGCGGCAAAAGGGCAAAAAGAGGGCCGATGGAAAAAATAAAATAAATATTTCCCAGGCGCGCGCGGCGGCAGCACACACCCGTGCACGGGCACTCGAAACGGGCCGCCGCGCGCGCGCGGTAGCCCCGGCCCCGATAGTCCAAGCAAGATGCGTGGCTGCAGCGCGCGCGCGTTTTGTGTTTGACGACCTCTCGCAGGATTTGTCAGGGCTTCGGATATTCCGCGCGCGCGTAAATATTTACTTTGCAACCGCTACCCGCCGCCGCCGTACCATTACGGTTCGTATGTGTGCGCACGGTATTCCTCGTTTTAATCCCCGCGTACCGTCTTCGTGTACTGCACACACGGGATAAACCTTTAAAAATTTCAAAACGCATATACCTATACCCGTGTTAAGTGTGTACATTTTGAAAATGACGTACCCCTTATATACATACACTGGCTGTGCGTCGCCGTTATTATTGCTATAGCGAATATCCGATATATTTTTACGCGTATAGTCGAGCGGGGGAAACGGCTCGGTTTGGCGTGGGTCGCGCGAACACCGCGCCCGCGCGAGTATAACAAGATCAACAGACTTTACGCGGATAAGTATTAAGTATAAAACAAAACTTACTAGACATATTACTAGTCTAGTGTGCCTCTCGTTCTTTTAATTTAGTCGCGATCGGCATCATGATCTGCAGGTATAATGGTATTAAATGTCGAAAAGGAAGAAGTTATAGCAAAAATAAATAAATCTATATAAAAAAAAATTGTAATCGTCGAAAACTTGAAAATCGTCGCGGTATCCACTCATTTGAAATATAATTAATTTTTTTTTTTTTTTAGAATTTTATACTTGTACATTTGGTTTTAAACATATAAATATAAATGTAAATATTATGCGCTTTTTTTTTTTTTTTTTTTTGCCGCATTTGTCGTTTTCGAGTTTTTTTATGCATTTTACTCGTAGCTGGTTTTCACAGGTGTTCGCCATTTAGTAATCAATTATTTATTTATTTATTTTTTTAGTTTTTAAATTTGCTGTTATTACTATTTACGTTGATTGCGATTCATGATCTATGGAGAAAATTAAAAGCAGGATAATATGTACACGAGTACCTCCTATTATACGTATCTATTTTTATATGGCCCGCTTGAAAATATAAACTGAAATGACGCTCCTGCTCGACGAGTCACTCGGTTTCGCCGGCGAACAGTTTAATTTATATTTTACACATTATTTTTGGTATAATTTGTGTTTATTTAATAGCTGCTCACCGGTATAAGGCGTACGACGCGCGCGTTGTCCTGCAGATTAACGATGCTTAATATTATATGATACAAATTAAAGTGGGTATTGTTTTGTTCGTGTTCAAAATATATTTTTTTTTTTTTTAGAATATTCCTATATATGGCTATATACGTATATATGATAGAGACTTCAGTTTTTTACTCGACCAAATTCTAAAAAAAAAAATTCTACAAAAATGTTTACAATACCGAGATTGGTAACCGTGGAAATCTATTGTCTATGCGGTAACCGACGGAAGAATCTGTTAAAAGACGCCAAGTCTTTACTTGATCGATGCGTCTTTCGGAAAATCGTTATAGCAAAATCAGACTGCAGAAAATTGTCTACTGCCAATAAGTGACCTCGTGCAATTTTCTTCTCGTAATAATATTGTGTACCAGTGGCGGTTATACATGATGTTCAAGGGGGCGGGACGAAAATGGAGCCAACCCCCTCTGCCAATGAAATATCCACATCGACGAGTAATAACCAAGAAGAAAGATCTATTAATGTACCAAGATGAAATGCAAATGTAGAAAAAGGAAGAACAACGTGCATGGAACGTAAAAGAAATAACAATAGAACGGGAAAAGGAAGTACTCACCAGATAGCGCTACGACACAATATAGAGGGCGTGGCACACACACACACACACACACACACACACACACACACACACACACATACACCGCAGTCAGACGTGAACTACGTTGTTCACGCCTAAACTCCGTGACTACACTAAGCGGTCCGATGGTTTCGGATCGCTATTTATAAGCGCCTTTCTGCCACGCCCTCTATGTTGTGTCGTAGCGCTATCTGGTGACTACTTTCTTTTCCCGTTTTATTACAATCGGTTGACTCGTTATGTCGGTATATGTTAGCGTTTAGTTTGACGCTGACCGAGCGACCGATCGTATGCGCGTGCGCAATCTTTTTATTTATTTTTTCTATTATTATTAATATTATTATTTGTCGTCAGCTATGCACTAAACGCTCAAGCACGACCGATGATCAGCGCGCACTGTCAGTGCGTACCGTACGCGCTGATCGTCGGTCGAACACTAATTCCAGTCTTATACATGATGTTCAAAGGGGTGGGGGCGAAAATGGAGCATAACCATTACATAATTGGACCAACTTACATGACACAAGTCGGTGCTCTTAGATCAGAGACATACTCCACCTATCGCCCCCTCCTTATAACCGCCACTGTTGTATACCCACTTAATTTTCTTGAGATACGATTATATAAGCACACGTTAAAATTGCTAAATTTCAATAATTTTTTTTTTATGTTTGTTCTATTACGATTTGATGTAAATATGATATTCTATTTGATGTTTTATTACTCATCTGATACAAAATATCATCAGACACGGCATCTTTGTATTTGTTCCACAAATCAATTGGTTTCGATGGAAAGCACGTTGAGATAATAAATTATCGAAAACAATGTTCGTATTTGATCAGCAATCCTAATGTTAGCTGCATTGTAACCATGTTAATCAAAAATCATTCCTCATGTGAAATACTCCTCTGAGTTTATTACTCCTTTCACTACCATACGAATATTTTTCAAACTAAGCCTATAATACCTTCTACGTAGATTAATCTACAAGTCAAAATCAAATTGCGCGACGATTGGATATATAAGTACTTCCTGAGATTAGCCGTTAACAACAGAACAATCCCGAATTTTCCAATTTTCCGGGAAACTTTTCCAATTTTTCTTTCCCTAAAACTTCATTCAAATTACGACGAACATTATAAATAAGAAAAGAAAGATTAGCCAAATCGGCCTAGCCGTTCTTGAGTGATGCGGTTACCAAAGAACAGCATTTAATTTTTATTATATAGATTATTTTATATAAACTACAATCGATATACTGTAAATTATTTTATTCGCGATATTGTAATATATTTCACAAAAAGTGATTTTCAATGTACGCGAATTAGTTAATCGATTTAGGAATACGCATTAAGTCAGACTTATTCATATATAACGATCACTGTAACGTACCTAGTCAAGAGTTTTGTAAACATTTGAACTATATATATATATATATATATATATATATATACGCTTATAGTGGGTAGCTCCCCTATATTTTACGATTTGGTAATAATATTCCCTCTTTCCTGTCAGCTTCTAAAATTTAATCCGCTGAAACCTACATTAACGTCAAGGAGTATTAAATATACATGGATATTTTAAGAATATTAACAAATAATGTTTCTGAATATTTTTATAATAATTAAAATGTGTTAATATAAAGAAGTTTCAATTTGTTCATTGTGAAGAATAATGCCATTCGACATTTCGAATGTTAGCAAAAATGTCCTTAAAATAAGATGTTGCGTACAAACACGCGATAGGTACACACATACTACGCACACTCGGGACGATTTGGGTTTAAAATCATTTCACAGTTTATTCTTCGTGATTTTATAACGATCACTTCCACATATACAGGACGAAGTAAAGTATAATGAAAAAAAAAAATAAGGATAAAAGAGAAAAAAAAAGTAAGCCCAGAGATTCCTGCTGTGGAAAAGTGGTTTGAACAAATATTATAAGAAATAACCGCCGCATAATTGTAGAAGAGTTTAATTCAAAATCATTCCCTTGGAAAGCATATTGCATCGTTTCCTTCAAGCGTATTCATTTTAGGCTTTTGTCCATTTTGGTTTTGTAGTAAAAACATGTACATAAAAAAAAAAGAAATACTCGGGGTTACGTTATTTTAATCCAAGAATACGTGCGTATACCTTATTACGTATATTCCCATCATACCTTTATAATTTTGGAATAAAACCTATACGTTCGTTATAACTCATTTTTTTTTTTTTGATTTTAAGACAATAATGTTACAAACACAATAAGTATATATTATACATTAGTTATTCGGTTATTAATAATAACGTTATTTTATAGGAGTACTTACCTAGTATTTATATTTTTTTAATATTGGTCAGATGTAAACGAATATATTACGATAAAATGATAAATGTTTTAATATTTTTATAATCGTGCAATTAGGTAAATGTATTTTTTTACAAACAATATCGTATAATGATATCAATGTGTGTACATTTGTTTTTTTAAATTCTAAAAAAAAGTTGCTTTAGACGAGGAAAATTCTATATAAGCGAAATGTTTTTCACACTATTATAAAACCGAAGACGTTTATTTAGGGACGTAATTTGTAGGACAGAGTGTGCATTTGCACCATTTACTTTTAATACAGTCCCAATTGGTCTCCTTTGGTAAAGGTATTTAATGTTGAAAAAGAAAAAAGTTAATAAACCATTAAAAAAAAAAAACTGTAAAATAGACGTGTTTGCTAAACTTACAAATCGCCGCGGTATCCCCTTATTTAAAATAATAATAATTTTTTTTTTACGCTTGTACAAACGTTTTAAATATAAAATATAAATGTAAACGTATTATGCGCTTACTTCTTCTTTTTTTTTTCTGCATTTGCAATCTTTAAGCTTTTTATGTACACATAATCGTATTATTACTCATTGATTTTCACAGGTAATAAATTATTTATTATTTTTTAGTTTTTAAATTGCTATTATTATTATTAGATACTATTTGTGTCGATTGCTATCCGTGATCTACGGAAAAAAATTAAAAGAAGGATAATAGGTACCTATATAATATATCTATTTTTAAACGGTGAAATTTCAAAATGGCCCGATTGAAAAAAAAAACCGAAATGACGCCCCTGCTGATATTATTGTATAGGTACATATTATAATGTGGAAAAAAAAATACCAAACGTTTTCACGTATATAAATAAGTATACGTTTTACATAAATAATATAACCACTTGTGTGTTCATCTATATATTATATACCGTATTATATAGATTATCCGTATATTGAATACATTCGAATTTGTTGTTTACAATATTATATTTTATTCACGTTGCGTTTATCGCGCCGGCGGCGTTGCAGGTCGCGGCGACGTTTACACGTGAAAAACGCGCAATAATAAAACATATTGCGCTCGCGGGGGATGTATCCGTCAAGTTTGTTTAGCCGGCGGGCCGGGTGATTTCGATGTTGGCCATTATAGTGACGCGCACGGACGGAATAATCGATGTTATCTCTAGAAATTTGCGTTTTATTATACGTACATTATAAAGCCGCGAACGTGTATTTCTTCATATAGGTACACGCGGTGAACTGGACCGGAACTGATCTTCGGATTGACAATATAATCGCCGTGTATTATACACGTATAATATTATCATTATTATTATGAGAATACGTTACAAGCGGGTCTTTTTTTTTTTTTACAAATTTTTTTTTGATTCGTTTTCGTTCGACGCTCCTCTTCAAAAATACTGCAACATTTACCTACATATACTCTATATAATAAGGATTTTTTTTTTTTTTTTTAATAGCCCCTGCACAGTTTAATGGAAACGAAATATCCTATTATTATATAATATATATATGTGTATATAAAAAAAAAGATTATTTATGTATACATTCCGACGTTATAATATATAAACTCGGCGTTTTCGTTGAAATCAAAATATCCGCGTATATTCGAGTAATTATAAACGAACGAAAAATGTGGCGCGCGCGGGGTGCCGGTTAAATTAAATTTAAATTACGCGTTTTTAAAAATCCCACTGTTTGCTCCCGGTTAATATATTTTTTTTTCATATTTGTTTTGCGAAAACTCTGGTGGCGCGTGTGCTCTTTATTAGTATTTGATTGGTGTACGGCCTCGCTGACATGCAATAATTGCCGTTAACCCCTGCACACACTGCACGTCTGCACACTGCCGCTTCTGCTGCCGGCCGCCGTATACGCGCGCCTCACCCGTCACTCGTCACAACCGGCCGGTCGTTCGCCGCCCGCACGGCCCAGTAATACTCGGCAACTACCCCTTTTGTTTATTATTATTTCAAAAGTCGCGTGCGTCGTTAAGGCCCACCTAAATCGTTATAAGTCGACAACGCAGTAATCACTAGGGATTATAACTACCTCAATTTCTACTGGTTCCCTTCGACAACAACAATAAAAATAATAATAATAATAATAATAATAATAATAATAATAATAATAATAATAATAATAATAATAATAATAATAATAATAATAATAATAATAATAATAATAATAATATAATATATAATAAATAATATAATAATAATATACATAATATATATAATAATATAATAATAATACTAATAATATACAATATTGCCAAAAAGAGTATTACGTAATAAAAGAAAAAAATATAAGGTTGTTGTATAAAATGCGTTTATTACTACCGATTTCGACTAAAAGTCATCATCAGGTATATAATTACAGTGAAAAATACTTAATAAATAAATAATGTTGTATTTTGCATTGCAATTATATACCTGATGATGACTTTTAGTCGAAACCGGTAGTAATAAACGCATTTTATACAACAACCTTATATTTTTTTCTTTTATTACGTAATACTCTTTGGCAATATTGTATACTTAAGTATACATTTATTTATATATATATTATATATATATATTTATTATATATATATATATATATATATACAGATTTATTATTCACGAGTATTAATTTATAATTTTTATTTTATTTATTTATTTTAATTTTTTAATTTTTAATTTTAATTTTTTCTTTCTATATTTTATTATTTAATGATAATACGCTGTTGAAATTTCATGATAGGCATACGTATATATATATATATATATATATATATATATAAGTATAATAATCTGTAGTTATATCCAATAAAAATGACGAGGTGCGGTCTGATCAAGTTTCAAGTAGTCAAGACGGGTTCTTCGAGCAAAGAAAGAGGACACTCAAAGTTGGAGAGGTGCTCAAAAAGCTGCCGCTTTGTTGATGTTTCCGGGCGGAAATGGCACGCTCAAATAAATTTATTTCCTTTAACAAAAAAACCTCAAAGCTAAGGTGTCAGTTGATGAGAGGCTCTTCTTCGCAAAGTACCCTATTGAATAATCGTCGAAGCTGCCATTGCTCGTTATAGTAGTTGTAAATTATAATACACGTTGATACGTTTTCATCTTGTTTGCTTTATATATACATAAAAATTGCTATAAAATTACTTCACATCATAATGTATATAAATATTGTGTATAAATGTATATGACGCGTATATTATTCCTTAATAATAATAAAAAAAAAAAATCAGTCGTGACTCTATACGGATTATTGTAATTGAACGATTTGTCTTCAATTTATTTATTTTTAATATTATTAAAATAATTAAATATATCGATTTAACAAAAAAAAAAAAGTGTATATTTAACGGTTTTTTTATCATTATTATAAAACGACTACAATAAAAATATTTGTATAATGATAACGTGTTTAATTACGTTACGATTGAAACAAGAAAAACAAAGATTAATATTAATATTATAAATATACATAAATATAAAATAAATATAACATATATAGGTACATAAATATACATTAATAAAATATTTCAGTAGGTTCTTAAGATCGGTTTAAGTACGTGATCTTATACTATACGTTACACGTTAGTAAATCACAATAGCGTGTTAGTAAATTAAATCTATGACAATAATAATAATAATATATTTTATTTTTAGCTTTTTATTGGATAGATGCAATTGTGTTCGTTGAAATGGAAAATCATTGGTCTATGACGTTTAGCAATATTTGATTTATAATATTTTTTATATATATATATATAAATCCTATGGCCCTCTTTCTCTCTGCATGTATAACATACAGTATGTTGTGATCATACACACACACACACACACACACACACACACAGGCGGACAGGTATAGGACGTTTACATATATTAATTTCAGCGCGTGCAGTAACTGGATACCGTTTGTAACACGATCGTGAGTTGGGGCGTGTTCCGCGCGTTATATACGCGTATATATAGGCGCGTGTCTCGTGATTATTTTTCGACTGTGTATATGACTGCGGGAACAATACGCGGGGGAGATTTATCCGGTAATCCTACGGATTCGAAACAATTCCAATAAAGCGATATTGCACTGCTGCAGGTGAAGTGGCCCAATAAAACGGTTCAAAAGACCGTATATATATAGTTTATCTTCCTTATACCTTGTGATGCGGAAACAAAAAGTTAGGCCCATTATAAAAAGAAAAAAACGCGTATCTAAATCGCTTATAATATGGTCATGGGTCAGATACCGTCGGGTGGTCTCGGATTGCAACGAAGAGAAAAAAATATTCTTTTGATCGTATTATAATACTGCGCAGTGTATATACGTATATTACCTTACACGGTTATCAATGAATTTTATAAAAGAGAGTGCTCTTTTTTCTGCTGGTCTCCCGAGTCAAAATATCCATTGCACAACACATACTATATACATTCTCTCTGTATACCATCGTCAGCGGCATCTTGGATTGTCTGTAATTTTTTTCGATTATCTCATCGTCATCAAATAGAAGAAATCCAGAAAAACAGTGGTCACGATAGTCGGCTGCTGCGCAACGGTATTCGTGTCGATAATATAATAATATTATCGTTTATTTCCTTTTATTGAATTCAACGTTCCCTATCATAATTTTACGCTTGGTTTCCACTTTCAAATATTTTCCCGCGGACGATCTCTATAGAAATATTTATTCGAATTGAATAATATAAAAAAAAAAAGTTCGAAAAAAACGAAGTTCTTTTGCAGTTGCTGGGAAGATTATCGAAAAGAAACGGAAAAAATATTTTTAATAAAAATATTATACGTCAGTAATAATGTATTTGTATGTTAATATACAATAATATGTTTAATAATAATGTTATACCAGATACGATATTAAAAATTACCGTTTTCATCGATATAGTAGACAAATTATACGATCAGCTATATAATATACACGTTTCATAAAATAAGAACAACATGCGTAATGCGATAATTGATATGTATATTGTTAGGTACATTATACATTTTAATTAGTTCCATTTTGGGTAAATAAAATATAAATTAAACTATATATAGAAATAAAGTCATATACTTTGTTTACCTTTATAGTATTGTATGGTACTTACTTACTAATTTTTGTCTTATACATACTCTTATAGTTTATTTCAATATTTTTTACTTGAATTTTTTTCTTCTAAAAAAATGAAACTTGAATAACGTTCGTAAACGGAAGTATTTTTTACAAGTATCACGAGTATTTTTTTAAAAGTGTATTTACAAATTATCGGATTAAAACGATTACCTAAGCATTTATTGTGATATATTTTATAATATTATAGAAATATTATGACCCGTCCGCAGTTAAAGTTCAGTTAAACTTTACGAATTATACACACGTTATAGGCTAATATATATATATATATATATATATAAAATTAATTGTAAATTTAGCGTTTTTTTGTTCCATATATAGATTTGGCAGTTTTAACTCCAACTATGCACGGTTCAACGGTTGAATGGGTTTATTGAAAACTCTGCACCCTCTTGCAAAAATAATAACATAACAGTTCCACTCAAAAGTCCATTTCTATGTCATCACAATGGATTATGTTCGTCGATTAGTAGTGATATTGTACCAGGTACTTTTCATTTTATTATATTGTCGTTGGGTAGTTCCAACAATAATAATTACACGTCCGGCGGAGAAAATACAGTATTCGAGGGGGGTATTTTGGAGTACTCTTAAAACAACGTTCCTTATGCCCCCCATACACGATGTAACGGAGTTTTTCTAAAAAAAAATTTACATGCTCGCAATTCAGTCGTTCAATAAACAATGGAATTATTCCCGTTATTCTCATATTCTCTCCCTATAACGTATATCGGTATTAAGAAATGATTCTGAATAGAACTCACTTATGTATGCGTTTTAGTGAATAAACTATACGTTTAACGTTAAATTTATTTTTATATATTTAAAAAAATCGACTGGTTTATCAACGTTTATTTTAGCAGTTGAATTTTATTTCAATGTATACGCATTTTCATGATATTTTTAAATCCGCATGAATATGAATTCGAGAGTTTCCAAATATATACCTAGTCGATAATTTTTCTTTTGCGGTAATGGCTATACGATTAGCGACTATAACAGTAATTTATTGGCGACTAAAGTCTGCAGAGAAGATTGTACGTTACGGAGTGGACATTCTAAACTGGATATGACTAGTTGATATGAAGATTATTGTGAAGTAAAATAATTGTGCCAATTAATTTCTATGTCGTACAAACTCGTATATATAAATTTGATATTTGACAAGTAAATAAATTCGAAATACCTATATTTAAAATATATTTTATTTTCTAATTTTGTAAAATAATCTGCACTATGTATGAGATGGCATGTTGAGTGACATTATTTAGATATTTCTATGAGAAAATATTTTTATTTTATTATTTTTTTTTTTGGAATATAATTAATAACGTATGGTAGAGGAGCTCTTATAATATAATATGTCTAAATATATCAACAATAAATTAAAATTATCAAAACCGATTAATAATTTTATTATTTTATCATTTATAAAATGGTTTGCATGACTATTGTTTTGTTGTAATGTACAGGTATATTGTTTTAATATTTTTTATTTTCTTAAAATGTTTTAAACGCGCACGTGTGCTATTTTAAGTTTTAATAAACAATTAATTTTTTTATATTAATATAACCGAATAATTAAAAATATTGTGTAAAAGAAACATTTTTTTTATACATAATTGTATAATTACGGATCAAAAATGTGTTCAGTAAATACAATTATCCTCGTTGAAATTCGCTTTGAAGTTATAAATCGAGCGAGTTCTTGGCAATTTTGTTTTATCCCACCGCGAAAAATACGTATACTATACATATTATAATATTACACCTCTTTAATGTTTTCATTAGTTCACGCTTAAATATATAAAAAAGATTTTTTTCTTTTATTAGCAACTCCAGATTAATTTACATTTTTTTTAAATGTAATGAAACGTTTTCGATTTATACAATTAATATATGCTCGACGCTTTGTATTTTTTTTTTTGTTTATTGATATTTTTAATATATTTAGATAAATATTAGTAAGAAATGTATAAATTGTAATTATTACGAGTATTATAATATATGAAACATTATCGTGTCTATTTTAAAGAAACGTACACAATATTGGTCGTAAGTTTGTTTTATTTTCGTATAAGAAATTTATGCGCGAACAAGAATAGTTAATATATTTATCAATTTTTTTTTTTATCGCTCATCTGTACATTTTCTCCAGAAGACGACGTTCTGTCCGCGCGGCATTAGTCCCTGAAGACCATAGACGTCGACTTAAGATTCGATTTTTAGAGGGCTTAAGTCTAAAACTTTCTTTAAACGCGTTTATATGTAACCGAATCGAATATACGAATATAATAATAATTTGTATAAGCCATATATAAATTATTCCATAGACATTGACATATATACAGTGGTCGAAGTGGGAGGGGGATATGGGAGGATGCCATCACCCACTATTATTTTGTTTAAAATCATTCCTTGAATTTTTAAAAATCAATTTTTTTTTATAATTTTTAGTTGTTTTGTTGCCTATTTTTTTTTAGAAAAGTATCTTTAAATAATTTTTTTTGCTTTGTAAGAACTATTATGTTTTCTAAAATTTTAACGTCCAGTAGATCTAAACGTCACTAAATCACAATCGCAAAAAATATGTAAATGTTATTTTTTTTGTTTAGCAAAGAAAAAACATTTGAACTCGAGGTTTAAAAAAATATTTTTATACATTTTACAAGCAAAATAAAAAAAAAATTCATACATTTCGTATTTCTATGAAAACAAAAAATTGAAGAATAAACTGCGGATTACTTCCGTCTAGTGACGTTATTTGAGGGGGACAAGGTGGGTATTTGCTCCCCTTGTTGACAGTGCAGGGCCGGTTTTAGAGCCTTTTGTTAAAAAAAAATATTTTTTTTTGCTTATTTTTTTCAAAAATACGGACCGTTCACAACTTTGCTCTCTCCACATTTCTTGAAATGCGACGACACTGCTTCGCCATTGCCCCCCCACTTATTTCGATCCATTTCGACCACTAGACACATATATTGTCTTTGGTAAATGTAAAACATATTGTTATACTTGTGCAGGGTACGCTAAAATACATGTGTATAATACGCCAGTGGCGTGCCGAAGAGACATTTTTTGAGGCCTCACGATATTTTTTTGGGTGGGTGGGTGGGTAGGTAGGTTCAGTGGTTAAAACATATATATTATGTATTTTATACATTATTTATATTATATATGTGGGTAGGTAGTCAAATTATCTAGTTTGCCTCAGGTTTGAAAAATGTTCTGCACGCCACTGTAATACGCATTTACACGGTAATAAAAAAAAATTTAAGAAAATACAAAACTTTTACAAAATTGTGCTCCCACCCTTAAGCTGTCCGCCTGCAGTGCTGCGGACGCTCGTTTATATTCGCCTATATACGAGTACATATACAGCGCGGCGAATCGATTATTCTTTTATTGGTATACATATATTTGTTGAGTATATATTATATATAATAGTGCAGTGTAAACGCGAAGGCGATGCTTATATATATAGGTACTATATATAGTACCTACTTGCGGCCAAGTCGAATGATGGTGTGATGTTGTCTTTCGCGCGTACAGGTAATAGCGACAATAAGTGCCTCTCGCCAGTACTCGTTTTCGCCTATATACGAGTAATTGATCACGGTACTTTGAGACGATGATGATGCTTCTGTATATATATAGTAGGTATACACGAGAGCCCTCGCAATTCCCATCGCCCTAAAACCTTATACTTTTCCCATCGGAAAAGTGGCGAGCATATCAAAACCAATGCTGCTGCATCATCAGTGCTCTTCGCGCTGTAAGTGCGTATTTATATATACTGCACGGGACTATATATAATATATGGCGCGTGTGTTCCTATATAAATATATATATATATAAGAATAAAATAAAATATATAATAATATATAGGCGCGCCACACGCGACGCGGAAATATATTATAATATTTCAAACGCACCCGGCGCGGTATAACTGTTTTTTTTTTCTTTCTATATATATTACGTATATATATTGTATCACCACCGCGGTACAGCAATCCCTCCTCCGGCCGATTGTTATCTACAATTTTTATACCCTTAAATATACGCACGCGGCGGTGTAAAACTTTTATTATTTTTTTTTTGGTTTTTTTTTCCCTCCCGGCAACCTTTCGCATTGTCGTCGACACTGCTGCTGCTGCTGCTGCTGTTGCAGATATCCTACCGCGGCTATTGGTCGTCGTCGGCCACGCCTCGGCGCGCGGTTCCGTCCCACGAGCCGAGCGGGTCGCGCGGGCCGAGGGGTTCCGCGCGCCACTCGAGTGCGGCCCTCTCGAGTCCTCTCGTCGACGTCGAGTAGTCCAGTTTCGAGTGACACTAGTTTCGGGTGGTGCTCCACACACGCACACGCACACACGCACGAGAGCCCCGGCGGAGTTTATTTATTTTACGCTATAATATATTATATATTGTTTTTCCTTCTTTTTTTTTTTTTTTAATATTATTTTTGTCGTTTTTTCGTCGCTTTTCCTTATAGCCGTACCTGTACGACGGTACGCGCGTATATTGCGTGTACGTATGTAAAAAAAAAAAATTGTTTTAAACGTTTACGATGACTTGAGGTGCGTGGTGCGGATTCGGCGCGCGCGCGCGCGGGTTTTTGCACGCGTTTCTTTCCATCTCGATTTTCGGCCGCGATCCGCCGATTTCCGTGTTAACAGTTTTTCGGACAATCCGCGAAAGTGGCTCTCTCGGTGACGGCCGCTTCGTCGGCGGCATCAGCCGTGTTCTCCGAGAGCTCGGGCGACCTGCTGCC
Source organism: Slavum lentiscoides (assembly GCA_032441835.1). Taxonomy (NCBI): domain Eukaryota; kingdom Metazoa; phylum Arthropoda; class Insecta; order Hemiptera; family Aphididae; genus Slavum; species Slavum lentiscoides. The sequence continues at coordinate 7,528,904 of CM063707.1, read as the reverse complement.
GGAGCTCAACAGCGCTGATCTAGCGATGTCTCTGAGCCCCAAACCGCATCACCACCATCATCACAACCATCACGCAGCGCACACCACACCGTTCTCCGTCACCGACATACTCAGCCCGATCGAGGAGTACCGCAAGCTCGAGTTGTGCGGTTCGCCGTCGCCGTACCACAGGTCCAGCACGGCCGGCAGTACCGGCGGCAGCGCGTCCGGCAGCCCCGGAGCCATGTCCGGAGGCGGTAACAACAACAACAACAACAACAACAACGGTTCCGGACCGGTCCCGGCCGCCACCGCGGGTTGGCACGTGCACCCGCAATTTCCCGCGCCACCGCCGCCACCGCCGCAATACTGTCAGCCCGCGGATATGGTCACGTCGTACGGGAATTCGGCCACGTGGTACGGGACACCGGCCAACGACCCCCGGTTCGCAAGTAGGTCAATATATTATGCACGTATACATATATAACACGACGCAAAGAAAAAAAGATTTTATTTAAAATTATATATATATATATATATTCGGAATGAAGTCTTTACTTAGTCGCACGGTACGGTCGATAAAATTTAAAAAAAATGATTTTAATATAATATTATACTCGTGTAGGTACTGATATATATATATTATTAAAATTTAGATTTCGAAAAGGATTATAGCTTTAAGAATATATGTTTTCTTACTAATGCTTGTCAGTTGTGTATAAAGTTATCGTGGATCATTTTAAATTACAAAAATAATAATTAACCTTCCACTTATATATGTAGAATGGTTAACGGTATGTATTTCGTCGAGGAACTCATTCGTTTTCAACAAAACGCGGTTTTGTTATTATTTACGCTTAGAACGTTAGTTTATTTAATATATATATATATATATACGTCCATTAAATACCGCCCGCGGTATCCAACTAATATAATAAAGTAAAATCGTCTATTAAACAAAAGCGCATAAACTACTAACCGATGACTTATTTAGAACAAGAAATAAAAAAAAAAAGAAAAACGAATTATCGCGGTGTCGGGAACGGGTTTTCTCATCTCAAAAAAAAAAACCAAGAAATCTATTTTATTATTATTATTTTTTATTATCGTTAAGAGTAACTTTTTATTTTATTTGAATTCGTCTCTATGTATATTCGTATACACATTTTTCATCGCTTAAAGAGAGTATTAAAACGTAAAATTATTATCGAGATATCAATATTTATTTGTTAATAAGATTATTGACTCCTGCGAAGGGTCAATTGAATCATTAAAAAAAAAATGTATATTTTTATGTTTTCACTCCTAACTTATTTTGGTTTTATAAGTTAAAATTTTAATTTTTTTTTTTCCAATATTGATAACCAATGGTCATCGAAAATTCACTTTTATTCTTTGGTACAAATCGAAAGCGCGAATGTGTATTTATATATTATAATTAAAATTAAGCGATATACACACGTTCGTATATATCTGTCAAAAGTAAACACTGAAATGAAACATTAAAAAAAAAAAAACCTCTATATTTAAGTCACGTTTATAATGCGAAGAAAAAATATTTCGTTTTAATCAATCACCGAATATCAAATAACTATAGCATTGCCCCTGCGTTTTATCCCCCTTGGTAAATATTTCGTGTAAATCGTTTAATTCTTTAATCGAGCCGTGACCCAGCTGGATTATTCCTGAAGTGTAATAAGTATTAATTCAATAAATTCGCTAATTAATAAAAGCTAAGCCAAAAAAGTATATTTTGATAGCGCACTACATAATAATAATAATAATGATACTTTTTTGTTAATTTTATTCTATAGGTTTTTGTAAATTTTAAGCCACGGCGGGCTTTTATTGAGATAACTTTTTATTAACGACTTTGTCCGGAGTGAATTGAATAATTACGGTTAATATTCGTGCATTAGTTCATAGCACTGCGGTATACGTACTGTTTTTTCCAACATAAAGTATAATACGAAATTCTCGAAAAATATATTACTACAAAATACAAAGAAATGTTTTATAAATATTCATCAACTATTGAATTATATATATATATGTCATAACGAAGGCGAAAATAGTAAATACGCGTCGATAGGGAAAATTAATACAATTCGAAGGATTCGTGAAAATAGAAAGGACGCAGTGCTTTTCGTATACCTATATATTTCGTGTTACCTATATAGATAATGATTTATAAAAAAAAAACTTTAAATGTGCTCTATGTATTATAGAAAGCGGTTACCATCAGTAATCACTATATGTCTAATATAGGATTGGACATTTTCAATGTCAATCAAATTATTTTTGAATTATTTTTTTTTTTTTTGCGATCAATCGATATAGTTTTAAATTCGACTTACTGTAATCGTTACGGAGAAAAGATGTTTGAAACCGAAAATATTATATCCTACTCGTATTCGTTATAATAATTGTCCGCGTATAAAATATACAATTCATGACTTTACCTGAACTCGAACGAGACTTGTATTATCATCAATACTTGTAAATACTTAATGTTATTATTTTTTCAACGCGATTCCATTTAATCGTTTATTTTCATTTTATTATTAGATAATAGGTACGTCATAATTGAATACGCGGTCGGTATATATATTTAATACAAATTTTAAATTAGACCTATATATGCGTATATATAAAGACATAATATTATACGTATAAGCTGTACTGTCGATAATCGGACGATGTTTATGTTTTTTCACACAACCTATTGCGCCCGAACGACCGTAAAATACACTCAGGGGGTGTGCATTCGGGGTGTCATATTGGATTAGACCGAAACCGCTGTTTATATATATATATATATATACGAAGAGAACCCCTTTTTTTTTTCCGGCAAAACATTTGCTGCCTGTACGGGGCGGGATGCGTACACTATCTAACCGGTTATTACAACAGTCGTTATAATGTCATTATCCCTCTTTTTATATATATATATATATGAAACGACTATACTATAAGTACAGCCCCACGGCTTCGATCGACTGCCTACAAAGCTTTTTTTATGGACGGCTCCCGGCGGCGTATAATAAACAGTAAACTGCATCATTCATTTTGTTTTTCGTGACGTAAAACGGCATCGAATTTACATACGTTGAAATCGATATTTGAATCGGGGGTTTACTAATTAATTAATCCTTTTAATAATCGAGTTTTTTTTTTTTTGATATATCCCCCATACTTTTATAGGTTTTTCGAAAGATTCGCAGTGCAAATCGTTATAAATAAGATCAATAGGCAAAAAAAAAGCGTAGTGAGCCGCGGGTGTTGCAGCGTGGATATCGGCTCAATAGTAATTTTTACTCGGATAAAGTTTTAGACACTATATACGTTTGTATGCTATGATAAATCACTGCATTCGACAAAACGATTCTGAGCGGAGATTCCGCGTAATATGAGCACTTTGTCGGAAACTTTTATAATGGTAAAAAATGCACTTGTCATTTAGGATTGCAGTCGAGCATTTTTAAATATATAGTCAAATAGTAACGTAGGACTTACGTCTTGAAAAATGTTTAGCCCTTAAAATAAATAAAATTATCCATTTTATGGCCTAAAATACCTTAACATCTTATGTGTACTATTATGAGCCAAAAATCGGAAGACGTTTTTTTTAAAAAATTTTTTTACGTCTATACAGTGCAACGTTACGTATGTTCGGTATAAATGTCACGTCTCTATTTCCGTAGTTTCTTTGTATTGCGCTTAAAAAAAACTATTGAGAAAATAGTTTTTTGGTTGTTTTGAATTACGCATAAGGAAACTACCGAAAAAATCGAAAAAGTACCAAATGTAGATACAATTCGCTACGGGAACGTAATGCGCGACGATATGATCATAAGAGCGTTCTTTCTATGCGAAAATTTGTACACCGAAAAAAAGAAGACTTCATCGTAAAACCGCAATAATTTCCTCGTTTCGCTCAGAATCTAAAAACCAGATTGGTAAAGTCAATTTAAATCGATTAATATTAATGTTAATTCGAGAACGATTAAATATTATATAACTTCCGTTCGGAATAGAAATATAATTATAAAAAAAACTATATTATAAAAAAAAACGTATTATCAACGTTGTTTTCATTTTAAATTTACGTACAAATATAATCCAAAAATTTCAGGCACAAAATAATATAAAGAATTTCGAAGATATATAAGAGAAAAAAACGTGTTTCTCTTAAATTTCGCTAATTCGCGAACGAACACATATAACAAAATATGATATTGTTCTATAAAATTAACGTCGTTTTAACAATTATTAGGTTAATATATGTATATTGATGTGAGCGCCGCATTGATGTTTATAGAGATTTTGAATATTTTCTCGTTTTTTTTTTTTTTTAGAAGTATTACAAAGAAATTAAAAGTTTACAACGTCAAGTGTGTATTATTGTTTATATAAATGTACACAAATATGATATTACAGGAAAGAAAATAGCCTATCTAAATAATATATTGTAATCGTGCGTTTTTGTAACGCGTTTAGATGCGAGAAAATGTTTTAAACCCAACGCGCCTATAAATACGACCTCCTTATTATATAATAATAATAAATAATAAAAAATCTGTATATGTATATATATAAACAATAAATATACACACATATAAATAAATGTATACTTAAATATACTATACTTTATATTTTATACTTTATATTTTTTTATTTAATTTTTTACGTAATACTCATTGGCAGTATAGTATATTTAAGTATACATTTATTTATATGTGTGTATATTTATTGTTTATATATATACATATACAGATTTTTTATTATTCACGAGTATTAATTTTAATTTTTTTTTTTTTTTTTTACATATCCTTTTTATTTTTTTATTAATTTATTTTTTTATTTTTAATTTTGTCTATATTTTATTAATAAATAATAATAATAATAATAATAATAATAATAATAATAATAATCGTTCGATCGATATGGTGAAAATAAAATATACGTGTACACCTACGTATATGTCTGTTGAACGTTACCGAGCATATTTTTTCGTGTGTGTATTCTAATGTCCATTATTATATTATTATCAAATCATCAATGGACCTGCACCATATGCCGGCGGAGGACGCGTTTGTACGCGCGCGTCTCGTTTATTCCGTTCAGCGTTGAAATAATATTTGTCGCTCTGCCGCGCGCGCGTACACCTTGCGCGTGGCGTGTTTGCTCAAGAAATATTTTCAAGGCCCCCCCCCCCCCCCTCAACCGCCGAACCTCTATATTATATATATATATATAGTTATAATAATGCGGCTACCGACGTTTGGCAAATACAAACACACGCCGTACACGGTGACCACAAACGACGAATTCCATTCGGTGGAGAGCGGCTTGGGAGGGGGGGGGCGGAGGGGGTGTACGAGAATACGGCACGGATAGACCGCGCCGGCGAGCCGAGGAGGAGGGACTCATTAAAATAATTTTCTCCTTCTATATATACGATGGCTTTAGAAAAGCGTATATAGAAAAAAACGTCGGACGGTAGTTTTGGTTTTGACACAACAAAACAGGTATAAAAATATACGGCTTCTCGAACGCCTGACAATGCGCGTTTGTATTATTTGGTTTATTCCGATCGTATATATATATATATGTGTGTGTAGAGAACCCTCTCCCTCCGAGATAGCAATCAAGCTATCAAAATATTATCTTTTCTACCGGGTACATTTTTTTTTTTCCTTTTTTCCGCGCGTTCTCACTGACATTCGGGGCGTGGGGCGTGGGGACACCCACGACGCTATACTATACCTATATGCGTATATAGGTACTAACAGCGGTATTGTAAGACGAACGTTCAAATCACCGCGCGTACACCGGCTTCTGTATATTATTATTATTATTACTATTATGCGTATGCGAGTCGTATGCGTATTATTGAAAAAAAAACCTTTCGACGTCGTCGCACTCTTTCGAATCAACGCACAACGATCGCGATAATACTCGACGCGTCCGAGTAATTTCCTCCAGCGATTTGTCGTCCGCGCATAATGATTTTCAATACAATCCGTAAACCGGATATACGGCGTGGAAACGCCCCCGCCGCCACTGCGGCGGGCAAAACGCGGACGCCGGCGGACGAGTCAATCAAATGATTGCGGAGAGACGGGGTATACGGAACGCGCGCCGCCGCGGATATCTTTTATTCGATCGTCTTGTGTCATTTGCGGTTTTCGCACTGACGCGCCGGCGTTCACAGCAAACGGGTTTTTTTCGTATAACAAAACGGGTCGCGTTCGGAACGGCCGCGCACTCGTTTGCGATGACGTGCACACAGAGTAATAATATGCGATGCTTTATTGGAAGGCGAGCGAGCGCGCGCGCGCGTCACCGCTGCGAGTCGGTGGAAAAGGAAATGCGGAATTATTGATGTGAGCCGTACAGAGCAGGGGCGGGCGGCCATTAAAATAATAAATTGTGCGTTCGTCAAGGTCTGTCAAACCCGACCATGTTTGTTTTTTTCCTTCATACGAAACGTCGCGGACAGGACAATTCGTGGGGATAATTGTACCTAGACTTTTTTTATTTATTTTAAAGTATAAAAGTCACGAAATATCGTGAGAAATAATTTCTAATACAATTGTTTGAGAATATTTTCAATAATATATTATATAGGTGGTACGGTTTTATATACATTTTGTTTATATTACCCCAATAAAACCGTATATTATTTCCCGTTTTTTTTTTTTCAAGTAGGTAAAATCAAAATACGCGTACGATACGTTTAAAGATTTAAAAAAAAAAATTACATTCAATTTTCATCAATGATTTTCTTTTCGTTAAAAATAATAAACAGTCGCGAACAGAAGAGTTTGCAGCTGTAAACGCGTATGTATACGTATATGTATCATAAAAAAAAAAACTTTGAATATTATTCTTAACAATAATCCCATACATTTTGTATATATGTAGGTATACTTTGTTGAAGTAATATTTAATATACGCATTTATAAATAATATTGTTTCAATTTTTAAACGTTATACCGCGTTAAGCGTTATAAAGCATTAATGTTCACTTCATAACGTTTATGATGAACTTTTGAACCGTTTTTCAAAGTTTAAGTATTACTTTTGAATCCCAATAGTAAACATATACCTTTTGAAATACGAAGCAATGAAAACATATAATGATAATCTGGCCAAGTAACCAGCGTATAATATAATAACCTAAATTCAAACGTAATATTTCTTAAGCACGTACTCCAAGATATTTTTAAATTAAGATACTATTAGACTTGTTATATATTGCAATTTATAGTATAAATTATTACCCTATACACGTGGAGTCGTGGACAAAAAAATTGTTTTAAATACAATATGTTATTGTACACTTAAATTTTCATTGGCGCGAGGGTGATTATAGTGATTAATAATAAATTACAAAGTTATTGGATTAATTATCTGTAAATTAAATTAATAAAGTAATAGTAAAGTAGGCTGTAGGCTGAGACTATTATTATTACGCGTATTGATTATATAAACTACTCGTATATATTATAAGGACGAATAGGTATTGATTTTTATTGTTTTATATCTAATAACAAATATACGCGTTAATTAAAACAGCGAATAATAATTATATATATTTATATGTTTTTTTTAATATAATATTTTCAATATATTATAATTATTTATACAATTGTATAAAGACAATTTATTTTTATCTCTTAATATATTATTAAATAGGTGTATGTAAATATTAACGTATTTCTAGATTATTTCAGCTAATATATAGCTATAAGAATTTATATACGTATTATGTAGTCAATAAACACTAATTTTTTTTTCAAATATTTACAAAAAGTTATATTAACGGTATAAAATAAAACTATATTTCGTAGTCGATAGTCTGTATTCGCAACAATTATTTACATTTTAAATATACAAACTTTATATATTTAAAATATAGCCTATAGAATTAATTTACATTGCAGTTTACTACACGTCACTCAGTATTCAGTAATATATATATATATATATATATATACTAATGGCATTACTAAAATAATTGTACAATATATAATAATATATTATATATACTTATGTACAGTGTTTACTAACGAATATGCAATATATTACACACACGCACATTATTTTTATTTATACGCCGACACGTGTCTTCGAATACATCATAATATATAGCGTGTTTATCGATTCCTCAACCCCTGTTTGGTGAAAACCTGTCAAAAATCGTCTCTGGACGGTACGGCACAAAAAGCTCGGAACCTATATCGCACGCTCCATTTGTAGTTGACAAGGCGCGCGCCTATATAACACATAATGTTTGCTTTGTGACCGGCATGAACAATAATGTACGCAGTTTACGCGGCTGGTGGGGGAGGGTATACATTTAATATATATATATATATCGTTCATTTGCTGACTACGTCCTGTTGTCAAAATAATAATTGGAACCTACTGCAGTACTCGATGAACATTTTGTGCTCAATAATATAGTTGTGTGTGTGTGTGTATATATATATATATATATATATATATATATATATGCGCGTGTATAATAAAATAATACAGCTTAAACATATTGAATATACGGTTCAGACAAATAATTAATTATTTATGCCTTATATAAATAATACGAAAATGCGATAAAATAATAAAACGCGTTTAATATAAATGCATATATATATATATATATATATATATATATATATATAATATACGCTATACACAAATTAAAATGGTACGTGATCCGATATGTTGCATTAATTACTATAGCACGGATTTATATGCACTAAAAGTGCTTAAATATATATATATATATATATATAATGTGTGTATATATATATATATATAAAATATTCGAATGTATCTAAAAAAAAAAAAAATTGACTAATAATTTTTGAAAACATTTTTTATGCACTAAAAAATGAAATATGTAGTTAGAATAAGTCCTTAAAATGTCGAAATGTCGAAGTGTGGAAAAATATACGCTAAAAAAATTCGTATTCTTAATCCCATATATATACTTTTATATAAGACATATAATGTCCGTGTACTTAGCATACCACACAATCAACCAAAAATACATGCAAACGCTTATAAATCCGTATAAATCCGCGCTCTAATAGTATAATATGCGTAAAGGTTATATTACATGAATTATAATAATTTATAAGTATAATAAATCGTAATTCATGCAGTTCAAAGTTTCATTTCGATTATTAATAAAAAAATATTTTGCGATATTTGTAAATAAATATTTTTATAAAATTATTGAAATATGTATATCATATATATATAATATATACATATTATATATGTTATGTAAGTGACATTTAAAAGAAAAAAAATATTTGTGCGAATAAGTGAATTTATATATATATATATGCTTTGCTGCTTTATATATATATATATATATATATATATGTATATATATATAAATATATATATATAGATTATAAGATGGAATAATATATAAAATATATATTTTCCAATTTTATACTTATATATAATTTATAAACGTTTAATTAAATTAATGACGCATTTAATGATAAATGCGTGTCACGGATCTCAAGAAGAAATGAAATAATTAACACATTTATTTGTCGTCTGGAATAATTTTAAACATTTTGATTTGATGAAGTATGTAAAAATATCGAGAGTGAATTAAGGTTTTCACGTGGACCAAAGGGGTATTGGTATATATATATAGACATTATGAATTATTCATGAGTCAATAAACGAGCATCTTACAAGGTGGTTGAAAGGGGTGTGTTGCAGAGAGCGTTCGAGACCCTTACATAGCGTAGAGGTATGAATGTAATGAATTCCCAATGAGTCTTGTTTTTAGACTGAAAGTCATTGACCTTTTTTTACCTTACCAAAAATTCAAATTTAATATAATGCTTTTGTTTTTTTTTTTGTTTTGTTTTGCAGTATCGAGATTGATGGGCTCATCAAACACCTCGATGAACGGTATGTCAAATATGGGATGTGATACTAAACCACCTTTACAGTTTCCACTCGCCCAGAGACGAAAACGTAGAGTGCTGTTCACTCAGGCTCAAGTGCGTAAAAAACTATAGTATTATGTCATTTTATAAATAAGTCGTAATATTTTATTTTAAAATACCGTTGGAAAACGTAATCGTTTAGTGATCTTATAAAAATATTATTTCCTCCTATATGATATGATGTGTATAGACGTATAAAATGAAGATAATATAAGCTCATATAGCTCTAAATATAAATTGACTTAATTTTTTTTTCGTCATATTTATTTTTACTCGAACCTTACGTACACTCGTATAATATAATGTTTCGATAGATATTTACTCGTAATATCAAGTGGAACTCAGTACAGGATAAATCATTTTTCTGGCGTTCCTATGGATATATCATATTCCTATATAGGGTGTATTATTTGTTTTTTTTTTTTTTTGTACGCGTATTGTATTGCACGTATACGAGTATGTACATATAGCGTGTATTTGTGCGTTTTATTTAAGCGCGCGGAGAACCTGTTCTGAAACCCAAAACCATATTTACTATTCTGCAAGTTCATAGATGTTTACAGCGCACTCAAACAGTCTCAAAATCCACATTTCTCGTATATAAATGTAAACACAATCAGGCGTCACGTCAAATCCACGAAGGCATCGTTTTGACACGAACACATCCATCCCATTTGTACATATCGTCCAAATATCCTTCCCCCCTCTTGCATTAGGTTCCCTTTTTAAAAATCGATACACGTCTCACGTTTGGTGTGGTTTACACGTTGAACGCAGAGACGATAAGTGTAACATCATATTTTTATACGTAAATATTTTTGCAGGTCTACGAATTAGAACGGAGGTTTAAACAACAGAAATATCTGTCGGCACCCGAACGAGAACACTTGGCCAGTCTAATCCATTTAACTCCCACACAGGTAAATATGATATATACCTACATGATGTACAGTTAATATTGTATTTACGTTTTAAACGCCTGAAAAGTATCATACCAAATCAAATCAATTATTTTTTTTTTATTGAAACTGTGTATAATATATACAATTAGTCTCGACGATTAAAATTTCTACAATTAACAGGTTTTATATAAGCAGCCCAGAATTCTGAAAGAATGATATGATGGTGGCTATAATGACAGTAGATGATTTAGAAGAAAGTATATGATGAATATCGAAAGGAATATTGAGGGAATTTAATAAAGAGTGAAGGCGTCTGCGTTCTGAAGACAAAGAAGGGCAGTTGAAAAGAATATAATTAACGTCACAAATAGCAGGGAAGTTATGGAGAATACTAAGAGGAGAATCATTTAGGGACAATTTAAAGGAATGTGAAGGAAGTAAAGTATGGCCGAAACGTAGACGGGAGAAAGAACAGATTAATTTACGAGAAAGGACAAGTTTATCGAATCAAGAGTGAGATGGGATAGAGGGGTTTAAATTTCTGTACCAGGTAGCGAAATGTGGTGGTAGATTTCTCCAAGATTTAGTTCATAATTGATTGACGTATAATTTAAGTTTGGGACAAAAGTCAGACCAGGGCAATAAATTGGCCGAAGGAGTCTGAAGGAGGCTGTAGATTTGGCCATGAAGTCGGCGATTTCGTTGCCAGAAATGCCTGAGTGGCCTGGGACCCAGAGAAACTGGATGTCGAAGCCGGAATAATCAAGTGTATGAAGAAAATGTCTGATTTGAAGGATAAGGGAATTAGGTGAAGATATAAAAACATTAGATGATAGAGATTGAAGGCAAGAAAGTGAATCGGTGGCAATAAGACAAATCGGTTATATTCAATATTTATACTTTTAATTTTTAAATACATTTTTTATACATTACTATATACGCGGAATCGAAAAAATCGCATATAATACGTTATACACGTATATGTTTGAACTTTTTTAGTTACGCGTCGCTTCGTATAGGACACTATGTCGTACGACAATTACAATTTTGTACATACTCGTTCGTGTATATATATATATATATATATAAACAAACGTTGACTTTTGAAAATAAAAACGCGTATAAGCAATATAGGGATTTTCTGGTGCGCGGTGTAAAAATATAAACTCACGCCATCACCACATTTCGAATGTGGTGGTGCAAAAGACTCAGTGGCGTAATCACGAATGTTATGTGGGGAAGGCGATACAAAATTTAACCCATAATTGTAACTACACTTTCAAAATTAATATCAAATCGATTGATATACTCGTATTTTAATGTTTTCTTTAATAAAAACGAGTAGACATTTAAAAAAAAAAAAAAAATTTCCAATTTTCTTCGGTTTTTTTTTTTTTTTAGCTAATTTATTGAGTACTTACCGTCTGTTTTTAATTCTCGATATGTGAAAGAAACCAGTTGGTAGTTGCCGGTCAACGGACTGACGTATATTATGATAAATACTAACAGATTTTATTAAAACAAAGAAAAAAAAAATTATTTTTATTGTTTTCGATTATTTTGTAATTATTTCTCGTTATATTATTTGCCAACTAGACGCGAAAAAAGAAAGCGCACGGGATGGGATCCACCCTACGCCCCCGTAATTACGCCCCTGATGGTGCAGCAAGTACTCGTATCTGTACCAAACAATTCACGCCGCTGTTTTGTCGTCGTCGTCGTCGTCGTCGTCGGTTGTTCGCAATAAAATATATATTGTAAATAATCGCGTACATACACTATAATATACGTACAGATAACGTGCGTTTGATTTGGCGTCACGGCGGCGTCGAGATTAAGCGACGAGCGCGTTGAAAACCGTTGATCCCGGCTTAAACGTTGGCCGTGCGACGTGCGGTTAATGAGGCTTAAACATTTTCCGGGGTTACGCGCGCGCGCGCATCGTCGGTCCCACCGCGCCCCGTCGTTCTTGCAGCACCTCCGCAATACCAGCAGCAGCACACAATGGGTGCTCTAGTCGCACCGATTTTCTCTTTGCAGCCCCCCCCCCCGCCACCCGTCGGTCGTCGTCGCTACCGGCACCGCCACCGTTTTACGCACACCATATATACTATTGTATACACACTGCAGCGCGCACGGGACGGCTACTATCCGCCTCACCCGCACCGGGCTTTTTATATTTTATTATTCTCGTATATAAATGGGTCGGTGGTGGTGGTATACGGTATAGTTTGCACGGCGAAATCGTGCGCGCATTATTATATACGTATATATGGGCGAACGGCGACGGAAAACGCGCTTTATGTACGCGCGGACACGAGAAAACGGCGGCGGTTGTACCGCGCTCCGCAACTACCGGCAGCGGGTGGGGCACAAAAGCGTAGTTCTCGTTGTGAGCCCTCCGAAAAATGTCTGAAGTGGTGAGTGTACGACGCGCAGCAGCACCACTCGAGATGATCGGTATATATGTATGCGCGCGTATATTCACCCGCGGCGAACGGCGGCCAGAACAATGGCCGACAGATTGTGCGTGCCTGGTATATACTCGCGCGGTACGCCGCCGCCGCCGCCGCCGGGGCGCCAGATGTTGCGGCGAAGAGCCCCGCGCGCGCTCACATATTATAATCGCGACGCGGTGTTTTTTTTTTTTTTGTGCGCTCGCTGTCCCGTCGTACGCGTTGAAAATATTTTATTATGTGCACGGGGACCCGCCGAGCGCGGCCCTGTCCTCACCGCCGCCGACGACACCCCCTCAAAACGCCCGGGTCCACGGTTCCCCGCGCGGCCTTGATATAACAACGGCCGCGGCCGCGTATAGTAGTAATAATAATAAAATATTTGTCGCTTTTTTTTTTTTCCGACGGACGGGCGCAAATGTTAAGCCTGGTCCACACTGAGACAACACACAGCAACATCCTATGTCGCAGTATGTTGACACAACAAAAGTTGGTAAATGTTTCTAAATGTTCCATCAATATTTTGTAGCGACAAAAGTTTATCATTGTTTCGTGTTTCGATAATTAGCGAAACATGTTCCTACAAAAAAAAAAACGTAAAAACTATAACTGTATAATATACAAAACTGGTAAACAATCGGCGACACGTGACTACAAGTTTATGCAGTGTGGACACTTAGGTGTCGCACGTGTTTATATCAACAGTATCGATATGACAACTTGCTAACTGTAGTCTGTAATTTACACAAACTCGAAACTACTATTCCCCGATATAATTTTGATTACCTACTTTTTTGATTTTTTCATTGTTTACGTATACCTATTTGTAATTCAGTTAATTTGCTATTTTCCCATCCCAGTCCCACATTTTGTATATTGTTTTAATTTTTTAATTTAATTTTATAAATGTAGGACTTATAAACTTTAAAAACATTTAGTCACGCGATAATTTATGTTGCTTATGTATATGTGGACAAATAAGTTACAAAAACATTTTCGGCAACATTTTGTGAAAATGTTGATGTTTTTATTCCCTTTAGTGTGTACGCTATGTTTCCAATGTCGCAATTCGTTTTCATGTTTACGGAACTGCAGGAAACGTGTGTCAACCTACGTGTTGCTATATGTTGCCTCAGTGTGGACCAGGCTTTACGCGCGCGCTTTCGACCGATTTTCTTTTTGCTGCAGCACAGAGACTTTTTTTTTACCTTTTTTTCTTTTCCCATTCCCGTCGGTGTCGCGTCCACCGAACTCAATACGCGGAACGATTGAGTTCTGTATATGATTTTCGTATAGGAAATATGGACCCTTATATAATATAGTGAGTGAACCGCCGTATGCATTCCGTTTCTATTTTCCTGATTTTGTTAACAACTATTCGTTATGTAAAAATAACCGATATCGGTGCTATAACGTCTATAACGTGTTCTGTTATCTCAAAGTAAACAATAAAACCGTGATAAACATCATGGAAAAAATTATATTTTGTCGTGTCCTCCATGATTTTTATGTCTTATAGAATGCATATGGCTGCCACCTATCTGACGTCACGGTTTTCATTGATATACGCGTTCCACGTATTAAGTCCAGTGGTCGTGTCCGTACTGCGTTTATAATATGTTCAATAAACGTCCGGAAGACGTTTAGTCTTTTTTGCCAACACGCTGCGAGTAGTCTGTGCGATCAGAAAAAAAAAAATACATTTCAGCAGCGGTTTTTAAAAAAAAATTGTGTTTGATTTCTCGCGTTTACTAACGCACATTTCGGCGGTTTGCACTTTTGAAATCCCTCCCTGCCCTCTGCAAGTAGGATTTTGTAATTTCATCCACGAATTCGTTTATAAAACGACGTGTCGTTTCCGAATTCGGTCCTAAATAGTAGCCGCGGTTTAGTCCAGTCATAATAGCAGCCTGCGGGAATTAAACTAGTGACGGTCCTCAGTTCATTACGAGACTTATTAATTCGATAGTAATTGAATTCTATAACTATATAATATATCTTACAAATATAAGAATTTATATTAAAAAAAAAAAAATTACACTTCTATTTATTATTGAATAATTAAAATAATTTATACAATCGTAATTTAATATTTTCTATATCGAGCGTAGCAAGTCGCCTATGACGTTTGCCGTAGGCTTTTATTTTGTTTGCATTATTTGTTAATTGTTGTTTTATTACACTTTTTGTTTGTATTCATGTTGTTGTTGCTCAAAACGCCATATTAAATGTATAATGTGTATTGAAAATGAAATAATGTCATAAATCTACAAAACTTAACGAATAGAGACTATAATTGGTATTCGAAATTGACTTGCTAACGATTTGAGTACTAAAATAATTCAAAATAAAACCTATTTAAAACATATTTAAAATTGTAGACTTCACTTTATAATAATAATAATAAAACAAATTCGATCCCTAGACCCGGGCCTATGCGTAAATCCGCCTCTGATTCTGGGATCTTATAAAGAACCGTGACTTACGGAATCGCGTAAAGACCGGGGATATAGAGTATAATTAAACGGACATTATATATCTATGTGTATATGCTCATAAAATTATTTAAAATGTATTATCATAATATATACAAATTTAAAATATTTGGTAATTTATTAATTTTTTTAAGGTTTCCATTAAAAATTATACCGATGTTTTAGAGGAAACATTAATTCGTTTGCTTTATAAATAACCGTTTAATTACTTAGGAAAAAATTATTCGAATGGAGCTGTAGCGGAATATGTATTCTTAAAGAAGAAAATTTGTAATAAATTTGCTAAAAATTAAAAATGTACACTCTTTATTTTCAGTTTGATATAATAACGTGTAATCGTAAACAAATTATAAAAAGATTTATCGTACATTTATTTTTGCGTAATAATAAACAATTTCCCGGGCCAGCTTGCACGCGGTAATTGCATAGCGCGTATTAATGCTTCGCTCTTTACGAAAACGACGTATATATAAGATAACTTTGAAAACGTACCTACTCGTATATAGATTAAGTTTACCTTTCCTCTTGAAAATATTGCCTTACGTATAGACGTCATCGCGTCCTTAAATCAGTCGCACAAAAAAAGCATAATATATTGAAATTAAATAAATTCAATATATACATATATATTATATGTAATTAAAAAAAAATCGTTTATGTTCTCATATTTTATACTCCTAGCTATGTATGAGGCTATATATATATAGCACATGTATATATATATATATTCGAATATCGCGTCATATCATATCGTATCTTTTCTAGTACGGCGTAATTCGCGTCGAGCCAGCGCCGTAACTAGACCAGTTGGGGCCCGTGTGCAAAATTTAAATTTGGGGCCCTTTATTTCTATACTAATAACGACTCCCAGAGGGCCCCGAAATATATTTTGGGACCCGGGCCCGCGTGCAATGCACACTCTGCGCACCCGGTTTTTACGGCACTGCGTCGAGCGCTTATACAGCAAGAAACAAGCAACAAACACTGCAGAGGCGTATACAAATATTATAAAAGAATCATTCCGTTACTTTATATGCATAATATTTATAGAATTTATTTAAAAACAAAAATAATAAAAAATATATATATATATATATATAATTAAATTATGTTTATCGGGATGTACGTCTCTATATTTACTGCATAGCAGACGTCGTATAATTGTTTTAATAATACGATTATCACGCGTTACCGCGGAGTGGGCGGGATAAAATAATACCACGTGATCAGTATTGTATATACATTATTCTATGTATATATATATATAAACGTAACAGACGTGCAGTAGTACAAATCTACGTGAACGGCTCGCGAGTATCGTTTATACCGCGCGGACACGATAGTAATAGCTGCGGAGTACAGACACTGCCGAGCACTTTTGAAAAGTGAAGTGAATTTATGTTGGAATTATTCGCAGATACTCGTACGGGCGGCGGCGTCAAGTACGCGCCGTGGCGGCGGATCTCGTTCGTTCGGTCAAAAGAGTTAGTCTTTAAACCGTTATCCAAAAGCCGCCGTAGAGTGCACTCGGTTTCCGAGCACTTTCAAAAACACCTCTTCAACTTTATTTCCACTTCGTTCTCGCCATTCATTGTCCAATATTAATATTATTGGTCATCTTTTGACTTTCAACAGCAATAAATAGTATATATCTCACTTAAATGCTCGTTCGTATTCCTTTTTTTCCTACCCACTATTACACGCCCGACTCCTTGCTTAGACGATACAAAAATATTGGCGACCCGATGGAAACGTTACATCAACGACGGTACGATTAATCGACACGTCATCGTCGTCGACCTATAATGCGTTTTAAACATTTTCTTTTTTTTTTTGGTCGTTATACAAACGCGTTAATCGACACTAATAACAAACGATTTTTTCAATCGTTCGTGTCAGGCCGTTGTAAATATTGCGCGTACAAATATTTTCCGCGAGTTTATCGAATTCCGCGTTTTTAAAACGCGTTTAATAAATATAACGGATTCATGTAATAATCGGATTTTACAGGTGAAAATATGGTTTCAAAATCACAGGTACAAGTGTAAACGTCAGGCGAAAGAAAAAGCGATGGCCGAACAGAACGCCCAAAATCAGGTAAGAAGTTTGTACACTATCTCATAATACGTATATATGGACAAAACGTACCTATATAGGAGGAGGGGGAGGGACGTGGCTGAATTATACGAAATAATAGCGAATTCGAAACCGTATAAATATCGTCTGGCTAAAGTAAAATATAAAAAAGATATTTACGGATATTTTACGCGTATATATATAATACACTAATGTACGCATAATTTCGTTCGGTCATAATAATATATACCAGCAATACGAAAACATTTCGGTTTTAGATTCTGAACGAAGCCAGGAAGCCATTGCGATTTTACGATGATTATTATTCTTTTTTCCGTGCACGCGTTTTCGATTAGAAAGAATGCTCGAATATATGATCACTCGTCATTGCGTTACATTCCGGAAGCAAATTCTGCGCGACTATAGTTGCGGTATTATATTCGAAAGGTTTTTCTCAGCAAATTTCTTTTATTCAAAATCACCCCGAAAAAAAAACTACTTTCTCAATAGTTTATCAACGCGACACACACAAAAACAAAAACTATCAAAAATTTTCGATTTACTCTTAGTTTTGTTCGAAGACAATTCGTGCTGTACTGTTTTAAATTCGTCCAAGAAAACCAGGTGAAACGAATTTCTTTTTCGTGACGTAAAAATATTCAAACGGTTCTTATAGAAAATTATAAAAAAAATAATAGGTCGCGAAACACGCGTTTTGTTTAAATATACGTATATTATATGTATTCTCTGCTGTGAATATAACGGTTTTACGCGGAAAAAACTAGTCTGCTCTTTCAACAACTTAATTCGTTTTAGGACATTCGCCTCGATGCGAAAAAAAAACAATAACCAGAACAATAATAACGACCGAAAGCTATAATATGTCCACGAAATAAAACGTGTAATGAAATCGTATTTAAAAAAGAGAAAAATATTAGTATTTCGTTAGCACTATTAAAGCACGCATGATATCACCGTATTAAATACAGCATTGTTGTTACGATTATTATTATTATTAATAAATATTTTAGATCCTGAAGGACGAGAATAATGTATTAGTTTTAGATTTAAAAATGATGTGTTTTTTTTTTTTGTATAAAGGAAATGCTCCGTTGACATTTACACGCGTTACTTCGCGGTAAAAAAACTCGACCCAAGTAGCATTTTATTTGACAGAAATTTTTCATTTAATAAACTGATAAAATTAGCTTTTGCCGGACAAGTGAAATTTTCCTGTTTGGGATCTGATTATGTAATAAAATCACAGGGTATTACTTTAACAATATTTAAAACGAAAATATTAGGCAATCGTTCTTCATAATTTGCTTTGTACGTGTGAAGTTTGAATTTCAAAAAAATTACAAAGAATAATAATAATTAACAGAGTTCCGTTCAGAATCGTTTTTCGAACGTAATGAATAGGTCGTCGTTGCTTTCAAATTCACAATACGACAACACCCGATCAAGCGATCCATTCGGATCGACATCCACAACACCCGCGGCTCGATACATTTTTATTATTCAAATT
The DNA here is from genome assembly GCA_032441835.1 of Slavum lentiscoides. Lineage (NCBI taxonomy): Eukaryota > Metazoa > Arthropoda > Insecta > Hemiptera > Aphididae > Slavum > Slavum lentiscoides. Next base: position 7,509,476 of record CM063707.1, on the reverse strand, counting down.
AATTAAATTATTTTATTTATTATGTACACGTATACAATTTTTAAATATTTTTGAAATTGCTGTTATTTATATACTTAACTAATATTATTTTTATTCGCTATTTTGACGGCACTATTTCGCCACGTTACCGCGTAGCTTCATAATATAAGGTATAAGAACACAAATGATATCGTTCAATTATACATATATTTAATTGATTAATTTCAATATACTACTTTTGTTAGAGACTAACTTAACGATGCAATAACGTCCACAACGTAATTTTCACGAGGGACGGCAAACTAAATCTATATACGTTTTCAAAGCCACCTGTATACACACAACCTTTCGTAAATGGATATAAGGGCAAAGCTTTATAGTTAATATTGTATATAATTACCGTGCAAGCTGACCAGGGAAATTATTTAATATTACAAAAAAGTAATTTCTGATAAATATCACACTTTTTTTGATAATTTTTTTGTGATTATATATATATTAATCTGAAAATACATTTTATTAATAATTTTTCTTCATTAAAAATATACGTATTTCGCTAGTTCTATTAAACAATTTTTTTTCGTAAATAAACAAACGGATATATTTATCTAAAACATCAATATCGGTTTTGACGGAAACCTTTTTAGATGCTGTTAAAATTTTTTCTTTAAAAATTAATCACCGGGTATTTTAAAATTTCTATACGTATTACGAGAATACGTTTTTCAAATAATTTCGTGATGCGTATATCTGTACTTGCAGTAGATGAAACTTTAGATATACGGCCGATTGAAAATGCGGTCAAAATGCTATGTAATCGCGTTAAAACGTGTATCGAGTTAAACGATATTATCGTTTACAGGCTCAGAGTTCGCCACGACGAGTGGCCGTGCCCGTTCTAGTGAAAGACGGTAAGCCGTGTTCGGGCACTTCGGACACGTCCGGCCAACAACCGACGGCCAGTGGCAATAATTGTAACGGCCACAGCCCTGCCATGCACCACGGTGGCCACGTGCCTGTTCCTGTTCACCCGCATCACCACGGTCACCATCACCATCACGGGTCGCCCAACGTAGGACACCACCAACAACAACACCAACCGCCACAACACCAGTTGCTGACCAACAACGGGATGCCGTATCCAAGACAAAACGTAAGTCAGCATCACCATCATCAACAGCAGAACATGTCCTATTTGTCTATTCAAGGACGCGCGTGGTGAGCCACAGCCTGTTCGCGGACCGTTACCTGTCGTCTCTTAAGTATAAATACATTATTATTATTATATTAGACTTGCGAAAAATTCAAATTTTTTTTTTTTTTTTTTATATATAATACGTTTATGTAATAATATATATATACACACAATATAGACAATTTTTAATCAAAACATTTAATTACAACTGTAATTCTAGTGAGATATTAGGAAAATCTATTATGTCTCTATATATACAATGTACCTAAGTATATATAAATAACACGGTTTCTAAATATATTATTTTATTTTGAACTCGCAAAATAATTACATTTTATTCGGACTATACGCGACTATATTATATATATATATATTATATGCGCGTTTTACTTTTGATTTTACGTTAATAATAATTCGTAATGTAATATTATTCTACCTCTATAAGACACATACACATATTTATACACTCGTATACTATTTGTTCATTGTTGATGTGAACTGTAAAGTACACCTATATATATATATATATTTTGAAATTTTCACAAAGAATAATTACTATAATACAATATTGTACATATTGCAATAAGAAATTATTTCTATTTATATATATAGATAGACGTAGAAATATATCTATATATACTTAAAAATTTTCAATAGTATTCCGAGTACATTTGTATAGTCTTAGGTATCACAATAATCAAATATACTATATACATATAAATATTTTACACGTAGGAAATGGGATCAACGTTCTTATATTATCGTTGTCGGTCTGATATTCGTATACGAGACGAGTGACAAATTCAAATTTGATACGTCTGTGATAATTTCACTTTGATCATTCTCCCATATATACACACACACACACAATATATACCGCGCGTATATAGTAAGATTTAAAGCACTGTTCACAACATTATTTTGAAATTATTTATATATTTTATGTAATATTATAAGTGTTTTTCGAGTAGATTCTATGAAAATGGACTGCATGCAAATATATAGGTACCCAGCGAGCGCGTGTATAAATAAATCATTTTTGTGAATTTGTACACATACCTATATATATATAATAACTAATTGATGACGATCGAATTAATAATATATATATGGATGAAAATAATATATTACGTAAAACGATTTGGACCTATAATTCTCGATATTATAATTATGTATAGACCACGTATATATTTGTACAAAATCGAAATTATATAATATATATTTTCGATGTGTATATAGTAATATTGTTGTATATGTATATAAATAATATTATTAATTAAATCACGTGAAAACAATGAAAAAAAAAACACGCGGTCTTATGACTCGTATATATGATATATAGGTATGTATATTATATTTTTTTTTTAAGCGTATAGATATAATATTTAGCTTATTTATCGCATCGTTAATTGATCAAAAATGAACACGTTTACGTCGTTTATTATTATTAAATGTTAAGTAATTGTTTAAGATTTAGTTATCACAATAAGTACGTGTAATTAGAAGTGTGTGGAAAAACGTGCGTGGAAAAATATATAAGTGTATATTATTTAGGTACGACATGTATTATTTTGTAGAACTTATAACAGGTTTTTTTTTCCATTGCGAAATTCGAATAATAATCCCGTCGTAAACGTATATAATATATGTATTATACATATAAATGAACATTTTTCTTTCGCACGACCTCACCGTATATATTATTATACTGTAATTATTTTGTAAACATATATTTTTAACTTCTATATACTTAATATTATAATTGAATTTTTTTTTTGTAAAATGTGATGTATATGTGATTGTACGAAATAAAAATAAATAGTATATATATATATATTAAATTATTATTATTATGTATACAATTTTCGTCTTCCGCAACGCGTACCTATATGTATATATACATACATGTCATACAATGTATATTACGCTATATGGCATTTCTTTTTTTTTTTTCGACCCGTTTTCGGTTCGGTCCCGCGATAATCGTCTTGTGTGTCCTGCGCGCATATCCTTATAATGCGACGCGTACGTTACAGGACAGAGCGAGATACAGACGAGTCATTAACGAGTAAACAGTAGCGCGGTTTATAGCGGGACAGCTATGACCACGCGTACATATACATATATATATATATACCATAATAATATATACTATGGTATAGCTAGGTGATGGTATATAATAGAACACAACAATGACGAGTGAAAATATAGGCGGAACCCGAGACCCGGTGCAACGCTGCAGAGAACCGCGCCCCCGACGCCATGACAGCGGTGTCCTCTATATATATATATATATACATTGTGCCGCAGTGTGTACATACACGAGCGCGCACACTGCCTGCCGGAACCCGCACGATCGTTTTAACGCGCGCGCACACACACACACACACACACACACACACACACACACACATATAGGGGGACGATTTAATAAGGCGAAAAACGTGTGTGTGTGTAAAATAAAAAAATAATAAAAAAAAACCGATCGACCCCAACAACGCGCGATCGGGACGGTATGGACAAAAAAAAAGTGAATATATTTATACTCTGATATTCTGGTGCGCTTTGATTTGAATCCAATTATTTGAATATTGCGGGGTATGTATATATATGTACATTTAGCTAACAAATGATGATATAAAACTTACCGAGCGTACAACGTATATGTGTGTATAAAAGGACAACGGTAAAAAAAAAAGAATAAATGTTTGCTTTACGGAATTGAAATATACGTGGAGAGAGAGAGAGAGAGAAATCAAATTTAATAACTTTTTTTTTATCGACGCACAAAATATATATATATATATATATATATATATATATATACAGCTATACCGTGCAATTCATATACCGTAAAACGGGGTGAATAGAGACAGCAGTGTGAATAAAAACAAATTCGTGAAAGTTTTTATTTTAACGTATTTACTATTTAGGTATAATGGTATCATCATGAAACCTTCACTAAATCTAATTGACAATTGTACTAAATTTGAACATACGTAATGTTTTATTTTTTCCAACCTCCATGGAGATGAAATTGATAATAATAATGTGCTATTTCTTATCAAAAAAAAAGAAATCAAAATTCAAAGTAACTGTTAATAATCAAAAACGTGCTATATATTTTTAAAACAATTTTTTTACGTTTGTTATTATTACTGGTTTTAAATATTTGTAAGCATAATTATTATAAATATATTTTTTAAGTTTCTGTGACGAATTTAACACATTTTATCATTTTAGGGGTGAATAGAAACAGTAATGGGTCGCAAATATAAACCCGATTCTCGTGGTAAGCGATATCGTAAACCAAATCCAACTGATTTACAAGCTGCTGTCAATTGTATTAAAACCCGTAAAATGTCATATAGAGAAGCAAGTGAAATCTATGGTATTCATTATTCGGTAATTTATCGCCATGTAAAAAATCCTAACATAAAAACTCAGGGTGGACAAACTGCATTAACTACATTAGAAAAAAATTCAATTGTCTTCTATTTTACTTTGTGCTGAATGGGGATATCCATTAGATAAATTTGATATTAGGTATTTAGTAAAAGGATATCTTGATCGGCGTGGAAAAATGGTGAAGAAATTATTCTGATGTATAACTACACTTTATAGTCATAATAGAGCGTTTTGTACAAAGCCGCGAAGTTCAAAAGTGTTTCTATCCACCCCGTTTTACGGTATGAAATAACGTAATTATATATAATATGTATAACACGATTTGATATATCGTTTTATTATAATCATTTCACATTGCGCGTTGTGTATATACGTTTTTTTTTTGCTCCTTTTTGGTTTGACAAAAAAAAAAAACGCGCACAAGTATACAAAAAAAAAAAAACCCGCAATCCTCCCTCGTCCGGAGTGTCCTGCAGTGATTATAGTATATTGATACGCGGGAATAAATAAATATATGTATATATTTTTTTTATACCTTTTATTATTATTATTATTGAATCGTTCGGCTTTTTTTTTTATACGAGTATATATTATTATTCGAATCGATTTTTGACCATTAATAAATAATATACGACGGAACTATATAAATTCAAATTAAAAGAATAATTTTCCTAACGTTATCTCGTTTTAAGGAACGAGTATATTCATTATATTATTATTGTCAATATAATATGTACTCGATTATATCAATCGATTTTATTTCTATTTTAGAAAGAAAATAATAAATGCACACACAAAATAAATATTACTGTTCTTTTATAATATAAATCGTTTGCACTCGATATAGTTTTATTATTCTTTAGATATATATATATATATATATATATAAAAATGTTGCGAAAGATAAATATTTAATTTTCAGTAAAATATATTGAACATTTTCCATCTATGATATAAATATATAGGTATAGTTTATACACGTGAACTTACGAGTGCGGAGAAAATGATAATATTTAAAAATGTAATATATATATATATGTAAAAATGAATTGAAATATTACATAATTGCGTATTTTTTTTTTTTATTATATAGGCATTTGTATATGTGATATATACAAGCATTTAATTAATTACTATTCACAAACACCAGCGAAATATTATAGAAATCTCAACGAATTCGAATAAAATAAACGTAAATATTACACGAAAATCATTATTTTTCTGGTCGATAAATCGTTTTGGAATAATCGAGAACATTCGTATATTGATCAATTCGAATAATATTATCGTAAATGCGTATTACTTTATAGCCTGTATAAGTACAACGCATATATTTTCAAATTTCGTATTATATTACCCATTTTAATTTTCCTACTGCACAAAAACGTGTAGTAATTCATACAAATTTAGTTTCTTGGTATGTATATTATATATATAAAATAAGCTAATGATTTGCGTTTAAATGAAACGATAACGTTTTTTTTTAACCTAATAAGGTAATTTGCTTCAAATTAAATTCGGTATTTGTTTATGATGGATTAAAAACAAAAGCGAAAAAAAATTCAACATCGTTAATATACGTCATGCGCGTCCCACGATTTCATCATTTTCACTTGATATACCGCGGTATATTATAATATTATAGCTATATAGTCGATTATTTTACAAGTCGGAAATTAAAGGATTACTATTATACAGGATAACGATGATGTGTACATAATTAATGCTATTACATATTTATACCTCGCGTTTTTGGTGCAGCTCTCTGCAGTAAAATGATATTATTGAATACTTATAAATTATAATTAACAGAATATATTAGTATAATCTATATAATAAAGCTGAAGGAGTTTGTTTGTTTTTTCGTTTGAAATTATCAACCGGGTTTGAAATTTTTTTTTTTTTGCATTTGATAGCCCAATTTTTGAGCAAGGTATTATAGGTTATATTTGGCATCACACTATGATGACTCTTAAGAGCCGAATAGCCGAAGAGCCTTGAATCATAATAAGAGGTGGCATTTTTCAGGGGCAACTAAGTGCACGGGGATAGCTAGTAATACTATATATATATATATATTGTTGCATAGAATAATCGAGGCTAGTGATAGCTTTTCATTATCGCTGTTAATATGTAAAGAAAAAAAACATATAATATGAGAGAACAGTTGTATAGATTGAAAATAAACAAATATAGAAAAAGTTCAAAAACGAACTAAACGGGCAGTAGGTACATAATATAATAGTTATAATGAATACGGCTGAGAATAAAACGGCTGGAAATTAAACGCAGATTGAGAAAATCAGAGACGCATTGCCTAAAGAAATTCGAGGTATTATATTATGTGACGATTTTCCCTTAAATACTAAAAATCAGAATGGCCTTATACAATGATATTCTCATCCTTATCCTTGTCTTGTGTATAAGATGTTATAAGTTTTTCTCGTTTTATCGTACGCGGAACAGGAACTCCGAAATTTAAGTCTAGGTATACTATCGAGAGAAGGCGAAAGAAAAAAACATTTTTTTATAACTTTATAAAAACTCGTAAACTGAGCACATTATGAGAAGTAATACGTCGATACGAACCATACACTCTGTACTTCGAAGGAAGATTATTGTGTAGAGAAGGGGAAAATAATAAAAGAAATATCTTGGTTGAAAAATCCTCGCGATCGCGGTTTGGCGCGACACCAAATGATTTATTTTGCGCATCGATCGACAAAGAAAAAAAATTGTTCGCTATGATTTCTAACGTCCAAAACGGATAAGAACTCCAATAAGATGAAAAATATTAGTAAAAAAAAAAAATAAATAAATAAAACGACACTTCAACACTGAAACGGGTTTTGTACAGGGTATTGCGAACTAATTTATTTCGAACCGAAACGATTAAATTTCGTTTAGCACTGGTTTAAGTACGTATTTGGCTAGAAAGTTATACAAATTTACGGTATGCACATTTGTATAATAAATTAACGAGTTATTAATAACGCGTAGATTACGAGTACCTATAGGTACGATATTGTTATATAGCTGTTAATTTAAAAATGAACAAGGCGAAAACGATTGTATATGAGAATAAAACGATTATGAATTATATATGTATATACATAGTATTACTCGAGAGTGGATTGAGACACGCTCGGTTTACTTTGCGTTGTAAAACGAAATTAATTTTTTTAATAGCTTATAAAAAAAAATCGAACTTTAAACAATTGACGAGTTTAACCGCGTTCGTTTCCACGGTTACCGCACATTGTAGTTTATAACTGCAGTAACCAATATTATTAGTGATGTGACGAACCCAGATTATTTAGGTCGAACCGAACCCGAACCGAACTTATTCAAGAACCCGAATCGAACTTACAATTTTTTTTTATTCGAACGCCAACCGAATTTCAAAAAAAGTTTAAAGGATTTACATTTAAATTTTTAACATATTTTAAACGAATAATTACCTACTCAATATAGATATAAAAGTAAATCGAATTAATTAATAATTAATTCGTAAAATAAATAATAATATATAGGTATTTAATTTATAATAATTATTAGTTGTATACATTATATATGTATACAACGGAATATTATCTCATATACCTTATTGATTTACACAATATATTAAAACGTTACAATTTAAAAAAATTACCACTGGGTATTATCGATAAAACGACAAACCAATTTATTTTTGGATCCTAGCGCTACGAATAATGTATATTTTGAATTTTCTGAATAGCCCATTTTTGACACTGAAAACAGCTAGGTTAATCTATAATATATATGAAATCCTCTGCGAACTCGTTTCACTGCGGATTAGGGGAAAAATTACTTTCTATATATATATAAAAAAAAATAGAACAAACTCTATTTTATTTATTTAAACACGAATTACAAATTTACTTTGAATTTCGTTTTCCTAGGTTCGATATTCGAACCGAACTATTTTCGTGTTTAGTTCGATCGGTACGAATGTTTCCATATTTATGCAAGTTACTTCACTAATTTATAATATAATATAATAAATATTATATACGTATATACAATTGTCGAAGTAGGGGGATAAGGGGGATGCCATCCCTCCACTTTTTTTAGTTAGCATATTCCATCCCCCCACTTATTTTGTTTCAAATTATTCATCCCTCCCAGATTTAAAATTTTTTTTTTATAACTTGTAATTTTTATGTTGCCTAATTTTTTTTTTACGAAAAATATCGTTGAACCATTTTTTTTTATTCTTTGTAAGAACTATTTCGTTTTCTAAAATTTTAACATTTAGTAAATTTAAACGTCATTTAATCACTATCATAAAAAATATAGTTCACCATCAAGGTTAATAGGTCCGGTGTTAGAGCCGTTTGTTAAATAAAGACTTTTTTTTTTGTTTATTTTTCAACAATATGGACCGTTCACAACTTTACCCTTCTCCTTTCAAAACTTGAAATGACGACACTGCTTCCATCCCCCCACTTATTTTGATCCACTTTGACCACTGTATATATAATATATATATAGCTGCTATCCGCGGCGTGGGATTATTTTTTCATAAAAAAAAAAAACACTATACTCGCGCGTTTTCGGTCGTATCCCATCTTTTGATAGGACGCACGAAGCGTTTTTTTATAGTAGTTACACGTGAGCACGACGTGTATGTATATAATTATCGACAACGCGAAAAACATGTTTTTTATTTTTGTCTAAACGCACACCTTTGTTTGCCTTCGATAGCTCTATCGATCGTCATATCACAAATGTTATAGGGAATTACAGCGTTTTGAATTGAACGAGCAAATCCGTCGGTATTATCGAAATTAAAACACCTCCCGTTTTGTTTTTCCAGCCGTAAAAATCTCCTCTTACACGCGCGTTATATTTCGTCTTAGATCTGTAATAATTATCCTAATCTCGCGGCTTATACCTTTGCACGTTTTTTAACTGCGCGTGTACCGCGACTTCCAGCCTCAGCTTATGGGAGAATAGGCACTCCCGACGATTCCAAAACGTTAAGGAACTCAATGGGGCGCATATATAATGTCTCGTATACGGCATATGTCGACGCTATGTCGACAAATATCCGAAAAACGTTTTTTGCCACATGCACACACACACACACACACACACACACATTTTTCGCACGGTAGGGATTTATAACGTTTAAAACGAATAACCGACACGCGTAACATGAACGAAATACCCCCGTGTGCCAGGAATATTTTCGGGGAGGAGCTGAAAAGTAGAAAAAAAAAAAAAGGTAAATAATGTCTCACAGACTTTAAGCAGTTTAATTATTACACGTCCGTTGCGTGAAAAATAATAATGATATTACAAAGAGGTCGCTTATTATTATTTATCATTGGTTTTATATTGTATAAAATCCAAGTATATATATCAGCCGAAATACAATTCTGGATTCAAAAGAATCTTTAAAATTCAAAGTATAAATGAAAAAAAATCGTTTGTGTATTAATGTATATAATATTTTTTTCAAACTAGGGCCGTTTTCTTTTTTTTTTTTGAGCACAACACGCAAATTTCGGGGCTCAATCCCCGTCAACGTTTCACGACTGTTATAATATAATAAATAATTACAATTCAAAAGGTTCTGGGTCCGGAGAACGATAGTTGTCAGGAAAATGAGTGTGGACATGATAATATTCGTATCACGACGCTACCAGAATAAACGAATAAATAAAACCAATACGATAATACAACTTATAAAATATTTGTTATACTGATAAATAATGAAACAACATTTCAATATATCAAATTATCAAATTTCCGACGTCTACACCCTATATAGGTACCCGTTTTTTTTTTTTGGTAAATAAACTCACGAGCAAAAAAATCGACTCGGACCGCAAACCCGCAGTTAATTGCCTCTATAGCACAAAAGCTAAAACTTTAGTATCTTTTTTATTTTTAAATCTATAAATTCTACGTTTTAGCTATAAAAAAAAAAAAAAATGATAGCCTTACCCTATAGAATTACCCTATACAATAAACTGTAATCGAAAAACGCGAGACAATAATGCTCATTTATTTTAATTCATTCAGAGTCGATTTTTTGCTCACGAGTGTATTATACGCATGTATAATATATAATTAAAGAACGAAAAAAAAAAAAAAAAGACGAGTCTGATAGTGCTCGAGACGCATTGATATGTAAACGCAGTCGCGTGAGAACGGAATAATTGTGACTGGGATTTGTGAATATTGGTATCTTTATTCAAAGTAATTTCGATAATAAATATTATTATTAGTTGTCATGACAACAGCTTACACATTAAACGCAATTTATAATTGCGTGTAAATTAATTAATATTAATAAATATTATTATTTGATGTCATGACAACAGCTCACACATTTCCGTCCCGTTTCCCGAGATTCGTCCTCATACCGCCGTAATATAGATGTTTACACATCAAAAAAAAAAAAATTCAATAATAATGGACATTTATTTCAAAAGATTTTCTCACAGAAAAGCGCGACTTTGAATTTGTAAAAATTCAGCCGCGTTGAGCACTCTCCCCCTACCCCGGGGCTACGTGAGTATCACACTTGTTTATACGTATAAACCGTTTTCGCAATGAAATCCTTTCGGACCGTTTTCGCAATACGGGAGCTGGTGGTATATACATATATATATATATATATATATGTGGTAAAACGAAATAACGTCGTATAAATTCATCACGGTGCAGTAATTTCGATAAAAAAAAAAAAAAAAAAATTCGCACACACAGTAATATCGCGCGATTCGGCGGTACACGCGCTTCTCCGACATTCCCTCGGTTCGCCGTTGTCGGCGGCGATGACCGCGGTGCTCGTTGGCCCGAAAGTAAAATAACTCCGCCGTCGCCGCTCGGCGGTGGTCCACGCGCGCGCGCGTTATACGGGGGTGCGCGCTCCCCATTGTTTCGTCGTGTGAGTCCCACGGCCGCATTACCCGGCGGAGACCACCGCGAAATCACTGAACACGAAGTTAACACACATTAACAGGTATATATATATATATGTGTATATAGGTACGTATGCCAGACTCCGGAGGAAGTGGGCATTATTATTGTTATATTTTCTTCCCGCGTGTGAGAAACGCGCGCCCGCGCGCCTCACGGCGGTATTCCTGAAACAACTCGATCGGAAATGAACAAACATAAAGTTCGACGTCGAATTCCACACACACACACACACACACGCGCGCGCGTATACACTGCAGTTGAGTGTGTGTGTGTGTGTGTGTGTGTGTGCTGGATGGTGACTACGACCACCACGTGAGAATACGCAGCAGCTCGTGCAGCGCGGCGTCGGAAACCGGGGAGGAAAACGTAAAACGGAACGGGCGCCGCCGTGGAAATCCGCGGCGGTGTAATGTGCGTATAATAATGTGCGTCTCTGCGCGGAAAGGGACGGTGCGTGACACGCGAAGAGGGACTGGGACGGGCCGTAGCCGAATCGTTTTATTCGGCCGCGGTGCTGTTGCGGGCCCGCGCGCGGCAGTCACAAACACTCGACACGACCGTGCGCGCCGAGGCTATTAAACACGCGGCGAATCTGGTGCGGTGTATCGCGCGGGCGCGCGCGCGTGTGTGTGTGTGTGTGCGTGTACAGAGTGGTACATAATATTATATACGCGAGGTGCATATTGGGGTGGTGAACGGACGGACGGGCGCGGGCGGTGGAGTTAATAAAAGTGTGTGTGTACTGTGTATAAACGGACGTCCACCGCGTGCGGTGGCTGGATGGGTGGGTGGGTGGGTGAGAGATACTGTCAACGGCAGCGGCTACGGCGGCGGCCGTATACTGGACAACAATGACCGTTTTCGGGGGTGTTAAGAATTTTCGCGTCCCGCGCGAATTTATCTTCGACCCCTGTCACGTGTCTGTGGCACCGTGAAATTCGAAAACCGGACTCGGGAATTAAATCGCCGCGCGCTATATATTTGAATATGAATGCCGTCGCGGCCCGACGCCCGAGACCGGCTAATAATAATAATAATAATATATAATAACGCGCTGTATAATAATATTTTCCGATATATTACGACGGGAAATTTTGCTGGCCTCTGGGCAATTACTTTGACCATTTTTCGATTTTCTCAATAGTTTTTAAACTACTGAAATACTACTACTACTACTACTACTACTACTACAGAAAAAAAAAAAAAATCGCGTTAAAAACGGCAAAAACCTCGCGATTTCGTCGAAATATTCGCTATTTGATTTCATCGGCGTTTACACAGAAACGTTGTGTTCTTAGAATCTTGAAATTCACACCGAATACGCAACTATTTGCACTATATATACGTACGTACGAAAAAAAAAATGTCTTTCAATTTATAGCGATTGTGTTATTTAAATCAATTTTATATATACCGTTATTTTAACTAAGTGTTTTTTAAAAAAAAAAGTCTTCCAAAGTCAACAATTTTTTTTTTATTATTATTATTACCATTTTAAATTTTCCGACAAAGCGTTTTGATGCGGATAAAATGACAATACATTGAATTTGACGCGCACAATCGATATTTTTTTTCTGTTTACAAATTTTCCACTAGAATAGGCGAGTCGTGCTCCGCGATCCGTTATATTGTACCTACACGCACGTACCCATTTCCCGATAGCGAATTCTGCTCAAGTGGTACTTTAGGGAGGTGATTTTTTTTTCTCACTTTTAAAAACGCAGGGCCGAAATACAAAATTTTTGTTGTACAAAAAAAAAAAAAAAACGCTATTTCGTCGAAATTCCGCACCGAATCCAGTACCGTTTTATCGAACGCATTATTGTTTTAAAATTTATATAGTAATGACAACAATCTAAGAATTTGTCCAAGTCGTTTCACTTAAGCGACATCCTGCACAACAGTCCGCGGCTCGCCGCCCATTTTTTTCTTCCGATTATTATTGCACACAGCAGTGTATTGTCGTGTCCAGCGCGGGTCGAATTGGATGAAAATAAGTCGGACAGATGGAAGCAGTATCGTCATTTCAAGTTTTCAAGGGGTGGGGGAGGGCAAAATTATGAACGGTCCATATTGTTGAAAAATAAGAAGAAAAAAAAGTCTTTTTTTTTTGGCGAACTTTATTTTTTGCAGTTGTGATTGAGTGACGTGTAAATCCGCTGCGCGAATGTTAAAATTTTAGAAAACAAAATACAGTTCTTACACAAAGAAAAGAGAAATGATTCAAAGATATTTTTCTGAAAAAAAAAAAAAATTACAACTAAAAATTATAGACGAAAAATAGATTTTCGTAAAAATCCACAAGGAACGAATAATTTTAAACGAAATAAGTACGGTAAATAAAAGAAGTAGGAGTGGGGGGAATTCGAGTCGGTTTTTCAATCTTCCCGCGACAGGTCACAAACACCGCGGCGGATATTTATGTCGGTCGGATTTCCTCGTTTTCCGCAGTGTTTTCCGTCGATTTTTATCATTTTTAGATTCTGAGCGGAGCGAGGAATGTATTGGTTTTTACAACGACGTCTGAACCCGAAAATTCTACCAGAATAAGGAGTGCTCCGATATTTTCGCGTAGCACTTTTGCCGATTGCAAATTGCGTCTGGTCTGTATACTTTAGAGAGGTAATTTTTCGATTTTCTCAATAATTTTGTCGAAAGTCAGGAAACAAGTCGGTCGGTTTTCCTCGTTTTCCGCAGTGTTTTCCGTCGATTTTTATCATTTTTAGATTCTGAGCGGAGCGAGGAATGCATTGGTTTTTACAACGACGTCTGAACCCGAAAATTCTACCAGAATAAGGAGTGCTCCGATATTTTCGCGTAGCACTTTTGCCGATTGCAAATTGCGTCTGGTCTGTATACTTTAGAGAGGTAATTTTTCGATTTTCTCAATAATTTTTTCGAAAGTCAGGAAAATTACGCAAAAAACGCTAAAAATGCGATTTCGCCTTAATCGATTGTCGTTTATTTATTACGCCTACTCCTACACGGAACACCGTTTTTCGAACGCCGCATAGATATTCAATACGTCCCGCGTATATAATATAATATATAACGCGAATGTGTTACAATAAGACGGTTTTGAAAGAACCACGGCGGCGGCGGCGGCGGCGGCGAACGGAGGACCGCACCGAAGAAGAAACGAGGCGCCGTTGTGACGGCGGCGGCGCGGCGGTGAAAGCGCCACCGAACTTGTGCGTTTACTAACTATTATTATTGTTACAATATTGAAACGCGCCGTGTACGTTTTTCACTCGGGATTGCGGCCAATATTGTGGCCGAACGGGGGCCCCGGGGAACGCAAAGTCATCGCCGCCGTCGTGTGCCCCGTGGGTGGTCGCTCCGTCATCGTCGCCGCCGCCGCCGCTGCCGCCGTCGCACGTCAGGTGCGTGACGGGCATCTCGCCGGACTGACATCGTTCGTGACGTACGCGTGTCTGTGTGAGGCGCTAAACGCCGTAAACAATAGCGACCGTCGCCCGGGAAAATTCGTTTAGTAATAATAACAATAATAATAATAAAATCGGGTAAACACGCGCTTTTTAAAAGTATTCGGAACGCGTACGAAAATAGTATATTTCCCTAAGTGTTTTGAATACTTCACAAAAAGTGTTCCATACATACTTTTAGAATACTTTTTTTTATACCAGTTTTCAGCAATACGAATATCATACATACTAAGTATAATATTATTATACTAAGGGCCCGGAACTTGCAGATGATCTAATAATAGTGAAAAAATGCGCGAAAAAAATGCATAAAATGACGTTAAAAATGTTTAACGTTTTTTTTCTCTTTGAAAAAAAAGAGTTAAAGTGCATCAATACCATCAAAAAAATTAATGTTTTATTCAAAATTAAAAATATAATAGTAAGAACCTTTTTCTCGCTTAAAATAAATACCGTTCTTTCTTTTACGGGTTTTCTTATTATTGTTTCTTATTTTTTGAATCATTATTTCTCGAATATAAAAATTATTATTTATTGAAGATTCCGACCGTGTAACTGTATCCGGTAGCGATACAAAGTTTGATTCAGTGTGAATTTAATTCGATTTCAACTCTGCATCGGCTATTAACTACTTTTTCAAAAAAAAAAAAAAATACGAATATACATAAAAAGAAAGTATAGAAAAATGCATAAAATGCACTAAAATTGATAAAAAATAATCTTTCGACCAAGAAATACCGAAAAAACGCGAAAAATTTGTACCATTGAATTTCGCGTGACACGAGTGAAATTTCTATGCTGCAGACGAGCCTCGAATGTAAGCATTCAAAAAAAAAACACGCGAATGCATCAAGTTCCGGGTCCTAGTAATTGTTATTTAATCGAACATAAAACTGTTATGGAAGTCATCAATTCGGGAGGTTTTAGTAATACATATTTTTTTAAATTCTGTGTTTATATATAAAAACGATAACCAATAGGTAAATTAATAATACCTGCAGTTATAATGTGCAACGCAATTATAATGACGTAGTGTAATCAATAATATATTTCATTAAGACTGGGTTCGAACATCGAATATATAGCAAGATTTTCCATCAAATAATTGATACTTCTGCTGTATATATAGTTGCTATATACCTACTCATCTTTTTTCCCGAAACAATTGCTTTTTACATTTAAGTAACGAGTTTTTTTTTTTATGTAGGTACCAGTGGCGTATTTACGGGGGTCGTATCCTCCCCCCCGGGAGATTATTTAAAACAATAATTTGATAATATTGTACGAACGAAAATTAATGATATTAAATTTAATTTTGAAAAAATAAATAAAGAAATCAAATTCTGTACACAAATGACAAATGTTTGTTTACGTACAACATATGTATATAATAATATCAATATATGTGTATAATGAATACAATACAAATATCTGTTATAATTTGTATATCCCCACGCGTGGAATTATTCTAGATACGCTACTGGTAGGTACTATTTAAAAAATAACGTCGTATACTATATACGTATTATTGTATTACATTAACTTTAAGTTTAAAAATTATAACGTTCAACGATAAACGCGTGTATTATAGAACAACTACAAATAAATGGTTTTACGTAATATGAAATACAATAAAATAGTAAAAAAAAAAAAAAAAAATCGAGTAAATTATCGTATGAAACCTGTACAGGAAGGAAGAAATTAATAATATGAAAGGTTTTAAAGGATCGGTAAATGAATGCGGTGTAGCGAAGAGAATTCGATTGAAAACCGTTACAGCTGGTTGACAACGGAAAAAAAAAATGTCCGAAGAATCACACGTAAACATTATACACACGCATAAACGAATCGTGAACAGGAAACAATATTATATTAATTAATTTAAATATTAAAACATTACAACTATATGTACCTATAATATATTTGAATCACGCATTATTAATAAAATATTTATTGAAAATTTATTATTATTATAATACTTTAAACTTGAATGACTTACGCGTTCGAACGAGATGATGACACGTACGAGTAGTATACACTATGCACGTCTGTCTGTCTTGATAATATTTACTCCGGGCGAATATTTATTTAATGACAATTAGAATTTTTTTTTTTTCCTTAAATTAGCATGTTCGCACACAAATATTTGCCTTTTTCCACTATATGAAAATACAATCATATAATTATACAAAACTAATCGTTTACAGAGGTAATAATAATGTGTGTATATTATTCAAATACGCGTATCGAACAACATTATATAAGCGTAATATTTGTATTTTTAACACGACGCTATACGTATGGCGTGTTCGTTGGTATACAATAATTTTGTACACAATTAAATACTTTTTTTTAAATTTGTTACTGCAGACGATTGCCGTCAAAGCTTTCGAAATGTTAGAACACGTTTTTCGAGAATAAAACGAAGAGGAAAACAAACGAGTAGGCAATAATAATGTTTGAAACGTTCATAAATATGAACAGAGAACTTATTTCAAACGAGTATATATTGTGCATATAGGCTATATACCTACCTGTATATATTGATCGTAGCAGAATGGTGGCCGAAGCGAATCAGACACGTATCGAATGGAATTCGCGCAGAGGAGAAAAGATAGCTTTTTCAAAGTAAAAATCAATTATTTTCCACGGACCGCAGTGCGTGTAGCTGGATTGCGAATAACGGAAAAGACTATAAAATAGTTGAAGGTATTCGCGTGGAATGTAGTGACGTTACCGAGGACAGCCCGATACCAATGGAGAGAACCGGAAACCCGCAGAAGGATATTTTATACCTATTTATACTGTTATTAATCGCTCTGCAGGAGAGTGCGAATAATTATTTTCGCGTATATTTTTTTTTCTAGAAAAAAAAAAAAACGAAAACGAAATCGCATAAGTCATCGCCCGATAAACGATAATATTAAATAATATATTTTTTTTTTTACCATATATACGCATGTATAGAAAAGACAAGTCAACAATAACGTCGAGTTTAAAATCGGTTTAAGTACATATATATATATTTCAAGAGCGGTATAAAAGTCATATCGCGTAACCGTTTCAAAACTATTCGAAACCCCAGCTTTCCCCCCCCCCGTTCGCCGTTTAAATGCGGCGTATTTGTTTTCGAGTAGGTTATAATATATTATATTATTTCCACGGTGAAAAATATAGCATTTAAAAGTATATAATATCTGAAGTACTTCCGAAAATTATATCGCCCCACCCTTATCCGAGCATTTATTATTAGTTTTTTTTTTTTTTCTCTCAAATTATAATAATTACAATATACTATTGGTAAAGCATTGGGGGCTGGTATTAATATCGTCGTTATGATATTTAATAAACGGTTGGGCGCGTGGCACGCGGCATTGCCCCCGCCAAGTTGACCCGCGCGCCACGCTATTGCGCGCGATAAAAAACAACAACAACAACAACAATAATAATAATCTAAACGTTTCCGATAAGCACATACGTATATGGATATAATACGGAAATAAAAACCCTTTTTTTTTTTTTTTATTGGTCCACGAACGTCATCGCGGTATATAATAAATTCCCGCGCGTCGAACACAATATAATATATTAAATAATTCATCTTGTAAAATCTGACGGGTTTATATATTGTGAACGTCAAAGGTTAATCTTCCGCCAAGTGTTTTACGTGTACGCGCGCGCACAATAACCGCGCGCGGCGGAGCGGTGGGTGGGCCTTTGACTGTCGGTCAATAGGTGCGAGCCGCTGAAGAACGGGTGCAGGCGCGCGACGACGACGACGACGACGACGACGGTGCGGGTGGACGGACGACGGGTACGACGCCTTGTCGCGGAGGCGTGCAGCAGCAGGGGCGGCAGGTGAGGGCGTCGCAAAGGTCGATTCAGACCGCGGCATTACACCGTGTCGCCTGGCAACCGAAGTCCGGTCACCATGGTGACAGCGATTTATTCGCCGGCCACACGCACGCACCACGCGGTGTGCGGGTCAAGTGCACTCGAGAACCGCCGAACCCGCCGCGTTCCTCACCCGTCCGCTGGCCTGCGCGTCGAGCCGCTTTTCCCCTGCAACTTTCTCGGCACACCACTCGACTCGCCGGTCGTCGTCGTTGCCAATTTCTCTCTCTCTCTCTCTCTCTTCCCCGCGCCGCCCGCTCCGCCGTCCGCCACAAGTTTACCGCCGCCACAGTCTCCTCTCGCACCGTTCCCATCTCCCGTATATATATATATATATATATATATATATAGTCTTGTGTTTTATTTTTTAATAATTTCACTCCCCTTCTGACTTTTTTTTGTGTCTAACGCTCTTTTTTATTATTATTATTATTTTTTCCACTTTTTTTTTTTATCGTTGTCGCATCACGCACGCATAAGACCCCGAAGGTCTCCTTGAAAAATATTTTTTGGCCTTGTCATCTTTTTGTGCGCGGTAAATATTTTTTGGTTTTCCTTTTTTTTTTTTTTTATGTCGAGTAAGATGATATCCGAGTACCCTTTTGACACAAAAAATAAAAAATAAAATGAATTTTTATCCAACGCACCTCTGTATATATTTCGACATTGTAATTGGACTTACGCGCCAATTGCGGAATATATAACGAGAATAGCTTGATATATATATATATATATATATTATTTTATTTTATTTTATTTTTTATTATTATTTTATTTATTATATATATACATAATATATATATATATATATTATTATTTATTTATAAAAATTAAATGCGTTTTTCATTGGCCGCAGTTGAACGAAAACGTATGAGAACTGTGTATTTATATAGAAAAACATTTCATTTTGTTTATAATATAGAATAATATTTTGTACCTACGTATATTTATATAATACATAACGTTATTATTAAATTTTAAACGGAAAAAAAAATTGTATCTTTTACAATAATTTGATTTTATAGTGTATCAATTTACGATTCAAAAATTATTTTATATATATTCGCAGGTATATACAAAAAAAAAAAAAAAAAATTCAATCGAAACGCGTTTTAAATTTATACAATTAAAAATATTATTAATAACGTAATACTTTATAATTTTTCTAATATTAAGCGAATTAAATATTTAAAAAAAAAAAAAAATTTATATTGTTACAACTGGTGTCTCAAACGCACGCGTTTTGTGCGAAAATTTATTCAAAATTCAAACTATTAGAATAATAATAATTTATGCGTGTAGTGAATGTGTAGATTTATTCATTCTATGACGAAAATTTTCAAAATATTTACAATTTCAATTATATATGTACTTACGTGGATTACACAAAATATATGTAATACCAAGGTGAGCTTAAAACGGCGAAAGCAAATACAGAGTTACTTATATTGTCCGCAAAACAAACCCGCCGTTATAAAGTGTACGCGAATAGCAAACATAATATGATAATTTCATTATTATTTGTGGACCGTGAACTTTATAATATGTTTACAATCTCTGTAAACAACGCAAATTAACACTTCGTGGAGACGTCCCACTTTTAAACGATTAATTAATAATTTATAAATGGATTAGAGTTCGAGTCGCATTGTTATTTTTATTTCGTATGCGGTGGTATATATAGGTACGTGTAAAATTGTGTATTATCAATTAAATATATTCAATTATCGTACAAGACTACAAGCAGTCTCGGATACATGTGTATATATATATAAAACGTAGCGTTTACCATATTATGACGTAATGATTGGAAACAAATTCAAGGAAATAAAGATTTATGTCAATGCAAGTGTTTAACTCATACATATTATAATATCAAATCTAATAATTAGACATTTAGTTATTATTGTACAATACTATTATTTCGAATAAGGTGTAATTGTTTTCTTTTTTTGTCTACTATACAAATTGTTATGCTAAAATATTAAAATCTTTAATGTCATATATTATTATATACATAATGCGTATAATATATACACAGGTACTAATTAATTTTTATGTTTTATATATTATTTGCGTATATTTTGGCGCGTATAGTAATGATATAATTCACGCGATTTTACCGAAAACAACAATTGTGTAAAACTATTAAACTTTAATCACCGAATAATCCTAATGTTTATCGAAAATAAAAACACTATACTCATATTGATAAAAATATAAAGAAATCAATTTGATTGAAAAAAAAATAGTAGGTACTGTGGGACCCATATAGAGATATTGGGCGCAACTAGCATTAAATAAATTACCCCTATCAAAAAAAAAAAAAAAATCATAGGATTATACAAACCAAAAGTTCTAAACACAAATGCGATACGCGTCAGTCTTAACGGTGTCCTCCGTTTTTATCCTTATTCCACAGTGAGATAAGGCCGAATCAAAGGCCTTCAAGGCCAAAATCTGAATGTGTTCGACTACATTTCAGGAAGAAACCCCTAAGACACGCAATACCAGTTTAATGTTTATAGATAATTATTAATCAATTATTGTAGCCGTAGACTTCAAAAATAACACGGACATCCGATGTGTTATAAAACTATATTATTATAATTATTGTTGAAATCGAAATTTTTCGAGAAAAGATTATTTTTTATTCATTTTAATAATTTAAGTGTCAAAAATAGAAAATACGCTACGCAGCAAATTTATATATATATATATTTTGTTTTATCGATCAACCATTACAATCGAAATACGCGATATTTACACGCGGAAATACATCGTACATGGAGTTGGTCTATTATCGGATTTTAGCAAGTATAGTCATTGGTTTTTCATAAATTATTATAAGTTATAAATTAATATTTATAGTCGTTCGATACGCGATTTATTTTTCGTTTTATATATTTTCTTAGTTATTATTAAAAACCATTCGTAAACACTCATTTGTGCGTAATCTACACCCAAAAGCTTACCTAAAAACGATTCCATATAAGTACTTTCACACATAATATTTGTCTGTGAAAACTATGCGTTCATTTACTACACTATTCCCGTGACCGCGCGCTTGGAGGAAATGATCAGTTTGGGTTTTGTCGTTATTTATTCTATACGCGCATATAATACAATAAGTTCTACGCGATTATTATTATAATAATATGGCTCACCGCCCACATCGTAATATCAATTATCGTAATACGTAGGGTGCCAAACGCGTCAGAGGGTATATATTATATTGGACTGCTGCTACCCCGACTGTTACGATTTGTTTGCAAAACTTTCACTTGCCAACCAACAGAAAATGAATATTTTATTTCGATATTAATATAATAATTAACAAGCCGAATTTGTGTGCTTACAAATACGTTTGGCATCTCTCGAATAAATTACTATTTTCGAATATATTAAATATAACGCTACTGCATATATTATAGGTCCGTGTATATTACATATTATTAATACTTTACTAAATAAAAAAAAATAAACCCTATAGTACGTTTGTGACGTGTAATATGGTATACGTATAGGTACTCGTATTTATTATAATGCGATATGTCGGTATTTATGTCGGAAAAAAAAAGAAAAGAAGAAAGCTGCAGCGATGGAATACATCGTATACGCGTATATGTCTTATATACAGTCAGACCACGGCGTATTCGAGAATATTGGCGCCTATATTATGTGCTTTAGAGAACCACATTTTTACTACACTATTCTATTACTACTATACAGTGTCGTAGCTAGAATTCATTGAATCCCGGTGCGAATTCAGAATTTAGGTCCCTTAACGCAGATATTATATACGTAATATAAAAAAAATATGACGTAAGACAATTTTATTTTTATTTTTGAGCTATAAATTAAAACACGTAGAATGTTGATAAATAAAAATTGTCAATCTTCATTTATAAATTAAATATAACAAAAAATAAAAAAAATAAATTTATTTAGAATAAACAATGCATTACAATAACAATAAAATACAAACACATATTATATTGATAATACGCAAATTGATTTAAGACTATTGCAGTATACGCATCTTTTTAATAAAAAAAAATTTTTTTCTTAGCTTTAGCATTGGCAAATTTATTAACGATTTGATGATTCGATATCAAGTTCATTATAGTACGGTTCTTTTAGGCCGGTAGACGTCGTCGCCTTAGTAAAGACTGACCTGGACCCCTTAACCGTGCTCGGGGCCTTGGCGCAATAGACCTTCCGCACCGCAACTACTACTACTACTACTACTACTACTACTACTAGTACCTCTTCCACTATTACTATTACCATCTCTTCTCAGTGGTCGAAATTGATCAAAACAAGTGGAGGGGGGATGGAAGCAGTGTTTTCATTTTAAGTTTTGGAAGGGGGAGCAAAGTTGTGAATGGTCCATATTGTTGAAAAATAAGCCAGAAAAAAATGTCTTTTTTTAACAAACGGCTCTAACACCGGCCCTATATATTAACCTTGGTGGTGAACTATATTTTATATGACGTTTAGATCTACCGAATGTTAAAATTTAAAAAAACGAAATAGTTCTTACAAAGAATAAAAAAAAAATGGTTCAACGATATTTTTCGTAAAAAAAATTAGGCAACATAACAATTACATATTATATATATAAAAAAAAAAAAAAAAATTTTAAATCCAGGAGGGATGAACAATTTTAAACAAAATAAGCGGGGGGATGGAATATGCTATAACTAAAAGAAGTGGAGGTGTGGCATCCCCCCTTATCCCCCCACTTCGACCACTACCTCTTCTACTATTACTATTACTACTACTACTACTACTACTATTACAGTCGTTGTATACAAAGTCGTGGGGAGGGCGTCGAGTATAGTGATTTATAAAGGCTGCTCGGTCTCTTGAAGAGAGAGAGAGAGAGAGAGAGAGAGAGAAAGAGGCCAATTATATATGTACGCGCATGAGACGAGATGAAACTTGTGTTTTACGCGGCGGCGGCGGCGGCGTCGCGTTACGTGACTGCCGGCTAAAACGCCCTTGGTCACGTACAGCGATAATTAAACAATATACGCAACGAGGCCCAGAGTGTGTAATTATTATTGCGTGATCTCTCTTCCACTCTTTCTCTCATACTCACTCTCTCTTTGACAATTTGCTGCGTTTTGTGTTTAACATTTACGCGCGCGCGCGCACATATTACGCAGGGACTATTGAAGTTTTTTTAAAAAAATTTTTATTTGTTCTCGCGGGTCACTCGACAACCCGCGACGAGGCGACGACAACGGCGGCGATCGGTAGTGGTGCGTTGCTACGTTAATACACGTATATAATATGCAATGACTAATGAGACTCTATGTTATATGTGTACAGCGTAGTAGAGTAGGTACTCGTAAAAATGTTGAGATTTTTTTGTTTTACTAAAAAAGAACAAAAAAAAAAAAAGGTATATATTTTTTGGACTTGTATAGGCACGCGAAAACAGTAAACGTCACTCTTCACAAACAGCTGGCTCGGCGATTCTAACTGTGGAATTCGCTAATTATTATTGAATTATATACGGATAAAAACAGAAAGGATATAGTGAGCTATAAAATTCGTTTTATGCATCATTGTATAGAATATTCTATGGTTGCGTGTTTTTTACATTATTATTATTATTATTATTTTTTTTTTTTTGTTAATACGCAATAAATTAAAACATATTTTGTGTTTTTTTTTTTTCTGTTTTATAAATGTCGAAGCTAAGAGAAACGTTCGCAATGTCATTTCGTTAGATAATTATATATAGATTCTTGTATTACAGTTTATTCGTTTAATCGCGATGTGTTGGCAATGTGCGCTGACTGTAATATATTTACCAAAACAAATTTGTTTAAAACATTTTTTTTTTTTTTTTTGGCTTGTTTTATTGGTTTTTTTTTCGCGCATAAATTAAGATTTGTTTCGCTCGTATAAGCGCGTATTTCTTGTACTTTTTAACGCTATAAAATCCGAGCCGGCTGCTTATATAATAATATTATACTCGTGCGTGCGGGTATACGTTTACGTTATTATAAGGTATCAAACGGAGAAAGTCGTGGTTTAAAAAAAAAAAAAATCTATTTCCAACGCGCGCTTTAGTATAGTATTACGTACGCGAGAGTATATGGCAACAAAAAAAAAAAAAAAAAAAGAAATTGAATATGTAGAAATATTATTATCGCGCCTGCGCTCTGTCCGTCCGCTGTCTGTGCCGAACAATGCGCGCCCGGCACGCCACTGCACTGTACGCGCGATCACAATTATTGTGCATCAACTGTATATACACACGCAGCACGCATATTATGTACACATGCGTATACGAACGTGTATTATTATTACGGTATGTATTTTGGTACGAACGAATACGTGACTTGCACCAGATTTTTGTTTTCTCGCCGGCTATGATGTGCGTACAGTGTATACTGCACGGGGACGCGACAAGTAATATATATATATATATATATATATAGTTGTGATGATATAATAAAGTGTGATTTTGACACGTCGTATTCCGCGCATTGCATTGCATTGTTCGGCTGTTGCGGGCACGGGGGTCTGCGGATAAAAATCCGTTCTCGTAGTATTATATTTTGTATTATAATAATAATAATAATAATAATAATAATAATAATAATAATAAAAAAATATATGTGTAAACCGAGTTCTCCTCCCCAGCACCGCGCGATCCGCAAAATCGAACAGTACATAATATTGTATACAATACATAATAAAATAGTAAAATAATAACGATACGTTAAAGAAATAGAAACGAAAACGGACTATAAATTAATACTCGTAAATAAAAAAATTTGTATATATACGTATATAAAAAATACAAATGCACACGCATGTACATTATATCAGATCAGGCCGAAGAGCGTTATGAAAAATAAAGAAATAAACGTATAATTATAGTATTGTTGTTATTAAATGTGTTTATTTACTACCGGTTCCGAGGAAAAAAGTCGTCATCAGGTGAAATTAAGCGAAAAATAAAAAAATACAACAGTTGTTCTATTTTATTTTATATTTTTTTTATTGCAGTTGTTGTATTTTTCATTTTGCTTAATTACTCGACGATGAATTTTTGTCGAAACCGGTAGTAAATATAAACATATTCAACACAACAATACTGTTATACATAATACGTTTTATTTATTTCGCATAAAATACTCGTTGGCCTAATTGCACGTATTCGCACATGCACACACTCGCGGTATATTTTTATTATTTACCCGAAAAATAATAAAAAATGGCTACACCCGAATCCATATTAAATATTGTAGCGTTTGAAATTCAATGCACGTAAAACACGTTTAGACGGAGGTTTTGATCTCACGCACATCTTCGTTCCGTACTTTTTTCTCTAATCGCGCGGTCTATACACCGCCTATACGTATGTCTCTGAATTTCACTAAAATATAATATTACGTTATACCCGTCATACGCGTTACTACAGTATACAGTCTAACGGCGGTCTCGTCGAATAATGAATGATTCGAGTATATTTTTCGCGTTTTCGTTTTGTGAAATTTTCCGATGTACCTACCTACGTGAAAAAAATAAAAAAAACATTATGTCACCGAGTTCGCTATAATAAATTTATTATGATTTCGTTTGTCTTCCGCAAATCGACCGCGCGCGTATTAATATACTTCCGTCCGGAATCAATGGGTTACGCGTACACGGAACCCCACACACGTTTCCTGCACGCACCGCCGCCGCCGCCGCCGCCGCCGCCGCCGTCGTTGTCGTGCAATACGAGAGCCCTGTCAGCGTTTCTATTGTCTGACGGCACGTCTCACACACACGCTCGCGCCCAGCATCCCTTGCGCGATCTATTCAACTCGGTCGTCGTCCTGCCGACTTATCTCGGCTCGGCATCTACGACACGTACGCGCGCCAGCGTTTTTTTTTTTTATTTTTTTTTTATTTTAATTGATCCCCCGCGCTGCTCGGTCGTCTCCCGGCGTCGTGGCTATTATTATTTTCCGCCGAACAACAATAAGCGCCTTTTTTTTCCCTCTATTTTATTTTTTATTTTTATCTTTTTTCTTTCAACGCGGTTTCGCGCGTACCTCTCCACTCCTTCCTCCACCCCCCTCCCGGCCGCCCGAGGACACAACGGTCCTGCCGCAGTCCCCGGGCGCGCGCGCGCGCGCAAAAGTCGTTTAAACGACCACGAGCAACGACGCGTTTTTTTAAACATTTTGTTTTTTTTTTTTCCTATTATAAACGTGCGCGTACGTATTATAGTCTCGAGTGACGTTTCTCGCGGATGATTATGTTTGCGGACCGTCTCTCCCCGTTTTACAGGGACTTTGGTCGTATACCTACCACGCATATACATCACGTATGGGTCGCGTCGCAGGAATGAATAATTTAGTGACGACGCGACGTCCCGAAATTCACCCGCTAGCTGGACGTGCACGGATTATATATTCTGTAGGCGGACTCACCAGAATTTTGAGGGCGGACCGAACTCGAACTTACAATTTTTTTTTTTTTTTCTATTCGAATCCGAACCGTTCGATTCAAATATCGAACCGGCGTTTTCGAGGGGAAAAAAATCGTTCGAAGAATTAATTTTTAAACGATTCGAAACACCTAAGCACTCGGTATAGATTTAAAAGTGAATCGAATTAGTTAACAATTAATTAATTAATTCGCGAAATAAAATAATAATACGGGTATTTAATCGTAATATTATTCGTGTATAGCAGTGGTTCCCAAACTCTTATGTCCTACGTCCCCTTTGTAGATTTTTTAAAATCTCGCGCTCCTCCCCTTATAAATTGAAAAAAACGATCACCTAATTTTTCATTTTATTCCTACATTGTAAGATTAAAATAATATAATATTATTAAAATTTTACTGCGTAATGACTGCTTGCGCGCCTCCCCAGCAATGTTTACACCACCCCCAGGTTGGGAAACACTGATGTATAGGTATTACGTGTAGTTAATATACTCAATATATTATACAATAATATACACGTGTTTATATTATATACAAAAAGAAAAAAATATATCTAGTACGTTATTGATTTACATATTGTACGTTACGAAATTTTAAAAATTTCGCAACTAATTTACCACCGCGGTGGTATTTATCAATAAAAAAGACAAAACCATCTGTTTTTTTTTTGATCCTAAAATTATACATTTTCAAACTATAACGTATATATTTTGAATTTTCCATCCTTTTCACATCGAAAACAGTCGCGGGATAATCGGTCACTACGGATTTGGGTAAAAAATTACATTCTACCGGAAAAATAGAACAAACTCTATTTTATTTATTTAAAAAACATTTATTGATTTTTTTCTTCTCAGTTTGAATTTTGTTTTCCAAGTATGTTATTGATTTGAAATATACCTTTACACGCAGTCGTTAGTACAAATATTAATTTTTCTTAGACAAATGCAACGACTAACAATTTGTAGTTTATTTGAATCGAACATTTTTTTCCGTTATTTTTTGAATATAATATAATACCTTGCCATTTTCAATGCTTGTGGAAGATGTATTGAAGTGATATAGGTAACTTCTTGCTAACTGATTATCTTGAATAAACGTCCACATGACATTCACGTTTGCAATATATTATATATATATATATATATATATATATATACAGTGGCGTAAATTGGCCTTAATTTCTGGTGGCGCAGAGTAATATTCCAATTTCTAACCCATAAAATACAAATACTTTCTTTATATCACTGGTTTATATACAGTTTTTTTTCTCTACAAATTTTTTTTTATAAAAATCATAGACAATATTTAAATATTGATAGTTCAATATTTAATCATAATAAAATATTGAACTATTATAAATGTAAAAACTGATAACAACACTATTTTGGCGGTAGTGCCAGAATATTCTGTGGTAGTCATAGATAATATAGAATCTGTATTGTCTATACGGTGTTAGTGCGATACAAGGTTGATAACAATATTCAAAGCATGAAGTCGACTAGAGATCTTCATTATACCACAGGTTAGATGAAAATTTTCATCTAATCTGTGACGATACCAAGGAAAGAAATTATAATATTACAGTCACGATTATAATATTGGTAATACTGATGTAGGGACGTAATTATTAATATACAAAAAAAAAATTGCACTAATACGACAATCACAATTTTATATACATACTTGTTTAATAAACAAATGTTGACTTTTGAAAATTAAAATTATAGGTTTTTACTAAGGTAAGGTATTAAGGATTATCTGGTGGTGCATAAGTATAATCTTGCTATAAAGTGCTACATTTACGCTACTGTATATATATATATATATATATCCCTGTACACTTAATTATCTATCATTATTATTAGAGGAAAATATTAAATTTTTTCGCTGTGTAATATAAAATTATTTGTGATCAATTATAATTAAATATCGTTCATCTATTATAACTATATATACGATTCTAACAGATTAATTGACGAAAAGGTAGAGAAATTTTGAAATATTTTTTCTGGTTTATTCGTAAAAAAAAAAGACAAAAGGAAATTAACACTCCCTAAAATAAAACTTCAATTATATGCCTTTGCGACACCATTCGTGAATAATAATCATCCGATTGAGAATTTGTACTATAGGCGTGTGGTTTGATGCGCATTTATAATAAACGGCAAATGCTGTTTTAATTGAATTTTCTTGACTTCTAACTACTGCAGTCGGTTGATAAGTTTTCAACGGGAATTAATTTACGCGACGCATAAACAAATGAGTGACTATACGTGTATTGTAGAAAGCGTTTCACGAAAAGATAGCGTTTAAGAAATATATGTATATATATATATATATATATATGTATAGACCGCTAGGTAGACCTAAGCTGAGATGGGAAGATGGTGTGAAAAGAGAAGTTGAAAGGATGGAGCCCGGTACCAAATGGAGAGAAGCAGCTGAGGACAGGGATAGGTGGCATAGTTTAGCGTTATCAGTATGGTCTTAAAGGCCGAAACTAAGGAAGAAGAAGAATATATATATGTATAAAACACATTGTCCGCATACTGGCACTTCTTCGGCGGTATTCACACGCGTAATAATTTACGGAAACGACGACGAGGAGGTTCGAAGTTAAATCACGCGAACGAATTTGCATAAATCACGTACCTAATAATATTATTATAACTACAGTATAATAAATACGCTGCACAGCGTTTTATTATAAAATATTTTCCCGTTTGCAAAACGCGATAGTCTATAACTAACTACAAAGACCGCGGTACGTATACGCGTACCGCGGGACCCGGGCCGAGATTGGCAGCCGCGCCGCCTTGTTGCATTTTCAGCCGGCGGCTGAGCGCTTTTCCTCCCCGTAACGGCGCAGCCAATCGATTTAATTGGGCGCATTATCCGGTGACGGCAAATTACATTATTATTATTATTATTATTATTATTATTAGAGTATATATCCGCAGCCAATTTGTCGACGTGAACGGAATGCATTTGGCTCGGTGTGCGTACGTGAGTGTACGTGATTGTACGTGTGTGTAGAGAGGCCACTCGAATCTGCAGCACCGCGAATAAAGCCATTTCTCGCCCATACCGCCCGCCCACGCGTAAGTGCACACACACACACACACACACACATCAGCTTATAAATTTATTATACATCAGTCTATATCCGGCAACGCACTCCACAGAGTACTCGACTGTAATAATTATATATATATATATATATTATACGCATTATATTAGTATTGCATTTATTATAATATCGTCGTATTATAACTTAACCGCGCCACAATATTATACCGATTCACATACTATAAAAACGCGCGTATACGTATAGGCACGAAAGCAAATTATAATACCGCCATAACCGGTAATCGCTGTGCGCAATATTTCATACAAATAACGATGAAATCGGTCAATATTGCGGCATAGGTGCGTGTTACGACGCGTGCAGATAATAAGGGACAAAATGAGTTTACTTCTCTTAAAAATCATTGAAATAATACTGTTGCATTCTGAAATTCCTTCCTTATAAGCAGGGCTCGGAACTCGATGGCCTAAAACACTTTAAAAAAAAAGAGTGTTAAAATTACTTATTAACAAAAAAAAAAAGACTTTATAAATGATCCCAAAAATACCAAAAAAAAAAAAAAAATGACCAGATTTTTTCAGATGAACTTATACGAGTTATAAGTATTTGTATTTTATGGTCGACCGTATGATTTATAGAAAAATCCTTTACTTTTGTTCGTCTATATACGTATGAAAATATATTTTATGCGACTCAATCATAATATAGACATCGTTATAACGGTTAAAACGATTTCGATTATAAATATATATGTAAATTGGAATGGGCTGCAATATCATATATAGGTACATTAATTGTATCTCGGGGAAATTTTTTAAAGTATTTATGTTTTTTTTGCAATATTTTATACGTAAATAAACTCGTATAAGATACATTTTTCCGCGCAATTTTCTTTTTGTTGAAATAATCGTGTGCGGTGTAGCGTTAAAAAAAAAATGTATTTCAAAAATCTTTTTTCTATACGACCCATGTAGTACTAGTTATATTCAATTATTGGTACGATTATTCTTCGGTTTCTCTTCTTACGTACTCCACATCCGCTTAGTTCTTCTTTGTAATAAAGGCTTTTCCATTAAATTTCTCTGGATAATAGGATACTCGGTATCTTTGGGAACGAAATTGCCAATACTCTTAGTTTCTTCAACTAGACGTTTCTTTCTCCCGTCGAAATTTCCACATCAGAGTTTTTTTCCTCGTCTCTAAATTATTGGTATCGTAAACGGAAAAATCTACCCTAATCTTTCGCTAAGTCCTATACTATTTCAAATTTCATCTGTCCTGAAATCCTACCTTTTCCACGGTTGCATAAACTCCCATTATCTCGCATTCTTATTTCTTCGTTCTCCTGTTCAAAGACGGGACATAATCTGCAGCTTCCCTCATACTATTATGTATCCTTAAACGACTCTCCGTGCTGTACGCGACATAATGATCTGGTAAAATGCGACGCTCTTCATATTCTGTTTGACGGTCCTTCAAAACGTTGTTTTCTTTCTCAGTCTTTTTATTCCCATGGCATTCCGTATTTGTTTCTAGCAAATTTTACAATCCTTTGACATCTCCTTTATCTATTCCTTAATATACATTTCTTTCTCTCCAATGACTTCATTATTTAATTATTATTATTTTTTGCTTTTTATTTTCTTACTAGCTTTAATACCCGGCTTCGCTCGGGAGTTGATATGAGATTACGTGGTAGTTGAAATAAAAAAATAAGCTATGACGTAAAAAGCAAAAAAATTTATTGAAAACATTTTCTCATTATTTACACTACTTGTTTATAAACATCATTTTTCATTTTATTCTCCGGGGTATATATATATATAAATTTTTCGGATTTCCTACTCTTGAGCAAGCTACATATAGCTGACCGTGAGAATTCTTTGAGGTTGATGTCACAATATTTTAAAGTTTGCCCTTGCGCTTTGTTGATTGTAAAACTAAAGGCTAATTTAACTGGAAATTGCAATCTTTTAAATGGAAATGGTAATTCAGAAGAGATCAGTGGTATTCTTGGTATAAATACTGTGTGTCCTTTATTCTTTCCAGAAATAAGTTCAGCTTCAATGATATTATTCGGTAGCTGTTTTACGATCATCCTCGTTCCATTACATAGTTTTGGGGAGTTGAGATTTCTGAGTAGTATGATTGGAGATCCAATTTTCAGACGAACGCAGTGTAATGGCATTCCTGGTACTTGTAAAGAGTTTAGAACTTCAGTAGGGAAGTTGACACTTTCTTCAATGGATACCATCGCGTCGATCGATTTATATATTTTCTCTTCACCAGGTATTTTCTTTAGAATATTAAAATTGATATCGTGAACAATACTATTTTTAGTGGCCAAAATTGCTCTTTGAAATAACCACTCTATGTTGGTATAGTTCTGAATAATATTTGGATAAATTTTGTCGATTAGTTCGTTTTCAGTAGTGGCTATGTTACAGAAATCACTATTGAGTTCAATGAGGCCGGTCGTTTGGTCAGTAGGATATGTACCTTCGCCTATTTGTAAAAGTATATTAGCAAAATGTGCTGTTGTTTCATCTTTTGATAATTCAACTCTCATGTTTTTTGTTAATTGCAGTATTTGTACTTGTGGCCAGAGATGTGACTTTTTTAAGCATGCATTGATCTCTTCTGCTGGTGTTGACTTGGGAATAACTGGAAGTGTTTGTCGAAAATCTCCTGAGAGTATGAGTAGAGCTCCTCCCATTATTTCAGGGTTTTTTCGCAATTCTTGTAATGTTCTGTCCATGGCTTCTAGTGATTTTTTATGGGCCATGGTGCATTCATCCCAGAAGATAATTTTTGCTTGTTTTAGAAGTTGACCCCTTCCAGATTTTCCTGAGATTTTACATACCGGGAATTGTTGTTCGGCTATATTCAACGGTAGTTGTAAGGCAGAATGGGCAGTTCGTCCTCCTTCCATAAGTGTGGCTGCAATGCCGGATGATGCTAGTGCCAGTGCGATGTGTTTTTTAGCACGTATTTCCGCCAGTATTAGATTTATTAGAAACGTTTTACCGGTGCCTCGTGGTGCGTCCCCAAGTAAATAACCTTATTACTAGACCGTATACTCGACCTATTGCGTTAGTTTTCATCCGGAGATAGAAACATGACTTCTGGATGACCCTCCTCTGGCATTCCTTGTTTTCGTCGTTGAAAAATTTTCCTTGTTTTGTCCCACGTATAATAAATAGGGACGTCGACATACAGTAATATATTTGCGAATGGATCCGTTTGGCACAGTTGGAAAAAGCTGTTAATGTTGTGTTCTGAGGTGGTTCGCTTGCAATTTTTCTAGCTGAGTCTTTTGTGAAGTAAACTCTCTGTCCATTCTCCAAATGTACTGCTAGATGTTGCACAGCTGGTTCGCGTTCGTGTATGGGAAAACTAAAAATCCTCCACGCTGCTTCGTTACTGTTGATGTATCTTCCCATTTGGTACATGAGGATCTCATCATTTCTGTTATTTTGTTCGCTATTTTGGACTATTTGAAATACTACCATATCACTACCTTTGTTTACGTACTTACATATATATTTAATAGCAGTATTCAACGTTTATGTGTGCTTGGAACATTTTGGAAAGTAGTGGGTTATATGGTACTACCCATTGATTATCTATTTCCAGTTCGTATTTATTTTTTTTCGTATTCGTATTTTTGCTGTGAAGCCACCGTTTTTCGGTGATGTAATCTTATACCACAACCTATTGTTATGGTAACAATAGTATCTGCAGCTGTAGCATATGTAGTAAAGGCGCGAAATTTAAAAACTTAAATTTAAAAATGTTTTCAGAACTAATTTGAATAACTAAAATTATGTCGCTTTAACTCCACTACTGCTATATAAATACACAAAATTTAATAACTTTACTACAGTAATAAATGTAATTCAATTGCTCGCAGCGCCTTTCGAAATGCAACCCAAATAATTGTTGTTCTGAATGAAGTTCAAATACTCGACAACAGATGGCGCCACTACACAATTTCCAAGTTGAAGGGTTGGAAAATCCCTTATATCTTTAAAAACACGCCCTTTAGGTTAAAACGGGAACTTTCTTGAGCGGGGATAAAAGGCTATCACACTATATAAGTCCCTTTATCGTGCCGGGACTCCTTTTTGAGTTTTATCGGCACGCACATTTTATTAACTTAGTTTTATTATATATAATGATAATGAAATAATGATATATAATGATGAATGAAATTCAAATACTCGACAACAGATGGCGCCACTACCCAATTTCCAAGTTGAAGGGTTGGAAAATCCCTTATATCTTTAAAAACACGCCCTTTAGGTTAAAACGGGAACTTTCTTGTTCGAGGGGGGATAAAGGGCTATCACACTATATAAGTCCCTTTATCGTGCCGGGACTCCTTTTTAAATTTTATCGGCACGCACATTTTATTAACATAGTTTTATTATATATAATGATAATGATAAGTATTGTATACTTTTTTTCAAAATTATTTAACTATATTTGTAGTCATGGTTCGTGTCACGTAATAGTTAATGCAAGACATTTGTAAAAATATAAACGTTTATATAAAAAAAACTAAAAAAAATTTGATACGATTATAGTATACAAGTATAATATTAGTAAATCTATACAGTATCTAGTATTTTAAACCGATAAATATGGTAAACAAGAAAACTAGTATATACGAGTATGTATATATTAATATATTATAATATATTAATATATAGTATATTAATACTATATATGTATAAAATATCTATAATGTTATTAAATTTAAATGTGTTGTAAATAATATAGAGTTTGTTCTGTATTTTTACGGTGGCAAGTAATTTTTCTCCGATCCGCAGTAACGAGAGTTTCCAATGTAGTTTTCATGTATTATCGTTTAGCCCGATTGTTTTCGTGTCGTAAACGGTCTTAATTCGGTAAATTCAAAATATATCAATACACGCATTATTCGTAGCACCGGGATCCGAAAATTTCTGCTTTGTCTTTTCGTTATTTTTCTTTTCTTTAAATACCCGGCGGGTAAATTAGTTGCGAAAAATTATTAACGTATAATACGTATGCACGGAAGTAATGTTCTATTGTGAATGTACGCATGTCTATAGTATTGTGTAATACGATAGGTGTCAATTATCTACAGTACACGACTGTTACGATTAAATACCCGTAGTAATATTATTATTTATTTTACGAATTATTTACTAATTCGATTTACTTTTAAATCCACGTTGCGTACTCAGTTGTTTTAAATGTTCTAAAAATGAAGTTAAATCCTTTTGAAATTTTTTTTTTTTTTAAGTTCGGTTCGGATAAAAAATCGCATAGGTAAAATATTAATAATAGAGGTAGGTACGCGCAGTTGTATAATTTATCGATATCCACTCCGTATTGTATTATCGTAATTTTCGTTCGCCGTATTTCGTATATGTGTGCACTTATAATAACGTAATAATAATATTATAAAGGGCGACTGTAACAACAATAATCGATCGTCGGATAAATGTTTGTATTGCGGAACAATACGATTATGTACGTTTATGCGCGCGCGCGCGGTATGTACAGGATACGTCGCGTCATACCGGAGACGGTATATATATATACGTGTATGTACGTAGAGGTACGACGAGTGCATCGTACCTATATATATATATATATATATATATATATATAGTTTAGTATATAATATTATGGTATGGTGCAGTAGCGTGATAAATACCGGCGGGCCGGATGCGTGTGGTCAGTTTGACGTGCGGTGACAGTGATTCGGGGCAGCACCTGAGAAAACACGTATGTAGCAAGAGCGAGCGGACGAGTGCAGTGACAGAGAGACAGAGAGAGAGAGAGAGAGAGAGAGAGACGACCGAGTCGCAGCGCGATCGACAACAGGAGTCATCGTGCGCATTTCGGATCCATCAACAAGAAGAAGAAGGAGAAGAAGAAAAAACACCTCTTATACAAAACACCGTTTGAAATTATTATTATAATACGCGCGCGTGTACTGCACCGCGCCGTTTGCTCGCAATCCTCCGATTTACCTCCCACCCCGACCCGCTTACGAATTATGCGCACTTTGTACGTTTATTGTGTCGCGCACAAAACGCGTACTTACAGGCGATGACAATTTTCGCACGTATCCCCCTCCCCCAAAAAAAAACGTCTGTCGTTTCCTACCTATCCCCGACCCGAGTAGAGGACGAGACACGTCCTCTCGCTGCGGTTTTTATACACCGTACACTACACACACACACACACACACACACACACACACACACTGCACGCCAGATAAAGGCGTAACGCGCGAGACGTATGCGATTATATAATAATAATAATAATAATAATAATAATAATATAAGGCGAGGAAAATAATGAAGAAATGTATAAATAATAATATAGTCGTCACCTGCAGCAGAAAATCTCGCGGATTTGCCCGGTGGAATCACGAGTGGGTTTCCATTCATACGGAATAATATAAGAACGATGGTTAAAAAAAAAAATAAAAAATAAAAATAAATACGTTTTCGACGACGGCGATTATTATTATTTTTTTTTTACATTTTTTCGGCTTTACTGTCGTGAAAATACGTATAATATAATATAATATGCGACGATTTTCTCACAGTTAGCGGTTTAGGGACGTCCCGCGCGCGCGTAGGTACCATTCAATAACGCGTCATAAGCCGCCCCACTGTACAATATAATATTGTAATTTACGCGTTTTTTGTCCTCGGCAAATAATCCTATAACAGAGCTGGTTCTCAAACTTTTTATACGGATGCGATCCATTTTTTACAATTTTCAAATTCACGTGACCCGCCCTGATCAATTATTATTTTTTTCGTTATGAAATTTGGACGATTAGAATATTAATAACAATATATATTTTGATAAAAACAAAAATAATTTATATAGTAATTGTGCTGTATAAATTATGATTTATTTGGTGAACAAACGTAAAAAAATGGCCGGAAATTTAACTTCGCAAGATTATACGAAGAATCGGGTGGGAAGCAGCGACGTTTATAACTTTAGCAGCAAGTCTTAGGTATTTTGAATAGAGAAAATCAGAACCCCGTTAAATGTGTTCGCGGTTGAAATTCATTTTTATCGAATTGTCTTCGAAGTTTCAAATAGATTAATAATGATTATTTTTCATCTCGTGTTCTTCGCGTGAACATTTTTCGCGCGGCACATCGAACGTTTTATTGCGACCCAAAGTTTGGAAACCTCTGTTTTATAATATATTATATGTATAGTATAGCGTGCGAAAAGATGAATTTTTATTGTTATACTGTACTGAGTAGTTACATATTACAACTACCCCCAGTAGCGTCATTTCAGTTTTCGAAAGGGAGAGGCAAAAGATTTAACCGGCCCATTTAACCATTTTCCATTTACGTTTAGCTCAATACTATTTCTGTTTTACATCATTTTGATATTTTCATTATCATGGGCACGAATTGTCCGATATTTTTCATATTTTTCTTTTGTGGACCGAATGACGCGGCCATATATATTATATTTCCTTGGCCATCACAAACCTGCTTTAAATATATAGCAACTGATTATGAAATGAAATCTGTGATAAAGAAAATGTATATATCGTTAACGTAGTTTGAGATGTGGCAATTTACATACGTGTATAAATTATTATTTCAAATACATATTACGTGTACTTTCGGTGCGATATCCTCTTAAAAATTACCACGTACCTATTCAAATTTTATTGGCAGAATATCAACTCATATGTATAGGCCAAAAAAAATAAGTAAATACACTTGTGTCAATTATGTACGTGGTAATAACAAAAATTGTTTACAGTGTTTTGAACAATATATAAGGACGTTAAAGACACTGGTTTTTTGTTATTCGTCTTATAGTAATATATTTGGCAAAATTAGAGCTCACTATATATTTTCGTTTTAATTGAAATAAAATAAAATAAAAATGCATACCTTTTGCACTAAAAGTTTTTTTGTTTTATTAACTCTGACAATTTTAGTCATTTTTGATAACACATTAGCAAGTAAGTATGTTTTTATTTATACGATGTCACGTTTGGTCTTTCCCGATAAGGACGTTATTTTAAAAGAAATAAAGAGACCGCTTTCGTTCTCGGTGTTTTATGTCCGACAAAACATACGACTCACTCGCCCTCAAGACCAAAAAACATTCCATAAACTGCAAAAATATTACCTTAGCAGCAGTCACTGCAACGTGTCCGATTCAACCCACTTGCCTTTATCAGTTTTTGGGTACCTCTAGGCGTGTTTTGAATCTGGCACCCATACCTCCCTCAAATCTTCATTAGCATTCCGTTGTCGAGAATAACCGAAGCTTTTCTGTCCAACCACCAAGTATTTAAGAGATTTGTCACAGTTTAGTCTTAATTAAATCCGCTAACAGGGTACGGCCCCAGTGAAAGCCGTAAGTCAAAGAGTTCAGACTGAAAATTAATCCGGGTTCTCGTCCTGCTATCTGGTAATTAATTTAGTGTTTATTTTTTTGTTTTGAGGTTTATTTTATTTAAAAGATGAGCTCTGCAGTTTTTGCTTGGATGGTAACGTAATGAAAAGAACTATATCGGTGCCAAACCTCCAAGTGTCACTTGATTCACTTTGAGTGTGAGGATTCTACTAAAAAACCCTTTTGAACAACATGTACTTGGAAACTACCTGTCCGCGTATTGGGTCGAGCAATTAGGTCGTCCTCTGAAGATTTCAAACCCTCTTTGTGGACTTTGGCTACCCTAAGTTTTACGACGCCCATAAAAAGGCAATAGAGTATACAATTGCTAATTATACAAAAAAAATTTAACTTAAGAATAATGATATACAATGTTATTGAATATAATGAAGTAGGTAATTTTTCAAATGTAAACATAATTATTTATTGTAGAACATAATTTATTGTATCGATTTTTTTTCCAAATTAGGCGGACTTGATTACAATACGCCGTCTTATAATCTAAATAAAAAATAATTATATACATAACATAAAGATCACTAATGGATATTATTTTCAGTAATAAACTTTTTCCTTTTTTTTTATAGGTGAGGAGGAGGGTAAGTTAATAATTATAATGCATATAATATTTTGAGTATACTTTTCGTAAAATTTATATTCTTGTCATAAAACGTTAATTATATAACGAATAAACAGTTTATTATTACATTTTACAAAACATTCCTATACACTTAATATAAATAAAGAAAAACTCTTATATACATATTGCTTATTTACAAAATGTAATACTGTGGTAGTGTGAAAACTGACAAATTATAACTTATCACTATATAAGCCTAAACAGGTATTTTTTAGTATATTTATATATATATAGTGGTTGCAACCTAATTTATTATATTTATACCTCTTTCTTTATTTTCTGCCTTTTACAATATATTCACTATGATTAATTTTCAACTCATAAAAATAATACACGAATTTGACACCTTTAAAACTTAGTATATCGGTGACACATTCATTTTGAATACGCGCACTTTTTTCTTTGGCAATCTGTCGAGTAACCTAATTACGGATTTATGTTGATGTTACTATGTTCTTTCTGTATTACTTCATTAGGAATTGTGGAACGTATATTTGTTGTTATTATGCAAATATCAGAACTCAGGATCATAATATTTGCCTAATTTAAAGGGCTTATCGTTACATGTATTTTGCATATGGTAGTTTAATACATGATCAATTAGTTCAATAAAGTGTTTAAAGTTGTTTTTCATTGAGTAAATAAGTTGGCATTTTGTTTAGGCTGTGGCTCCATAAGGTCTTATGGGCCTGACACGTTGATAGTGTAATAAATTAGCAAATATTATACTTTACCTAACGTATCGAGACATTTATTATTTCACATAAATAATGTTTTTTCGTTAGAAATTGTTATATTAATAATTTACAACAGTTAAGAAGTAGACTAGAAATATTAATCTCCAATTACTTATTATATTCTTTTTAATTATAGAATGTCAAGGTAACATTGAAAATAAGAATAATATATAATAGTAATTTATAAATATGTAGTAAATATTGTATTAATATGTATCTACCTGAATGGCATTTATTAATATATTCGTAGTATTAATATTCTTTGAACTAATAAATTATTTTATTTCATGAGAGTAGAAATAGTCGCCATTATGATATATTAATTTTGTATGTAATCAACAGTAATAATCATGAACTGGTCTTTCTGAATTAATACGGCGAATTTCGTTTTCCATTTTATAAAATCAATTTTACAAATATTATTATCGGCAAATTTACGGACACTATAACTGACAACAAACACGATTGACAGAAGGTATATCATATATACTCGTACATCATGGACAATTATAGAACATTAACAGATTTTTATTCTTACATAATTGTATTATTAATGTAATTTACTTTATGTAGCAGTGCCGGTTCTTGGCAAGTCTCTGGGTGGGAGGGGACAAAAAATTTAGTCACACATATTTTATACTTTTTATCTATCAAGGACAACAAAAATGTTATCATGGTGAAGGGGAGGTGAATTTTTTTTTCATTTGAAAACGATCCCCCATTGTCCTAATTTGTTTGTATGCCAGATATTTTTAAGTATTTTTTCCTCTACTAGTATTCCTTAACAAAATTCGTACCTGCACTTTTCAACTTTTTCTCTTCATTAACTACCAGAACACTAGGTATACCAGTGCCACAACGGTCAGACGTCAGACAGCTTCTCGAGTGTGCGCGACCGAGGTGAAAGTAGAAACCGCATTAATATCACAGAATTCTTACTGTACCACAGATTAGATGAATATCAATTTAATCTGTGACCGTACGGGAAAGATAACGTTGTAACAATATTGTATATTGCCTACAGATATATGTCCTTTTGTAAATCGTTCTTCGTCCATCCGCGAAAATGTGGCGTTAGATAAATATTTTTTAAAAACGTCTAAGGGGGGAGTGCGATCCACCTATCGCCCCCCTGTAAAACCGCCAGTGTTATGTATAATGTGAGTGAAGATTTACCCAGTGTGTAGCCATAGTGCCATGTATACAAAATTATGATATTATTGAGTTATGAGAATTATTATTATAATTTTTTTTATTGATCTTAAATAATATCTATAGCAATGGCCATTAGTTATGAACATTTGTAGAATTTCTAATTTGTTCCAATTTTACATTCTGATTAATATTATTTCATGATGAGAAATATTATAAAAATTAATTTATTAATTTATTGTTTTCCCTTTAAAATATGGCAAGGTGATCAATATATAAGCAATAATTTTATGCATTTTCATTAATATTATTGTGGTGTGATTATCAAATATTAATTTAGACCAACTCAAAATTTTTGGAAATTTTGAAAGTAAGCATTATCGCAATGCCTATAAAATCTTTTAAATTCAATATCCTAAAATGTTTTTAACGGAAACGAATAATATTACGTAATATATATTCTCGTATATGAAGTAAAGCTGTTAAATTTTTTTTTGTAGTTAATAACAATGTTATTGATGCTTTCAAACATGCATATACAAAATTATGTGAGTAACTTTTAAAAATGAATAACTATTTCGTATTTTTTTTAAAAATTGTTTTAATATACGTAACACGTTTCTGGCCACCACAATAATTTTATTTATAATATAATTAAGCTTGTACTTAAATGGGTAACACGTAATATTAGATCCCGACTTAAAGTCACATCACATTTATTGGTTTTTTTTAACGCCGCACTGCACCACCTAAACGGTGAATTCTTGATCAAGATATTTTTTATTTTGTAGTCTAATGAATATATAACTACATATATGTTATACCCAATTCAATCAATTAAAAATTTAATTAAGTAAAAACTATGTATTAAATATGAATACCTATATGTTATCATCATTTACAATTAATTTGTTGCTAAATCATTGATATAAAATTAAAACTATAATTACAGTCTAAATATAAGATTAAAATAAAACAAACTTTTTAGTATTTTTTTTTTATGAAATGTATAAATAAAAAATATGTGTTTATAATTTTTTTTTTTTTAATAGCATCTATTATTCTGGGAGTGACTATTAGACGTAATTTTTTTTATTAAAGTACATGTTATTATTAAATGCATTGAAGAAAAATTAGTGTTTTAAGACACAAATATAACACATAAAATGAAACGTACTTATAATATCTTGGATAAAACTTTGGACAAAAACAATGTACTTTACATTATGTACATTATTGCATTAGTATACCCTAAACCAGGGTTTCCCAACTTTTTTCTACTAACGGAACTCTCGGAAAATATTATAGATACAATATACTTTATATATAGCTAGTTTATACTAAATTTAAAACTTGTAAACACTTATCGACATCTCCGTCTGTAATCGAATTTGATCACAATATATGTGAAATATCAGATTTATGATCACCTATATGACATATAATACCTATTAAATTTCATATTCTTAAGATTGCTTTTTCATCTCCTTCCAGCACAGGCGTAACTAGCACAAATTCTAGGGGGGACTAAAAATTAATAAGCAAAAAAAAGTCTTCATTTTGAGAAATTTTGCCGATTGATGACAAAATCGGATGCCTTTTTGGCAAGATGGTTGCCTTTTTGGGGGGGCTAAATTGGTGACTGAGAGGCTATGCACCCCTGCTCCCCCCTAGTAACGCCTATGCCTTCAAGTAAAGTATAACAATACTGGATTAAAAATTTAATGATTAACAAAAATTATTCGAAAATCAGTTATATTATATACGTATATTAATTATTAACATGTGCTTATTTATTATTAAAAGTTTTCAATTCTTTCAATTGTTCTTAATATTCAATATTATCGTGTCAATATAACCTTAATGATAATATTAAGGAGTCAAATTATAAATCATTATTGTAATTAAATCGTTTCATACAATAACATATTTTTAATAGTTGTAGCTAAACATGTAGGTCATTATTTTGTTACTCTCGGCCACTATGTAAAATTTAGTATGTATCACTTAAGTAATTAAATAAAATTACTCAATTAATTTCTTGGAGTGTCTAAAAGTATCATAGAAATGTGTGTAATTTAAACGTGTTTCGAACAGGATATTTAAATAAATTCAAAAGAAATGGAACGTTTCTTGTCCCAGAAAAATGGTGCGATGAAAAATACCAAAGTTCGTATAACTAAAGTAATAATTGTATTATTATTCTACGGGTTTTCACAATATTTCAATTTTTATATGTTATATAGATACGGGTATGTACATTTTTTAATCTCAGCTTTATGAAAAACAATAACAATTCTATTTGACTTCTAATTATCATGTAATATTTTATGAAAGATGATAATGAAGAGTGTAAAAGTAAGACGTTTTTATATAAATATATTTTTACAAGTAACATATTTACTAAACTGACTATTAAAAAAGTTTCTTGTGCTTTATTTTATTAAATACAATATAATTTCATAAAAATACTCAATACGCACATCTAAATTTGGTTAGTAGTTGTTTGCATGGAAATCATATAATTTTAAACATTAATAATGATATAATACTTAACATACTTACACGCATGATGACATAATTTTTTTTATATTTTCAACTAAATAGAAATAAATAATCCTACTTGTTAATATAAACTTATACATAATTCATACAATTGTATAGATGAAGTAAATGCTGAATTCAATAATGGTAAGAGATTTTTTTTTATACATAAAAAGAACATAAATAAATTTAAGGATGGTTCAAACTGATCATATCCAAAGTGTCAAATATTAATAAGTATCTTTTAGTGAAGAAGTCTAAGAACCTAGATTTTTAAATGAAG
This sequence comes from Slavum lentiscoides, assembly GCA_032441835.1. Taxonomy (NCBI): domain Eukaryota; kingdom Metazoa; phylum Arthropoda; class Insecta; order Hemiptera; family Aphididae; genus Slavum; species Slavum lentiscoides. The sequence continues at coordinate 7,465,221 of CM063707.1, read as the reverse complement.
CAAAAATATGATTTCCTGTGTGTTTTCTGTTTATGCGAAAACTGAAAGTGAATTCAACACAACACTATTTTTATCGTGAACTATTTGTAATGGAAAAAAAATAATTCTTTCCAAATAAGTAAACTACAATAATTTACGAATGATTGGTGTAATATTGAAATAAATTAATCAGGAAAACTGGGAGTGCTAATGTGCGCCTATGTGCTCGGCTCGTACACCAATTGTCACAGTAATACCGTCACAGGCAATATCGAATATTACTATAATATTACAGAAATAACTGATTGAAAGAATCAAATCGTTTAAATTTTTAAGAAATATTTAATTTAATTTTTAATTTTGGTATTAAATTAATATGTATTTTTTAAATACAGAATTTTTCTTAAAAAAAAATCTGAATATTTTGTTTCTGATTCAGCCATATATTTATTTCCTTTAAAACCATATTTTCGTGCAAATTTTCTATACAAAAAAGTTTCGATGTTTCAAATCTGCCAGGCATCCCTCGACGGCTCAATTTTTTTTTTTTTTATACATAAAAAGATAATAAATAAATTTAAAAATAGTTCAAACTGATCATAACCAAAGTGCCAAATATTAATAAGTATCTTTTAATGAGAGTGTGTACCTTCTTTTTAAACTCTAAATTCGTCAGAAATAATTGAAAGTACTTAATTATAAGGATTCAAAATATTTTTATTTCATACAATTGCATAGATGAATTAATATCCTTTGCGAACCGCGGTAAGTGATTTCATTGTATACCAGTTTAATTTAATGACAATTAAAATAGATATTACCAATGAAAATTGAAATATTTATTTGCGAATTCATAACATAACACAAACAATAAAGTTTGTAGGAATATTCAATTCCAGTTATTACAAAAAAAAATATGCATCGATGATAATAATAATAATAATAATAATAACAAAGACAATTAATTTTATTATTATTATTATCATCGATGCATATTTTTTTTGTAATAATTTGTATATAATATTATAAAGAAGAAAGATTTGATTGTTTGTTTGTACTGAATAGGCTCCGAAACTACTGAACCGATTTAAATGAAATTTGGTACATAGATAGTTTAGACACTGAGAAAGGACATAGGCTACTTTTTAATACCAAAAAAGGGCTGTAAGGGGTTGAAATAGGGGATGGTATATATTATAACACCGTAACCGCACGGCGTTGCCCTCAACGTCGGTGTCGGCGGTGACATGGAAGGGGAAATTTGGGCGGCCAGATATGGGCCGCAGCCGTACCACGAAAATATAGTTATATATATATACACACGCCGCCACGACGCCGATAACAGTCGTACAATCTTAGTATATATATATATTTATATATATATATATATATATATATATATATATATATATATATATATATATATACAATCGATTGTACTGCCACAAAATATAACAACTTCAAATATCGTTTACAGAGAAGCACTAACCCAATAAATTTAATAATATATGAATCAATACAATTTTATTTTATTTTATTTTCAATATGATTTAATGATATATGATATATGATTCGAATTCTACGCAAACGAAGTTGCGGGCGGATGCTATAATTAATATGGCAAAACAACGTTTGCCGGGTCAGCTATTATTAATATAATGTAAAAAAAATCTCAGTTTTCACCTGAGGTGACTTTTGCCCGGGCAACGCCGGGTGGGACAGCTAGTTATTAATATAATTATTATAATTTTTCAGTTCCTAATTTTGAAAATGATACATTTAGTGTGGCTTTCATGCACGCATATTTCGATTTGAGTGAGTAAATATTATAAAACAGCTATTTTCAGTAATCGATTTTTCTGGGTTTAAAAACACTTTTTTTAAGTTAAAAAAAACAATATGACGAATAAATTTGAAATTTCTCGTCTTAATTTTACACGTTCCTACAAAATGTTTAAGAATTTTTACTTAAACATAAATATATGACCGGAGATATTGTAATACATAATAAGTAAATTTTTCATTGAAAATGTTTTGAAACAAAATATGGTAAATTATTAACTAAACATGTATTTTAGATTCAAAGCTAAGCGAGAAAGTAAATGGTTTAACGATGGTTAATGATGTTTTTTTCTTTTTCTGTGTACGACTCGGCGACTAGTAGGAGATGTGATCATAACACTCGTACCCATTTTTCAGTAGCAAATTTTGCTGGAATGGTACTTTAAATAACTTATTTTTTGATTTTCTCAAATGTTTTTAAAGGCGATTTACGTTATAAAACGAAGATACATATATAGATTGAAATTGTCAAAACATAATTAGGATAATTATTTTTGGAACTACGAAGATATATGGATATTATATGATGTGATATACATATATATAACAATAGTAATAATAATAATAATAATAATAATAATAATAATAATAATAATAATAATAATAATAATAATAATAATAATAAATATTTGTTATAAAAACCCCTGCGTTATTAAATTTTGTGTTAAAAAAAACATTGCTATGCAATTTTAAAATTTTAAATAATTCCTTAATTTTAATTTTTTAAACTCTTTGCTGTAAAAGAAACATTAGGCTCTAGGGGCATTTTCCCACCACCCTTTAAACCAAGACTGCTTTTCCATTTTTCGCTTCGTTTAGATTCTAATATTGTGGTTAGGTATTAATATTGCAAGTATAAGTAATATTAATATCTAATATAATGTAAATTATAACATATACCTACATGCGTATTGAAAATATATATAGGTAAATATTTTGTTTTTTTGTTTTTATAGCCGAAAATTCTGAACTGACTGGTAAGTATCACATATAAATTAAAGGCAATAGTCCCCATAATAACTAGGTACTCGCTATTAAATTAAATGTCTACATAAAAATTTTAAAAACTCAGTGTGTGTTCTCAATTTTTTTTTACAACCTGAAGTGTAATGCATAAGACAATATAACGTATATAATATAAAATATTAAAAGAAAAATAAACAATATATGAGATGTAAATTATATTTTGAATAAATTAATGACACAAAATGTTTTTTAAAGTATCATTAAATATTTTATCTATCAATCGATACCATCCATGTATGATCATGTACCAGTGATAAATTATTATTACAATTCAGAGAATACTATATTCATATTTATTCAAAATTTTCTTGCAAATTATGTGATAATCATAAAGTCGGCCCATTTACTTTTATGTTTGGTTAATTTCGGTTTTAAAATTTTCAATGATATCAGTTATTTCAAAATAATAAGATGCTTGTCGATTAGCTGATGTATGGATTGTATCAATGAATTTAAATATATTTAAATATGTGTGTTTGGGTGTTTAAGTGCAGTGGCATATATAGGGAGAGGTAATCTGGGCCCGAGCCCATGGTGAAATGTCAGGTTCTATTTTATTCATTTGAGTAGGTATTAAAATAATGAAATGGAAAAATAATTACCAACAATTTTTGCTTTTCCTTGTAGAGCGGCTGTCAGGCCTGTAGTAAAACTATGCTAGACTGTTTATCTTTACTATAATACATGATTTAAAAGCTGAATGATTTTATTGACTATGGGCCCATTTGATTGGCTTTAGAAGGATTTTGGGGCGATTTGTAATTTGTTGATTAGAACGACCTATATCGCGAATATGCGCGCATACTTGGACTGTAGCATTATGGTAAAATAATGATTTTGCCAGATTTTTAATGCCTTATTTTAAACAAGTTGTACTACACTGTTAAATATGTAATTTGTTCTCCACGTACTTCGGTGTTCCTGTTACCGTTCTTAGGTCAATTAGTTTTGAACGGCTTCCAATCGCTTCTTTTGAGTCCTCATTACCTATGGTATCCATGCCGTTTCAGCGTGTTATGTTTGGAGTGATTTAGATTTTGAATATTCGAATACGCGTAATGTCATAGGTCAGCAATTCTCAAAATTTTTTGTTTGCGGAACCCTTAAATTGTTAAAATAAATTCACGGAACCCCAAAATCCAGGACTAAGAGACAATAAATATGCGAGTTTAATTACTGTTAAAATAAACACTATAAATTTTATATTATTATATTTTTATATAATTATGACATAGGTATTAGGGTTTTACTGTCGAGGAATATATATACTTTATAGCATTTCTCGGGTTTGAATAGCTTTGAGTGAGCTTACAATATGAATTTTAGCTGAAAAACTAATAATCTTATATTTATTGTAATGCAGATATTAGTATATACATAATAATTTAAACGTTTCAATTTAAATAATAAAATTGTATTTTTTTAGAATATGCACGGAAATACTATAATTATTTACAAGAATTCCTTACTGAAACAGAACAGTGTAAGTATCATAATTAAATACAATAAAGAACAAATATGCATCCCAAAGAATATAATAAAATATAGAGTACGCAATCTAAATTATTACATTGATATTTCTTCGTTTATCATATACCAGTAATATATTAGTAGACACGTCTACTGAACGTATTGTTATAAATTATTTTGTTTTAAATTTTTGCTCAGACATTCAGTTTAAATAATGCTGTTCTATTATTTATGATATGTTTACGATATGACTCGTTCATTTGAACAAGTGTGTTGTATAAACTTTTTTTTGTCTCTTTTTCAGTTTTTGATGGTTTACCATCTCCAATAGAATATTGTAAAAATCCTAGCAAATTCGACAACAAAAATAGGGCCAGTAGCTCTTCTTCACCCTACAGTTTTGTCTAATTAAATTCATTTATTAATTTTAGTTTATAATTAATTATTTTTTTTTTTGTTGTTTAAAATTTCAAATGGGTATAAAATCCTTTCATAATAATAATAATAATAATAATAATAATAATAATAAATTAATTAATTATATATTTTATAATCTGTCATGTAATAATAAACGATTAATGTATTTTCACCAAAATACATTTTAAAAATGTATTCGTTTAAGAAAATTATACTAACATATGTATTATAAGATTATTTGAATATTATATAAAGATTTTTTGTGAATTCTTATGTATAGAGTTAAATAATAAAATAAAAATTATTACTGAAGACAAAACATCACGTACATATTTTTACGAACCCCTACATTATTTGTTTCACGAATATTATAATATAACAGATCGTCAGAAATTGTGTGTTGTACAATGACAACGAGGAGATATTTGTTGATTGAGTAAAATAGCATTGCTCGTCAACGGTCGACACACAACGGTGATCTATCCGACCGATATTGTCAAATGTTGTATAAATTTGGAATCGAATATTACAACGTCCCTCACTAAACATTTCTTACATTTTATCGTGTATTAATATTTAATTGTGCCTAGATTTTATCAATCTTATAATTAAAATCTTTAATATGATTGAGGAATTATAAACAAAATATGTTCAATAACAAAAAGTTAGATATACCTGGTTATTGGGGATTTTCGTTCGAGTGGAATACTGCGACAGGATTTATATACAGTGGATTCCGCTTAATGTGACCACCGGTTAATGTGGGCAGCCGCCTAATATGGGCATAATGGTCTGGTCCCGAATCCAATGTATGTTAACATGGTTAAAAAACACCGCTTAATGTGGGCACTCGATTCGGTTTATGTGGGCAGTTTTTATATTATAGCTTAATATAAACGATATTGAGTATACACTACACAGATAAGATTACACCATTAATTGTGTCTGTAAGATTGTAATGTATCAAAAGTAATAAAAATCATTAAACCTTAATCAGTTGTTTGACGATATAAACGGTGACCAAACAACAATAGCGAATATGGGCTTTTTCAAATAAGAAGCACCACCACAGAATAGATTAATGGCACCACGTCGCGCATCGTTATCAGCGGCGGAACAACACGCCACTACCACAAATGAGTAACTGTTCTGTAATTAGTCGCTATCGGTCGGTTAGGTGTACGTATATACTATATGTATATACTCAGTCAGTTCCGTGAATTTCAAATTTTTATTTTTTTTTACTAATTTCGGTTTTTATGGGCAACCGCTTAATGTGGGCAAACAGAACTGGTCCCAGCGTGCCCACATTAAGCGGAATCCACTGTATTTATATTTTTTTCCACAATTTAAATTAATATTCATCTCATAAAGATAATCATATATTTTTTATTAATTTTTAAAATTATATGAAAAATGAGATTTTCGACCTTCCAGTCCTCTTATTTCGAACGTTGTTAATTTTTCAACAAAAAGGGATCTTGGCGAAGTCTATAAGTAAATCTTTGTGCACCTTCGTAAATCAAAAATCAGCACCTGAAAAATCACCACGAGTCAGAGCAGGACAGTGCCAACGAGTTACCGGACAAAGACCGGTTAGCCGATCCAAAAGTTGATATTGGTGCTAATGTCATAAATGGTTTTATACCTACGTTTTTTCCTTAAATGAAAAATTATATAAATACAAATTAAAAATACGTTTAATAATTCCAAGAATTATTAAGAACGAAGAGGACAATGTAAAGATATTTTCACATACGTTAATTGTAGAAACATATCTGTTTATTCCTTGCATTTTGATGGGAGTCGTTATAGTTTATTTTTATATTTTTATCGATATATGTGTTGCGGCTAAATTCATGGACATGAAAACTGATGGATGAATTACGTGAGCGTGGCTCACGTGCCACACCTCGCCCAGGCACAGTTGCGCACAAAGTCTCGCGGGTGGCGAATATTATGATTTTTAGTTTTTGTTGTAAAACGCGTGCATTTATTATAAATTTATAATTTATATAAAATTACAACAATGTTTTCGTGACTGCGACTGTAGCAGTTTCCTACTCGTCTAATTTCAGATTACTGATAAACGATAAACGACGGTTTCGTGGATACGTGAAAGTATTTGGGGTCGTATTTATTTTATTCACATCGGTGCGAAGGAACGATCGTGGTAACAGGGAACGTGTTAACTATTAATGACAAGTTTGATTATACAGAAAAATTGAGAGAAAGTTTTTAGTTTTTAAATATACTAATATGCTAAGTGTATTATAATATTCGAACCGTAAAATTATATTATATAAAGTAATATTTTATGAGCGTGCGTAGGTGCAAAACAATATATGGTACACACGATGACACAGTATTATTATTGTAAAATCTAGATGCCAAATGCATACATATAAACAACACATAGATTTAATAGGAAGATGAGTTTTGGCGCTAGCAATTTATTTACGTGTATAAACTACTAATTTGAATTAGTATTACTTTCGGTGAGACGTCCTCTTAATGAAGACCACGCAATCAATTGTTTGTTGACAAAATATTAAGAAACATGTAGGCCAAAAAAGTAGATAAATAAATGCACTTGTTTAAATAATGTGCGTAGTAATAACAAAAACAGTTTTACTATATTATAAACAACATATTAAGATCATTGGACACAGTGATTTTTATTATTCTTTTTACAGCACAATTTCGGGAAAAACAATAGTTCACTATACAGTTTTGATTTAATAATAATAAAATGACAATGGATGCCTTATTCGATTTCAATAACCCATCCTATAATCTAAATAATCAATAAAAAAGTCATTTATGTAAAATAAAGAGATATATGTAATACAATTTAATTCATTACCACTGGACGCATAGGCGGAAATCTATTAAATTTTCTGGGGGCTAAAATTTTTAACATCAGCCATAATCAGTCAAATATCCAAAATACATACAAATTATAAATTATTACATTAAACACAAATAATTTTTAGGGGGGGGGCTAATAAGATATTTTCCCCCAAGCCCCCAAGCCCCCCCATTTCCGCCTATGACTGGGATAGTGTACTAGGTGGTCATCTAGAAATATATTCAACAGTACCAATATTTTCTAAGATAGCCGTGACTGGCTCTGAGATTGTATGTAGGTGGAGTCCACCCCTTCGTTTTCTATATGTTATTAGATTCCTTCATTAATTTCATCACAAACCGCGTTCTGCTATCCGATAATATTACCATTGGATATCTGAAACAGAAACAGAATTATTTTTCAATGGCAACGTCAATTACCCAAGGTGTTGCTGTGTCAATTAGATATGCCCAGATCCATTAACTAAAACAATCCATGACAACTAGGATTTGGTTTTTCGCTCATGTTTTCTTCAAGTTTGGACCCATTAGGTCAATAATCAGCATTTTCCAAGGTTGTATTGATATTCTCAAAAGACTTCCGGAATTGAATTTACCAGTTTTGCACATGTACGTACTTAACAGTACTAATGGAATAGATTTTGGATTTCCCGATATGTTTTCTTCCATTCTAGTGAATTAAATAAAAACCCTTTGTGTCTTATGTTGTAATAAATCTTTATATAAACATAGTACAATTCAAGTACTCTGTTTTGTATTCCGCCAACATATTTTCCTATACAAAGGCAATCATTTCAACCAAAAAACATTTCCATTTTAACGTATAAAATCTCTATTTCGTTTTGATTTTATCATACATAAACATCTCTAATGGATAATCTTTACAGTGCCTAATAAATTGTTTTCTTTTTTTGTAGAGGAACAGGGTAAGTTATTGATTATTGTGCATATAAGAATAGCAAATTTAACTTCTCGTCAAAATTATCGATACCGTCGTTATAAAATATTAATTATAAAACGGATAGAAGATGAAACATTAAATTTTATAGAACAGGGTTATCAAATTGCCCTGCTTTAAAGGGATAATCGTTATATTTAATTTGCATATTGAAGTTAAATACTTGAACAATTAGCTCTACAGAGCGTTTTCGTGTCTCAAGTTGATTTGCATTGAGTGACTTAGTTGGCATTTTGTGTAGGCTAATTAATAAATTAATAAATATTAAACTTAATATAACTTGACAAGACATTTGGTATTTAACATAAACCATGTTTTTTTCGTTATAAATTCTTATATTGCTAATTTATAATAATGAACAAATAGACTCTAGCCTCTAATTATTTATTATATGTCTTTTAATTTTAGACTGTCAAGGTAACATTTAAAATAAGTGTATTATATTATAATAATTTATAAATATGTATTAACTATTGAATAAATAGTTATGTACATAAATGGCTTGTATTATTTGTAGTAACTTTTATTTTATTTTTAAAATAATAAATAATTTGATTTTATGAGCAGTAGAAATAGTCCCCATTATGGTATATTAAATGTATACGTATATAACCGCAAATAAGAATTATAAACTGGTGTGAAAAATCTAAAATTTGATATGTGGCAAAAATTTTTAGTTATTACTAGAAATTATGTTTCCATAGTAAATGATTTATTATTTGAGGTTTTTTAATATACAATTTTTTTAAAGGAGTAAGATATTTTCTACGTAAATTACGAAGGAAATTTAACGGATATTTATTATTACTTATAATAATAGTTATTTTACAAGGCACATTAGCAACTGTTATTTTAACGGTACTTTTCATAATTATTAGAATTAAATCCTATATTATGTATAATCTAAGAGAAGAATAACCAAATTTGTAAGCCATAGTGCCATATTACAAACATTATGACAGTTATTAAAATATTATAGAAATTAATTATTGAATTATTGTTCCTTAAAATATTTCACTGCGATAAAATAAACGATAATTTTATTTATTTATCTAATTAATTTACGAGTATGTATATTATTACTGTTTAAATATCAAATAATAATTTAGATTCACTCCAAAATATTGGAAAATTTAAAAGTAAGCAATATTGTAATGCTAATAAAAACCTTATTATTTCAAAATCTTGAAATGTTTGTAATTGAGACAAAGAATAATACGAGTACATACTTATATACTATACTCTTATATGCACTGAGGCTTTTGAATTTTCCTTTATAGTTGATGACAATGTTATCAATGCTTTCAAACATGCATATTTAAAGTTATGTGAGTAGCTAATAAAAATTAATAATTATTCCTTACTTCTTCTTTTCATATCATTTTAATGTAGTACGTATATGACACATCACGTTTTTACTAAATAATTAATGTAATAATTACAATTATAATAACTGAATAAATACAATATAAGATTAAATTACATCAATCTTATTATTATTGTTATTGTTATTGTTATTGTTATTTTGTTATTATTATTATTATTATTATTATTATTATCATTGCTATTATTGTAATTATTGTTATTATTATTATAAGTTCTTTTTTTTCGATATTGTTAAGCCTAAAATTTATCAAAACTTATAGAAGGTTGACATTTTATACACCAACATGTTTAATCTTATGTCTGGTGAATATCGGTGTTAAAATTTTAATGATATCAATTATTTTAATAAGATGTTAGTTGATTAGCTAATGTATGGATTGTACCGATAGCATTGAATATATAAACAATAAATTTGTTATTTATATAAATAAATAACAAATTATTGTTATTATTGTTATTGTTATTCAGATATAAGAAAAAATTTTATTATTATTATTATTATTAATTTTTTTTTGCGAAATTCTTAAACCTACAAATGTATTAAAATTTATAGAAGGTTGATATTTTATACACCATGTTGTTTTGAAATTAATGTAGGGTAAAATTATATGTTTATATATATATATATATTTTTTTTTAATGGCGGAAAGTATTCTGAATAAGGAAAACAAAGGTAATTAATATTTATCAAATTAATACATGTATTTACATGTCATTATTATATGCACTTAAGAAAGATTACTGTTTTAATACACCAACGTAATACATGTACAATAAAACGTGCTTTTAATATTTTGGATATAAATTGAGACAAAAAAAAATTAACTTTGCATTATCTGCTGTACTGCATTAGTATTTACAAATTAACCTAAATCGGTTACAATTATAAAATCTAGTTAAAACTAGTTATGAATGTGAATTTCGCGACAGCATTTTTACTAAATTTCGATAGGTACATCAAATTTTTTCTTATATCTGAATAATATAGATCCAATGTACTTTATATACAGCTAGTTTATACTTAACAATCAAACTTATATTTTGTAAAAGCTTATCGAATTTTCTGGATGTAATGGAACTCGTTGACATGATATGTGGAATTTCACATTTTTGTTCACCTGTATGAAATATGGTATTTTTTAAATTCAGTACAGTAAAAATGCCATTTCTCCTCCTTCTAGAAAAAGTATGACAATAATGCCAGTTTAAAATTTTTATTATTAATTGATTAACATAAATCAGTTGAAAATCAATATAATCAATAATATGTATTTATTATTTAAACTTTTCAATTCTTTCAACTGCTCATAATAAATTATAATTTTTTTCCACATATCAATATTGCTTTAGGTAGTACAAAAAAACCGAGTAAAATTATATATCATTATTATAATTAAATCGTTTTTTTACAAAAACATATTTTTAATAGATTTAGCTAAACATGCAATAGATTATTTTATCATACTCCACTACTATGCAAAATATAGTATGTATCATTAAAGTCAATAAATAAATATTCTATTGGGCGTCCACATGTACATATGTAAATGATTTGTGATTTATACAGATTATACACATACATTAAAGAAACTTGAAAAATTTCGGGACCCAAAAGAATGGTGTGATGACAATTATCCCAGTTCGTATTAATATATATTACATTTATTTTTATAAATTTCTTCAAAACATTTTAATGTATATAACATTATATACCTATGTACACTGTTTAACACCAGTATTAGCTAAAAATGGTTATCATGCAATTATGATAATACATACGTACTTTTTATGAAGAGTAAAAACATAACTAATTAAGTTTTATTTTTATTTTTGATATTTTATAAAAGATGATAATAACCTATGCAAAAGTAAGAAATTTTCATACAAATATATTTTGTATAAATACTATACTATATTTTTTAATTAATTATTAAAAACCTTAGTCATACAATATTTTATTAAATACAATAAAATTTCTTACGATATACTTAATATGTAGAATACAAATTTGGTCAGAGGTTGTTTGTTTGGAAAAGATAACATTTTAATAACTATATATAATGTTATAATACGTACATATTCGTATATGCATAATTATATTTTTTTTTTTTTGTATATTTTCAACTTGGTAGAAATAAATGATCACACTTGTTAATAAAAATGTACACATATGTTTAATTCAATTAATTGTATAGGTCAATCATTGACCGAATTTATGAGTAGTAAGTGATTTTATTTTATACATCGAAGTATCATTAACAAAATTTAAGGGTAGTTAAAATTGATCATAACCAAAACGTCAAATATTAATACGAATCTTTTAATGAGAGTGTGTACCTTTTTTTTAAATTCTAAATTTATCAGAAATAATTTAACTTACTTGTTAATAAGGAAAATAAATATTTTGATTCCATACAATTACATAGATGAAACAGTGTCCTATTTGAAAAGTAGTAAGCGATTTCTTTATATACCAGTTTATTGGTAGTTCGATTTGATATAATTAATGAAAATTGTGATATTTATCGGCGAATACGTAACATAAACACTTCAATCCACACAAATATTCATTTATCACTTTTTTAAAATGTTTTTCATTAATACTATTTTTTTTCAGATAATTATAATGTAAATGATACTTTTATGGTAACATTAATACACGCATATATAGATTTATGTGAGTAAATATTATTAAACACATATTATCGGTGCCCGATGATTCTCAGTTTAAAATATTTTTTTTAAGTTATTTAATTTTTTGTGGTATGGTGAACATAGTCTTACGAACAATTTTGTGACTCATATAACAAATAAAATTAAACCACTACAAAATGAAAAGGATTGTTGAATACGAATACATTATTAATTAAGTCCATTACAATACTGTATGTTACATATATCAGTGGCGTAATTACGAATGTTATATGGGAGGGGATAGACAATTTAGCATTATTGGATAATCCATAATAACTGTAACGACTAACGACCCTTTAAACGTTAATCAATCGAAATTAATAAAGTAATTGCGATACTCGTATTTTTATTATTTTCTTTAATAAAAATGACATATTTTATAATAAAATTTCTAATTTTCTTCGTTTTTTTTTTTTTTTTTTAGCTAATTTATTGAGTACTTCATCCAATTTTACTTAAAAATCTGAATATGGATAGACCTTTCTTCAGTGACTTAACCTAACCGTATCATACCAGTAACTAGTCAATAAACTGAGGAATCCTATGAATTATGATAAATACTAACAAATTTTGTTAACGCAAAAAAGTATTATTTTAATTATTACATTTTCTGTACATTAGACGATATGTTATGTAAAAAAAGAAAGCCCATGGGAGGGGATCCATCCCATATCCCCCGTAATTACGCCCCTGACATATATATACTCGTAGCTGCAATACAAAATACGAGTATATAATAGAAGTAGCGAATTCGCAAAAAGTGAACGACAAGTTTCTGGATTTTGGTTTAAATGTGATGGAAAAATATTTTGTTCGAAAAAAGATTCTGAACAAATGCCATTTTATTTATTTGTAGTTCTTCTTCATAAAAATTGTACCAAAAATATATGTATTTAATATTTACATATTATATTACTAAATATTTTTTAAATTTTAAACAGAAAAATTATTATAATACAAATGTAACTTATTGTGAGTTAAGAAAATAGTTTTAGAATTTTTAAGAACTAAAATAATGAATAAAAAGCTGTCGTGTGTGTTGTGGATGTTGCTTTAATGAATTACGTAAACAAAGATTTTAGAATTTTAGAATTATTACTATGAACTTAAAAGCAACGATAAAGCATTGTATTCGAAAAAAGATTCTGAGCGGAGCTTCAGTGTAATTTACAAAACTGTGGCTATCAGTGTTAATATCTAAAATAAATACCTATAAAAAACCAATATTGTTAGAAAGATTTGAATTTTTTCTTTTTTTCGTAATATAATAGGAAGCTTGACATATAAATTGAAATGTTTAAAACAATATTAGGACCATTATTTTCGAAACTACTAAAATATAATTATATATATATAATAATAATAATAATTAAGTAAAATATTAGTGATAAAAACGTCTGCGTTTTAAAAAAAAACATTATGCTCTAGGGCAGCGTTTCCCAAATGGTGGGTCGCGACCCACTACCGGGCCACGAAAATATAATACCGGGACGCATAATTAATAAAATTCTCTTATTAAATTTTGTTATTTTTCATTTTGTTTGATAATTTGAACTTTTTAGCAAAAATAAATTCATCAATACGAATAACTATTATTTACAACAAAAATAATAATTATTATTGAGATTATCAACTAGGCTTCATGAAAAACCGGTATGGCATTCAAATGTGTTTTATTTTGCATTTTTTTTTACAAAACGATAAATGTAAAATATTTTGGTATGTCACGAAGGGGAAATATATTAATTACCGGGCCAGGTCAAACAAGAGTTTGGGAAACGCTGCTCTAGGGGCATCACTATCCACCCTCCACCCCTTAAACCGGGCCTGCTTTTCTATATTGCACTTCGTTTAGACTCTAATATTGTGGTATAATATATACTTGTATAATAATATAATTTAAATTATAATATACACTTGCGTATTGAATAAATATATAAGTATATAATTTCTTTTTTCCTTTTTATAGCCGAAAATTCTGAACTCACTTGTAAGTTTTACACATAAATTATAAACAATAGTTCTCACAATCACTACTCACTCTTAAAGTAAATGTCTACGTAAAAAAGAGAGTTCTGAGTGTGATATCAATTTTTTTTTTACAACCTGAGATGTAATGAATAGACAATATAACGTATACGATATAAAACATTAAAAGAAAAATAAACAATATATGAAATGTAAAATATATTTTGTAGAAATTAATGAATATAGAATATTTTTTAAAGTATCATTAAAACTGTTTACATAACAATTGGTAGCATCCATGATCACGTACCAATGATAAATTATTACATCTCGCAGAATACTATATTATAATTCATTCACAGTTTTCTCGCAAATATAATCATAAAAATCGGTCACATATTCTCCAATATTATTATACATTCCTAATGTCTTTGATATACAATATTTAATTTTACGCCTGGTGAATATCAATGTTAAAATTTTTAATGGTATCAATTATTTCAACAAGATGATTGTTAATTATCTGATGGATGGATTGTATCGTGGGCTTTAAATAAACATTTTTTTTTAAATAATAAATATGCGTTTATGTGTGTACAATAGATCATACACATAATATAATATTAATTATAAACACAATCTTATCAATTAAAATAACAAAATTGCGTTTTTAGATTATGCACGGAAATACTTTGAATATTTACTAGAATTAATTGTTGAAATAGATCAGTGTAAGTATCATAATTGAATACAATAAAGCCCAAAAAACATAATACAATATTTTGTATCCAATTTATTATATTGTATTAAAAACTCTTCGTTTTTATTTTACCCATAATATGCTAATGGACTAGACTTTCTGGACGTATTGTTTTAAATTATATTCACTATAAAAATTTTCAATTTGTTCACACATTGTAATAAAAATAATAAATAATATATAATATTGTATAATTGGTAATCATTGTAGACCTCCGTTAAATCACCGAGTTTAAATAATCTATTTAGCTTTATCTATTATTTATAGTGTATATAAATTCTTTATATTTAAAGTGTAGTATACTATTATTATTATTTTGTTTTTTTTTTCAGTTTTTGAATATATGCCGTCTCCACTTACGTATTGTAACGATCCTGAAAGTTTTTTGTCCCTTGTTGTACCTAAAAACTCTTTGAATATTTAATTGTTCTTTGACTCACATCTAATTAAATTTACGTATTAATTTTAGTTTCTAATTAATTATTGTTTCGTATATTGCTCAAAATTGTCAGTTGGGTATAAACCCGTTTGTAATAATATTATTCAATAGATAATTAATTAAAATATTTCACACCCTATTAAATAATTAATGATTAATGTATTTTCACCAAAATAAATGAAATTTATTTACTTAAGAAAATTATAATAACATATATAAGATTTGCTTGAATAATACATATTATATAAAGATTTTTGTAAATTATCTTGTAGTATTGAATTATAAAATAAAATTATTAATGAAATGATTACCGCACTTATATATCATATATCTACCATTGTATATTATACTACATATTATAGCTGTTATTATATTGCTTGTTATAAGACGAATAAACTGATTGTTTTAATAGCCGGACATTATTAGGTAGATACTGTCGTTTTCTATAATATTCAATATCTTTCTGTATTTCGATAGATCCTATAACAAGATGATTGAGATAAAGTTAATGTATTGTTTATAGTCTATAGATCTATAAATGCATTACTAATACGTTATATTCATAACAAAAATATTCAATGTTTTGCACTAAGAATTTATATAAAGTAAATTGGGTTTATTTTAAATCGACGGTATTGAATTCTTATATGGATATTCTTGTATACAATATTATCGAAATATGTTTCGAAAAAATTAAATATAGGTAACTAAAATGTTTAATTTCAATTGTCATTCTTTATCAAAATAATATACGTTGTCGAAAATTTTAAATAGTAATAAAAATGTGTAACTTAGGATTTTCAAAATTGTTTTGTATATAGTTGAAATAATATAGGACAGTAATATTTCAATATTACAATAAATAATATTGTAATATTATAAACAATTTTCTTCTCTTAAAAGCAAAAATAACTCTATTTATAACTTAAATATCTCAATATCTAATAATTACAATTGAATAACTACAATTTTTTAGTACCTAGTTTAATGTTGTGTTTAAAAACTGTTAAGTAAATAAATATTCTTCCAATATATGTGTTGCTTTGAATTACGCTTAAGGAAACGGTTGTGAAAATCGAAAAATTTTTCAAATAAAGTTCCAACTAGATACAATTTGCAACCGGAACGCAGCGCATGAAAAAATCGTCACAGCATTCTTTTTAGTCAAAAATATTATACACAGGAAAATAAAAAGAAATTCCTCACTTCGCTTAGAATAATAATATCTAATAAATAAACAAACGTCATTGTAAAACCAATAGCTCCCTCACTTTATTCAAAATTTTAAAACGAATTCAATTACTTCTTATCCTTATCTTTTTACGTAAAAAACATTATGGGCAAACTTAAAACGTCATTACAGAAATGTTTATGTGCACGGTATACATTTTGTATTTAAATGATATACTGTCAAAAACAAAATTATCATATTCCATAACAAAATAGGGGTAGGTAGGTACATAAAAATACTTCATTATTTAATTCATAAAAGTTGTTTTAATTCCATATATAATAATAGTATATAATATATGTATCCCTATAAATTATATGTAATATTGTTTGCACGTGCGTAGTGCAGAACAATGTTCGGAACAACACGATGCCACAATATTATTGTCGTAAAGCGATAATGCTAAACGCATTCACATAAACACACGTAGAGATGATAAAATGTCAAGTTTGGAAGGCAGCAATTTATTTAAGTGTATAAAAATAATAATTTGAATACTTATTACTTTTAGTACGGCGTCCTCTTAAAAATTACCACGTATTCAATTTTTTATTTTGCAGAAGACTAAACACACATATGCAGATAAAAGAATTTAAAAATTCACTTGTGTAAATTATGTACGCCGTAATAATAAAAACTGTTTTATCACGTACTGAATAACATATAAGATCGCTGAAGACAGTGATTATCGTCAATCTTTCTACAGTAAAATTGTTGGAAGCATAATAGTTCACTATACATTTTCCATTAAATTGAAATAAAATAAAAATGAATAACTTATCCAATAAAAGATTTCTCCTTGTATTAACTCTGACATTTTTAGACAGTTTTTATAACACATTAGCTGCAAGTAAGTATATTTTTATCTTTCAGGAAAGTAACGCTCACGCAGTTCCCCTGGTGTCGTTGATTTACAACGGAAAAAGGAAAAAAAAATTATATTTTTATCTACACCATGTCGTGGTTGGCATCGAACGTAAAGCCCCGATAAAGAAGTTATTATTATAGAAACTACGTGACGAATTCAATGCCCGTGGTTTTACCCCTTTTGAAACTCCATTAAAAGTCAGCACTAACCTACATATATTTTTAATGCAGTTATTTGGGTTGTTTTGATCAAATATAAAACATAGCGGATACCCGGCGTGTTCTACTACGCTAAAAAAAAAATACATTTTGTTTATTTGTTGGAAAAAAGGAAACTGGACCAGTTCAACTGGTTATTAACTTTTTTTATCTTAATGTTGATGTTTCTGTATGGTTTACATTTAATGGAAGCTTAAGAGCTGAATGCGCTGTACGCCCACTATCGAGTAACGTTGATGCGATTCCAGACGATGCTACAGCCGGTGCAATTTCACTTTTTGATCGATTTTAACAAGTATCAAATTGAGCAAGAATGTTTTTCCAGTGCCTCAAGGCACGTCAAGGAAAATAATTCCACAACTTTCGTTTGCTACGTATTGCATAACTTTTTTTTAAACTATTTTTTGATCAGCAGTCAACAGTTGTTTCTGTGAATCCACAAAATGGCGCAATTCATCAGAATTATATTGCCGTTCACGTACCAAATATCTGTCGTGAACATTGTTTCTATCACGTGTCGGTACTGGTAGTTTAAGCTGGCAAATAATTTTGTTGTTGATCGAGATACATTTATCCTCATAAACTTTACAAATATTAATATATTCTATTGATATATATTTCTTTATGCATAATAATATGGACTATGATTTATATTTTATTAATTTAATTCGATCCTTTATTGTTTTGTTTCTTTCGTCGGTCGGTTCACAGAAGTCGTAAAAGCTGTTGATGCTATCGCCATTTATCGGCACTAATGGTTACCATGGTAAATGCAGTTTAACGCCTAGAATCCCAAAATTCCTGCATTCGCTACCATTCTCGTTGGTTGTATTTCAATAAAAAGTACCCTATATTTTTCTCTAGCTTATAATTACTTTCTATATCAAATTTTATGCAAATCCGTTGCGTAGTTCCGCAATTCTTATTGAGCAACAAACAAACATTTTTTATATTTTATATATATATATTGTTTTCTTTTTATCTATAGATGAGCAAGGTAAGTTAATAATTATAATTGTGCATTTAAAAACCTAAATTTGAATTATATTTTAATTATACTGTTGTTATAAAATATTAATTAAATAACGGACAAACAGTAATTCATTACATTTTACAAAACATTTCCTTTACTCATAATATAAATTAAAGAAAAAAATATAAAATATATTATATATTAAATATTCACAGAAGCGATTCATCCTTGAATTAAGTGGCCTTAAAATTGTCTGTGTTGACTAACAGCTGCTGTGCACTTTTCCACTTCGGTATTTGGTTCTGAACTCCATCCGAAATTTAATTTTGCTTTGATAGGCACTCTTACAACATCTCCTTCCTTTGGACCAATTATAACCACCTTTAATGCTCCCTCACTAGCCGCTCCTAAAGATTGGCCATTAATCTCGTACTTTACTACGCACTTTGGTTGTAGACAATGTTCCCGTTTGGTACACCTTTGAATAGGCTTCCTTTCCCTTCTTTCATCTGGTGTGGCGGGGTTGGTGGATTAATTCGTAATTGACGTGACCTCTCCACGC
Organism: Slavum lentiscoides; assembly: GCA_032441835.1. NCBI lineage: Eukaryota > Metazoa > Arthropoda > Insecta > Hemiptera > Aphididae > Slavum > Slavum lentiscoides. Next base: position 7,445,559 of record CM063707.1, on the reverse strand, counting down.
TCGGCTTACTAATAATATCTTGCCAGTAGATCGGTCGAGTCAGTTCCGTCTGGGTGACTCCTGACCGATCTCACTGACGTCTGTATTATATATTAAGGTGTATGTGGACGTGATTCAGATATAGCGCCCATATCTAACTAAATTTCCCACGAGCATTTCCAAGGTGGAAATATTCGACGGTCATCTCCACCCGCTAAACATTAGATTGGTCGCGGCCTTATCTAGCTCAACCTTAACAACGTCCACTAAAGTGATATGAAACGGGTGGAAGTAGAAATCTAAGAGGCAAAACGGAAATTTCCTACGGACTCTCTTCCTGCTATCACCATTAGGTATGCCCTGATCCATCCAATGAAACAATCCGTAAAAAATAGGATAAGGATTTTCGTACAAGCTATCTTCTAATTTCGACCCATTAGGTTCGTAATCAGTAATTCTTATACTTGTCTCGATATTCTCGAGGTTCATCTTTGGATTCTTAATTCCGCTAACCTATTTCCCCTTACAAAGACAGTCGTGTCGACCGAAAAATATTTCCCTTTTAAATGATGGATTCTCTATTTCGAATTGATTTTATCCTGTATAGAGACTTCCCCGGTAGGGAACCACTGCTTTAATAGACATTCTTTGTAGTAATAAATTATTTTCTTTTTTGCTATAGATGAGCAGGGTAAGTTAATAATCGTTGCACATTTAATAACTTGAATAGTGAATTATACTTCTCTTAACAATATTTATACTGTGCTATAAAATATTAATTACATAACGGAGAAACCACCTTTGAGGCACCTATATACTATTTACTCCTCTATATCACCCCTTCTGATTAGTTGATATGCAGTCGGCGGCATTATGAAAGCGAGTCCATGTGGTTGGGGTAACCCGAATTGGTCCGACGTGTTTTATTCGTTCCATAAGAACCATCATCATATAATATATATTTTGTTTCGTATACAAAATGAATGAGTCTACGCACATCTTGAAATTAAAATACGTATGTTGTTTTCCGGAACGTAACATATCACGAAGAACTGGAATTTATCATACACGACCGACTCGGATAAGCTGAACACGCGTACTGCAATAATAAGACGTATTTTTACTCTTGTTTATACTACGTATCTTAAATGATAAGGGTAGTAAATTAGTGAACATTATACTTCATAAAATGTGTCAAGATATTTGTTGTTTAATATAAACATTTTTTTTTTCGATTTAATTCCTGTATTGCTAATTTATAGCAATTTTCAAATAGCGTTGACATATTTATCTCTAATTATTTATCATATTCCTATTAATTTTAGCTTGTCAAGGTAACATTGAAAATAAATATAATATAAAAAATAATTTATATATGTATATATATATATATACTTGTATATATATAATATACAGGCGCGGATCTAGAAATCACAAAAGGAGAGGGGCTATACGATGATCAGCTACCTAAAATTATACCTATTTAGGTAGTTATATGTAAAATTTTTAAGCAATGACTACAGCCCAAGAGGGGGCTAAAGCCCCTTAGCCCCCTCCCTTGGATCCGCGCGTGAACATTTATAGATAAAAAGAATTGTATATATATATATATATAGATACTTAAATAGCTTGTATTCATTTATTCGTATTATTTTTTTTCTTTGAAATAATAAATTATTTGATGAGTAAAAGTAGTCGCCATTATGATGTATTAAATTTATATATAACCACCAATAAAAAATCTGATCTAGTGTACGCTATCAGATATATCGTCACATAAATGTATGAGCATATTGATCTTCTTGTATGTTCGTATGTTTATATTTTAATTTTTTTCTTAAATATTTACTAGTTTAACAGAAGTAAATAAGTGGTGGGGAAATAAAATCAACTACTACCGACGACAACATTATCGAAGCTGCGAATTATTTTGTGCTATTAATTAACATTAAAATCTCATTCGTGGCAAAAAAAAATGTATTATTATTAAAAATGTTAATGTTTCTATAGTTTACGATATATCGTTCAGCATCATTTTTTATTGCGGTTTCTTTAACATAACATGTTTTGTAAAGGAGTTGAAAAATTACAAAAGAAATTTTAAAAACAAATATTTTTCTTATATAAATTGCTATATTAATGTATTTTACTCGGCACATTAGTAACTTTTACTTTAACAGTACTTTTCATCATTAATAATTTTATATCCTATATTATGTATAATGAGAATGAAGATTATCCTAAAGTATGAGCTATAGGGCCATATATTAAACATTGTGACAGTTATTAGAATAATTATTATAAAAATTAATTATTGAATTATTGTCTCCTTAAAATATTGAACAGCGATAATTGTATGCATATTAATTTATATTATTATTGTTTGAATATCAAATAATAATTTAGATTCACTAAGAAATATTGGAAAATTTAAAAGTAAGCCATATCATAATGCCAATTAAAGTTTTTTACATTCAGAATCATTTTCAGTGGAAACGAATACGGAATAATAATACATTATGCAATTGTATATGAACTGTAGCTATTGTTTTTTTTATAGTTAATGACAACGTTACCGATGCTTTCAAACATGCATATGTAGAATTATGTGAGTATTTGTGATATATTAATGAAAATTTTTTTTTCATATCATTTAGTGTAGGTACATAAACATATCAATCAATCAAGTGAATAGGCAGCACATATTATGTCTAGACTTAAAGCCACATCGCTATTATTTAGCGGTACTACCGCAATCGAAATATTTGATCTCAACTTCCTTTCTTAAATAAACGTTTCTTATATTCCAGGAACATGGAGTACTCTTATTTTGTGCATTCATAGTCTAATACTCTAATGAAAATATAATATAACTATATCCAATTTAATCAAACTAAAACTATAAAATGACAAAATGACCTGTATAGGCTCTATGTAATTATCATATACAACTAATTTTTTGCTAAATCATTAATATAAAAATTATAATTCTTATCTGACTAAATACAATATAAGATTAAAATGAATCAAACTATATATAAATATATACGAGTATATACTTACATATAATGTTAACGTTTCACACACCAAACTGCTTTGAAATTAATGCACTGATATATAAAATAAATGTTTATAAATGTTTTGTTTAACAGCGGAAAATATTCTAATTAAGGAAGACGAAAGTAATTTATTAATATGAAACAAAACAATTTACTTTACATACTGTAATACAGTAATATATACTAAATAGTAAATACTCTGCATAAGTTACAATTAGAATTTTTATTTAAAAATTGTGAAGAATAGGCATTTTCACAAGAAAATTTTAACTAAATTCTAATAAGTGCACCGAGTTCTTTCTTGTATCTAAATAATATAGAAATAATGTGATTTATATACAGCTAGTTTATACTTAATGTATTTCAAGTACAAAAAAAAAAACAAAACAAAATAACCCGCAAACTGCATGCGGCGAGTAAGACACTTTCTTAACATCGACTATTATTATTGTTCACCATGAAGCTATTCTTAGTTTTATAAATGTTATTACGCATTTTGCACTTTTACATAATATAATAAATACTTAATGTCTTATAAATATACTCTATAGATTAATCAACGATATATATATATTTTTTTTTTTTTAATTTAACAGTATACCTTTTGATGAAATGGGTGAGGGACCCTAAAATACACACAGGGCATAGGACAAATGTCCCAGTTAACCTAGCTTAAGACCGTCCCTAGTATATATATATATATATATATATATATATATGTATATATATATATATATATATATATAATATGTATTTATTATTTTAACTTTTCAATTTTTTCAAATTGACTGTGTAGATAATAAATTGTTTTCTCAGATGCCACTATTACTTTAATAAAAATATTACTGAGTAAAATTATAAATAATTATTGCAATAAATAAAATAAAATCGTTTCATACATAAACTTATTTTCAATAGCTTTAGCTAAACACGCAATAGAATATTTTGCCGTTATCGTTCACTATGCAAAGTATTGTATGTATCATTAAAGTCAATAAATAACAGTACTCATAAAATTTATTGAAGCGTTTACATATATCATAACTCATAATCATACGTATGTGTAACTAAAACGTATTTTAAACAGACTATCTAAATGCATTCAATGATTCTGAAACATTTCTAAACCCAACACAATGGTGCGATAAAAAATATTCCAGTTCGTATGAATAAATAATACATTTATTATTCTACGGTTTTTCACAATATTTCTATTTATATATTGTATACCTATGCGCATTTTCTAATACCAGTATAAGCTAAACAATTTTATCATAATATACTATATATAATAATACATACGTGGTTTTTAAGAAATAAAAATAACAATAATTGAGTTCTAATTATTATTTAATATTTTACGAAAGATGATAATGAACGTTGCAAAAGTAAGAAGTTTTTATATAAACATATTATGTATAAATTATATAATTTCTAAATTAATTATTAAAAATTTTATCCGTCAGAAATGGTATTAAATTAAAAATTTTTTGACAATAAAATTTCATATTTATTTTATACGCACAATATAAATTTGGTCAGTGATTCTGTGCTTGGAAAACAGACATTTTATGTTTGAAGACTATATAATGATACGCATGTCGGCATGTGCGATATATGCATCATGATATAACATTTTTTTTTTGTTTATTTAAAGCTTAATAGAAATAACTAATCGTACTTGTTAATTAAAGTATAAATATTTTTAATTCAAACAATTGTACAGCACAATTAATGAACGAGTTTTTGGGTGGCAAGTGATTTTATTTTATACATCAAAGAAACGTTAACTAATTTTGAGATAGTTAAATTGCTCTTACGGGGATTGAAAGTGGGCATTTTCTCTCTTCGTCTTACACACACGAAACATAGCAAAATAGACGTTTCCTTCTTCCAACGTACCGGTCGATCTAGTGGTGCGATAAGAAATTTGAAAACAGATTTGAATTCGTCATGAATTTTATTATCTAATGACTTCTTTTCATTTTTTTTTTCAACTTAAGGTCTTTAAAAATTAATTATTAGCAATTTTTTAATTTTACATTTGTTCAATTAATTTTTATTGAAAAAAATTAAATAAAAAAAAATTAGATGTGTGAGAAATTCGATCTAAAGTAGACGTCACGACGAAATCAAACCCGTTTTCAAATTTCTTATCACACCATTAGATCATTTAAATATAGGAAACGCCTATTTGCTATGTTTCGTGTGTGTTAAACGAAACTGAAAATGCCCGCTTTCAATCCCCTTAAACAAAACTTCAACTATTAATAAGTATCACAATGTGAGAGCGTGAAACATTTTTTTATAAAAAAATTTATCAGATATAATTTAACATACTTGTTATTAAGGAAATTAAAAATATTTTTATTTCATATAATTACATAGAAAATACAGGTTCCTACTTAATTAATCGTAAGTAATAATTTTACATATCAGTTTTATTTATTGATTGTACAAATTGATATTACCATTCAAAATTGTAATATATTTATCTGCGAGTGCATGACATAAACACTTTAATCCACAGGAATATTCATAAATCAGTTATTGAAAAATGTATTTCGCTAATACTATTTTTTTTTTCAGTCAAATATAATGGTGCAGATACTTTTTTAGTAGCTCTAATACATGCGTATGTACATTTGAGTGAGTAAATATTATAAAGCCCTTATTATCTGTACCCGATGATTCTCAGTTTAAAATGTTATTCAATTTTGTGAAGTATAGCGAACCTACTGTTATAAATATTTTTAAATAAATTGTAATAAACTAAATCACTATAAAATGAAAAGAACTGTTAGCTATAATATTAATTAATTTGATTAGTAATTACAATATAACACGTTATGTATATTTGAAATATATAAAAAATATAAAAGAAGTAGCAAATTTGTTAATAATCGGAGACGAATTCTCTGGATGTTGGTTTAAATATAATAATAAACTATTGTAGGTACTTATCCGAAAAAACTTTTCTGAACAAATATTATTTTACCTGTTTATAGTTTTTCAAAATTCAACTTTTAAGTATTTGAAAAAAATATGACTTGCAAATTTTAAAATATTTTGTTAGAATATTGTCTAAGCTTAAATTTATAATTAATAGGCCCTTCTTAATTTTATACGTTTCGTACAAATATTAAATAATTTTTACTTAAACACAAAAATATCAACAGGGATATTGTAATACGTAATAGATAAATTTATAACACGGAAAAATGTATCAAACAAGATATAGATAATTTTTAACTATAAGTACATGTATTTTAGGTTCAAAATAAAGCGATACATTGATGTGTATTGTTTTTCTGTGTACAATTATGCGACTAGTAGGAAAACTCCAATCATTACACAGTGTAATTACACTCGTACCCATTTTCCGGTAAAAAATTTTACTGAGACGGTACTTAAGGGAAGTCATTTTTCTGTATTCTTGAAAACTTTTGAACGTTGTCCAAAAAAGTGCCAAAATTTTTTGTCAAAAAAAACAAAATCACGATTTTAGTAAAATTCCTTATTGTATATTAATAATAAATAGTATCACTTCGAAACTCTACTCAGAATCAAAATAATACATTGTATGCAATATATGTTGTATAACTAAATATTATTTTTGAACCTTAATATAAGAAATTGTTATGATATAAATATAACCAATTTTAAATTTCAGAAAATAGTTTTAGAATTTTTTAGAATTAAAATAATGTATAAAAACTGTCGCGTGTGACGTAGGCAGAGATTTTAGAGTATTATTAATACTACAAATTTAAAAGCAATTATGACCTACATATTATATGTTATAATATATTATATAATTATATGTTATTATTATGTGTTCAAATTTCATTTAACCGCTCTAAATCTTATATTAAATCTCAATATTATATAGATGGCGTTTCCCTCCACTCTGTTAATCAAATACGGGATCTAGGTGTTATCCTGTCAACCGATTTATCCTTTAATGTGCATATAAATTCAATTTATGGAAAGAGTCTTCGTGTTTTAGGATTCATCAAACGTACCTGTCATGATTTTAATGATCCTTTATGTTTAAAAGTGCTGTGTTGTTTACTTATAAGATCATCTTTTGAATTTGGCACGGTATTGTGGAATCCTAATCAAATGTATTTAATTAATAAACTTGAAAAGGCCCAAAAAAGTTTTCTACGTTTTTATGCCTATAAAACCAATATACTTAACCAATACACGAATGAAATTGCAAATCTTTCGGGTTTAAAGTCACTAAAAACTAGGCGTCTAGTCTATGATGCCACATTTGTTTACAAACTCCTAAATGGAGATATCGATTTCCCTGAATAATTAAAAGAAATTGGTCATAAAGTACCCTCCTTCAATTCTAGACATAATCCCCCCTTTGCTATTTCTCAGTCAAAAAACAATTATTTTACTAATAGTCCGATGTGCCGCTTACCAACAATGTGCAATCAAATAAATAATTTTGATTCTTGTACCGCGTTAAAAACAAGTATATACAATTTAAATAATTAATGTTATTTTTCATTCTTTATATGTTTATTGTTTATTATTATTTTGTATATTATACTCTTACCCTTTGGGGTGTTATTGTTTATTTATTTTTTTTAAATAAATGAATAAATTATTATTATTATTATTATTATATTCAAAAAACCATTCTGAGCGTAACTTCGATGTAATTTACAAAAATATTACCGTCAGTGGTAATATCTATATAAAAATATAATAAACTCAATATAGGAATGAAAATTAAAATTTGTTTTAGTAATATAATACATAGGTATATATAATTAATGTATATATAAATATATATATATATATATATATATATATATGATATCGCATGCGATTTGAAAGTAAAATAATAATGATAAAATAAAGCGAAATATTTGTATTAACAATGTCTGTGTTGTTAAATTGTATGTTAAAAAAACATTGCCTTGTAATTTGAAAATTTAAAATAAATATTTTATCTCTTTGACTCGTGATTCTTAAAAAAACAGTAGACTGTAAAGGCGTCGCCCTTAATAAAATAATACATTTTTCGCTTCGTTTTAACTGTAAACTGTGATATAATTATAAAATAATAACATTTAAATAAAAATTATATACACATGCCTATTGCAATATATGTATATACCTATTTCTTTTTCGTTTTTATAGCTCATGAATCTGAACTGACTGGTATGTTATCCAAATAAATAATAGACAATAGTCCAAACAACGACTACTCATTATTAAAGTAGATGATTATATACAAAAAAAAAAAATATATAAAAATATGATCGTATCAATTAAAATAATAAAATTGTGTTTTTTAGATTATGCATGGATTTACTATGATTATTTACGAGACTCGCTTCTAGTAACAGATAACTGTAAGTATCATAATTAAGCACAATTAAGAACAAATATGCAGCACAACGAATATAATACAATATAGTAGTGGCAATATAATTTCTCTTATGTAGCTATTTCATCGTTTATTTACTGCCTACAATTTGTTAGTACACTAGATTTTCTAGACGTACCTATTGTTATAATATACTTTCACTATGAAAAATGTCAATTCGATCTCATATTTGAATAAAAATAATTAATAATATATAATGTGGTATTATTTGTAATCATTGTAGACTTTCGCTGAATCACATAGTTTAAATAATCTACTTAGCTCTCTCTATTATATACTGTATATGATACGTTAAACATTTGAAAATGTGTAATATACAATAATATTATTATTTTGGTGTTTTTTTTTTCAGTTTTTGACAATATACCACCTCCACTTTTGTACTGTAAATATTTTGAAACTTTCTTTGAAATAACTAAATATATATAACCTAATCATAGCTCTTCGGTTCGTTAATTGGTCTTAGACCTGTACATGTAATTAAATTTATGTATTCATTTTATTTTCTTATTAATTATTTTTCTGAATGTTGTTTAAAGTTGTTTATTGGGTATGAACCAGTTTGTAATAATATTATTAAATAAGTAATAATTAATTAAAATATTTTACACTCTATTAAATAATTAATGATTAATGTACTTTCACCAAAATAAAAATAATGTATTAATTTAAGAAAATTATACTAAAATATTGTAAGATTTGTTTGAATATTATATATTATATAAAGATTTGTTGTTAATTCTCACGTAGTATCGAATTATAAAATAATAACTATTGATAAAAACAATACTACACTGAAATATCATATATCTATTCTATCCAACCATCTATATGTACCTATTGCATAATATACAACATTTTTTTTTATTATTATATTGCTATTCATAAAACGAATGAACTGATTGTTATAATAACCGAATATTATTAGATACAGTCAGTGGCGGCGCGAACAAATTTCAACTATAAGGCATCAATATTATGCTAAAACTACCACCAGCTAAATTGTATCAAACAGTCTGTAGACCAGTGGAAACATAGCCCCGACACCCCATAATTAATACCAGTTATTCCAAAAATGCTTTTTTGAAACTTAATATTTTTAATTATTTTACGTACAGTATACCATTCAATATACTTTAAACAATATTGTCCAAGATACTACCAAATTGTCAATAAAATCAAAACGTTAAGTGAGCAACTTAAAATAAGACAAAATATACACGTACCTAACATAAATTAATAGTATCATGAATAATTTTACTATAAATATTATTAATACATGTTTTATATATTTATAACATTATTTTAAAAGTAGGCTATCCTTCAACAAATCTGATGTATCGATTGCTGTCTTGTAGTCAAAATCAATATCTTTTTCACAGTTAAGAAGCTTTCTAATCTATCTTCTCCTGTCGTGGTTTCAATCAGTTTTACCTACAAATTAAAAGTTAAAAATCAATTGTTATTTTCATATTTAAGTCAAGTTGGTACAAATTATGTGGAAAATTGTAAAATAAGTGAAAAATAAGTATGGCTTATAGTGATGGAAAATACAATTATATTTTATATTTTTATGTACCTGAAATTTATGTGTTGTGAAATTACTTTAAGCTATTTGTTATTATTCTAAAAAATAATCACTTTTAGTTAAAAACATAATTTAAACTGACTTTTTGGATTTTATCTAAAATATTACATTACAAAAAGAAAAAAATAGCAACAATTAAAATTAAATTACTATCACACTTTTAAAAATTAAATATTGCGCTAAAATTATATTATATACTTCCATTATTTCTACTAAGAATATAAGTGTTTATATTTTAGTCATAATATGAATACAAAACTATTTACTTTGGAGAATAGGCTCTTGCTACATTGGCAGTAACAATAATTATAATTTATATAGTGTGAGTGTACTGTGTATAGAGTATATAATTTACAATTAACTTTATATTAGATTATTTTAATGTAACTTCTTACAATAAACATAGGTAGCTAAAATGTTTAATTTCAATTGTCGTTTTCCATCAAAATAATATACTTTAATTTTAATATTTAAATTGTAATAAAAAAAATTGTGACTTAGAATTTTCAAAATTTTTTGAACATATGTAGTTGAAGTAATATAGGACTCATGGTATATTATATACAATTTCCTTCTCTTAAAACCAAAAATTACACCATTAATAACTTAAATAGCTCAACATCTAATAATTACAATTAAATAACTACAACTTTTTAGTAGTTTATTGATGCGTTTAAAAACTATTAATAAAATTAATATTCTTCCAATATAGGTGTTGTTTTAAATTACGCTTAAGGAAACGGTTGTGAAAATCGAAAAATGTTTCAAATAAAATACCAAATAGGTACAATATGTTACCGGAACGTATAGCGATTGAAAAGATCGTCACAGCATTCTTTTTAGTCAAAAAATTATACACAGGAATATAAAATAAATTGCTGCTTCGCTTAGAATTATAGAATCTAATAAATAAACAAACGTCATTGTGAAACCAATAGCTCCCTCACTTTGTTCAAAATTTTAAAACGAATTCAATTACTTCTTATCCTATCTTTATACTGTCAAAAACAAAATTATCATATTCCACAATAATATAGGTAGGTACATAAAAGTACTTTATTATTTAAATCATAAAAGTTGTTTCAATTCCATATATATATATATATATATATATATAATAATAGTATATATTATATACATCCGTATAAATTATATGTAATATTGTTTGCACGTGCATAGTGCAGAACAATGTTCGAAACAACACGATGCCACAATATTATTGTCGTAAAGCGATAAACGCATACACATAAACAACACGTAGAATTGATAAAATGACGAGTTTTGGAAGCAGCAATTTATTTAAGTGTATAAACTAATAATTTGAATACGTATTACATTTAGTACGGTGTCTTCTTAAAAATTACCACGTATTCAATTGTTTATTGACATAAGATTAACTCATATGTAGGTCAAAAAAATAAAAAAATGCACTCGTGTAAATTATATACGTGGTAATTACAAAACCTGTTTTGCTGAATTCAAACAATATTCAAGATCATTAACAACAGTGATTTTTTTTTTTTATTCATTTAATAGTAATATTTTTGACAAAATTACAATTCACTATACGTTTTCTATTAAATTGAAATAAAATAAAAATGAACACCTCATCCTGTAAAAGATTTTTTCTTATACTAATTCTGACATTTTTAGTCAGTTTTGACACATTAGCTGCAAGTAAGTATGTTTTTATCTATAGTCTATACCATTTTGCGGTTAATATCGGACGTAAAACCCCGATAAAGACGTCAGTATTAAAAAAATTACGTGATCGTGGCGGTTTTATTTCAAATTTCATTACAGAAACTCCCGACCATTCATAGCACTTTTATTATACTAGCAGTGCTACGACGGGCCGAATGTCACATTCAACCAACTCGTCTTGGTCGGCTACCAGTTCCTACACGGAGTCCATTTCCTTGACTGATTCTTGGCTATCTCTGAACTTGAATTTGGTTTTTGTGGGCACACCAAACCTTATCGATTTACCTACCCCTTTCTCCTAGACTCATTATAATCCTTTTTGAAACTCCCTTTATCATCTACTCCTCCAATTTGGCCATTAGTCTCGTACCTTGTAGCCATTTTGGCACAAAGCCTCTGAGGATCCCTTGATTCGCCTTCGGAAGTGGATAATTCTAGTAATAGACTCTTTTGACTTCCTTGTACATGGAAATTTCCCTGCCATATGTTAAGGCGATTGTTTAGGTCATACCCCTAATATTTTAGTCTTCCGAGGCATTGGCTCCTCTACACAATAATAGTTCCATAGGGGAATTGGGGAATTAAAAAGTAATCTGATTTTCCTTGTTAAGAATTACAAAAATTATTGTTGGTAAAAACCGTCCAATGACCCCACGGTCTTCAACCATACATTACCATTACATATCCAAAACGGGAAATAAAATTATTTATAATGATGTCAACAATTCCCTAAGGTGTTGCACTGTTGCTATGTCATTAAGTGTGCTCTGACTCATCTAATGAAACAATTCGTAACAACAAGGATTTGGATTTTCGCACGAGCTGTCTTCAAATTTCGATCTATTTAGGTTTGTACTCAGTACTTCCCATAGCTGTCTCGGTATTCTCGAGGTTCTTCTTTAAGTTTTTAATTCCGCTAATCTATTTCCCCGTACAAAGACAGTCATGTCAACCAGCAAATATATCCTTTTCAAATTATAGGGTCTTTATTTTGAATTGATTTTATCATTCATAAAGATATTAATGAATATTCTTTGTAGTAATACATTGTTTTCTTTTTTCTATAGATGAGCAAGGTAAGTAAATAATTACTTTTGTACATTTAAGAACTTGAATATTAAATTATACTTTAATTATACTGTTATTATAAAATATTACTAAAATAACGGATGAACAGTAATTTATTACATTTTACAAAGCATTTCCTATACTCATAATATAAATAAAGAAAAATATATATATTTACACAAGCGATTCAACCTTCAATGAAATATCCTTGAAATTGTCTGGATCGACTATCAGCTGCTACATCTCTTCCACTTCAATGGTTGGTTCTGAACTCCATCCGAAATTTAATTTTGCTTTGATAGGCACTCTTACAACATCTCCTTCCTTTGGACCAATTATAACCACCTTTAAGGCTCCCTCACTAGCCGCTCCTAAAGATTGGCCATTAATCTCGTACTTTACTACGCACTTTGGTTGTAGACAATGTTCCCGTTTGGTACACCTCTGAATAGGCTTCCTTTCCCTTCTTTCAACTGGTGTGGCGGTGTTGGTGGTTTAATTCGTAATTTACGTGACCTTTCCACGCCCGACCTACTAATAATATCTTGCCAGTAAATCGGTCGAGTCAGTTCCGTCTGGGTGACTCCTGGTCGATCTCACTGACGTCCGTATTATGTGTTAAGGTGTATGTGGACGTGATTCATATGCAGCCGTATAATATATTATACCTACCTAAATTTCCCACGAGCATTTCCTAGGTGGAAATATTCGAAGATCATCTCCACCCGCCAAACATTAAAAACATTGGTCGCGGCCATATCTAGGTCAACCTTAACTACATCCACTAAGGTGGTACAAAGCGGGTGGAAGTAAAAATCGAAGAGTCCAAACGGAAATTTCCTACGGACTCTCTTCCTGCTATCACCATTAGGTATGCCCTGATCCATCTAATAAAACAATCCGTAAAAAATAGGATAAGGATTTTCGTACAAGCTATCTTCTAATTTCGACCCATTAGGTTCGTAATCAGTAATTCTTATACTTGTCTCGATATTCTCGAGGTTCATCTTTGGATTCTTAATTCCGCTAACTTATTTCCCCTTACAAAGACAGACGTGTCGACCGAAAAATATTTCCCTTTTAAATGATGGAATCTCTATTTCGAATTGATTTTATCCTACATAGAGACTTTAATAGATATTCTTTGTATTAATAAATTATTTTCTTTTTTTTCTATAGATGAGCAGGGTAAGTTAATAATTATTGCACATTTAATAACTTGAATAGTGAATTATACTTCTCTTAACAATATTTATACTGTGCTATAAAATATTAATTACATAACGGAGAAACCACCTTTGAGGCACGTATATACTATTTACGCCTCTATATCACCCCTTCTGATTAGTTGATATGCAGTCGGCGGTATTATAAAAGCGAGTCCATGTGGTTGGGAAAACGCGAGTTGGTCTGACGTGTTTTATTCGTTCCATAAGAACCGTCATCATATATATATTTTGTTTCGTTACAAAATTAATGAGTCTACGCACACCTTGAAATTAAAATATGTTGTTTTCCGGAACGTAACATAATCACGAAGAACTGGAATTTATCATACACGACCGACTCGGATAAGCTGAACACGCGTACTGCAATAATAAGACGTATATTTACTCTTGTTTATACTACGTATCTTAAATGATAAGAGTAATAAATTAGTGAACATTATACTTCATAAAATGTGTCAAGATATTTGTTGTTTAATATAAACATTTTTTTTTTTGATTTAATTCCTGTATTGCTAATTTATAGCAATTTTCAAATAGCGTTGACATATTCATCTCTAATTATTTATTATATTCCTTTTAATTTTAGCTTGTCAAGGTAACATTGAAAATAAATATAGTATAGTAAATAATTTTTATTTATATTATATATACACATAAAATTTTATACATATATACATACTTAAATAGCGTGTATTCATTTATTAGTACTTTTTTTTCTTTGAACTAATAAATTATTTGATGAGTAAAAATAGTCGGCATTATGATGTATTAAATGTATTTATAACCACCAATAAAAATTCTGATCTGGTGTACGGTATTAGATGTATCGTCACACAAATATATGAACGTATTGATATTCTTGTATGTTCGTTAAGTTTTAAGTCTGTATTTTAATTTTTTTTCTTGAATATTTATTAGTTTACAGAGTTGATTAGGTGGGGAAATAAAATCAACTACTAACGACGACAACATTATCGAAGCTGCAAATTATTTTGTGCTATTAAATAAGATTAAAATCACATACGTGGCAAAAAAAAAATTTGTTATTGTTAAAAATTGTATTGTTTCTATAGTTAACAATATATCATTCAACATTATGTTTGATGGCTATTTCTTTAACATAACATATTTTGTAAATGAGTTAGAAAATTACAAGTCACGTAAATTACTAAAGAAATTTAACAGATATTTTTTTCTATTTTCCTGTTTCAAATAATTATTTAGATTCACTCAAAAATATTGGAAAATTTGAGAGTAAGCAATTTCGTAATGCCAGTAAAAACTTTTCAATTCAGAATCGTTTTTAATGGAAACGGATAATAATTGTAATAATTGTATATGAACTGAAACTATTGAATTTTTCTTTATAGTTAATGACAATGCTATCGATGCTTTTAAACATGCATTTGTATCATTATGTGAGTAGCTGATAATAAAAAATTATTTGCAAATTTTTTTTCATATATTTTAGTGTACATGTTTCTAATAATAAGGGTTATATTTGTAAAACATACACTAAATATCTCAATTAGTCAAGTGGATAGGCAGCACATATTAGATCCAGACTTAAAACCACATCGCTATTATATTTAGCGTTACAACCGTAATCAAGATATTTTTAACTCGATTTTCTTTCTTAATAACTGTTTCGCGCTATCCGAACACGCCACTGATTTCGGTGGTCCGTACGGACGGAGGATCCGCCACTACATCCTACAACTGTTATCAACCATATTGTTGGTTTAACATTTAACCACCTATTAATTATTATATTAGGGAACGGTCACGCCAACCATCTCAGCAGGACCACCTGTCCGGATCATGCCGCTTAGTTAGACCACGCTGCCCGACACCGACCCTACTCTCCCATTATTTTGTAATTATTTATAATTTTTATAATTATAATAAACTACACTGATTACCAATAAACCACACGCAATATTATCATTCTCGTCGCGGCTCGACACTAAAAGGTACTCGTCCGGTAACACAGTAATACGGAGAACTTTTATTTTGTGCATTCATAGTCTAATGTATAAATAACGACTATATAAAATTTAATCAAGCTGAAACTGTGTAATCACAAGAGTACCTTTATGGGCTACATGTCATTATCGTTTACAATTAATTTTTTGCAAAATCGTTAATATAAACTTTCAAATTATAATCCGACTAAATACAATATAAGATTAAAATGAATCAAACTAGTATTACTATAGTATTATATAAAATTTGTACTTAAATAATTACTATATATAATTACTTAAGTAATTAGTTAATTATCCTAATTAATTAGAATATTAATACTAGATTAGTCTTATATATAACGTTAACGTCTCACACACCAAATTGCTTTGAAATTAATGCACTGATATAAAATAAATGTTTATAAATGATTTGTTTAACAGCTGAAAGTATTCTGAATAATGAAAACGAAAGTAATTTATTAATATTAAACAAAAATATATACTTTACATACTGTACTGCAGTACTATATACTAAATAACCTAAATAAGTTACAATTAGAATTTTTAGTTAAAATTTGTTAAGAATTGGCATTTTCACAAGAAAGTTCTTACTAAATTCTCATAAATGCACGGAGTTCTTTCTTGTATCTAAATAATGTAGATCCAACGTGATTTATATACAGCTAGTTTATACTAAATTGACTCACAAACTTCGATAATAATCAGAAATGGTACTATTTCAAGTATCTACAAAAAATGTATACAAAACAAAATAACTCACAAACTGCATGCGGGGGTAAGACACTTTCTTAACATCGACTATTATTATTGTTCACCATGAAGTTATTATTAGTTTTACGCATTTTGCACTTTTACATAATATAATAAATACTTAATGTCTTATAAATATACACTAACCTATTTTTTTTAATTTAACTTTTTGATGAAATTGATCCCTGGGCAATTGAATGCAAAAAAAAAACCTAGGCACAAATGTCCCAGACATTAAATATTTCCCATAAATTTTAATATGTATTTATAATTTTAACTTGTCAATTTTTTCAAATGGTCTTTATAGATAATTAATTGTTTTTCCACGTGTCACTATTGCTTTAGTAAAAATATTTCTGAGTAAAATTATAAATGATTAATGCAATAAATGAAATAAAATCGTTTCATACATAAACTTATTTTTAATAGCTTTAGCTAAACATGCAACGGATTATTTTGTCACTCTCGTTCACTATGCAAAATGTAGTATGTATCATTAAAGTCAATAAATAACAGTACTTAAAAGTTTTATTGAAGCGTCTGCATGTGTCATAATTTCATAACCCTATTAAACATTACGTATATGTAAATGAAAATTGTTTTGAACAGACTATATAAATATATTCAAAGAATCTGGAAAATTTCTAAATCCAACACAATGGTGCGACCAAAATTATTCCAGTTCGTATTAATAAATAATATATTTATTATTCTACAGCTCTTCATAATATTTTTATTTATATACTATATATCTATGTACAATTGCTATTATAAGTATAAGCTAAAATTGTTATCATACAATTTACAATATTACATACGCGGTTTTATGAAAAAAAATAACAACAATAATTGAGTTGTAATTATTATTATTATTATTTAATATTTTATAAAAGGTGATGAAAACCGTTGCAAAAGTAAGACGTTTTTATGTAAACATATTTTGTACAAATAATATATTTTCTAAAATAATTATTAAACAATCTTATCTTATCTTATTAAATTTAAAATTTGGTTCGTGATTGTTTGCTTGGAAACCATAACATATTTAAGACTATATAATGATAAAAGATAAAAATATGTGGTTGATAACTTATGAAAAAGGAATCTGTTCGTAGGAAGGGGGCGATACGATGTTATCTTTATTATTATATTTGTGCAGTCCAAATGGGTCACCTCAGGTACACCAATCTAACACTCGTCATCTACTCGCGTTCAAAGCAACAACTTAAATCTTAATGCAACGTGTGTAATTATATAATAAAGAAACGTTAAAATACAGTCCATTAAATATAGTTATTTATAATATGACAATATGAGCTATTGTCGAACAATACGTACATACGTATACGCATCATGATATAATTTTTTTTTTTTTGTATATTTAAACCTTAGTAGATGTATTAAAGTATGGATATTTTTAATTCAAACAATTGTACAGAAAAATTAATGGAGGAATTCGTGAGTGGTAAGCAATTTTATTTTATACATCAAAGGAACATTAAAAAAGTTTAAGGATAGTTAAAATTGATCCTAACCAAAACGTCAAATAATAAAATAAGTATCTTAACGTGGAGCCTGTAATATTGTTTTATATTTAAAATTTATCAGTAATAATTTAACGTACTTTTAAAATAGAAATTAAAAATATTTTTATTTCATATACTTGCATAGATGATACAGTGGCCTACTTGAAAAGTAGTAAGTGATTTCTTTACATATCAGTTTATTAATTATTCAAATTGATATTACTATTCAAAATTGTAATATTTATCTGTGAAAGCGTAACACAAACACTTCAATCCATAGGAATATTCATTTATCAGTTATTAAAAAATATATTTCTTTAATACTATTTTTTTCAGTTAATTTGTATGTGGATGATACTTTTATAGTAGCTCTTTCACATGCATATGTATATTTGAGTGAGTAAATATTATAGAGCACTTATTATCGGTACCCGATGATTTTCAATTTAAAAAATTTATTCTTAAGTTGTTTCATTTTGTGAAGTATAGCGAACCAACTGTCAGGGCCTAAAATTGTTTACAGTAGCACACACGGTGTGCAGTAGCAAATACCGTATGTGCAGTAGCAAATGGACACGTGTGCAGTACATTTTTATCTATTTGAATTATTTTTAATACCTAACATTTATATATATGTTATAATTTCGAAGTTAAATTTTGTAACGTCCATAAAAAAAAATTGACGCCCGGAACTTTTATTGATATTGGTCCATGCTCGTAATTTATCGTTATCATTTTATTAAGTTTTGTGACGTTACAAAATTCAACCATTAATGAAAACAAGAGCACAAAAGTGTGCAGCTTTTAACTAAAATGATATTTTTTGTAATTTATTTTTTAACTGTTCCTAAGTTGGTTTATTTTATTATATTATTAAAAATAAAAGAAATTTAAGTTTATTTCATTTATTTATTTTTATTATAGTTATATCTATAAATCTATGTAAACTATGTCATAATATATGTCTACTGATTACATAATATTATTTAAACAATTTTATATATATATTTTATAATAATTTTAAACAATTTAGTAAAAGTTATAATTTAATTGCCTACCTCTATGCATATGACATCAGAGTACATGTGTATTATATATAGTTAGGTATTTAATTCAATTAATATTTATAGTAATTTTTTTTTTGGTGGGGAGGGGTATAATCACGAAAATTTTGTGTGTGCAGTAACAAAACACAACAATTTTAGGCATTGCCAACTGTTATAAACATTTTTAAATAAAATGTAATAAACTAAAACGACTACAAAATGAAAAGGGACTATTAACTATAATATTAATTGAGTTTATTAATAATTACAATACATGTTACATATATCTAAAATATAAAACTACAAAAGAAGTAGCAATTTTGTTAATAGTCAATGACGAGTGCTCTGAGTGTTAGTTTAAAAATTTTAATAAACTATTGTAGGTACTTATTCGAAAAAACTTTTTTGGAAAAATAGTATTTTACCTGTTTATAGTTTTTCAAAATTAAACTTTTAAGTATTTGAAGAAAAAATATGACTAGCAAATTTTAAAATATTTTATTAGAATATTGTCTAAGCTTAAATTTATAACTAATAGGCCCTTCTTAATTTTATACGTTTCGTACAAATATTAAATAATTTTTACTTAAACACAAAAATATCAACATGGATATTGTAATACTTAATAGATAAATTTATATCACAGAAAAAATTATCAAACAAGATATAGATAATTTTTAACTATGAGTACATGTATTTTAGATTCTGAGTGTAGCGTTACATCGATGTACATTGTTTTTCTATGTACAATTAAGCGACTAATGGGAAAACTCCAATCATTACCCTCGTACCCATTTTCCGGTAACAAATATTAATGGGATGGTTATTTAAGGATGTCATTTTTCCATATTCTCAAAAGTTTTTAAATGCGGTCCAAAAAAGTGCCAAAATTATTTGTCAAAAACAACAAATTCGCGATTTTGTCAAAAATCATTATTGTATATTAATAATAAATAATATCACTTCGAAACTCCCCTCAGAATCAAAAATAAATTATGTTTTTATTTTAAATCTAAGAAATTGTTATGATATAAGTATAAATTATTTTGAGTTTCAGAAAATAGTTTTAGAAATTTTAAGAATTAAAATAATGAATAAAAAGCTGTCGCGTGTGACGTATTATTTATACTATAAATTTAAAGGCAATGATAAACAATCATATTCAAAAAACGATTCTGAGTACAGCTTCATTGTAATTTATAAAAGTATTGCTCTCATTGGTAATATCTATACAATCTACATTCTACACAAAAGATATAATAATCCCAATATAGAAGAAAGATTTGAATTTTTTTTTTTATTAAATAATACATAGGTATATACAATTAATGTGCATATATATATATATATAATACATTGAAATTTTCAAAACATTAGGACCATTAATTTCGATATTACGAAGATATATGTTATGATTTACTGTATATGTATGTATGCATGTATGTATATATATATATATATATATATATATATGTACACCGCATGTGATTTGAAAGTAAATAATAGTAATGATAAAGCGAATTACTTGTGATAAAAATGTCTGTGTTATTAAATTTGAAGTTAAAAATACATTGTCTTGTAATTTGAAAAATTTTAAATAAGTACTTAATTTTGTTTATCTTTCTGACTCGTGATTCTTAAAAAACAGTAGAATCTAAAGGCATCGCCATACACCCCTCCCTTTTAATCCAAGCTCACTAATAAATTTTCCGCTTCGTTTTAATTGTAAACTGTGATATAATTGTAATATAATAACATGTAAACAATATACACATGCCTATTGCTATATATGTATATACCTATTTCTTTTTCGTTTTTATAGCTCATGAATCTGAACTGACTGGTATGTTATCCATATAAATAACAGACAATAGTCCAAACAATGACTACTCACTATTAAAGTAGAGGATTACATGCAAAAAAAAAATACTTAAAAATATGATAGTATCAATTAAAAAAATAAAATTGGGATTTTAGATTATGCATGGAAGTACTATGATTATTTACGAGACCTAATTCTAGAAACAGAAAACTGTAAGTATCATAATTAAACACAATTAAGAACAAATATGCAGCTCAATGAATATAACACAATATAGTAGTGGAAATATAATTTGTATTATGTAGCTATCTCTTCGTTTCTTTTCTGCCTACAGTTTGTTAGTACACTAGATTTTCTGGACGTACCTATTGTTATAATTTATGTTTACTATGAAAAATGTCAATTCGTTCCCATATTTGAATAAAAATAATTAATAATATATAAATTAAAAATTAAAAATTGTAATACTCTTATGAAAATAAAATAAAATAATATATATTATAGAAAAAAAATAATAACAATATATATAATAAAATTAGTATATATTATAAAAAAAATAATAGAGAGAGGGAGAGAGAGAAAATGCCTAGAGTATTTGATAAATGTTCAATAAAGTTTCAAATGATTAAACATTTCTCTCTCTCTCCCTCTCCTCTCCCTCCTCTCCCTCTCCCTCTCCTCTCTCTCTCTCTCTCTCTCTCTCTCTCTCTCTCTCCCTCTCTCTCTATTATACACTTTTTATAATAGGTAAAACATTTGAAAATGTGTAATATATAATATTATATTTATTTGGTGTTTTTTTTTCAGTTTTTGAAAACATACCATCTCCACTTATGTATTGTAAATATTTTGATCGATTCTTAGCTATAACTACGCCAAATCATAGCTCTTCGATTCAATAATTGTTCTTTGACTCGCATCTAATTAAATTTATGTATTCATTTTAGTTTCTAATTAATTATTTATCTGAATGTTATTAAAAATTGTTTATTGGAATATTTTACACCCTATTAAATATTTAATGATTAGTGTATTTTCACCAAAATAAAGTAAATGTATTTATTTAAGAAAATTATACCAACATATTGTAAGATTTGTTTGAGTAATATATATTGTGTAAAGATTTATTGTGAATTCTCATATAGTATTAAATTATAAAATAAATATTATTAATGTAATAATACACTTATATATTATATATCTATTCTAACCATGCATTTATATACGTACCTATTGTATATTATACTACATATAGCTATTATTATATTGCTATTCATAAGACGAATGAGCTGATTGTTATAATAGACGAAAATTATTAGGTTGTTTTCTATTATATTCAATATCTTTCTATAATTTGATAGATCCTAACAAGACGTTTGGGAAAATGTTACTGTATTGGCCATAAACCTATAAATGCCTTAAAAATACGTTATAGTAATAAGTTACTCATAATATAAAGCATTCAGTGTTCTGCACTATGAATTTATGCGAAGTAGGTTGGGTTTACTTTCCATCGACGGCATTGATATAGAATGAATACACAGGTATACTTGTATATCCTTATTGAAATGAAAATTTGTTCATTTAACTTTTATATAGATTCCTAGGTCATACAATTGACTGCTCCATACATTACACAGATGTTATTTAAAATTTGTTTATTTTTAATCCTTATTCTCCTCTATTCAGTAGTCTTATATTATTCATGTTTTTCTAAACACAAAACCGAAGTATATTTCGGTATTCAATGCAATCTTTCTAAACACTCGACCAATATTGTCAATGTTGCATAAATTTGGAATCAAATAACATATCATAGATATTTTATAATTAAAACCTATTTTTTTAGAGAAATTATAACAAAATATATTCAAAGATATAAAGTTTGTTATCTATGGTTATGGAGTATAGCTGTTCAAGTGAGGTACTGAGGCAGAAATATTATAAATGTATATATTTTTTTCCAAATTGAAATTAATAATAATCTATCGGTGATTTATATGAATTTTTTTTATTAATTTTCAGTATCATATGAAAACTCTGAAATTTGATTTTAAATTTTCACTCTTTTTGTTTCAAACATTGGTTTTATTTTTAAACATAAAAACATTGACAAATTATATGAGTAAATTTAAACTATAAAGCGTTTACTTCTCTACAAAATATAATTAAGTAAAATACAGTTTTCCTAATATTATAGGCTCGTTATCGAAGAAACAAAATACAATATTTTTATCACTTTTAAATCATTGTAACTTTTTTAACATAATATTTTTAAAATGCCAACGAGATTATCTCCAAAATGTTGTTTTCTATCAATTTTGTAATAGAATATAATTTTATATTATTTTGTTAATAAATTGTATTGTTTTTGTTCGTCAATCTTACGGAGGTTTTACAAATAATATTAAAATGAAATAGATAACCTATAACATTAATTATATCGATATAGCTTTAATACTTAAGCTTATCTTTTATATTATTTTTCTTATCATTATATCATTAATACTTATAAATCAGTTTTCGTTTTTATTATAACAATTGAAGTGTTGTGATATAAGAAACCTCGTGTAATTTTTTAAAAAATGTTAGGAAGTGACGTAATTTAGGGTGATAAGGCTCTCCTAGACCACTTATTGCGTTTATGTGGTTTAGATTGTTTGGAATGAAACCCCGTGGGTTTATAGATAATATTTTGCTTACTCTAAAAATGTTTAGCCACAGGCTGACCCACCTGGGCTAAAAATCTGGCGTCACCCCTGATTGTAAGTAATATTGTTTAAGCGTACGTCAGCACAGAACAATGTTTAAGACAACACGATAGCACAATATTATTGTCGAAAAGCCCATATGCTAAAAGTGGGTATATGATTATATGAATAATAATATGTATAATTGATAAAATGACGCTTGAGTTCAAGTGGCGGCCAAGTGGAGGACGCTGATATAGCGAATATATCAACGCCAGTGGTGCAGCCAGGGGGGGGAGGGTGTTAAGGTTTCAAATCCCCCCTCCTTTTGACATCTTTTTATATAGTAATAATAATATTTTGTTGATTACTGTTCTATACCACTGGATTTCATGTCTTGAAATAATTTTACTTTTATTTTATTTTACAGCCGAATATTTTAATTCTGAAATTTAATAATAATAACCCGTGCGTGACAAAACAGATCTATTTGATTAATGCACAATTGTACAATTTTATCGTCTTCGCCCATAGGAATACCGATAGTGATATGATAGGCGATTGACTAAAACCAAAAATAACGCCTTGCTCATATTATTATTATTATTACACCGCCCGCAAGCAGCATCTTCTTGCACATCGTTTACTGTTTATTTTTCCATAATATATAGCATGGACAAATTTATTAATATAATACCTAACTTAATCGACGGCAGGCCCGTATTTATGGGGGGGGGGCAGGGTGGGCAATTGCCCCAGGGCCGGCCCAACGCCATAGCAAAGTAGGCGGCCGCCTAGGGTGGCACTAGTTTAGAGGCGGCAATTTTATAATGAGCCGAAATCTGAAGTGATAAAATCATCATACACCGTATACGATTTATGTATTGTTAATGCATATTTTATGGTTATGGAGGGGAGGCGAATTCCCCTATCACCCCCCTAAAATAAGCCCTTGACGGGCAGCGTAAAATAGATTTGCCTCGGGCGGCGAAACATATAAGACCGGCTCTGAATTGCCCCTCCTGGTGGAACTCTGGGGGGCGGTAAATTTGTATGAACTTCTTTTTGGTGTTTAGATATATTTTAATAATTATGATTAATGATTAAGTAAAATGGTTTTTCTTCATATATTCAATGTTGCCGATTTGTGGGTGAAATGTAGTGGAAGACGATGTCTACTGTGGAAAATTCTCTCTGTGGGAAATCTATTTTTATACGAACACGGGATTTCTTGATAACAATTACGGTATTACGCAGAATGCAACCCGCAGCTGGCGTAGTTACTAATGTTAATTGTACATATGTAATACCATTGATTATAATAAATACTAGTATTATATTAGTGTATGTATAATGTATGTAAAATACAAGTAAGGTTTTTGTAATATTTATTTGTAACACCCCCTACACCATATAAAAGGGGTGGGGAAATTAAAAAATTGCCCCGGGGCGCGAACATTTTAAATACGTCCCTGATCGACGGGGTCAGCTGATATTATCAACTATCGAGTAATGTTGTGCGCCCTTCAACTGTTCTATTTAATTTCTTTCTTTCTTTCTTCTGGGTTAATCGGCCGCTAGGACCATCCCGTCTCACAACCAATTCTCCATCCATCTCTATTCATCGCCAAATCCTTCCAGTTTGCTCCGCCTCCTAAGTCCTCTACATCTCTCTTAACTATATCTTCCCATCTCAATTTTGGTCTTCCCAAGGGCCTTTTTCCTAATGGATTCTGTTCCAGCACCATTCTTAGTAGAGAGTTCTGACTCCGCATTGCGTGTCCTGCCCATCGCAACCTTCTTTTCTTGATCGTCTCTACTATGTTACTTTCATTATAAATTTCTTGTAGTTCTCTATTTTTCCTTCTTCTCCACACTCCTATGATGTCATCTTTTATTGGACCGAAGATCTTCCGTAATATTTTCCTTTCAAGTATTAAAAACTTATTTTCATCTAATTTCCTTAGTGCCCAGGTTTCCGATCCGTACAATATCACTGGTCGTATTAGACTGGTATTCTATTTAATAGTATCTATTAATAGGGCTCGGAAGTCATAGGAGTTCAAATAGAAAAAATATACAAAAAATTGTTATAAGTAAACATGCAAAATGATTAATTCAATACTATATTACATATTATAGGTACTTAAAAATATTTTTATGAAATCTGGTGAGAAACGGGTCGGCGTTTTTGAACTGAAAAAATAGTACCAGTGAACTGTACTCTGTAGTAAAAAAGATATATATTGGTATATTTTTTAAGTAAATAAATTGATGTTATATTTTACCTGATGCGTCGTTGAATTTAATCAGCAATATTTTCTTAAATAGTATGTTCTTTTCTTTCTTTTTTGGCTATTACAAGTCTTTCAGGCCCATTGCCGCAGCAACATATTTTCTCCATTCTTCCCTGTATTTTGCAGCTTCTTCTGCGTTCCTTACGCCCAGTAACTTTAAATCTTCCTGTATTTTGTCTGCCCATCTTTGCCTAGGTCGTCCTCTGGGTCACTTAGTGTTTGGTTTCCATTTTGTTATTTGTCCGATTAATCCTTCTGATCTCCAAACATGCCCAGCCCAACTTATTCTCGTGCTTTTTAAGATTCCACATTATGTTAATAATAATATTATCTTTACCATTATGGTGTAAAAAAACATCATTTTTTTACCAAAAAAAAAATATGTACGAAAATACATACAAATTAAGAAATATGCAAATTTTTACTAAAATTTTAAATTTTCGGTTTTTGAACTCGTCTTTATATAGAACGGATTTCTAATTTGGTCTGCTCTCTAATCGAAAGGATATTCATTATTTATCATCTTCTTAAGATAACGCGTTGTGAGTTTGATATACTGGTAAATTATATCACATTTATTTAATAACCCCCACTTGACTAATTTCTGGCTACGCCACTGATCAACGCTATCCCTGAAGCATTGAATACGTATCCTCTTAAAAATGACCACGTACTTCTTTAAATTTTTGTTGACATAATATGAATTAATATGTAAATCAAAAAAAAATTTTTTTTAAAAATGCACTTGAGTAAATCATGTACGTGGTAATTACAAAAACATTTTTACTATAGTCTGAACAATATACAATATCACTGGAAACAGTGATTTTTTTTTTTTTATCCGTTCTATAGTAATATTGTTAGCAAAATTATAATTTACTATACAGTTTTCACTTAACTAAAATAAAATAAAAATGAATGCATTGTCCACTAAAAGTTTTTTTTTTCTATTAACTCTGACATTTTCAATCATTCTTGATAACACATTAGCTTCAAGTAAGTGCATTTTATCTATATTCAGTGTTGTGCATTATCTAGATAAATTTATCTAGATAAATTTTTTTATATTTTTATCTTATCTAGATAAAAGTAACTTGGATCATCTTTTATCTTATTTAGATAAAAAAAATGGTTATCTGCGGTAAATTATCTAGATAATTATTTTAATAAAAGCGTTTTTTTAGTTCAACTCCTATTACATATATTTTTAATTTGTTTATAATTTATATAATATATTGTACATCGGGTATACAACTGAAATTTTCAAATATTTAAACCTTAGAGATGTTTTGATATGGTGAAATTATTATTATTACAACTTACAAGGAACTGATTCACGATAACGAAAATGTTTTCAAAATTGTTTTCAACTACATAAAGCTGGTCCCACACGACTCGTGCACTCGGCTAATAGTCAGAAATCATAAAGTATTTGATCGTAAGATACGACGATTATTTTCACTCGTCGAGTTAATCGAGGTATCCTGTTGTTGTCGGGTACCTACAACAGTACAACACGACTCTTGCTGATATGAAATTTAATCTTGGATTTTCCAAAAAATCACCTATTATCGTACATAATATTAAGCTACACACGTTCCAGCCGGCTACCTTTATATAATAACCAGGGCTCGGAAGTTCTAGCAAATGCATATTTTTATTGGTTCGTCCTAGAACATCCAAAGTAAGATACAAATATGTTTCACACTTCTCTGATGTCATACACGAAATTTTATTTTGCTATTTTTTGCATATTTACGGTTTTTACTGCTATTTTGCTAATTTTAGGTTTTTAGTGCTATTTTTGGGTATATTTTCACATAAATACATATTATAGGAGGTATTTTGCTAATTTGGAGTTATAAATGCTGTTAATGGGCATATTTAAGAAATAAACACATATTGTTGAAAAACTAAATTACCTACCAAACAGCCGCCTACGAATATGTGAACGAAAACAAATTGTTTTAGATTGTACGCATCCGGAATAAACGGCCTTAGACCGTTGTTATCGTCGATTAAATCGGACAATTCCGTTCATTT
Source organism: Slavum lentiscoides (assembly GCA_032441835.1). NCBI lineage: Eukaryota > Metazoa > Arthropoda > Insecta > Hemiptera > Aphididae > Slavum > Slavum lentiscoides. Next base: position 7,417,357 of record CM063707.1, on the reverse strand, counting down.
CAATAATTTAGTTATTTTAAAATTGTATCAAAATATGAACTGCAGTTATCGAATTCGTCGTATTTACGTAAGATACGGCGTTATCGCCGTACGTAAAGACCTATGATTTTATTTTAGTTTTCTTTTATTTTGCATATTTTCCAATTTTTAGTGCTATTTATAACGCTTATATTAATGTTTTTATGTGCATATTTAAGCGCTAAAAATTAATTTTTTTAGTGCTATAACTTCCGAGCCCTGATAATAACGTATTAAAAACAGGCGTTTCGGAAACTGTATGACGAAACCGCATAAAAAAACATCGAACGGAGTATAAAGCGCGTTTGGGACGCTTCAAAAATTCATAAACATAAATTTCGGAGGCGGTCACTGTAGAAATCTCGGTCGGCAGCGGCCGTATAGACCAGGTTCACATGGCACGCATACATGCCCGTCGTTCGCTGAAATTCTCTTTCCGCGCATGATATCGCGAATTAAAATACTGTTCATTGTTATGGGACCGTTCAGATGACACGCGTTTCACAGCGATTCATGTTGGGTAATTTTATTATTATTTTATTATCACACTTTTATTACTGTTTTTTGAATGATCATTGTCTTTAAAAATAAACGCGCGATGAACTGACGCGCGCGCCCATGTGAACCCGGCCTAAGGGACTCGTCGGGGTTCAAGTCATTGAAAATCTTAAAGAACTCGAAAAACAAAATTCACTAATCGTCGGAAAAAAAGGCGCGAAACGAAAAACTATACGGAGGCAGTGGTCGCGACTTTTTCTTCCAACATCCGACTTTCCGACCCTTTATCCGATTGAATCGAAAAAACAAGACGTGGAAAAATTGGAAAGAGTACAAATTATTTATCGTTACACTTAATGTAATGTTATTTTCCATAGTTATATGAATTATGTAATTATGATAATTTATAAGGAACAACAGTAGATACAAGTACGAAAAACAATCTCCAAACATTTCAATTTCATGTGATATAAAAATAATTATCTTTTTTTTTACCTAAATAATTTGAATTTTTTTTTATCTATTATCTAGATAAAAAAACCTTAGTATTATCTATTATCTTATCTAGATAAATTTTCACTCAATTATCCGTTATCTTATCTAGATAAATTTAAAGTTATCTTTGCACAACACTGTCTATATTACATCGTGGTTTGTATCGAACGTAAAATTCGTTAAGGACATTATTATAAAAGTAATACCGTGACTGTGGTTATTCCTAGGTAAAAATAATCGAAGCTCTTCTATCCACCCTCCGAACATTTAAAAGATTGGTTGCTGCCATATCCAGCTCGAAATTAACTACGTCCGCTAAGGTATAGTACGACCCGGGTGGAAGTAGGAATTCGACGAGTCCGCGCGGCAATTTCCTACGGATTCTTGTCCTAGCTGCTATCACCAATAGGTATGCCCCGATTCATCTAATGAATCAATCCGTAACAACTAGGATTTGAATTTTCGCGCGAGCTATCTTCAAATTTCGACCCATTAGGTTCGTACTCAGTACTTCCCATTGTTATTTTGGTATTCTCAAGGTTCTACTTCTAGTTCTTAATTCCACTAACCTATTTCAAAGACAAAGACAGTGGTGTCAGCTGAAAAATATTTACTTTTTAAATTATGGAATCTCTTTTTAGAATTGATTTTATCCTACATAAAGACTTTAATGGATATTCTTTGCAATAACGAATTCTTTTCTTTTCTTTCATAGATGAGCAGGGTAAGTAAATAATTATTTTTGTACATTTAAGAACTTGAATATTGATTTATACTTTAATTATACTGTTTTAACAAAAACGTTTTATCATCTTGACGTCAAAACCCCAAATCAAATCAAAAAAGAAGTTCGGACGTGATTTCGTCTTCGCTGATGTCAGTCGAAATACCTTTTTTAACAACTTTTAAAGTCCGGTATTTGGGTAAATTATGTATGAAAAAGAAATGAGCTGTTGGTGTAGGATTCGTTGGATAGTTTTGAACAGTTTCGGATTTTGTGTTTTAACCAGAATGCTCCCGTCAAGACACATTTTCACCGCGATGAATTGAGCGGTGATAATTACATCGTTAAATATGGTTAGTGCATTTTTATGCCAGTCAGATGATTTTAGGATTATCAGTGGTAAAGTTGGAGTATGATTTTTAGGTGTCGGAGATTTGGTTTGACACTCAGATGAGTCAACTTTGGTATGATAATTTGGTAGTGGTGGTTTTTGGATGTGGAGATCCATGTCAAAAGAGCTTGATTAGAGTTGGAGGATTCCGATGAGGGAAAAAGAAATTCTACGATATTTGAATTCTTTAACACCGTAGATGAATGGCTGGCGAATGCCGAACGCACGCTGCTGGAACGTTTACTATTCTTATTTTCCCCCTCCGCGTCGGATACAATGGCATAAATTTGGCTGAGGCAATTGGGTCGGTATCACGACAGCGCGGTTCATCGACGAAGCAACGTTTACGTCTGAACTGACGATGCAGGTGGTGAAATTACGGCAGCGTAGAAGGTCGGTCGACGACACAAGACGTCAAGACGAGCGGACGTGCGTGGAAGCGTAGCGATGACGAACGTGTGTACGGCATGAATTCGCGAATGTGTGTTGTGGTATCGGTGTGAGTATTATGGTGTATGTGGTGGTATATGAGGTTTTTCTTTACTTTGCTTACTGGAATGGCTATTAAACAGCCTGTAAATACATATTTCAGACGTTTGTCTATTATGTGTTAGCTGTGATACCGATTTTTAACTCAATGTTTATATGTCGTTTGCCCAAATATAAGAACGCGTATCTTTTTTAGTCGGTTGTTTGTCTATACTTGTCGTCCTCATTCACAGATATGGTTGACCTTTGAAAGTGAGTTTTTATTACACCGAGATATTGCGTTTTTTTATTATGAATTCTTCGATCGTGCGTAGACCTACTGTGCCGCGAAGTACCTTATTTGAGACGTAAGAAGGGACTGCCAGGGTAATGCGCAAGACAACATTCTGAACGGCTTCCACTTTGACCCAACTGCACTTACAGAGTGTTGGATCCCATGCTGCGCATCTATGGTATGGAATATCGGAATGGTCATCCTGATTTGTTGATATGCTGTTGACAGTAGTACAAAAGCGACGTGTTTCGTTGGTTCTATAAGAACCGTCGTCGTATATATTTTTTGTTCCGCTACAAAATTAATGATTCTATCTGTCCTTGAAATTAAAATGTGTTGTTTTGCCGAACGTCACATAATTGCGAAGAGCTAGAGCCTAGAATTTGTCATATATGACCGACTCGGATAAGCTAAACACGCGTACTGTAATAATAAGACCTATTGTTAATCTTGTTTATACTACAAATCGTAAATGATAATTGTAGTAAATTAGTAAATATTATACTTGATAAAAAGAGGCAAAGACATTTAATATTTAATATACACATTTGGTTTCGTTTTAATTTCTTATATTAGTTATATTGCTAATTTATAGCAATTAACAAATATAGTTGACACACGTATCTCTAATTATTTATCATATTCCTTTTAATTTTAGCCTGTCAAGGTAATATTGAAAATAAAAATAATATATAATAATAATTTATATATATGAAATATTCTATACATATAATATACTTAAATAGATTGTATTCATTTATTCATAGTATTATTTTCTTTGAACTTATAAATTATTTGATTTTATAAATAAAAATAGTCACTATTATGATGTATTACATTTATTTATAACCACCAATAAAAGTTATATTCTCGTGTACGACATATATCGTCATACAAATATTCTAAAATTTTGATATTCTTGTAAATTCGTCAAGTCTATATTTTTATTTTATTTCTTGAATATTTACTAGTTTAGCGGGGATGCATTAGGTAGTGATGAAATACGAGTAGGATCATCAACTACTATCGACGACAACATTATCGAAGCTGCGGATTATTTTGTACTATTAAATATGATAAAACAATATTTTTTATATCATGAAATACACAAACCACACATAAGGATCTATTTCCCAATGAGTGTCTTAACTTCAAATAACACTTTAAGTATCTTAAAATCTGATACGTGGACCAAAAAAAAATTTAGTTATTATTAGAAATTGTATTTTTTCCATAGTTAACGATATATCATTCAACGTTATGTTTTTATTGCTGTTTTTGATCATACGTGTTTTGTAAAGGAGTTAGAAAATTACAAGTTACGTAAATTACAAAAGAAATTTAAAAGATATTTTTTCTTACTTAAATTGTTATATATGTAATACATTTTAGTAGGCACATTAGTAACTGTTATATTAACAGTGCTTTCAACATTAATGAAGTTACATCCAATATTATGTGATATGTCATATACTCATATATATATAATGTGAATGAAAATTAACCAAATGTGTAAGAAATTTTTCCAAATATTAAATATTGTGACAGTTATTGGAATTATTATAGTAGTTAATTATTGAATTATATTCCCTTAAAAAATTCACAGCAAAAAGTGATAATTTTATGCATTTTCATTTATATTATTATTGTTTTTATATCAAATAATAATCTAGATTCACTCAAAAATATTGGAAAATTTGAAAGTGAGCAAAATCGTAATGCCAATAAAAGCTTTTTTAATTCAGAATTGTTTTTAATGGAAACGAATAATAATAATAATAATAATAATATATACTCGTATATGAATTAAAGCTATTGAATTTTTTCTTTATAGTTAATGACAATTCTATCGATTCTTTCACACATGCATATGTGGCATTATGTGAGTAATTGATAATAATGAATAATTATTCGTAAATTAATTTTTTTCATATCATTTTATTAATACATGACACATCACGTTCCTGGCCTCGGTGTCAATTTTATTTACAATATAAAAAAGTTTGAAATTGTAAAACACAAGATCATAGTCTCAATCAGACAAGTTGAATGGATAGCACATACTAGATCCACACTTAAAGCCACATCGCTTTTATTTAAGGGTACAATCGTGATCAAGATATTTGATCTCAACTTTCTTTCTTAAATAACCGTTTCCTTTATTCTAGTAATACGGAGTACCTACTTTTATTTTGTTTTATCTAATGAATGCATAACTATACCCAATTCAATCAATTTAGAATTTAATCAAGTAAAAACTATATAATTATATAAATACCTATATTGGCTATATTTTATTATCATTTACAATTATTTTTTTTTTACAAAATCATTGATATAAAATTAAAATAATTATAATAACTAACAATAACAATAAATACTATATTAATAGCGGAAAATATTCTGAATAAGGAAGACAAAAGTAATTTATTTTTATCAAAATACATGTTATTATACGAGTACTTATATACACTTACAAGTGTTATAAGCACTTAAATACTTAATAGAATAACGATAGGTGTTTGAATTGAATAGACAAAAAAAACACGTATAAAATAAAAATGTACGTTCAAAAATTTGGAAATAACATAAGAAAAAAAATATATACTTCATATAATATGTACTGCAGTAGTATATATTAAATACCCTAAATCAGTTGCAATTAGAATACATAATCAAAACTATTTACAAATATAAATTTTCGCAAGAACGTTTATACTAAATTTTCATAGGTGCACCAAGTTTTTTCTTATATCATAATAATATAGATCCAAAGTAATTTATATACAACTAGCTTATACTAATTTTTTAGTTATCAACTCAAAAACTTCGATAATAATAATCAGTAGGGTTAGGATGTTTATGATTTTGAATAACTTTTTTTAGGTTGTCCAATAGCTTCCATTCTTATATAGAAATATGTTTCTTGATATCTATATTCAAAATATTAAAATTTTATTTTGCATATATTTGCATATTTTACCATTTTTTTATTTATAAGTGCATATTTTGTATTTTTTCTGTTTTTAAGCGCATATTTGACGGTTTTCGATGCAAAATGCTGAAAAATACCGTAATTTTATATTTTATTAACTGAATGTAATCTAACTTTGATTATCTGTATTTTATATAATTTATACAAATAAATTATCACTTATTTATTGTTAAGAATTCAATATGGTTATACGGAGTAAAGGTACCTACTTAAATAGAATTTTCGATAACCCTCTTCGATTGTGACAATCATATAATATGATTGTCACAGGTACTATTATTATTTATTTATTAATTATTTAAATAAATAAAATATTTTTACATAGAGAATTTTCTTCTAATAAATTCAAAAACTTATGAGCACCAAATAGACGAAGATATACAACGGAACATATAAAACAAACAATAGTTATTCAATGCAACTCTTTTTTAAATATTTTTTTTTTTATTTCTTTATTTTTTAATGCATATTTTCCAAATTTTTCATGCATATTAAGCTGTTTTTTATTGCATTTATGCATATATATTTATACATTTTTTAGTGCATAAACATTCTAACCCTAATAATCAGAAACTGTACTACTTCAAATACAAAAAATAAAAACAAAACAAACAAACTCGCAAACTTCATGCTGCGAGTAAGACACTTTCTTAACAACGACTATTATTACTGTACACCATAAAGCTATTATTAGTTTTATAAATGTTATTATGCACTTGCACTTTTACAAAGTGTAATAAATACCTAATTATCGTCTTATAAATATACCCTAAAATTAACTATATAAATTACAACATTTTTTTAAATTTAAAGCTATACCTTTATATGAATTAAGGACGCGAGGCCTTAAAATGCACACTGGGCCTAGAAAAAAAGGTCCCAGTCAACCATCTTAAGGCCATCCCTGGTATAATACATGTATAATGTATATATATATTTTTTTTAATATGTATTTATTATTTTAACTCTTCAATTTTTTCAAACGGTCTTTAAATAATGTTATAAATAATTATTGCAATAAATAAAATAAAATTGTTTCATACATAAACATATTTTTAATAGTTTTAGCTAAACATGCAACAGGATATTATGCCGTTATTATCCATTATGTAAAATACTGTATGTATCATTAAAGTCAATATACGAGTATAACAGTACTCACAAAATTTATTAAAGCCTTTACATGTGTCATAACTCATTAATCGTAATCATACCATCTGACATTCATACGTATGAGTAAATGAAACGTGTTTTGAACAGACTACATAAATGTATTCAAAGAATCTGGAACATTTCTAAACCCAACACAATGGTGCGACCAAAATTATTCCAGTTCGTATTAATAAATAATAAATGTATTATTCTACAGTTTTTCACAATATTTGTATTTATATATTATATACCTATGTACATTCTCTGTTACAAGTATAAGCTAGAAATTGTTATCACACAATTTATAATATTACATACGCGGTTTTATGAAAAAAAAATAACAACAATAATTGAGTTCTAATTATTATTATTATTATTTAATATTTTATGAAAGGTGATAAAGGCCGTTGCAAAAGTAAGACGTTTTTGTGTAAACATATTTTGTACAAATAATATATTTTCTAAAATAATTATTAAACAATCTTATCCATCCAAAATTTTATTAAATTTAAAACTAAATAACAAAAAAGTTTCATACTACATATTTAACATGCCCAACAAAAATTTGGCCCGTGATTGTTTGCTTGGAAACCATAACATTTTTAAAACTTTATAATGATAAAATACGTACATACGTATACGCATCATGATATAACATTCTTTTCTATATTTAAAACTTAATAGAAGTGACTAACCGTATTACTTGTTAATATTAAAATACGAATATTTTGAATTCAAACAATTGTATAGAACAATTAAAGGACGAGTATTTGAGTGGTAAGTGATTTTATTTTATAAATCAAAGGAACATTAACAAAGTTTAAGGATAGTTGAAATTTGTCCTAACCAAATAGTCAAATATTAATAAGTACCTTAATGTGAGTGCGTGTAATCTTATTTTATAATTAAAATGTATCAAAAATAATTTAACGTAGGTATTTTTAACTAGGAATATAAAAATATTTTTATTTCATACAATTACATAAATGAAACTGTGTCCTACTTGAAAAGTAGTAAATAATTTCTTTATATGTCGGTTTAATTTATAAATTGTTCAAATTGATATGGTCATTCAAAATTGTAATATTTTTCTGCAAAAGCGTAACATAAACACTTCAATCCATAGGAATATTCATTTATCAGTTATTAAAAATATATTTGGTTAATACTATTTTTTTTCAGGTATTTTTTATGTGGATGATACTTTTATAGTAGCTTTAGCACATGCATATGTACATTTGAGTAAGTAAATATTATAAAACACTTATTATCGGTACCCGATTATTTTCAGTTTAAAAAATGTATTTTTAAGTTGTTTAGTTCTGTGAAGTATAGCGAACCAACTGTTAGAAACATTTTTAAATAAAATGTAATAAACTAAAACCACTACAAAATAAAATGAACTCTATTGACTATAATATTAATTGAGTTGATTAGTAATTAGTAATTACAATACAACATGTTACGTATATCTGAAATATAGAACTATAAAAGAAGTAGCAAATTCGTTAATAGCCAGTGACGAATGCTCTGAATGTCGGTTTAAACATTACAATAAACTATTTTACACCATTCTTATAAAAGTTCAATAATTTTTACTTAAACGCAAAAATACGAGTATAACCAGAGATATCGTAATACGTAATAAGAAAATTTATATTACAGAAAAAGTAATGAAACAAAATATAGATAATTTTAACTACACATGTATTTTAGATTCTGAGTAAAGTGATACAATGATGTATATAGGATGTCGTTTTTCAATATTCTCAAAAGATTTTCCAAAATAGTGACAAAATATTTTGTCAAAAACAACGAATTTGCGATTTTGTCAAAAATTATTATTGTATATTCATAATAAATAATATCACATCGAAACTCCACTCAGAATTAAAATAGTACATTCTATGTGACATATATAGAAAAGAAGATTGACATTTTTTTTATTTCGTAATATAATACATGAATATACATATACATTGGAATTTTTAAAACATTAGGACCATTAATTTCGAAATTACGAAAAAATATGATATGATTTAATATATGTATATATAATATGTACGAGTATATAAGATACTGCATGTAATCTGAAAGTAAATAATAATAATAAAGAAAAATAAGTGTGATAAAAATGTCTGTGTTATTTAATTTTATGTTAAAAAAACATTCTTTTGTAATTTGAAAATTTTAAATAAGTACTTCAATCTTTATCTTTTTGATTCATGAATCTTAAAAAACCGTAGACTCTAAGGGTATCACCATACACCCACTCCCCTTTAATTCAAGCTTGCTAATAAATTTTCACTTCGTTTTAACTCTAAACTGTGATTTAATTGTAAAATAATAACATGTAAATTATAATACATACATGCGCCAATTGCAATATATGTAAGTATATATATTTTTTCGTTTTTAAAGCCGAAGATTCTTCACTGACTGGTAAGTAATACACACACAGTAGTACACAATAGTCCACACAATGACTACTTATTATTAAAGTAAAAGTCTACAAAAACAAAAAGCATACAAGATAAGATCTCAAATTTGTATTACAATCTGATTTGTAATGAATAAGACAATATAATGTAAATATATGATAAAAAAAAATTTAAAGAAAAAAAAAAATATATGAAATATTAAATATATTTTGTATACATTAATGAACACAAAATGTTTTTAAAACAAATTATTAAAAACTCAATAATCAATCAATTATCAATATTATTATAATAATAAATTATTATATCTCATAGTAAACGTTAAATTTTATGTCTAGTGTCAGTGCCGTAGATAGGATTTTTATATGGGAGGGGGGGTTCAGTGTTATCTTGATTCGTGCATTATAATCGTGTATCGTAATGATTTATCAGTACAAAAATCTATAAGCATGTTTATCAATGTTTATAATGGCATAGACCAAATTAAACATTTATACATAATGTTATTATACACATTGTTATTAGGTACTTATTTTTCATAAATAACAAATCTACTTAACATCAAGATGTTGGTAAAATCTAAATATGAACATACATTTTACTGTAACATCTGAAATGCTGTTGTGCGTGAAAAAAAAATTGAAATTTCTACTTTTCCGATGTTCAAGGGAGGGTTTGAACCCCCTAAACCCCTCCATGTCTACGGCCCTGTCTGGTGTATATAGATATCAACAATTTCTATTGCATACCTAAATTATTTCAACAAGACGAATGTCCATTAGTTGCGTTCACGCACGCACGCGTGTGTGTCTATAATAAATCAAACAAAATCCAATATAAATTGTAGTGCACCTATTAGAATAAATATATTAATATGATAGTATAAATTAAAATAATAAAATTGTGTTTTTTAGATTATGCGTGGACATACTATGATTATTTAATAGACTTACTTCTGGAAACAGATGACTGTAAGTATAATAATTAAGCACAATTAAGAACAAATATGCAGCCCAATGAATATAATACAATATAGTAGTGTCAATATAACTTGTATTATATAGATATCTCTTCGTTTATTTTCTATCTACCACGTATTAGTAGACTAGACTTTCGTTGAATCACTTAGCTTAAATAATCTATTTAGCTCTCTCTAATAATATTATATAAATATAATAGGTTAAACATTTAAAAATGTGTACTATACATTCACTATTATTTGGTGATTTTTTTTTCAGTTTTTAAAAATATACCATCTCCACTTATGTACTGTAAATATGTTTAAACTTTTCATCTTTAATTTTGCTAAATCATAGCTCTTCGATTCATTAATTGAGCTTTGACTGGCATCTAATTAAATTAATATATTCATTTAAGTTTCTAATTAATTATTTTTCTGAATGTTGTTAAAAATTGTTTAATGAGTATGAACCAGTTTGTAAAAATATTATTAAATAAATAATTAATTACAATATTTAACACCATATTAAACGATTAATGATTAACGTATTTTCACCAAAATAAAGGAAATGTATTAATTTTAAAAAAATTATACTAAAATATTTTAAGATTTGTTTGAATAATATATATTATATAAAGATTTGTTGTGAATTCTCTTGTAGTATTAAATTATATCTATTATCCTAACAAGGCGATTGAGAAAAAGTTAATGTGTTCAGTGGCAAATTTTCACAATTTTCTGAGGGGTCCATAGTTAATGCGTAACTGTTGTGAACTATAATTTACAATAGTTACATATCTAAAAATCGTTTGGAGGATGTGCAATTAAACATATATATAATAGTCATATAGATGTATTAGATAGGTTATTAGATTTTATATGACATTACTTACAAGCCACTTATTTATATTTTATTACACCTATTATACAGCTATTACTATAAACTAATCAGTTTTTCTGTGCGATAAATCTTTATCATGCATCTTTACCTTTATCGCAATTAACCTTGAAACCATCGTCACAACGACACGATTACACATATGTTTATGTAAAATTTTTATAATTATTAATATGCTGCAGAAACATTTATCTGATTTTTTTTGGCTCTGGGGATGTCCAAGGGTACTGGACCCGTCTTACCCCGTAAATACGCTACTGACTATATTGGCCATAGACCTATAAATGCCTTGCAAATATTATATGGTCATAACACAAAGCATTCAATGTTTAGCACTATAAATTTATACGAGATATACATTGGGTTTAAATTCCATCGACGGCACGGATATAGAATTAATACAAATGTATTTTTATCTATCCTTATCGAAATGAAAATTTGTTCGTTATTCTTTAATATAGATCCCTAGTCCGTTCAATTTGACTGCTCCAAACATTACTCGGAAATTATTAAAACTTTGGTTAATTTTTAATCCTTATACTTCTTCATTCATCCATTCATCATCTTGTGAAACGTATATTACAATTTATCATGTATTATAGGTATATAATTAAAATCTATTTTTTTGTTAGAGAAATTGTAACAAAATATATTCAGTGATAAGAAGTTCGCTATCTATATTTATGGAATATTTCTGTTCAAGTGATACACCGAGACAGAAATTAAAGATTTATATATTTTTTCATATTGAAATTAATATTAATACATCAAATATGTATATGAATTTTTCAATAATGTTTAATATCATATGAAAAATCTCAAATTCGATTTTTAAATTTTCAGTCCTTTTGTTTCAAACGTTGGTTTTATTTTTAAACATAAAAACATATTGACAAAGCATATAAGTAAATTTAAACTATGAAGCATTTATTTTTCTACGAAATATACTGATAAAATTATATTAATATTTTTTAGAAAAATTTTTTAACAGAATAAAAATATATGAACTTACCTCAATGAAGTAATACATTAAACCTATATAAAGGTAGTTTTTAGAAAATATTGATTCCGTGTAGCAATAATCGATTTCCCTTTTTCACTAATTCACTTTCCATTTTTTCGTAGGTTTGGTAGGAAAGTGAATAAGTGAAAAAGGGAAATCGATTATTGGTATACGGAAACAATATTTTCTGAAAACTACTTATATATAGGTATATATATATATATATATATATATATATATATATATATATATATATATATGTAAATATCCGTTATTTTAACAGGAGACCTACTTTTATAATTTTGTTTATCTGATTTCTATGTTTATTTTATATTATTCGTTAAGACTATGTCATCACCTTTTATGTAACAGGCTCCAATTAAATTTTTTTATATACTTTTATGCAGAAGTGGAACAAATGTCATACAAAGGAAAAATGTTGTTGATATAGAAAATACGTTATTTTGTGAAACGTTCAATAATTTAAAAGTGCACTTGCTATTTGTGCTTTGATCAGGAACTATAACTTTTGAACACAATCAAACTTCGAATAATTTTTGAAGAACATAAATAATTAATTTTTTTTTAATTGATTTTGATGACTCCAGAATAGGCATGAAAATATACTAGTGAAAATATAGATACATAATAGTATTTTATAAATTATATCATAAAAAATTTGTTTATATAATTATATATATGCCTATAAATTATATGCTATTGTGGCGCCAAGGGTAGACCATGATGCAAAGGTATGAACCATGGATCACCCCAGAATATCTTAGCCTCAAGGTTTTACCCATCAATTTTATGAAATGATGTCAATAAAATGTATTGTTTTTGTTCGTCTATCGTATGACCATTTTAAAAATAATAAAAAAAAATAAAGTAGGTAACTTATGATATTAAATATATATCAATATAGATTTAATACTTAAGCTACTCTTTTTTTTTCTTATCATTGTATCTCTAATAATTATAAATTAGTTTTCCTATTTATAATAATTAATATAGTATTGAAAAATATTTAAATAAAAGATATTTCATTATATAATATAAATTATAATCAATTTAAACAAAATCAATTATATTTGTTCTATTTTTAAAGAATTTTTAGATTAATTCTAATATTTACATCATCACAAAAGATGCAAAGTTAATCTGTAATGATATGGCATTATTTTAACAATTTTAGGAATTTCCATTGTTCCGGTAACCTTGTATATAAAATAAACATCGATAAATTCATAAAATGAAAGTCATTTATATAAGTTTCATATTATATTAAGTTTTAATTATTTTTAATTTAACTCTACGATGATAAGAAATCTTGTGTAATTTTTTTTAATTTTAGGAAGTGACATAATTTAGGGTGATATGACTCCCCTAGATCCCTTATTACATTTATGTAATTTAGGTTGTTTGGGATGAAAACCCATGGGTTTAGAGTTAATAAAATATTTAACTTACTCTAAAAATCTTTAGCCACAGGCTGACCCACCTTGGTTAAAAATTCTGGCGTCACCACTGATTATAAGTAATATTATTTGAGCGTGTGTAGGCGCAGAACTATGTTCAGGACAACATAACAGCATAGTATTATTGTCAAAATGTCTATATGCTTGACACGGTTTAGTTTGTTATGGTGTTAATGAACGGAAAAAATAAACAAAATGATAATAGTCACCAGTAAACTATATATAATATTACTATAATAATTATAATATTTGAAAAATTAGAAAAATAAGTAATATTTTAATATTATGTTATGTATAATATTATTGAAGAGCAATTTTATAAATTTACTGTTAAAAAAATGATTACTAAATAAAATAAACCCGACCACGACATACTCGTCTGGCGGACGGAAAAGAACGACATATAAAAATGCGACAGTGCAGTGGTGCATATTGGCAATCACCGCCGCCTTACGACACAAGCCCCGTTGATAATTATACGTCAGATTACCTGACGTTTATTATACGGATTTTGTATAGATTCTTATGGAGGTATACGAGTCAGATATTTACGGTGCAAAATGCGACCGTGTCATGCTAAAGGCAAATGAACAACATGTAGAATTGATAAAATGACGCATGAGTTCAAGCGACGTTGTGAACGACGCTGATACACTTATCAACGCTATCCCTGGAGTATTTAATACGTATTACTTTCAGTGTGAGATCCTCTTAAAAATGACCACGTAACTATTTAATTGACATAATATGAACTCATATGTAGGCCAAAAAAATTTAATAAATAAATGCACTTGAGTAAATTACGTACGTGGTATTTACAAAAACAGTTGTACTATATATTCTGAACAATATACAAGATCGTTGAAAACAGTGATTCTTGTTATTCGTTTTATAGTAATATTGTTGACAAATTGTAATTTACTATACAGTTTCGATTTAATTAAAATAAAATAAAAATGAATGCATTATCCACTAAAAGTTTTTATCTTATATTAACCCTGACATTTTCAGTCATTTTTGATAAAACATTAGCTGCAAGTAAGTAAATTTTATCAATATCACACCGACATATCGTGGTTGGTATCGGACGTAAAACTCGTTGAGGACATTATTATAAATGTCTGGATCGGCTACCTACCGACGCTACTTACCGAAGCTACGAGTATTTTACCGCTTCCGTCTTCGTGGTTGGTTCTAGACCCATCATAATCGTCTTTAATTCTCCCATACCAGCCACTTCTCCAGATCGACCCTTCATCTCTTACCTCACTACACACTTTGGTCGTGGACTATGTGCCCACATGGCACATTGTATGTTTGGTACACATTTGAGTAGGCTTCCTTTTCTCTTCTTCCAAATGGTATGGCGGGGTTAGTGGTTCGAGTCATACTTGATGTGGCCTTTCCACGTCCGGTGTACCCACTTCACCAATAACCTCTTGGCAATAGATCGGTCGAGTCGGTTTCGTCTGAGTGTCTTTTTGCCAATCTCCCTGACGTCCGTATCATAATACGGATATATTATAATATGCATGTAGACGAGAATTGAATGTCGCACTCATACCTCCCTCAAGCTTCCACGGGCATTTCCTAGGTGGGAATACTCAAAGCTCTTCTCTCCACCTTCCGAACATTTTAAAGATTTGTTGCTACCATATCCAGCTCGAACATTGTCTGCTAAGGTCATACGACTCGGATGGAAGTAGGAATTCGACAAGTCCAGACTGAAATTTCCTACGGATTCTCGTTCTGCCATCACCATTAGTATAGGTATGCCCCAATCCATCTAATGAAACAATCCGTAACAAATAGAATTTGGATTTTCTCACGAGCTGTCTTCAAGTTTCGACCCATTAGATTTGTACTCTGCAATACTCCCCTGGTCGTCTCGGTATTCTCGAGATCCTTTTTCGGATTCTTAATTCCTCTAACCTATTTCCCCGTATAAAGACAATCGTGTCAACCGAAAAATATTTTAATAGATATTCTTTACAGTAATGAATTCTTTTCTTTTTTATATAAAGATGAGCAGGGTAAGTTAACTATTATTGTACATTTAAGAACTTGAATAGTAAGTTATAATTCTCAGTTCTCATAATATATATATATATATATATATGATAATATATGATATATATATATATATATATATATATACTCTTGTTATAAAATACTAATTAAATATCATTGAATTTTTCAAAACATTTTATATACACATAATATAAATAAAGAAGGTATGTATTTAATATTTATTCACAGAATAATAATACTTTGATATTTTGACAAATTTCAACTGATTAATAGAAGTCTTAATTGATTTATTTTTGTAAAATAAGGTATATGCCTACTTATAATACATACACAGTGTATATCATTAAGTATTAGCGAGTTATAAGTTAAAATTAAGTGCGTTAATTCAATTAACACGATACATTCTTTCAATCTTTGACGTTGTTAACTGTCAGTGCCGGTGCCCTATGGTGGGGGCGAACGGCGTGATTGCACCAGGCACCGCGTTTGCAAAGGCCCCGCGCTTCACATCGTGAAAAAATTTTTGTATAATATGTATATGTATTATGTATACATGTTATATGTTATTATATTATTGTTATATTATTTATATATTATTTTGTATTTTCAAATCTAAATAACAAATAACAACTGCCGTCTATCATATGAAAATGTTTATGGTATTTGAATTTCTGACTTAAATATAATGTTTAGTAGGTAGTAGGTACCTACTTACTGTAATATTGATATAATGATACCGTTGTCGCTTTGACGATAAACTTTGATATCAATACTAAATATAAACATTTTAATTTTTTTTTTTTTAATAGGAAAATTCCATCTATACAAGCATCCAGAGGCGTAATTACGGTGGGGATTTAGGGGATGGATCCCCTCCCATGGGCTTTCTTTTTTATATAACACACTATTTAATATACATAAAATATAATAAGAAATTATAATAATAATTAACAACAATAAAAATAACATTTTTTTTGCGTTAGCAACATTTGTTGGTATTTATCACATAATTAATAATATTCCTCAGTTTATTTACTGGTAACTATCAACTGGTAAATCGTGCAGTTAGGTTGGATCACCGAAGAATGGTTTACCCATATTCATAAGTAAAAATAGATGAACTAAAATTAGCTAAAAACGAAGGAAACTAGAATTTTTTTAAAAATATGTTGTTTTTATTAAAGAAAATAATAAAAGTAAAAAATACGGGTATCAGTCACTTTAATTTCGGTTTAGGAAGGGTCTTTACAATTATGGATTATCGAATGATAAATTTTATATCCCCTCCCATATAACATCCGTAATTACGCCACTGCAAGCATCTGTACTAGCAAAATAGTATTTTAATTTTATTATTTTTTAAAATAAATACATATTTGAGAAGCTTATGTTAAATTGTATATGCGTAACAAAAAATTTTTTTTACATAAATTCGTAGGAAATAAAAAGAAATATCTTACTATAGAGCCTCCGAAGAAAATCTTTTTTCTTCACAAAAAAAGTTTCTGGGCCTCTGGGCCCTGGGGCACCGCGAAAAAATCTGTCCTAGGTACCGCAAAACCTCCCGCCAGCGCTGTATTAACTTAAGGTAAACTTTAGGTAAATGTAGGTATAGGCATCGAAATTAAATAGGTACATAGAATTAAATAATAATATAGTTCATAATGTTCTATTACATCATGCGCGTAGTAATAAGTAACAAGTAATAACTAATATTAACGTTTTATCTTATATTCATATACTTTTTGGTGTTTACAATAATGTGTGAATTTTTTTTCAAATTAATTTAACACTTTTGGATGATTTGTTATTCGTAACATTTTTTGGACCTTTTTCCAACAGCGATTCTGTGTTAATAGGTACTCATGATATAAATGATATAATATTATATAATAGTTGTAGCGAGACTACACGCACCTTGAAATTTATATGTGTTGATTTTCTGTAATAAATTAGTAAATATTATACTTAATAAAACGGGCCAAAATATTTAATATTTAATATAACCACTTATTTTCGTTTTAATTTCTTATATTGCTAATTTATTGCAACTAACAAATAGAGTTGACATATTTATTTATAATTATTTTTCATATTATACTTTTCATTTTAGCCTGTCAAGGTAACATTGAAAAATAAATATATTATAAAAAAATAATAATTCATATATATATATATATATATATTTATTTATTTATTTATTTATTTATTTATTTATTAAATATTGTATAAATATGTATTAATATAACTTGTATTCATTAATTTGCAGTATTATTTTTCTTTGAAATAATAAATTATTTGATTTCATGAGAAGTATAGAAATAGTCGCAATTACCTATAAGATGTATTAAATTTATATATAATCACCAATACAATTTATAATCTGGTGTATGCCATCAGATTATATACCGTCATACAAATATATCAACATATTGGTATCCCTATATAAGTTCGTTAAGCCTGTCGTTTTATTTTTTTCTTGAATATTTAATATATTCTGGCAAAGGTGCATTCGATCAACTTCTATCGCCGACAAAATTATAGAGGCGGAAATTTATTTTGTACATTACCTACCTATTTGTATATATGATAAAAATATATTTGTGTTATCGTAAAATCCACAAACCACACTGAAGTCTGAAGGATATATTTCCCAATGACTTCCTTATTAATATAACTTCAAATAACATTTTAAAAATCATAAAATTCGGTAATTGGGCAAAAAAACATTTAGTTATTATTCGACATTTTATTGTTTCCATTGTAAACGATACATCGTTCAATATTGTATTTTATTATAGCTTTTTAACAATAGATATATTTTTGTGAAGAAACTAGATACTTTATTGGTTTTTTATTTTTATATAAGTGGCAATATCAATATATTTAGAAAACATTAACAAGTATCTGTTACTTTGAACGGTGCTTTTCAACATTAACGGAGATAAATTCTATATAACGTGTAGACGTGTAGTATTAATGAAAATTGATCAAATGTGTTAACCATAATGCCATAATAAATATTGTGACAGTTATTATAATAAATAACTATATTGAATTATTGTTCCCTTAATAGCTTAAAATATTGCACAACTATAAAATAATTAATATTATACCGATAATTCTATGCATTTTCTTTTATATTATTACTGTTTGAATATCAAATAATAATTTAGATTCACTCAAAAATGATGGAAATTTTGAAAGTAAGCAATTTCGTAATGCCAATAGATTTTTTATAATTCAAAATCCTAAAATGTTTTTAACGGAAACGAATAATAGTATACTTAATATATCCACTAGTATGTACGAGTATATAATGTACTCGTATATGCACTGAAGCTAGTGAATTTTTTTTTTTTTAGTTAATGACAATGTTATCGATGCTTTCAAAAATGCATATTTAAAATTATGTGAGTAGCTGATAAATATAAATAATTATTCCGAAATTTTTTTTATATCCTTTTAATGTAAATGACACATCACGTTTCTGCCAAACATGTCAATTTTTTTTTTATATGTATAATACAAAAAAAGCTTGAAATTGTAAAACACAAAATAAACATCTCAATCAAACAAGTGGGTGGATAGCACATAATATAAGATCCAGACTTAATTCTATATCGCTTTCTATTTGGTCCTTTATAATATTGTTCAACCTGAATGGTGCAATTGTGATCAAAATATTTGATCTCAACTTTCATAAAAAAAAAACGTTTCCTGTTATTCCAGTAACACAAAGAATTTTTATTTGATCCAACCATGGTCTAATAAAAGTTTAAAAATTATGTTAGGATACGACTTATATATAATTATCATTTACATTTTATTGTACGCAAAGTCAAAAATTAAAATTATAATAACTGATTAATACAATAAAAAATTAAAATATGTACTCGTATATCAAACTTATAACTATCATGTTTTTTTTTCTATGAAATCGTTAATCCTAAAAATATATCAAAACTTATATATATAGGATGACGTTTCATACACCAAATTGCTTTCAAAAATAATTTTAGATATCAAAAATACGTTAAATTTTTTTTTCAATAGCGGCGTATTTTTTGGAAGACCAGTGTAATTTATTTATTTATTTATTTATTTATTTATTTTTTTTTTTTTTTTTTAATACATATTAATATATACACTTAACAAAATAAAAAATTACTTTTGTAATCGTAAAACACATGATGCCAATTTATATAACTGTTAAATATCATTTTCAATAATTGTATATAATTATTATATATATATACGCAAATTCAGTTATATAAAATTATAGTAGCTTATTAATACAAAATATAAATATTAAATTAATCAAGCTTATAATTTTTTTTTATGAAATTGATAAATCTAAAAATATATCAACATTAATATAAAAGGTTAACGTATCATAAACCGAAGTATTTTGAAATTAATATACGCAGATATAAAATAAAATATGTTTTTTTTTTCATTAATAGTGGCTGGATTTATGGAAACTAAAGAACAAAGTAATTTATTTTCATATAAATACATTAATGTTTACACAATTGTACTGTTGTATGCATTTTTGTATCGTAGTACGCATTGGATCAACATACAGCATACTCTCTATATATGATTATATGTGTGAAACATGATAGTTTTGACTACCTGTATATCATTTGGTATTTTTTTAGTGACATTAATTTAAAAGAAAGTAAAATATTAAGAATTAACAAACCGAGGATTAATACTATCTTTTTTTTCAAATACCAATAAATAAATAAAAATAAAAATAATGTGATGTGTGAACTTCAGTGCGCCATATTTCCTCCTTACAGCAAAGGAAATGTTATCATTATAACTTATATAAGCACTTATATTCAGAGCCGGATTAAGGAGGGCTAAGAGGGCTATAGCCCAGGGCCAACTAAGGAATAGGGGCACCAAAAAAATTTTGAGACTTCCAATTGTTTTCCCAAATGTATTTATTGCATTGAGATTATATCTAGCAATACCTTTAACTAATTGTGAAACAGAGCGCTCATTTTCAAAGTTGGCTCTAATTAAAAATCGACCAAGGTCAGTACAGATTGAAAATAGGTTGCAATGAATGTATAAACAAATATATACCTATCTGCTGAAAATGACACGTGTAAAAAGCTCTCATTCGACGATGTTTTAGACACTGTTGCATCAAGCAAAGCCAGAAAAAAATGTTTTATTTAAACTATTATTTGTATATTCGCTCTACTACTATTATCAATTTTATTATTGTTTTTAATCGATTTAAGGGCCTGTCCCTAAACTTTTTTTTTTGTCGCATCACTAAATATACATACAAACCGATAAACGTACATACACGTTAGACATTTTTACTTTTTTGTAAAATTAGGGCGCCCTCCCAGATTGAGTTAGCCCAGGGACATTTTTTTCATTAATCCGGCTCTGCTTATATTATTTTAATCGTGACACGCACACACACGTCACACACGTATTATGTTATTAGGTATGTGCGATTAACATAAACAAGTCGAAAATCAATTAAACTTAAATTGATATTTTAATATATAATTATTATTTCAATTTTTCAATTCTTTCGACTATTCTTAATAGATTATAGAAAATATAATTTTTTTCCCAAATCGCCAATTTCTTTTGTGAAAATATTGGTCGGTTAAATTATACAATATTATATTATCTGTATTATTGTAATTAAATCGTTCTATACAAAAACAAATTAATTTGTAGTTTTAGCTAAATATGCAGTAAAGTATTTTATGTTACTCATCAACTATGCAAAACGTAGTATGTATAAATATTGTCAATAAATAACACTGTTTTATACTCGAATACATTACTGAAGCATCTATAAGTATCATAAACATATGCGAATAATTGAAACGTGTTTTGAACAGAATATACAGAGAAATACCAAAAAATTGGAGCAGTTGGTACATTTCTTAATCCAACACAATGGTGCAATGAAAAATATCCCAGTACATATATTTATAAATAATATTATTATTCTACGGTTATTCACAATATTTTATTATATAATATATTATATATAGGTACCTGTGTACAATATATTTAAATACCAGTAGTGGCTAAAAATTATTACCTTATAGTTTATAATAATATATATTATATAGGTACATGGATTTTATGAAAAACAATAACAATACTAATCGATTTTTCATTATTATTTCATTTCTATGAAAGATGATAACCAAATTTGCGAAAGTAAGAAATTGTCATACAAACAAAAATACATGTATCAATGTTTGTACAAATAATATATTTTCAAATTTGAATATAAATAATTTTGCTAGTGAATACCAATGCCTTTATTAGATCACAGAATAATTTAATTTATTCTACGATTAGATTTACAAATATAATCCTAATAAAATTTCAAATTAAATACGCTTTATTATATGCACAATACAAATTTGGTCAGCGGTTGTTTACTTCGAAACCACAATAGTTTAGAGATGAAATGATAAGAGTAGGTACAGCATGTGTGTATAAGGCGTATGAAATATAACTATACATATACGCATCATGATTTAACATTTTTTTTGTACGTTTTCAACTTAACGGAAATAACTAATCGTACCTTGTTGATATGAAAGATGAATTATTAGACGAATATTGTAGTGATCGTGAGTGATTTTTTTTTTATATATACATTTAAAGAACGTTTACAAAATTCATTTTAAATTTTATTTATTTTTTTTTTTAACGTTAAGACTACATTGGTATAGGAATATTTATTAATTAGTTATTATGTATTTGAAATAATGTATATATATTAATATATTATAATTATTGATGTTGTTGTTGTTATTATTATATTTTTTATGTACAGAAATGATTTGTTCGCTGAAAATGAATATAATATTTAATTAATATTATTTTTCAGCTTCCAATAATACAGAAGACACTTTTATTGTAGCTTTACTGCATGCATATTTAAATTTGAGTGAGTATATAGGTATTAATATTATATATAACACATAGGCGTGCGCACAGGGTGTGCCGGGTGTGTCGTGGCACACCCGTGGCCCGTGGCTTTTTGTACGACTTTCATTCATTCGGGGACTTTGTTTGAATTTTAAGCTATAAATAATAAAAATTAGAGAAAATAAATTAGGCGCTCTAGCAAAAATGGCAATTGGCAATATGCTAAGGCTAATGTATGATGTTACGAACACTATGAACAACTTTAGGTAACCAATAATAAATCAAACTTAGCAAACCAACCAGTTATCAGTTAGTATATTACTTGTCATTGCCATTTGCCGCGTACCAACTTACTACCAAGGCGTGTATTGTATCAGTGTATCACATTGATAATAAAGAAATTTCTTTACGATATGTCATATGTATTATGTCGTTATCTATTATCTATACACGCGCTCCAGTATTTTGTTTTAGTAATAATAATTTATCCTTTTTTTTAGGTTGAGAGTTAGGTTAGATTTGTTTAGGCTCATATAAGGGAAAGCGGCCCAATTTTCTTCATGGCACACCCCATACAAAATTCCTGCGCACCCCTATGATATAACACTTGCTGTCAGCACTCCGCGATTATTTTCGCTTTAAAACGATATATTTATTATGTTTCATCATTACATATTTTGCATATTTTGAAAAGCAGTGGCACAAACCGAATTTGTTTTAGGGTTATAGTGTTTAACTAATACACACGACCAGATTGAGTCCAGTATTTAGATTTCTGGTGGAACTTAAAATTAAGCGTCCAACATCGATTTTTCTTTGTCATTTAAGAAAAAACTATTTACTTCGCTTTCAATGAACTATTTATAAAAACCATTTTTCTAACCCAATCGATTCTAAATTTAAATGTTACAAGCGATTTTATACCGTTTTTTGTTTTTTTTACTTTAAGACATTCATATCGTGTTAAACAATTTTTTTTCAAATTTAAATCCTAAGTATAACTACCATAATATAAATGTGACTTATAAATTAAATTCTTAAAGACAATTTAGAAGTTATAAGAATGAATAAAAATAATAATCAAAATTATATATGAGATTATACCTACATATAATATTAGTTAAAGCATTTTACTTTAAAAACTAGGTTATATTGGTAAAATATACATATTTTACCTATAAGTACCTATTTGTAAAATAATAATATTTAAAATATATTTGCATTCATATTGCAATAAAAGTAGGTAGGTACCTATATAATTTTTTTTTTCATTTTTATAGCCGAAACATCTCTACTAACAAGTAAGTTATACACATAACTAATAGACAATAGCTCACGGGACTATAGTTACCTACTTACTGTTAAATGACTGCTAATACACTTTTCGCTTCGTCTAAACCCTAAACCAAACCAAACGTATAATAATAGGTACCTAGGTATATTTGTAAAATATATTTATGTATGTATTGCAATATAAGTAGGTAGATATGTAAATTTCTATTTTCATTCTTATAGCCGAAATGATTATACTAACAAGTAAGTTATATACATAACTACCTAATAGAAAGTATCCCATACGACTGCATTACTATTAAACAAAACGTATACGTGTACATGAAAAAGAAAAAAAAATATTCAATGTACAACCCAAGTGTAATGTGTAATATAATATAAAATATTAAAAGAAAAATAAACAATATAAGAGATGTAAAATGTATTTTATACAAATTCGTGAATACAAAATGTTTTAACGAAACAAATCATTAAAAAATTTGTATCGTGTATGAATAATTAATAAATACATCTCACAGAATACAATTATAATACTGTTTCATAAATTTGTCCCACATTATTTGATACTGAAAAAGTCTAATATACGTTTAATGTTACGTCTGATCAATATCGATATTAACATTTTCAATGCCATTATTTCAACAAGATGGTTTTCGATCAGCTTAAGTATGGATTGTATCAATGATTTTAAACACATATACGAGTAGGTAGTCATATAAATTACTAGCTGAATTACCCGGCGTTGCCCGGGAAAATAATTGTGTGTTCAACTCTTTTTGGGTGTAACTCGCTGTGGAAGCAATTTAACCTTTTTAAGACTAATCAACCGAAATAATTGTTAAAATATTTTAATAATTTGTATTGTATTTTAAAATAATTAAAAAACAGTCTCTAGACCTAGCGATTTGGGCTGTGTGTTGATCGATATATCAAAATTTTAACCCCTTTTTCGCCCCTTTAGGGGTGGAATTTTGAAAAATCCTTTCTTAGTGCTCGCCTACGATGTAGAAGGAAATTTTGCACACAATTTCCTAGACTCTATAATAGATCAAACAGATAATTTAATACTAATTGTTATATATATATATATTTGTATAAATAATAAGATATCCTAATAATACCTATCAATTAAAATAATAAAATTTTATTTTTTAGAATATGCAGATAAATACTATAAATATTTACTAGAGTTAATTGTAGAAACAGAGAATTGTAAGTATCATAATTAAATACAATAAGGAACAAATATTCAGTGCAAAGAATACAATACAATATACCTAATGATTGCGATATATTTAATTATATTGATATCTCTTCGTTTATTTTCTACCCATAATGTTAGTAGACTATTTTCTAGTGGTTTATGTTTAAATTATATTCCATATGATTAAATAATTGCCAATTCATGCATATATTCTAATAAAAATAATTAATAATACACAACCAATATTAATGATAATCATTCTCAGGGGCGCATTAAGAATCAATATTTAGGGATGGGAGGGGGGCAAATATAATTTGCCGCCCCTAAATTTACAGTAGGTACAGACTAAAACATATAATTCCAAATGTCCATGATCAGTGTGCCGCCCTCTAAAAATTGCCGCCCGAGGCAAACGCACCCTTTGCCCCCCACTTAATACACCCCTGATCATTGTAGACTCGCACAATCATCTGTCTCTGTTATTTTACACATTTGAAAAAGAGTAGTATACAATTATTATTATTTTTTTTTTTTAGTTTTAATTGATGCACCATCTCCACAAAAATATTGTGAAGACCCTGAAAAATTCCAATTTTAAACCAACAAAAATTGAATCCAGTGACCAGTGCCGTAACTAGAACTTCAGAGGCCCATGTACGAACTAATTTTGGAGACCCTTAGATTTGATCAATGAAATGATAAAACTTCCACATGAATTTTAAAATGAAAAACTCTGGTATACTGGTATTCGATTAATTAATTTTTTAAATTTATAGTCATTATTAAACAATATATTAGTTTTTCTTATTGCTATAAAAATAATCTCATATTATCTCTTATTTTTTTAAATAATGAAAGTAAAAGTAAAAATAATAACATCCACGTATAATTAGAAATAAACATAATAATAATTATGTTATTTGATTTATTCTAATATAATTAAATTTATAAACAATTTTAAAAATGTGTATGGTGAAATTCAAGGCCCCTGCAGCCTATAAGCAGGAGTGTGAGATGCACTGCCTACATTTGCTGCGTTGCTAATGAATGACACATGTGATCTTCGATTTGCACCCAATTAAATTTAAAAGCAAATTTTAGTTTCAATGATTAACTGTAGTTTTGTATGTTGAATACGATTGTAAAAAGGGTTTAAACCCGTTTTTAGTCATAATGAATAATAATTAATTAATTAAAGTATTTCATAATCTACTAAAATAATTGATGATTTATGTATTTTTACATAATATAATATAATGTATAATAATTTATGTATAATGTATAATTACACTGGTTTGTAAAGCCTTGGAGTTGTTGTAAAAATAATTAAAACTGCGAATAATATTTTGTTCACTATTTTAATAACTATATATTATGAACAATGTACTCAGTACATTATTTTATTTCTCCTTATCCGTATTAAAATTAAAATAAGCAACCACCCCTAATTTCTAAATATTAATTGATAAGAATTAATTTTTACAAACTATACTCTGACCCAAAAGAGAAGACACAAGTTTGTGCATCGTGACTTATGTGTCGCATCGTGCTTATATAAAATTGTATTCAATTTTACTTCACATTTTGTGTATTTCCATTCACACTCAACCTCTACCGATATGTATACACCGTATTTCAACAATACCAGAAATAACAATTTTATTACTTTAAGTTACAAATGATAAAAAATTTGTCATTAATAAGAATAACAACAGGTATTGTTCATTTCACTCTGTATAACCTTCATTAAATTTTGGAGGTAGTGACCATAAACGACCAACAGCACTGCTAGTGTCATATTTTTCTCGTGTTGAGCAACGTTTTCGTCAAGTATCTGCGACAATATGTATGACAAAAACGTGTCGGTTGCTCTGTTTTTTTCTTTTGGGACAGAGTATACTTAAGTTTTTCAAGTCTTTAAATTAAAGATGTTACATTTTAATGATGTACTACTAAACTAAGAAATTAACCAGTCATATAGAATCAAAAATATAAACAAGAAACTAGCCACATACAAATTAAATACACTACATTAAAAATATGCGTATGTATGTATTAATTATTACACTTAAATATATAAATAGAAATTCATAATATAAAAAAAAAAATTTTATGTATAAAATAGTAGTTACTAAATGTAATTTATGTATACATACTATAAAATACTAATTTTACAATTATTATTAAGTTTTAGTCGGAAAATTCGGTGAAATAAAAACATTTTTTCAAAAATAAATTTAAATTAGTGATCATAAAATTAATACAAACAATAAAAATTAATCTGAAATTTTGATGTATGTTTCATTTGCAACATCTTCTATTGTGGATAATTCGGTTCTAAAAAAAAAAACAAAATTGTTATTAATTATTTACACAAACAGTATTATATTATAATTTATATTTTAACGAACTTTGGTTTTTTGAAAGTTTGGTTTAAAACACACTCGGACGGATCTTCTTCAATTATCTGTAATAATAAAATATGAATTACTTATGTAACTAAAACAGAGTATTGCAAATTTACATTCTAGTAAAATATATATATTTTACCATTGCCACAAATGAGAATGTTACCAATGTCAAACAACATTAATACAGATTTTTAGATTAAAATGACCAAGCAATTAAATGTGATCTTAAAAATAAATAATAAAACTTACAGGTGAATGTCTGTTTGTGCATACTGCAGCAGAACATTTACAATATTTGGAACATGACATATTCTTTTTTTGACACATGCAAATATTTTTCAAACAATTTTTAATGCAGAGACACATTGGTTGTCCTACAGCACTTCTTTTCAAATTTAAGCGATTCACACGTTCTTCAGAAGATTCAAAAGCTCTACTCTAAATATTACATAATACACTTGAATTAGTATTCATTTGAATAATAATATTATAAAATAAAAAAATAGAAAATATTAATTTACCTCTCTTTTTAGTTTATCTAATCGACGGCGTAGTGGAGTAATATCCACATTATTCTCCTTGGTTTCATCAGTCTCTTTGGTCTGAAACAACAATAATTATAGCTAATAAATAACAAAAAAAAAATAATCATGATTTTACTTACTGGAGTTAAAGGAGAATGCATATTATTTAATTTTGAACGATATGAATTACTGTTTACAACTGCTTGGAGATCTGAAATTAGTTTATCTTTTTTACTTAATTCTTCTCTTAGCTGTTCAAATTGACTAAGTTGGTCATCGTAAATTCTAAATCGTTCCACAAATTCACAACCACTTCCTCCATTGGATATCCTCTCTTTTTCATTTAATTGTCTCAATAAAACTAAAATCTAAAATTATAATTTAGTTAATAATTACTTCCAAAACAATTTTTTTAAATTTATTACATTATCTTCATACTCCTTTTGAACTTGCTGTATTTGTTTTTGGTTTTTGTTTATTATATCTAAAGTTTTTTTTTCTTCAGCTTTAACTATCTCTTTGCTTTCAAGTAAAGACGCCTAAAATTATGAATAAGATTTAGAAATCATAAAAACAAAAATCATACAATATTTATGGTAAATCTATATTTTAGTTTAAAACATTCAAAATAAATTAATTCTATTAACCACTGCGTTATTATTAATTGGAATTTTTCTCGCAACAATTTCCTTACTTTAAGTTCCTCAATTTGATTCTGTAATTCTAATGTAGCTCTTCGATTATCGGCAGCAACTTGAAATACGTGTTTTAAAGCAATTTTGGTGTCAGCAATAGTCGTTAAATGATCAAAACGATTCTTTTTCATCAATTCTATATTAAAAATATATTACCATTAAACATGTATATATAGTATAAATAATACAATATTAATTGTACAATATTGTCATATATTGATTATATTTTGAAAGAAAATAAGAGAAACTAAATTTGAAAAATAAGCAATAAATTTTTCAAAATCATCTCTATAAATTGAAAATTAGACAACTAACCTAACTTATCAATAATATTATAGACTTTAGTTTTATCATAATCGTAAAATAAAATTTTAAAACACAATAATAAAATTGGTAATAAAATTAATTGTTCTAGTCTGAAAATACCGGGGAAAAAACGTTGTTGCAAAATGTATATGTAATAATCATTCAACAAGATATTCAACAAACTCTAAAAATCATTTAGATTTTCATAAGTTTGTTATTTAACAAAAAATTTTAAACTTTCTATAAAAAAAATTGTACAGCAATAATGCACATTTCAAACAATTTTACTATCATTTTTAAGAATTATATATTTCACCATCTTTAAAACCGTAATTTTATCACCTACCTTCATTACTATCAAATATTTTTTGCCTAAGTTCCAATATCTGAGCAGATCGTAACTGTAATTCTTCAGTTATTTCTCTTTTATCCATTTTCAAACCACATTTAAATTCATCAGTCAATCCTGTTGTTTCTAGTTGTTCCTAAAATAATTATTATTATTATTATTACGTATTTAAGTTTTGAATTTAAAAAAAAAAAAAAAAATTTACTTCACATCTTTGCATCATTTTATATATGGTTTCTCGATCTACTTCTAATTGTTCTAAAGTTTTTTCTGCATCAACTGTACTCATTAACACATCTAATTCTTCATTTACCCATTTTTGAATACGCTGAGCTTTAGGCATAAATGCCTCATCTCGTTTAACTTCAATAGCTTTTCGAACAGCGAGAGCATCCTAAATATAAATTATAGAAATTAAATAATTAATATAAAAGAAAAAAAAAACCATTTAAATTACTTTAAGTCTTTTGTTAACATTTGCAGCATCTTCTAGTTTACGTTTTAGTGCAGCTTGTTGTTTGACATGTAATCGTTCCATTCGAATCATTTGGTTTTTTTGCTTACGCTCATTTTCTTTTAGTCGACAAAGTTCTCTATCTCGTTCTAATTTGAACTGCCTGAACTTTTCATTTTCACTTTTCATTTGTTGAATTAATTTTACTTTCATAACTTTAATGCTCTAAGAAAAATATAACACAAAATCATTAATTAATGTATCATAATTTATAATTATATTATTTTCAAAACAACTTTTAAGGATTTTCACAAAATGTTAGAGAATAATGATATTAAACTCAATATTTCAATGTAATAATTGGTAAAATTTTACTACTTTATTCTTTAAAGTAAACCAAGTATGGCCCAATCTTCTGACATAAAAATTAACTAACCTTTATTTCATTATTTAAATTTTCTACTTTTTTGTCATTTTTAGCTTTCATCTTGATAATTCGATCTTGTTCTATGCACTTCTTAGTCAGATTAGCAATTTTTTGCTCAAGTTCTTGTAATTTTTTACGTCTTTGTTCTGATAATCTATAATGAAACACAAAATGATTAAATAATTTATGAAAATAAAATAAATCTCTAATAAATCAAGGTAGAAATTCAACATACTTAGTATTGATATTATTTGTTTGCGCTACTTTTAGAGCTTCTTCTAATGAATCACGCTCTTGTTTTAATTGTTCAAGTCTATTTTTTAATTCCTCTGTATTTTCTTCTGGACAATATTCACCAATATGTGAAACAGATTCTATTAATTTAGCAGCTAAATGTTCTTTCATAGCTAATTCTTTATTAAGTTTATTAAGTTCACGATTTAATTGTATAGTTTCCATAACCATTTGCTCTTTAGTTTGATCAGTCTCGTTATCTGACTCTGAAACATCTTCCATATCTTCAGTAGCAGTAACATAGTCATCACTACAAATTTCTACTTCTGTTCTATTATGTTCATCCTACAAATGCATGAAAATATATTTATAACATTGATTAGATATACTACATCAATATTTATAATTTAAATTTTAAATCCAAATTATAATTTTATAACAATTATTAAAATATATTACTAAAATGGAGCCGATTTTTTGTTGTATATTTTTAAGTTCTTCTAATTTGTTGCATTTTAATGCATTTTCAAATTCTACTTTTAATTCTTCCAAATTTTTTTTCATTGTGTCCCGTCCAGTTTCTGCCTATGATTATAAAATAATAATAAAAAAATACAATACATAACTATAAATACGTATATACGTATATTTACCAATAATGCTTTCATATTCAATGATGCACTTTGAGTCATATATTCACTCAATACTTGACTCATAGCACGTATCTTTTCTTGTAAATCTTTATTAGTCTTTTGCAAAGCATTATGTTCAGGAGGACAATTAACAATACCATTAGCTTCCATTGCAACTATTTTTAATTTTAATTCATGGTTCTAAAACAAATTTTATACACACAATATAGAGTAATTTTATACTTAAATAAAAATTTGAAGTAATTACTTCTTTAGAAAGTATAGAAATTTGAGCAGTAACTGGATCCTGATTTATAATGGGCTTATTTTTTATTTGTAATGCTCTGTTAGCATATCGTAGAGTGCTTACAGTCTCATCCATATTATAATCTGCAGGGCTAATACATGCAATCATCAGAGTAACAGAATTTCCACCCAACGAATCTGTAAATTTTATATAATAAAAATATAAATAATTTAACTATAGTAATAAATTAATTTAAATTCACCTTGTAGTAAACGAGTAAGTTTGCTATCTCTATATGAAATATGAGCAGATTTTTCGCACAAGGAGGTA
This sequence comes from Slavum lentiscoides, assembly GCA_032441835.1. Taxonomy (NCBI): domain Eukaryota; kingdom Metazoa; phylum Arthropoda; class Insecta; order Hemiptera; family Aphididae; genus Slavum; species Slavum lentiscoides. The sequence continues at coordinate 7,385,467 of CM063707.1, read as the reverse complement.
ATAACATTACCCAAGGACAAGAGTCCTTTATTAATATTAACACCTTCCTTAAATCTTTCTCCAGTAGCTTTTGTTTTTTTACTCCTTTCTGAGCCAGCCAAATCTACAAGATGGAATTTAGCAGTTGTATTGTTTCTAAAATAAAAAAAAGTGTATGTGAAAATTGATACAAATTATAAATAGAATTTCAAAAAAGTAATTTACCCATCTTCTTGTATTCGACTTATTGTTAATGTAAATATACAATGACTTCGAGATGATTGAGCATTCATTGCAGTGGCTCCAGTTGCTCTAACACTAGAACCCTAAAAACATTAATAATATTTAATAAAAATGAACGTTTTAATATTTTATGCCATAAAAAATATATTCTTTATTAAAATTACCTGCATTAAACATTGAAGTGTCGAAGAAAAATCAGTTACACTTATTTCAGTTAAACCAGGAATACAAATTCCACGTCCATCTTCTCTAATATCAAGAGTAGCAGCTCTATTTGAGGATAAAAGGTCATATACTTGTTCTTGATAAAGCTGTAAATTTATTCATATATTGTATTTATAATTATCTACTATATTACATGTTATATAATGTGATATAACAAAAAATATAAATTTTAATGAAGCAAGATTTATGAAAAATTGGGTGAGATATTAAATCAACTATAACTTTTTACATAACCAATAAACGCACTACAAAATTATAATAGTGAACATTAAATACTATGAATATTAATTATTATTTGTAATGCAACTTGAATTTCTTAATCGATTTAAAGAATATATATTCTGTTAATAACCTAATTGTTATATTTTTTATTTTTATATTAGTTATTAAATAACAACTAATGTTACGTAGTATACATATTATCAATAACTGTGTAACATTATACATTATACATTTTTAGTGAAAAAGGAATTTACCTATACATTTTTATACTGTTTAGTTAGTAATTATTATATATTTTAATAGTTCATTATTAGATTATAAAATGAAAACTTGCCAAACTTATTTTTACTTTCAAAATTTCATTTATATATTTTATATCAATTGCTAAAAATCAAATATATCTAATATATATTATTTTAAATATCAGTTATTGATTTCTTATATTTTACTAATATGAATAATCTAAACTTATCTTAAGTACAATAATTGGGAATGATAAGATAATAAAACTGTAACTATGTTTATAAAAAAATATTATTTCATTTTTTTAGTTATTTTAGAGGAAGTTTATCATTATCAATGTCTAACTAAAATGAATGTATATATAATAAAATACTTCAATAAATGATGCTTTAATCGAACATGTTGATTCTTCCTCCTTATTTTTTACTTCATTGAAAATATCTTGAATAGATCTTGGAATAATACCCTTCTCTTCTTCATTGTCGTCATCCATAAAATTTGTACCCATTGAATGCGTTTTTCCTGAACCAGTTTGACCATAAGCTAATATGGTAACATTATAACCTATAATGAAAACAAATTTTATTAATCTTGAACAGTGGCTAGGAATTCAATGTCAAAATAATGTACTTAAAAATACATTAATTATTTTTCTTTATTTATTTATTGAAGCAGAACTAAAGGTGAAGATTCCTTGGGTTTCATTCAAAAGGCAAAAAATCCACTCAATTTTTCTCGATATTTACTACGATTTTTATGAAATTTTGCACATGTATAGCAATTTCCGTAATTCTGATTGTGACGAAGCCCAAATTTCAAAACCTCAAAAAGTAATGGGTAGTCATGCCAGAAACTTTGGAATTAAAGAGTTAGTAATATAAAATAATGTTCGTTGCGTTTACCTAACCTATCATGATGACAATTAAAATTGATTTTATAAATTATTTATTTTTACTTCTATAATTATTTATGCGTCTCAAATGACACCTACCCTTCAGTAAAGTGTATTCAATGTTATTAATTATATCAAAAGCAATAAATAATTAAAAACCATAATTATAATATGTAATAATAAATAACTACATCCTTACCACTAAACAATTTTTTAACTAAATCTTCAACGGCCAATTTATATACTTGATTTTGAGAATGCTCAGGAGTAAATACATAATTAAATGTAAATGTTTGATTAACATTATTATTCACAATTATCTGCTGATTAACAGGATCAGCTAACACACAATTTGAACATCCACGTTCCAATTCGGATTTAACTAGAGGACGAATACGAATAGCTACTCTTACAGAATCCATGGCATAACTAAAAATAAACATTCCATTAAATTATTGTTTTAAATTCAGACCAAACAAGGGAAACAAAACTCTATATTTCCATACAATATGTAAACTTTGAAAACGTAATTCAACAATTATTTTGAATTTAATTTAATTTATATGAAAATTTAATAAAAATAAAAATAAGTTGAAACATATAAATTCATAAAATAATTTGATTGATCACCATCAACCTATTAATATTTCCTAATCTTCATTATTCTAGGCAATTATAATAACCAAAGACTGTAAATTATGAAATATTTATTATAGTTTAAAAATATTTGGCACAAATTTATTTTTTTTGTTCTTTAAAACTTAAATATTTAAACACTAAAAATGCCGACGCAATAATATATTAGTGATATTGTGTTTCATAGACTAACAGAACCAAACCTCAATGCGTTCGACGTACTCATTTTCATTTACTTGCAAAACATATCTTTTCACAAAACAAAAAAAAAAAAAGTCGTGAATGTAAAAATAATAAATTATAGTACAGTAGACTCTCGGTAATCCAGCAATATTTTGTTTTTATTTTTTCGTTAAAAAAGCATCATTTCAAACAAAAACAAACTGATAATTTTTTTAAACCTGTCCCATCAAAAGATTAATTCAACACAGTACGTAATAAATTAGTATGTATGTATTATTTATATGTTTTAATAAAATACAATAAGGTTATTAATTTTTCAATATAAGTAAAAATGCGTTTTTATATGAACCTCCATTAATCCGGCATTTTCGTTAATCCGGAAGTACTGCGGTCTGATATCTGTCGGATTACCAAAATTCTACTATATATATAATATAATCTTAACCGATATACCTGAACTTATTAAATAAAATAAAAACGAATTCTATTTAATTTATAACCTAGCTGAATAATACATTTATTATATCTGTTCATTTTACTTCACACTAAACAGCTCCATGTTAAAAACTAATAAAAAAAAAATTCACCATTATTTTTTCAAATAAAATACAATGGTTCCGTAAATAAACTGAAAAATCCTATAAAGACTCAGTAAAACTGCTTTCGTGCACAAATATATTTCCATTTGTCTTAAATGAAATACAATTGAAATATTTATGTCGCCCATAACGTTTATCGATATTTCTTCTGAAATTACTATTATAATAATAATAATAATAAAACATTATAAGGAAAGTGGTTTATTTAGGTATTACCTATAGGTACTTACATTTTTAATTCTATTCAATTAAAATAAATGAATTTTAAACGTACGGAATAATATTATACTTTTATTCGCATAAACATTACAATAAGTTACAACAAAATTAATGATTAAACTTAACGAGAACGGAAACAAAACAGCGATTAACTTCAATTCATTTTTTTTTTTTTTTGTATCTATAGTATCTAAACAGAAAACTGCATTACACTACGACTACAGAATCCGTTTATTGTTATCCGTTATTTTTAAAAAAAAATGAAGTGGATAAAATATGTATGTATCGGGTATCCTCCCGTATAAAAACATGATATAAAATTGTTAACCGACAGTGTGACCAACAGCAATACATATTCCAATCCAATGAGAATGCATTTTATGTTTAAATCTTGTTTTTTTTTTAAATACTCCCACCGCATGCAACCGTAAGTAAAACGCACGAAACTCAAACCACCAAAAACTCGCGTTTCCAAACAGTAAACACATTGTTTAATATAAATTTAATAAACCACAACAAATTAACATGCGTTGATTACTGCGAGACATACGTTGTATGGTTTAATATTAATTTGTTTTATTCTTCTGGTTTATGAGATTTTTCACACACATGAACACATTGGTTTGTCTTGTAATAAATGAATCATACACGTGCCGATGTGGTGATGTCTGCATGCTAATCCCAAGGCCCAAGGCTCATTTTTTTTTTTTTTTATACTCACCAGTCATTAACAGCTACCCCTTTCAAATGTACTCTGCCATTCAACTCTAAATTCTAATAATACCACTGTTAGTGGACCAAATGAATATTGTTTTAAGGACAAAAATCGTGATGATTACAAAAAGTCGAACGAATTTCGAATATTTTCCATTTTGTACCGATGAACCAGGATTAATGTATTTTAACCGTTTCAAGACTATTTTCACAAAACATCCAATTTTAGAAGACAAATATTTAATATTGTCTATAAGAACTCGGTTAATAATATTTGAAGGAAACATCATTGGAATTACTTACATAATTACTGTTTAATCATATAGTGCATATTAAATAATATATGTACACCAAATTTATTCATATGTTTAAGTGTTGACTTTTAAAATAATACTAATAACAGGCGCTGATGTATATGTGTGTATGTATGTGTATATATATATATATATATATATATATATATATATATATATTCAAATACCATTTATTATAATATTATACAATCATTTTAAACGTGCTCAATGGTTTTGGTTCTACAATTATTTGAATCATACGCTGATAATAGAGCACAAATTATGCATAGTAACATTATATATATAAAAAAAAAAAAACTTAAAAGTTGGTCTAAAACTTTTTAAAAATTCCTTAAATTAAAATTTTTACTTAAAATAAGAATCACGTCTGACAAGTAATAAAAATAGGAAAAACAAGTTTTTCAAAAGAGAGACGATGAAACACTGAAACATTTACAGTTCAATATGAAAATAATGAGGGATCTAAAGAACACATTGTATTTTTTAAGGAGTGGAAAAAATGTAATGTTACACACAACCGACTGCAGCAGCTGCTGCTGCGGCGGCAGTACTCTTTTTCTTCAAAACAATGTCCTTGATGTTCAGATGTACTTTTTCTTTGCGCTGTGGAGGCACTGACTGCAAGCAAAACCGCTTAAACGCTTCTAATTCTCGTTCATCAGCATCCATCTCTCCATCCTCCAGGTCTATGTCTTTTGGCTCGAACACGCTTTCTGCAAACGGCCACAAACACTCATTTTTGGACATTTACTTTCTCGATCTTACTTTAAATAGATAATAAGCCTTTGTTTTGTTACAATTATTATTAAATATAACATAATAAATATGTCTTGCAGATTTTAAAAGTTGGATTTATTTCTAAAAATATTATTGTCATACTCATATATACCATACATCACAATATGATGCCAACCATATAAATAAATAAATTTGTTATATGTAAATTTGGCAAAAGGGATTACAAAATACTGTTTTTGGAAATAGATAAATAGTTATATTTCATTATTTGTACAAGCTAATGATCGAGAAAGCATGGTCCAAATTAATTTGGAATTAACTAAATAGATCCCACACAAGCAATGTGCCTAACTTAAGAATTTATACAAAAATAATATATTCATAATAAAAAAAAAATGTCAACACGTGCGAGTGTGAAATCCAAAACCATCAAGCAATTTATTTTGTAAATAGGACTCTTATAGTATTTAAAATTTTTTTTTTTTTTTTACAGCGGTTAATTATTTTATAGGAAAATGCTAGTATGTAAAAAAAAAAGCATATAAAGAAATAAAAAGTAAGAATACTTTTGATAAAAAATATATATAAATATATATAATTGTCATCAATTATTTTTACAAAATGAATAAAAAAACAAAAGAAAAACTCAACTCGTATCTTAGATACAAACAAATAAAAGCAGATTATAGATCTACCTAGAGCATAATGATCTTGATTCATCTAAGTAACAATTACTAAAGGTAGGTAAAAAACAAAAAAAAAAACAATATAAAAAAAATCATATTTTGAAAATTGGACTGATATTAAACACTGTAATTGGCTTTTTTTTAAGTACAACAAAAATATAATCAATTGTTATTTTTTTTTTGTCCAATGTTCAAACTTTAAACACTGTGAAATAAAATAAAATAAAATTTCATAAAGGAAAGAAAAATTACACATATCATCTATATACAATGTCTTCATTCAAAAAATAATAAAACGTTAATGCAAATCAAAATATAAGTAATAGCAAAAGAAATATTAATTTAAAAAAATAATAATTAAGCTGCAAAAACAAGCATGCAACAAGTTTTTAAATTATTAGGGGTAAAATTTCCATCACCATAAATAAAAAAGCAGTTCATTACAGGTTATTTTATTAAAGCCTAAATTATTTACATTTAATTGGACGCGTATGTTGTACTTTTTGTTAAAAACATAAAATTATATTATATAGGTGTATTTATCACATAACTGAGGTAGACATACAAGTTTATCAGCAGGTATTTAATATTTTGATAAAATATTATTTTATTAGTATTACAGAATTCTGTTATTTGTGATTTTTTTATTCTATCCATTGTAACAATTGTATATTACTTTAAATACATTCGTAACACTAATTATTATTGTCTCTCGTCTCTGTTAATTGCAGCATTAAATGTATACTTTTGTTAAATTTAAAACAAGTATGTATGTTTAAACACTGTATATACAATACTTTAGCATTTTATCACATTATATATTGAAAAACACTAATTTAAAAAAATATATGGCATATTTTATTAGTTTCCATATTTAGTGTTTCATTTGATAATTGTTTATATTTTAACTGAACTTTCAACTTAAAATAATTAACACAAGTAGCCTTTATAGTAAAAAAAACATTTCATTAACATTTAAAAACTTAACACAATTTATAAATTGTTCATGTGAAAACTTCAAAAGAAAAATGAAATAAAACAATATATTTTTGTAAATTGTATTATAATACACTGTTCATCCCATTAGAATTAAACTTGATTTTATAAAAAAAGGTAAGTAAAATATCAAGTTAATAAAAGTTTAGAATAAAAAATTATATTTTATCAGATCTATTAAATAAAAAAACTTAAAAATTCAAATGTTTAAAGAAAACGATATTTTTAATAACATTTACACTAAAAGATTATAATATAAATTCTTGGTACTAGAATTTATAATTTAAATTTAAATAATAATAGTAAATAATAAGTACTACTAAAGTGTTAAAGAGACTCAAAAGAATTTTCACCTTCAATTAATTTGTCATTGTCGTAATTAAAAATTAAAAATTACACAAATAATTTTTTTTTTTACAAAACGGGTTGAAAAAATATTTTAGGTGATAGTTCAATTATTACATAATATTAATTTGTCGTCTTAATTTAAATTTAATAAAAGCTAGTTGCTATTTAGTGTTTTTCACAACTTAAACATAGGAAAAAACATGAATAAAGGATTTTTCATTTTCAGGAAATTAGGGAAGACATCAGCAAAGCTCACCCTCAACATCCGTCTGTTTGGAGCCGCCCTTAACCCGACGGCGACGACGTCTTCGCTTACCAGATGGATTGGCGTTGTCGTCGTCGCCACCGCCAACTCGTGAATCATTAGTTTCAGTCAGGATTGCATCATCATTGCGCTGGTACAGTGGATTTCTTATAGTAACCATACCACCATGCCTTTGAATAATCACTGGCAACGGCATGGATTGTGGTGTGTTAGTTGATATTTGTCCAGCGATGGTCTTACCTTCTTCATTACATGGATCTCTTGTTGAAGATTTGTTAGTAATTGTAAAACTGGGTTGAATATTTTCTGAGTTCGTGTTATCTACATTACATCCATTGGTTTTCTTGCGGCGTCTATTACGTTTACTTGCTGCACCACTCCATTCTATAAATAAATCCATTTTTTTTAAAAGTTTGGTAGAAATTTATATAATAAACAAATTATGAATAAAAAAACATCAGCTACTGTTAAAAAATACTTATAATACCAACATTCAATGTCTTACAAATTTAATATAAGTATATAATATTTTGATAAATACTTATTATTTTATTTTGTGCATGACAAAGGATTTTAAAATGTCTAAAATGAAATTTAAAAATATTAAATTATTATATATATAAACAAATATAAATATATATATATATATATATATATAGCTTATTATTCTAAAATTATTGGTCAATTATTTATTAAAGTTTTAATATAACTAAGTGTTTCGATACGTTTTCATATCTAAAATCTGTAGTGAAATTATAAATAGCTGCATTCTTACATAATTAATTTATATACAGTTAAAAACTAATTAGATTTTTGATTTTCCAATAATCTGATAGTTCTAATATGATTGTTTTACTATCAGTGAACTAAATTACACAGTAAAATACTAGAATATATAAAAAGAAAAAATAATATTATTTACATTTCAGCTACAGTAACACATTCAAAAATCAACCTCGGTTAAACAAATTTTATTACATATATTCAAAATTAAAATTTTGTACAAATATTTTAATTTTACTATTATTTAAAATTATATATATCCTGATATTTGAATTTACAAATTTATCTGATACAGAACTATAAACTATAAAATAAAATGAATAAACAGTGCTAAACATAATACCATAAATTATAACATTAAACATATTTTCAGTTGCATACAACTGTGTAATATGAATGCTCCCAGCATAAAGAATAGAGTGGGATTTATTTTAATGAATAAGTAAGAAAAACGAGTATTTTTAAGTGTGAAGTCAATTACAAGTAAAATGAATGGTGTTTTAGAGGACAGTTAAGTAGGTTACTAAAAAAATTACAATAAATTGAATTTTTTGGCCAATATTTAACTTTTAAATCTTTTACTTATTAATTTAAAAATATTAAAAATGACAGCATACATACACATGATATATGTATAATATATAATATGTACATAAAAAAATGTATTTATTACTTAATTACATAAATAATAATATTATTTTATACATATATTATTGCAATTTAATATTAAATTGTAAACCGAATCTATTTTAAATGAATCGTTGTATTTATTAATATTCAGTCTTCTAAAAAAATTGCTATTGGGTGTAAATAAATAAATAATTTTAAGGCACTCTGAACATTAAATATCTTCACTGTGTTTATATACATTTACTCCAAATATTAAATTATCCAACATAAACTCATAAAAAGTACAAATGTAGTAAAAATGCTTATTTACCCGTTGTTCCTTCGCCATCATAGCCATCAGTCTTAACAACAACAACATTATTTTGAACATTCTGTTGCATAGTAAATGGTGTCACTGTAGCAGGCGAGGCGAATGGAAATTGTAATGGTGCTGGTTTGGGCTAATATATATATATATATTTTAAAATTCATTATTAGTAATATAAGTACAATATTGGTAATAAATAATTTAGATACAATTTCACAATTGAATTTTTCATAAACCTCACCTTTTCAGTTGATTGTTGAATATCTCTTGGTGGTTTATAATCACTAGGATCAAGTTTTGTGATAGTAATTCCAGGAGGCAACAGTAATTTATCAATATCAATAGGAGATGAAGATGAAGATATTTTATTGACTGCTTCATTTATTTGTATAGCTGTTGGACTTGTAAGTGGCATTGGCTGAGAAGGCGGTGGCAGGGGGCGTGTGAATACTTGATTACTATTAGTACGTTTTATTAAAACCGTGTTAGGTTGCGGTCTAATGGAATTTGTACTACTTGGCACTGGTGTGATATTTACATCTGGCGAACAATACCATTTCATATTTGTTGGTAATTTTGGTGCATTTTTGTTTGTAATTAATACACTTTCAACTGGTTTAGGGTGAACTTGAGTTTCAATTTGTTTCTTTTTACGGTTTCTATTTCTTTTTTTGGTAGGTTTTTCTTCTATTTGTTCATCAGGTTGTTTATTTTTATCACATAATCTTTGAATAGCTTTAATAGCTAAAAAAAAATTATAAATTAACATAAGATATACACAGAACTAATTCTTAATATGAGAAACAATTTTAATACACATATAAAAAAATAACCAGTAAATAGTACTTTCTTATTAATTATTTATATTAAATGTATTTTATGAAAATAAAACACGATTGATGTAATTTATGTGAAAATTACAGCGAAAATGAGTTTTATTTATTGAATAAAATGTTTATACGGTTTCTGGCTTGGACAATAAGACAACTCTATACTTATACCCCACTCAATAAAAATTTTAAAAAAATAATAATTTGAAACATACGAATAATTCAATTGTTTATTCAAATATTATTAAAATTTGATGAAGTAAAATAATAACTAGAAATGTCGTATTTTTTATGTCTTATTGTGCGTATTGTTTCTTGCAAGTACCAGAGAAAAATGTGTATAAAATGTGTATGGTGATACGTGTGGAGATTAAAGCCTGAACTGCATACAAATATACATTAAGACACGTTAAGATACATTTATCTTATGCAAGCGTTGAAATAAAAATAAAATCATAATATATTAATGATAATTTTCTCCCAGAATGTACAATTTATAAGCAAGCAGCGAATTACTTCCAGCCATGCAATAAGATCAAACAATTCCTGATATTTTTAAATATTTTATGCCACATTGCCATGAAAATTCCCATAGTACAGAAAGTAAAATGACTGGAGAAGATACCAATTCCAATAAAAAAGTGGTCTATCATTTTTCGTCAATGAGAAACTGATGTATAGATTTTGTTTACTAAATATTTATTTAATTTTACAATTTTGAGTTCATAATAACTATGTGTACTTATAAATAATAAAAACACTAATTGTTAATTAAATTGTTTATTTTGTTGTGAGAGAGAGAGAGAGAGAGAGAGAGAGAGACTACTTCATATGTAAAGTTGCATTCCCCCCATCAGCGACCATGAGCCGCCAGTGTTTATATTAATTAAATTATTAATAATCCTCTTACCTTCATTGTCATATAAAGTACATAAAACATCATCTTCTACTGCGCCTCTAAAAGTAATAGTAACTTTAGAACTATCAGTATCTCTCTTGATTGTTACCATTTTTGCACCTTCCACATTACTATTTTTACATTTTTCATCTTTCTTAGTTAATATATTTTCTTTACTATTCCCCTGTGTTTGCTGCTTGTTTTTCTTTTTAGAAGATTGAGTATTTTGTTGCATTTGTGGCTTGGGTATTTGTTGGGGTTTAGAATTTTTAATTTGGTTTTGATGCTGATTTTGTTTTTGTTTATTTTGATTTTTCCCTTTTTTCCTTTCTTTTTTTAACGCTTCCTCACGTTTTAATCTTTCCATTTCTTGCTTTTTACGTTCTTCTTCTTCAATTCTTTTACGCTCGGCTTCTTCTTCTTCTCTTTTTATTCTTTCCATTTCCTCCTAGTTTAAATTATTAAATTTTTAAATAGTTCATTAATTATTATTTGATATGTTATACATCATATACTTTTTTTTCTCGACGTCTAGCTTTTTTGGCTGCTCTTTTTTCGTTAATTGCTTTATTACCTTCAATAAAATTTACTAATTCATCAATAGGTTTATCAAATAGCGCTTCCCCATTATTTCTTCTTAATTTTCTATACTCCTCGAATAATATCGATTTTTTTTGTTGAACACCATTAATATCACCTAAATAAATAAAATATGATATCAGACCTTATTATCGTAAACATAACGAAATGTATAGAAGAATGTTCATACAATAAATAACAAGCAAGATTTAAACTAATAATATTATAAGTTATGAACTTTGTCAACATATTTAAATATACTTAATACATTGTTACTGAAATGTAATACTATATTATGAGGTGCCAATAAAATACAAATTAAAAATATATTATATATTTAAAGATAAAAATGTATATGATGAAGCTAGAAATTGTTCATTGCCCTAACAAAAGATGGAATTTATGTGCTTTAAATATTAAATAAGACATCATCAAATATGGGAACACAAAAGACTTTAATCTTACAAGCAAAATTGAAAAAATATATATATTATGATGACCTTTACTTTTATAATATTTCTTTTACACTATTAATGTTACAAAATAAATTATATATCTATTTATCTTATGTTGACAGTTTATATAATGAATCTATTCATCAATTAGAAGCTAAAAACTGGTAAATGAATAAAACATAGAACATGAACAATTACATTCCACCCCTACCCACCATAATAACATTAATTTTATAATCTTCTAATAAAATATTTGTACATTTTCTCTTCTCCTTACCAATATAAATGTATGATTTAATTTTAAATGTTTCCATCGATTTTCAGTATATAAAAGTTTCACTACATCATTAAAATAAATATTTCTATAATTATAATTCACAATACTCACTACATTTATCACTTGACTGAGAAAGTTCATTAGGCGGATGAACAGGAAGCGATCTATTCACGTTAGAGTCTTTTTGTTTTTGTTTTGTGGTATCGTTGGTAGGGAGCACATTTTGTTTAGCTTTTTTTAACAGATAAAGATTTCTTAATCGGTCTCTCATTTCTTGATAATTCCTACTAACAGGCGCAACTGAAGGCTTAAAAAAATACATATATATTAATTTTTATACTTTCAATATCCATTAAAAATATACTATTATTTATAAATACTTACAACTCCATGTCCAAAAACTTCACAATAACAACAATCACACTGTCTTGGACTTGAAGTGGAACGTTCTGAGCAACTATCATCTTGACTTGATCTTCCTGAACTGCACTCTGATGTTTCATCATGATGATGCATACGTTTTACATGTTCAGTGTGCTTATGGCATGAATGACCATGTACTGGTCGATTATTTGTTTTTGATGCTGATTCTGTAGATTTATTTACTTGAGGATATGGGTATCGTCTTTTAGGTTCCAATTCTACTTTACAAGTTGCATTTTTTTCTACTGTTGTTGAAAGACATTTTACATTTACTGAAGATTTTGACTTTAAATGAATATCTGAATTAAGAACCTTCAGAAAAGTATCAAATTAGTTACTTAATAAAACCAAGAAGGATACAACATATTAAATAACAAAATAAGAAATTTCTGTAGAGAATATAATAGTAACTCTTTTATTTTGTAACAATATGTACATAAAAAATGACTTAGCTGTACAAAATGATTAAAAAATTACATTTATAATTTTGACTAAATATTAAAGCAAGGTTAAATTAACGTTTATATATTTTTTTTAAATATTATACTTTGATTTTACAGAAATTGTATGAAAAATGTGTAAATAATTTTAAAATTATGTTTACCTTTTTTCCCAGATGTTTAGCAATAAATTTTTCATCTTCATCGGTAAATGTTTCACCACTATAAAAGCACAACATTTTTTCTTTTATGTTATCATATGAAAAAATTGTAAGCGATTGGGTTAATACAGTTTCTTTTACATTTGGACATTTTTCATTATGAGCATGATCTATAGTATAATTTTGTTGAGAAGCCACCTAAAATGACACATTCATTTTAATTTTAACGCTAATAATTTTTGTATTATTATTATTATTCTACAAACTAAATATATTAATTACAGTAGTATTATCATGTATACAATCACAATAATTAGAACCTCCATCATCTTCTACTTCTTCACCATCATCGTTTTCTACTCTTTCCCTATAAATTAGAACATATTAACTGAAAAACTATATACAAATTAATTTAAATTAAAACTAACTGATACTCAGGAGCTGGTGATTGAGGTGGAGTTGGAATGGAAAGATCTAACACTAATTCGTCATTTGATGGTGGCGAAGGAGGATATAAAATATTTTCTTCTTTCAGCATTGATTCTTTATACTTTTGTGAACCTATGGTCCATATATCATTACATCTATATAAACAAATATCATTAACTTTAGTGTTATAAAATATTTTATAAAATTATTATTTATTACTTGATGTTATGAATACAAGTCCTTGCTTCCGCCCATTCAGATATATTAAGCTTAACCTCCTTTACAAATTTGGTGTAGTCACGGATTAAACTTGCACTTAATAAAGATTTAGACAATACTGGTGTTGATAAAATCTGTATAAATTACCCATTTTAATAATATGAATATAATTTTAGATGATAAGACATACTTGTTCTATAAAAGTAGTCACAAGATGATATATCGTTCTATCTGCATAAAGTCGACTATGATACAAATATTGATTCATCATACGCCATGATAAATTAAATTTCGATAAATGATATTCTTCAATAGGTTTAATAACATCTTTTAAATGATCAGTAGCCGCCATTAATCGTCTATAGCTATCTAATAAACCTGTAACATTAAATAAAAATCAAATAAAGACATCAAATTCAAATATATAATAAAATAATTCTTAAGAACTTACAAAATATAAAGACTTGAGGCATTTCTGGTGTTTCTTTGTTCTCATTTTCATTATTTTTAAGTATTTGCACTTGTCGAGCTCTTGCCTCTAATACAAATTCCATAACAAGGTTTTCAACATTTTGAAATACATGATGAGAATCACAGCTTTTAGATCTAAAAAATGAAAAATATTAAATAAAACTAAATTTTTAATTTACATTTATTAATATATAAACTTTACTCATAGGCTGCTTCTTTAAACACATTATGAGGTGGATAATGTTCAACTTCAACACCATCCATAGCCATTCGATATATACCACGAATATAAGCTATAAGAGAACCCCATTTTACTTCCCATTTTTGGATTTCATTACTCACACTAAAAATAATTAGGAACAATTACATAACACTTTAATTTCATAAAATTAAAATTAATTAATTAATTACTTCAATTTTTTGTTCCTTATAAGATCATGGAAATTATAATAAGAATCTTTGTCATTCTGGTTCAAATGGTTTCGACAATCTTTTTCAAGCTAAAATTCAAATATATTAATATAATAATAATATTATTATTACTAAGTTTAATAATATTTGATGTAAAAATATACAATTTCAAAATATAGGCTAATAATAATTTAATACAATATATAATTCATTTTATTATAATATGCAAAATAATTACATTTTCAAGAAAAATGTTTTAATTTAATTTAAAATTTAAAAAAATAATAATAATAACAATGAATTTTATTTTATAACCAATCCTTATTAAATACTATTACTTTGTACCCTTATACATATTATACTGATTCGAGTTAAAAATTAAAGCGAAAGGTAAAAATGAAATCTTTAGATTTACCAATTAATAAATATTTACCTATTTATATATTATAAATTAATATTAAATATAGTTAAAATAGTAGTTTATTAAATTATAATATACAAGATGTCAAATGTTTATTTTTATTTTTTACAAACATTTTGAGAATCAAATTATTAAGTAAAATTGAAAACTCCATTTCTGTTTGGACAAACTGAACTTTTACTTACCACATTGGTACCTTGCACGTACTCTAATTTATTGTAAAACTGATTGCATAAAAGCCAGTCGATTTATTTATTTTTTTTTAATTTCCTTATTTTGATACGCACAAGATGAATTTACAATTTTTAGACACTGGCTTTATACAAATTGCCCAAAAATCATTGAAATCATGTATCATATCTTAATAGCAATTTTCAAGGTCATGAAATCCCGTGGTGAAATAATAAAATAAAAATTGAGGAAAACAACAATTGAGGCGTTCCCCGGACAAAGAGCCTATATGCAAAATGGTGGTTTTGAGAAAAAAGAAAATTAAAGTTAGACTGAATACGTCACTTTATAATAAGTTCTTACACTTTAAATAAAAATAACATCAAATTAATTAAAACGAAAGCAAAACTAAAACACGTGTAATAATAACAACATATAATGGTAATAATCATAAATAATAATATTATTAATAAAATATTAACGTACAACGAAAACACGTACAATAATAATAACAAAATGATAATAATCTTTATTATACCATAACTTTGGTTAGGATCGTCACAACAAAACGAAAATTTCACCATAGATACATTACCACATAGAGGCTAATTTAAAACGATATCTGGAAAAAAGGCCTATCCATCGATAAGCCCTTTCTCCGGAGAACGCCTCAATTGTAAATATCCTAAAACTTCTGGATCCACAACAAAACACAAAATAGATTTATAATTCCACTTAATGACACGAGAAGTTTATACAAATATAAAACACGGGACGTTTTGTATATACAGTTTAATTCTGTTATTGTTTATACGCAATAATATACCTATCGAAAACAGAGATACAAATTTAATAAATTTATGAATAGTTTTAAAGTTAAATATTGCTTCATATTAATGTTTAATTTTAGTATGAAACTTTCTATCGTTATATGTATTAATTAATTACCTAAACCTGTAATGAATTTGAATATTATGTACAGAACAGGTGAATACTTTTAACACTGAATTTACTATAATAACTTCACTATTTTAAATATAATTTATAACAATAAACAAATACAAATTATGTATCGCACATTCATTTAAAAATACACTGTTTGACAAAAGTTATGCATAACGAATTATTCCAAAATGATAAAAAATAAAAAACGTTTATAAAATTACGATTTACAGCTATGTTAAAAACTCAGAATTAGTAAACTACTAAAACATTCGAACACCATTATCGTATTTTTTCATTTTTTTCAAATAGTATGTTACTGTCAGTATATAAATTAATATAAGTCTGAATGCATATGTATATATATATATATATATATATATATATATATATATATATATATATACTAAATATCTACAAAAATACAATTAAATTTAATTAACAATATTTCAACTATAGTCTCAAACTAGCAATATACATACATATAGATAGGTATATTGTGCTTTAATATTTAAAGTTGCATAGTAATTTGATCACAATCAAACATTTGAAATGTGGCTTCATTATCCATTTTGTCTCTTACAACAACATCAACAATAACTGTTTCTAAGTACGTACCTGTTTGGGTTGGTCTTTCTCGTGGTCAAAAACGGCCATGTCGTCGTCACCGCCGCCGCCGCCGCTGCTGCCGTTATACTCGCCACAATTGTTGTGTTGAGTCGGCTGACAAACAGTCTGAGGTCCGTTGGTATTATCCGCCGCATTCACCGCAACGGTAATGCTCATAATTGTCTCCTTTTTTTTCCCTTTTTTTCTTATGAATGAATGGACGGAAAAAAAAAATGCTCGTCTTTGCGTGCACGACGCGTATAAATGATTATAATAATACCGTCTCGGACACACGGGGTAAATGGACGCGATCAGTCACGCACGCACAAAACAACGCGTCGCGCCTGATAACAGAGCAGTAGACGGAGGTGCGTTGTCAAATTGAAATGTTCGAATTCCGAGAATTATTCACCGAAAGTCATAACGTCCGACGGCAGATTGTACCACTCTCTTATGCAATATGTACGCCGCTGTTACAATAATAACACACAATAACCAGTTGAATGTAAAAAATAAATATATATATGTATATAATACGCATATTATTATTTTATACCAAAATGAACGGCAGCGCCCGTAAACAAACAAAAAAATCAAAATTATTACCGTGTATACGACGAGAATATATTTTAACACAATTGGTCAGTGTGCAACTCGAACGACAGTCACCTAGATACCACCACCACGGTTGTAAACAATTATAATAAACGGACGTTTATTCATCGGGTTTATAGAATGTATTGTGCATTCTATAAAAGTAAACCTTGCCTCGTGGCTCGTACTATTTATTATTTAATACACGACGTTTAAATAATTCACAGTTCATTACGAATTTGCGATTTTACAATTTTCCGTATAACCATTGACTATAGAATAATTGTGTATTCTGTAATCAATGGTATAACCATAGAATAGTACCACAACCACAAACATAGCTATGAATTATGTTGTACTCAAGAAGCTGTGGTAACGGAGCTGTGTTGTTGTATTTTACTACAAGTTGGTACCGGAGCTGTGTTGTTTGCGTTACTACAACGACTTTTAGTAACGCGAACAACACAGCTCCGTTACCAGTTACCACAACTTGAGCGCAACATAAATCACAGCTATGATTGTGTATTTGTGTCCGAAAGGCCTTGGACAGGGTCGGAGACTCGTCGGTACGATACTGCCTCTGTCAGATACTGCGTTTCGTCGGCGACTGATGTATTGACTATTACATTCTCTTTGGCCATCGTCGTTATCATTTCATTTGTCCGAAATATTGTTAAACAAACGTTCAATCCCTTTGTCTAAACGTCCGAGTATGGACTAAGAAAATATTGTTTTCTCTGTTCATGACTCATGCATCCGAATAAGAATATCGGTAGTTTTACATAATACAATGTATATATAATAAATATACACTGACAGAAAATAATTTTGTACATAACAGTGCTCACCACTATTTTGGCATATTTAAAATGGGCTTTGGGACAGTATCAGTGGCGTAGCTATAAATTTGGAGCCCCAGGGCAATATCAAGTTTTAGCTCCTCATCTTTTTGTGTACTACCAAAATTCATCAATCCATTTTACAAAATTTAAGTTCTATTACCGATATTTGCACCAAATTAATAAATTTAAGTACTGTTTTAATATTTTTCTTTTTATTACCTATCATTTTTTTTTCTTACACTAGTCTAACAGTACAACGTGAATTTCAAAACAAATTTCCAAATTTTTTTATATACAAATTGTACTTATGAGGGTCCCTATGGAGTCCTCCAAGTCCAAGGCTCCACCTTGCCACCCCGTAATTACGCCACTGGACAGTACACTAACAGCGTGAGTCTCTCGCACTACTCTTTTTTTCTTTCCTTGTAATTGTTCATAATGTTATCTACGTGTATAATATTATTATGATTTACATGTGTTTATGCCCAAAATATAGGAATTTCTAATAACTACTTAATATTATTTATAAGCATTGACCATATTACCATAAGTATTACTTATGACTTAAATTTAACCGCTATGCGCTATGGATTAATAATAATAATAATAATATGTTCAAATTAATCTTAAACGATATAACTGAGATGTACTTTATTAGATTATACATTTTCACGTGTAAATTACAAATTAACATTCAGGGTATAAATAACCAAAAATTTATCAATGATATTACAAGAGTAATTATGAAAGATGAACGGTCTAAGAAGATGGACAATTTTTTCCAAAATATAGCATTTCCATCTCTCTGATTCCTTTGAATATCTTCATTTTCATTGTTTTCAATCAAAAGTTCTGCTCCCTAAAATTTATTTACTCATATAAGAAAAATACATTTTAAATATTGTGTTTAATTGTATTTATCTTGCCTGAGTATTAAAATTAGTCAGAAGAGCAATTGGTCTTTTACTTAACAGAAATGTTAATAAAGACTTGAGCCCTTTAGGTGCTGAACGAGGAAAGTCTTCTGTGCCATATTTATAGAGTTCATTACTGATAACACTTATAACAAGTGCCATTGCTGTTAAAATCAGGGAGTTGCGATATAATACAACTGAAATTTAAATAACTATATTTAAAACGTTGAAATACATATTATACATATAGTATAGTTATTACTTATTAGGTATTCTATTATACACAGCTTACATACTTATATTAGCTATTAGTAATAGCTTACCTATGTATACAATGTGTTGACCATTATTTGGTATTTTCGTGTCCAGAAATTGTAAGTACAGTAGTTCAGAAATGAAAAACAAGCATAGTAAAAATATTCTAAGAGAAGTTTCACGACCCATTAAAAATGAAAAAGTTCTCATCAATGATATCACTGAAATTATAAATACTTACATTGAAAATATACACACATATGTAATTGATTTGATAAATATGGAATATAATTTGTATCATACCAATTGCTGGAATAATAACGGATGAATAGTACATGGACGAATATCGCACTATATTTATTTCATATTCCAACAAACAATGTGAGAATGTAGAATTCGGTTTGAAATCAAATAAATCGCTACATTTTTGTGTTATACCACCAACTTCCCATTCCCTGTCAGGATAATAATATTCCATGGACTATGAAAATAAAATAAAATAATACTAATATGAATTAAATATCAAATTTAAATTATAAATTGGGCAGATCTATAAAAAATTTATAAACTGAAAATTAATTGTGTTTAATAGATTTATTTAAAAAAATACTTGTAAGTATGTATATATTTATTAAAATTGATTTTACATCAAAAACATTATTATATATTAATTGAAAATGTAATATTATGTTCTTAATTTTATATTTTCTAATGAAAATATATATATATATATATATATATATATATATATATATATATATAACAGCTGTATAAGTATTCAAAATATTTAAAAATATTATTATTATTTACTTACAAAATATCCATTTGGGAAAAAATAATTCACGTACATATTGGTGTAAAGAGGCGATCCTATCAGAAATGTGCAGTTATGTGAATCAAAAGGCCATTTATCCAGATTTGCCGAACATTGAGTTGTTAGAGTTACACGCTGATTATATTTAACTACACCCTTATTATTTATCTTCACCATACTTGGAGGTAAAATGTACGAATATTCTTTAGAATCTTCACCATTAAATCCCCTAAAAATATTTTTTTATCATTTATTACAATATGAATAGGTAAATAAAATATTGCAAAATATAATATGTAATAAATATTTGTAGGTATAGGTATGTGATTACGTAAACATTAATATTAAAAAAATATACCTACCTAATTTATAGTTAGGCTTGTTATTTAACTAATGAATAGAAAAGCTTTACATATAACTGCAGCAGTTAACTTACATATCATATGACATAATATCAGGTATCCAAATTGTGGTGGAATCTTCGAAAATTTGTTCAATATCATCGTATTTTGTAGAATCCCAGACTAAAAATTCATCTTTCCAAGACTATGTAAAAAAAAAAAAATAGATAGGTATATAAATATGTGTAATTTTCATTGAATAAATAAATATATATATATTAATAGGTAGGTACCATGAATAACTGAATACTCAATTGTAAAAAGTTCCAATTTTCATTCTATATTTAAAAAACAAAACAACAAGGAAATATTGATGTAAATTATAGATAATATAACATAAATTATACCTATAATATTATAACATGTGTATAGTCCATATATTTAGCTACATAAACTATATATAATATCGCATGCAGAACAGAAGAAAAAAAAACCTAGCTGAACTGTATTTACCTACCATATGAATATTGAAAATGTAAAATGTGGTATTCACAGTTATTTGAGCCGTTTGTTTCATCACAGGTCTTACGTTTTTATTATAAGAGCAAAATAAATCGTTTGACAGTCTAACAGCGGCAGATTTACCAGCCATATCATTATTGCATCCTTCGCTGTAGCTTTTACCTAAGAATATTAATTTATTTCAGTTTATTGTTTTGTAAATAAGTATTCGAAATGTAAATTAATTTACCAAAATAAGCTACCACGCAAGCATAAAACAAAACCACTTTAAAAATACCCATCGCTTTCCAGTTTCTACACACAACTAACCACGTTAAAAGTAGATGTAATAATAATAACGCCCATTTCAAAACACTCACGTATTCATATTATATGTCTGTGAAATATCATTAGGAAGCTGCTTATCTGTGACATTTCCGATTATTAAACATTATTAATGTTATTATGACTTGACAAATTGACTTGCTAATTTCCTATATTTACTTATGGTGTTTAATTATTGTCAGCTTGTGATCAGCGATGAAACATGTGGTATATTGATAAAATAATTTCGTTTTAAGAAAAAAATTTTAAAATTATATTATAGGTAATAATGGTTATTTAAATATCTATTAAAATTACATGGAGAATTTATTAATGATTTTGTACAACGTTATTAGTTCAACTTTTTATTTTCAAATTACGTAGATAGTTATGTATATAATAATATTCTCAAAAATTTGAGAATATTTTAATTTTAGATTCTGAGCGGAGCGATGAATCTATTGTTTTTACAATGATGTTTATTTTATTTTTTTTTTATCCTGTGTACAGATTTTCGACCAGGTGTGCTCCGATCTCTTCAGCCACAGTTTATTTCCAGCAGCAATTCGTAACTAGTTGGTGCTTTAGAGAGGTCATTTTTCGATTTTCTCAAATGCACCTAAAAATATAACTCAAAAACGCTAAAAATGCAATTTTGTTCTATTCGATTGTTGTTTATTTCTTCGTTATTTTGAAACTAATAGTCATAAAAACCTGAAATTTTCACCAAATATGTAACTTTAGACTATATTTACGAGAAAAGTAAGCTCAGAATCGTTTTATCGAATGCAATGACTCATCATTGCTTTCAAATTTAAAATAAAAACAAAACTCTAAAATCTTTATCCAAGTAATTTAAAGACTTAAGCGATATCCACAACACCCCATGGCTCGTTACCTTTTAATTATAATAGTTGTAATTAACAACTTTATTGATAATTTAGGATTTGGGTCCTCCTGATATATATATATATTTATAATCACGATATTCAAATAAGAATAGTTTCAGCACTAATTATACCAATTAAATTATTAAATGTGAACATAGAAATTACCTACATCATATTTTGTTTCACATTCATAGTTTAATTAAAATTTTTAAATAATAAAATTTTTTTACTGTCAATTTTGGACGAGCATGTACACGGATTTAATGTGTACATAACATAATTATTTATCTAACATTGTACAGTAAACATGTCAAATATAATATTATCAATTATAATTTGAACAAACACTTGCATAATAAATATAAGATTATGCAGCCTACACTCTTATACATATGGTAAATATTAAAATAATTAATATTTTGTATAGCGTACACGAAACAAAATGTTTTTCATCAGAAAAAAGATTTGGTATACACTTTCACGGTATCATTATGGCATACGCGTATGTTATATAAGCCACATTGCCACTGATAATTTCATGAAATACCTATGTATGTATAATTATCTGTTGGCTATTCCTTATTAGCTATGCGCAATACGCATACGCATTATACAAATAACTAAGTAATATTTTTTTAGTTTTTTACTTTGATATGTCCTAAATCCTATAATAAATAAGTTTATCATAATATTCTACTTCTTCTTCTTCTTGGTAGTTATCGGCCTTCAAGACCATACTGACAAACATATACTACGCCATCTCTCTCGCTTAGACATTCATCATGTTCATCGCTAAGAGTCGCCACTCTACGTCCGGTACAATTTGCTTCACATCTTTCATCACCTGGTTCTCCCATCTTATCATAATATTATGCTATACAAATAATAATCATAATATGCCTGGTAGAGTAGAAAAATAATAAATCGTAATGCATTTGGAAGACTTATTGAAAAAAAGGGATTTTTGTGTGAAATCCATTGAATGTTTTCCGAAATCGGCCATTTCATTAAGCAGTCATGTAGAAATTTATGTGTAAAATTTGTAATAATGTAATTTATATTATATATATATATATATATAAATTAAAGTAATGAAAAAGAATAATAGTAATAACTAATAACACTTTATTAACATAATATTGTACAAGTATGAATATTAAGTATACAACACACAATTCAAGATAAATAAAAATATTTTGGTTTAAAATTTGAATTTTGTGCTTTAAAATAGATTACATTTCGATACTCTAAAATCAATATCATACTTAATTATCAAAAATACAAATATAGTATAATATAGTACTTTTATAATATATAATTTTGTAACCAGAACTTCATTTCCGGAGGCATCTATTTTTAATTATACACACGGAAGACATGAGAATAAAGAAAATATAAATTTAAAAAATATATGAACACATTTTTTTTTTTTTTTTTTTATGTAGATTTAAAACTTGTTTCATAGTAGTGTTTCATTAAAATTTTCACTTGTTAATCGTTTCCTTTTTAATAAACTATCAGTAGATGATGTACACTTTGAAAATTGCAACTGGTTATCATCCATATCTGAAAGTAAGGATTGTGTAGATGATGCACTAGTATCACCAAAACTGAGATCTACTGGACTAGCAGTCAATACACTTTGACTGAATAAATAATCTCGAAATGAACTGGATAAAGAATCTCCAGAAGTCATTAAATGGTAAGGATTAGATGATACGGAGTTTAAACTTTGTCGACTTGGTAAGTTAGAAATGCTTGAATCGCTGTTACATTGTTTAATTTTATGGAGGTTTGAGTTTGATAGTGCTACTACTGGTTTACGACTTCTTGGAGTCATCATAGTTTCCTGAAAAATATTTAAATTTGTAAGTTTTTATATAATAGATTATTAACACTAATTTGTATGATTTAAAGCAGTTGGATTTTATTTTTAAAAGCATACATTGGTATTTGTGCATATAAAAAAACTCATCTTGACTACCTGCATAGATTTGGTCATTTTTTGTGCTGACTGCGTAATTGGGGACATATCATCATTAGGGTGTTGTTGATGTGGGGTGACTGCTGATGGAGTACTAGTACAACGCTTGATACGTTTAACAACATTAGGTGTAGAAAAACAATCTACTGGAGTACCAAGATTTATTTTAGGTAAATCATGATTTTCAATTTTAGAATATTTATCATCTTTGATTGGCAATTTTTTTGTCGTATCTTTTCTTTTAATCTTGAATGAATCATCCTTGTTTTCTTTATCTGAAGAAGTAGTCACAGAAGGTGGTTTGGTTTTTTCTTCCGCAAGCTGAGCACATACCAATGGACACAACATGCAAAGATTAGTATATTCATGCAACAGTAAAAATAGCAGGGAACATAAGCATCACTAATAATTAAAATGTTAATTTATTATTAACATAATTATACCAGAAAAATATTAAATAGTAATTACAATTTATCAATTGTCAAATATATTATTAGGTACAACAGCGGTTCCCAACCTTTTATCCTTCCGTACACCTAAGCTTAATATTTTGATAGATTGTAGCCCTCATTTATAACTTTTAAACTTTTTCACAAAACTACTAAGTTTTTATTTGTGTGACACAATTTTTTATTTTTAATAACATATATTGCATATTTTTCACCATTATCCAATTTTTTTCGCGTACCCCAGGTTGAGAACCGCTGAGGTATAAAATAATTAATCTCTTGAGTAAACATGTCAATAAAAAAATTTAATTTAAATAAAAATATGAAGAGAAACATTTTAATAATGAATTAAGAACATATTTTATATTAATTCAAAGTTTTAACTAACATGGGTACTTAAAAGTTTAAATTAACATCATAGGGTTAGAAAAATGGCATAGGAAATTTTATAAAATGTTAGTTATTTAATTAACTATCGTGTAATTAAAATTTTTTATATCAGTTTTAAAAATAAATTAAATTTATCTACACTACAAATTGTTATCTTTATAGTACCAAAATTTAAATTATAGTGAAACTGATTGATTTTACCATATCATTTTGGAGTTGACTTAAAAATTTAAGACATAAATGTTGGATACCTTTAGGAATAATTATTTAAAATAGGACTCTTAATAGTTTTTCAAATTCAATGATAAAGCATTACTTCCAAACTAAAATACAATATTTTCTTACACCGAAGTAAATCAAGAAAAATGTCCAACACTTTAAGTTCTACTTTATAGAAATGTATAACACTAATTTATTTATTAAACACCATAATTTGATTTGAAAACAATATTTATCATTAATAATGTATACTTCAATTTGAAGAGACCCATATAAGTAGTACATGAAACAAGAAATATTTAATAGCTTATTTTCATAAATTATTATATTTTGTTAGTTATTATATCATATTCATAATATGTCTTACTATACTATACAACAAACATTTATAATTTATTACCTTTGATCGCTGTCGGTCTCCTGATTTCATTGGACCCTGTTTAAATTTTGATCCTTTTTTGAATATATGTTTCTAAAACACAAAATTTAATATAAAAATCATCAAATACTAGAAGTAAAGAAATAATAACAATTAATTCTATACTTTAATAGAATCGGTGAGACTTCTATTTGGAGTGATTACAGAATTATGATTGCTAACACGTTTAATAAACATTCTACGTTTTTCAGCAGACTCTGGTAGATTATGTACATGTGCATATAATTCAGCTAATGCTTTAACTGTTGGGTTTTCTTCATTTTCTTTAGTGGTAGTTGTACGATCAGTAAATGAAAATACAGTTGTAGCAACTGTTCCTTCTTCCTATTATTAAACATTATATAATTTTAAAAATATATAAATTATCAAAAATAAATATTATAGTATACCTTAACAGGCTGTAAAGTTTTTTTCGACCAATAGGCTCTAATATCTACTGCTAGATTTGGTGGAATTTTAAACAAGTCAAATCCTAATTTAATCATATAAATTACAATATGTGATAGGTTCTGAGTTATTTGATAGATTTCTTCCGCAGGTAACTGTAAATTATACACAATGCTTCTTAAATTAAATTAATCTACAAAGTATTTTAATTATTTCTTTTGATTTAATTTAAAAAGATTATATTTATTACATTAGAAAAACATCTAAGAACATAATTTTTACAAACAAAAATATGTGTATAGCTAAAATAATGTTTTAAAATAATTTATTATTTATAATGTTACGTTACACTATTAACTAAAGAATAATCATTTGCAGGGTTTTAAGTTCACTAAAATTAAAACAATAGGTGACATAATACAAACCTTTCTTGGAACAATTAAATGACCAGTAAATAATGTTGCTAAATTTTCTGGTGGCATCCTATTTTTATCTGAATGTTTAGCAGTAAAGTGAAGTAGTTTTATGATATCTTTTAATAAAACTAAATTATCAAATGGTAACAATAATAATAATAATTGTAGTGCTCTCAATAAACGCTGACTATTATTATTTACGTCCATTTTTTGACAAAATTCTAAAAAAATAATAATACTGAATCAATACTGCGAGCAATTATGATGAGAAATGATTAATTTTAAGATACCTGAAATTTGACAGTATGCGGGGTAAAATGCTTCAGTCATTATTGGTTCAGGCTGTTCAGCTAAAAATGATTTTAAAACCGTTGCACAATCATGAACAGTAAACTGACCATTGTATAAATCTAACGTTTGACCTTGGTTTAGAAGTGCTTTCAGATCTTGTTGTCGGTTGATTGAACCATTTCTACGAAATATCCCTTCTTGAATAATGTCTAAAATTATTAAATTTAAAATACTGTAAAATATTTTAGGTACTTACTACATGCATACATGTTTGAAACATTTCATTATTTAGTCAACATAATAGTATGAAATACATATAATAGATTATAGATAATAATACTAAAAAATGTAATTCTTCAACAAAAAAAAAAAAAAAAATCGGAAATCACTTTATTTTTTTTGATATATTAAATATGATTTCGTACTATGAAAGACAAATCTATATAGGGTAAAAATACAACTTAGAGCAAATGCTATTAGCAGACATCATGCATTACACACAATATTATTGAACTTTCAGCAGTTGTAAATCCATAACTAATTAGTTTAAAATGCACTATTGTTTTTATCGTATTAAATATTCGTACACAGGTTTCGAAAAAAGAAAAATCCGATGCGTAGGTAAATTAAATTGATGTCCTGTTTTTAATCTACATAAAACATTTAAAAAAACGAAATACACATACTCTCTTCTTGAGACAAGAAATCGATAAGTTGATATACTTGACAAATGCCTTCTTGAGTAATGGGTGCTCCGTCCATAACACCTTTCACGGGACATTTTTCTTTTTTCAGGAAAGACCATTTAATAGGTTTGACTTTTGATTTTTCTTCAGTCGAACAATCGCCTCTGGAAATTAAAACATATAATAAAATTGTTAAAAATCATTACTGACCGTATTACTCACTCTTTAATGTTGGATTCCAGAATAAAAGACAAATGCATTCGAACCAATGTGTAAAATTGTTCAGAATCTTCTATTCTTAATTTATTGGTTAGTTTCCAATCTTCATTCATATCTAACAATTCCATCGCCATTTTTGTTTGAAGTGGAAATAAACGAAGACGAGTAATGAGATTATAAACACATTTGCAGTAGTTGTTTCTTTAAATGTTGGAATAATATTATGCACAACGAATAATACATTAGTACCAAAAACGTCCGAAATTCCAATAAACAGCACGATAATTAGTAAGTGTTCCGAATAATATGGATACTAAACGATCAAAACATATTTAAATTTAAAAACAAAACAGATGTATTCGAAATAACAAAAAGAAAAACTAATTACTTGAATGGTTGTTCACCGCTTTTAAACGCGAGAGAACACACATTACAATTACAATTTATAACAACACGATATAACTGTGGAGTGTGGAGTTTGAGTAAATAACGTATTAGGTAGTCATAACTAAATTAACGGTTTTTGTTTTTGTTTTTTTTTTTTTTTAAGTAAATAAGTCGTAACAAAGGTTGGAAGGTACGAACGTTTGTCTCTCTATATCGATACTCGATAGCGAATTGGCGAGAGAGAAATATTTATGGTAATGCCAATAATTATCATTCACTCCCACCCGCTGGCCACACTGTTTAAACATCAATTAAAATTTTTTTCGCAAAAGTCGCATTATTTCAATTTTTTTTTTCGGTATCGCCACTTCGCACTTGTAAGTTATATAAAGTTGTGAAGTAACCGCTTTTTATGTGATCTTTATATATTGCGTGTGCAGCTCGTTCGGTCAACGAGATGTCCGCCACCGTATATAACACGTTGCTTGCGAGTCCTCCGGTGGGTCCCGTGTGATAACCGTTCCCTAGAAACTAAAAAGTGTCCCGACTGCCGCGAAGAAAGTCCGTGTGGACGACACACATCGGAAGAATTTCCATTTTCAAGACCTGGACACGTTGTGTTTTATCGGTAGTGCGCGTTTTCCGTCCAAAAACTAAACGGGACATAAAAACAAACGAAAATTTCCAATAAAACATGGTCAAGGACGTCCAGTACTAAAACCCCATCCTACAGAAAGCCGCGTTCACCTTGTTGACGTCATTTTTCGTAAGCTTCAGGCGTGGTAAGAAAATGTTTTTTTTTCTATATATTTCTACCGCGTTATTCTATCAAGTGCCAATAGTCGCACATCGAACTTGTATAATAATAATACAAGAATTTTCGCGTGTTTAACAATAATGCCATAATAGTTAGAAAATCACGTTATCTATATTTTTCTATTAACAGGTGCGATAAACCATTCAGGTACATCATCGTCATAATAATAATAATAATAATAATATAAATTACGACCAGTGTAAAAGATAAGGAGATATGTGTCATTCATGGTAATGGTGTTATGTTTTACTCGCTGTGTTTGTGTTGAACGAGTTGACCACTGTATGATCATCTGCATTGCAGACTGCAGTGCCTATTTATTTCGTTGCATTTATTTTTTTTGCCATTTGTGATACAATTTGTGAAATTTGTTATTCTACGTTGTCCATTGATTGTGTTATGAAGGTATGCGTATTATCTACGTTATTGTCATGTACAGTTTTTATTCTGTTTGTTTTACCTATTTAGTTTATGTCACTAGCTAAATGCAAAACAGTTTACGTATGATTACTGTTTAGTATTTGTGATATTTTTTGCATATATAGAATCAAATATTATATTATATTATTCGAAATTATGGTGATAACTGAACTGTTTGTGATATTTATCATCCATATTCAATCTTGATATATTTCATTAGTCATTTCATACGCATCATAACATTTGTTCAAATGTATCCTATTTATCCTACTATACTTATTTATCTAGTTGGTTAGTACATAATATGTTCTGTTTATTTAAGATTTTTACTTGTGGAGTAGTCGAGTGTGATTTATTTACCTAAATCATTGAGATGTATTTTATTTATAAGTTCTAGGTAGGGTTTTGGAAAACATTCTGGTTCTTAATGCCTAGTCATCACAACACATTATCTTTCTTTATTGTTATAGTAATAACTAAATTTTATATTTATTATAAAGTACCTGTATCAAAATACTGTTCAATTAAAAATAGATACATAAAGACAATACTTTAATCAATAAACTCGTTTTCATTAAAACAATAATAAACATTAAAAAAAAAAAATCTAATCTAAAATATTTTATGTACCCAATACCACAGTAGAGAGGTTTATAAGCCAATGAAAATTGGTTAGCTTCGTGTATCTCTTGCCATACCCACATTCTATTATATCCCATTCGGCAACCTACGTTTGTTGTTATTTGTGCTGCAATCACCTTGTGCGTTGTCAGGATTGTGGTTAATTGTCATCACTGATATTCCATCATTTATAGAAACGAGAACAACAATTTAGCCGACTGTTCAAGTTCATTCAACATGTGCAAAAAAAAAGTACTATTTGGATTTATTATGACCTTGAATTTTTCCTATACAACGCTTTTACATGTATCAAATAATAAATGATAAACCCTAAATACTTATGTACCATTCGTTAAAATATTTAATTCCATTTCAGTCAATTTGAAAATAATAATAATCTAATATTATTTTTATATAAATTTAGTAGGTTAGGTTAACCATACATATGTTTTTATGATTTATTTCATCAAAACAAATCTAAGTTTATTTTTATGTGTATAAATTTTTTATTTGTACAGGTTACTTCCATTTAATAATGCAAATTTTGAAAGCTGTTTGGTCATGCAATCCATACAAGTACATCAACCTGATTGATACAGACATTGTTTAAAGGCATTAATAAAATGTCGTTTTTGAGTGGCCTCAAAAAAGTGCTTCACTTAGGTAATAATGAAGCTAAAAAGAAGAAAGTGTTTAACAATATCCATATGGATTGTGATGTTGATGATTCTTGGGAAATGATTGGTGAACTTGGTGATGGAGCATTTGGCAAAGTTTACAAGGTTATTGAAAAAAAAAAATTATTTTCATTAATAATAACAATATTAATTATAAGGTTAAATTTTGATAAAATATAACTTTCAGTCTTTATACATATATTTAAAAAAAATATAAAGCCAAAAGTGTTACATTAGTTAATTATTTTGTAATAAATATATATATCCTTCTTAGGGTCTCTTAGCCATTAAGACCATCATGTCCTACATCCAATTCTCTTTATCAGCTGCTAGTGCTTTCCAGTCTGTTTCTTCATTCAATGATGCTACATCTTTTTAAATTACTTTTTCTCACCTTATATATAATAATAATGAATTTAAGTATTAATAAAATTAATTGTATTTTTAAAAAAAATATGGTAAACAAATTTATCTGTACATATTATTTTTATTTATATTAATTTTTGTTATTTAGGCTCAAAATCGAGAAACTGGACAGTTGGCTGCTGCTAAAATGTGTATTTTAGAAGGTGAAGATGATTTATCTGATTTCATGATTGAAATTGATATTTTATCCGAATGTAAACATCCAAATATTGTTCAGTTATATGAAGCATTTTCTGCTAATTCTAAACTTTGGGTACATTAATTACTAATTATAATAACTACCTTATATATGGATTTTATGTAAATTTCTAACATTTTATGTAATAGATGCTTATTGAGTACTGTGATGGAGGAGCTTTAGATTCAATTATGGTTGAGCTGGATCGTGCATTAATTGAGGAACAAATAGCTTATGTTTGCAAATATATGTGTGAAGGCTTAGCATTTCTTCATAAATGTAAAGTTATACATCGAGATCTGAAAGCAGGAAATGTACTTTTAACAACAAATGCTGGTGTTAAAATTGGTAAGCTTTTTATAATCTTATTAAAATCCCATTGTTATTTAACTTGAAACGTATTTTACAGCTGATTTTGGAGTTTCTGCGAAAAATAAACAAACATTACAGAAACATGATACTTTTATTGGTACACCTTATTGGATGGCTCCAGAAGTTGTTTTATGTGAAACTTTTAGAGATAATCCTTATGATTTTAAAGTTGACATTTGGTCTTTGGGAATAACTCTTATTGAATTGGCACAAATGGAACCACCAAACCATGAAATGTCTCCAATGCGTGTATTACTTAAAATACAGAAATCAGATCCTCCTAAATTAGAACAGCCATCAAAGTGGTCCAAACATTTTAATGATTTTATAACACAAGCACTCATTAAAGATCCAGCTCAACGGCCAACGGCAGATAATCTCCTAAAAGTAATTTTTACATATATTCAACAATTTATGTTTATACATTTTATATGTTTTTTTTAAATTCAATTTTCAGCACTCGTTTGTTAGTGGGAATATAGATCCAAAACCAATTCGAGATTTATTACTTGAATACAAGGCAGAAGTTGTTGAAGAAGAGGTCGTAGATGAAGAACTCGAGGTAAAAATGTGTTTGTTTATAAAATATATTTAGCATTGAACTTGGGCACTGTCTACTGTATATATTTTACAATTGTAAATATATTTCCTTATAATTTGATTCCTGTGTACATATCCATTTTAATGTACATTGACACAAATTATATATATATATATATTCACATATTTATTTCCATGCTTACGTAGTCTACACGTGATAGGAAGTACAGAAAAAACAGGGAACAATATCAAAGGGTTGGTGGTAAGTTATCCTAACCCCAGTGTGCACAGTTCATTATTTTTGTTTAGGTTTAGCATGTTCAATATATAAATTATTTTGTATGATAGTGTAGTGTAATAGGGGTTAACAATTTTATATTTAATTTAAAATTATATTTTACAGGAATCGCCTCAATCTACTCAGTTAACTCCCCTGGACTTGGATGCAGTCGAAGATGACACTGTATCACTTAAAAGTGAACCTGAGACTAAAGGTAACCAATGAACGATTTTTGCTAGGATTTTTATTTTATAAACAATTCTCAACCAAATGTCAATAGTTTTGGCTTATGTGTGTGTGTGTGTGTGTGTGTGTATATATATATATACATACATATATGTGTATATACACATATATGTATGCTTGAATATGGACTGAAATATTTTCTAAAATCTAACAATCCTCAAGTAATCAGATGTATTAAATGTTTACTAAATTAATTAGATAACATATGTTTGTATATTTATTAATTATGTTGGTCATCCAATAATAGTCGCATTATTATGAACCACAAATAAATTTATCAAATTTTACTTCAAAATACACATTTTGAAATATTTTAATGATACAAAACAAATGTAATACTCACAAACTAATATTGATAAAATATGATTTTTTTTATTTTAAAATATTTAAAAAAAAAAATGCAAATTAATTTCTTTTTTGAATATTTGTTTTTGATTAATGGAGATATACATATTCGGTATTAGTTATGTTACGTAAATGTGATCTGTGGAATTTATTTATTTCACTTGTCATATTTTTTTTTTTTTGAATAGATCAAATTGAAGACAAACCAAAAATACCAAAAAAACGAGAGATGGATGAAGAATCATCAGACAGTAAAAAAATCAAAACTGATGAAATAACCACAAAAGTTATTGAATGCGAGCAAATTAATTCTTCTAAAGAAATTTCAACTAAGAAAAATGTATGTAAATCAAAACCATAATTTTTTTCCATTTTCGTTTAATTTCAAATGTTAAATTGATAGAATACATTTATAAAAAGTAAATTTTTTCTAATTAAATAGTGAGTCACGTAACAAAAATTGAAATTATAAATAAAATAATTCAAATTTTTTTAAAAAATCAATCAATTATTATGTATTGTTTTACTATGTTTTAAATAACTATTAAACTTAAGAAAAATAATACATATTATAAATATAGTGAGATCTCTTATGATTTTTAAAACCTACTATTCTTACATAATACTTTTATTAATAATAATTATTATTGTTAACTTTATTATTATTTTATTTTTCGGAAACATCTATTTAAAAAAATATATATGGATTTTAATTTATGAAAGCTTTAACAAATTCATATGGTTGACTTATTAAGACTATTTAATTTTCACATATTATTTAATTACATAGGTGGTAAAAAAGCATTCAGAACACAAGGGCCCTGCACCACCACCGCCATTGGCATCAGTTGCTGAATCTGTTTTAAATGAAGAGCCACAGAATTTACCAATTGTATTAAAAATTCAAGATTCTATTGAAGAGAAAGAAACACAATTGGTAGCTGAGTCTAAAGAACTTGAAATACCAAAGTCAATGGGTAATGAATGTTCAGAGATAAATGATTCTATTAACAATAATTCTGAAATAGAAAAACAGCCTTTTGATGTTGATGAGAACAATTCTGTATCTATTCAATCAATACAGTTACGTAAACATGATGTACATAATCCTAGACCTATATCAGTAGCTGCTAGAATTAATGGTCCAACTATGAATCCTGTGGAAGACTCTCAAATAAGAACAAGAAGAAGGAGTTCATCTGCATCTAATCGTAATCAAAGAAGACCTTCCCCTCCATCTTTAGACAAAGTCTTGCAA
The DNA here is from genome assembly GCA_032441835.1 of Slavum lentiscoides. NCBI lineage: Eukaryota > Metazoa > Arthropoda > Insecta > Hemiptera > Aphididae > Slavum > Slavum lentiscoides. The sequence goes on along the minus strand of CM063707.1, from coordinate 7,350,987 downwards.
ATGAATCAGAATATTGAAAAAAATGAGGGCAAAATGCCGAATATTGTTGTGAATGAATTAACTGGAAGACTTGAAAATAATCGGGATGAGACTGATCAATTAAAAGATAAAGATAATAGTAATTAATTTACATAATTATATTAATACATATATAACCTTAATTAATTTTTCTTCATTATATACTTCCAGCTGAACAAAATGACAATTTAATCAATGGAGGAACTTTGGTAAGAGTAGGATCTTTGACTGCAATTGATTCGAAAGTTACTGTTGTTACCACAACACATCCACCTGTTCTTCAAACACATCCTCCAGGACTTCATACTCAAGTGATTATTGTCGCCGATACTAATACAAAGTCACAGGTATATTAGTATAAGAATAAATAATAATAATGATAATAACATACATATATATATATTGTAATTATTATTTTCTATATGTTCTTCCTAGATTGAGAAACAAGATGAAGTTGTTGTCATAAATTCATTACAAGCTGATGAAGAATTGGATGCTAGTCATGTGTCTGTTATAGCAGTTGGAGAAGAACCTTCTGTAAAAGAATTAGATTCATGGAAAAATAAAGAAGAAATTGAAATATCTAAACCTGTACGGGTAGCTGTAAATACAGCAAAAGAATCAAATGAAGTTAAAATGAATGGACGCGCTACTGCGGTTAAACCTAATGACCCAACAGAAGTATACATTGTCGTTAATGATTCGACTAATGTACATAAATTGGTGATTTTACTAAAAAACATTATTTATAATTTATAACTAAGAAATATTTTTATATATATATATATGTATTTTGTAGTCAAAACATTCTTCTGATGAAATTGTAGTCAATAATAAACATGTTTCACCAACACGATCTACATCCCATTCACATTCAGATAGTGGATCTGCATATAGTAGTGGTGGTCAGAGAACTCCACCTTCAGCTGCTAGTACACGTACATTTGATAGATCAGATGCAGAAAGTGTTTCAACCACAATTAGCCATGATAGTCGTAGTAGTAATAAAGAAAATAATTTACCTCCTCGAGAATATGAAGATGAAGTTGTATTACGTAAAAAACCGGAGTATAGCAGAGTAAGTAATATAAAAATTTTTCTAAAAATACTTCTTTATAAATAAGAATAATTTACATTATTGTGCTAGGTAGTTGTTATTTATTCAATATTCATTAGATATATTAAATCAGGTGTTTTGGCCTGATTTTATTTTTAATTTATAATCTATTGCATTATTATTAGAACTTGTTTATCAAATGATAATATTGATGTCTTTAGGAAATTAAAAGAACTAGTCGAAACATAAGTAAGGAGGAACTGGAAATAAGGAACATGAAGAAAAAGACAAGAAAGCGAACAAGAAAGTTTGAGGTAGATGGTGTAGTTGTTACAACAACAACTAGTAAAGTAATTTATGGTGATGAAGATTCCAGTCATGGTTACAATGATCAGATATTTAGAAAACAAGAGTTAAGAGAACTTAAAATGTTACAAAAACTAGAACAGAAGCAGTTTCAAGATTTATCATTTAAGGCAACCATGTCCAAAGAACAACAAGATAAAAAATTTGAGCAAGAAAGAATGATATTGATTAAACAATATGAAGCTGATTTAGATGCAATGGTTAAACAACAACGTCAAGCTGTTGAAAAAGCTGAAACCCAGCAAGAGGCTGATTTAAGAATGACATCAAAAAAAATTCGTTTAGAACAAGTAATTCACATTATTTTTTTAGTAAATGTAAATTTATTAGTACAGATATATTATCATTTTTAGGAACGAGAATTGAAAGAATTTAGGGAAGGTTTAAAAAATGATTTGCAGTTATTAAAGAAGGAAATTGACTTAAAACCAAAAGAACGGCGGAAAAATTTGTTTAAGGATAAAAAAGAGAAGTTAGAGACTGAACATGAGGAGAGAGAAAAATTATTCCTCGAGAAACTAAATGAAAATCATGAAAGTTCCTTGAGTAGACTGAGTGATGCTCATCAGGAGAAAATTGCACTTATGGAACGCCAATACTTACAACAGAAACAACAGGTACTTTTGGTATTCAAAAATTTTTATAAGTTCATTATGTTTGGTTTCTTATAATATTAAATTAACACACTTGATAATTTACTTTCTTTTATATAGTAATAATTTGTGAAGGTATAATACAATTTTAATTATATATCTATTGTTTATACATTTCTAGTTAATGCGAGCTAGAGAAGCTGCTCTTTGGGAAATGGAAGAACGACAAATTCATGAAAAACAACAATTAGCTAAAAAACAGCTTAAAGATGGCTTTTTCTTGCAGAGGCATCAAGTACACTAATTTATTTTTATTATAATATATTTATATTAATACATTAATTTTTTTTAGATGTTAATAAGGCATGATAAAGAATTAGAACAGATGAAACGAATGAACATACGTAAGGATGAAGAGTTACAAAAACGACAAGGAGTTGAGAAAAGATCATTACCTAAACGTATTCGTTCTGAAATGAAAGCACGTGAAATGATGTTCCGCGAATCTGTTCGAATAAGCATGGCAACTAATTCAAATCCAGATCCAGAATATGAACGTAATCGTCTTAAGAAGTTTCAAGAGAACGAAAAGAAAAGATACCGTGCTGAAACACTAGCATTTGAAATGAAACATCAAAGACAGCTTGAAGAGCTAAGAATTGCAAATGACACCACAATTAGAGAGCTTGAACAGCTTCAAAATGAAAAACGTACTATATTTCATTCATTATAATTGTTAAAAGTTATTATTAATTGTTGATTCTTTAATTATAGGTAAAATGTTAATGGAACATGAAACAACCAAGTTGAAAGAGCAAGAAGAGTTATATGCTCGCGAGTTGAAAGAATGGAAAGCTCAACTCAAACCTAGGAAACAGGTATTTCATAATATGTTATTATATATGTATATTTATATACGTAACAAGTTTGTAGTTTTAAATTTATTCTTTAATTTCTTATGAAGGTTATTGGGTAGTATCTTGAGTTTGATTTATCTATTTAAAAATATGCTTTTGTAGTTAGTTCATTTTTATAAAAAAAATTTTAATTAATTGTACATTAGAAACTATTAGATTAAATCATTAACACTTATAAATAGTATTTAATAATTGTTAACCCATTATAGAAATATGGTAGTGTGAAAGCTACATTAAAACTTCCACCAATAGTTTATATTTTTTATCAGAACCTTGAGATGGAGTTGGCGCGACAAGCCAAAGGAAATTCGTGGAACTGTCACTATTCATTGCCTCCATCCCCTAGCAACACATTGCTCAGACGGGAATATTCATTTTTATCACTTTCCTCTTCTCCCCGATTATCCAGTGCTCCCCCTGGCTCTGGATTTCTCCCTAGGCGATGTGCCAATCATTCAAACCAATCCACAATGTAAAAATTTTGTAAACTGAATGAGTTCTAACTAAAAGGTAGCATTTGAACAAAAATTATAGTACTATCCCAAATGGTTCTCATGTTACCATTTGGTTATTGAATAGTTTATTTCAGTTCCTAATTTAATTTATGATATTTATGTTATTAGGTAATTTTCCATTTAAAATATATTTATTTTAAAAAATAATTTTCTTTTAATATTAAGAATCATAAAAAAATATGATTTTATTGCATTAGGTGTTTTGTGTATTTAAAATTTAGTAATTGACGCTAGATACTCACATTTTAAATAAATTTACACGTTGCATATTACTATTTTAGTATACATGTATAAATACATAATTGTTGTACATAATTATTTTTATTATTTATTTTGTAAATATATATTTTATATATATATACATATTATATTATACGAGATATCTATATAGTTTTCCAGTTGTAAAAATAAAGTTTTCCCTGTTAAAACCACCAAATTTAGGTAAACAAAAAAGAGCATTGATAAAAAGTTTAGTATTAAATATCAGTTTGTTACTAATAGAATTTCTAAGATTAGGTAATTGTGTTACGGTATTAAGTGTATTATTTCGTAAATTATGAGATAAAATTAAATGTGTGAGAGAGGCAAGCTATTACAAAAAATATTTGATTAATACAAATTTTATTTTTTAATACTTAGAAAAATATCAATATTTTATTTGTATAGTTAAATATATTTTTTAAATAACCATACTATATTTATATGTTTGTAATCACCGTATGAGAAGTTCTAATTGAATCTAAATACTGCAATGAAAATATTCTTTCAGTTACTGCAAATTATTGTTTTACAATTAAGTTACAAATAGTAGAGCATTGGGGTATATACATACTTTATATGCAAATAGGAGATGATATTGTTATAATCTAAGCATGACAAAGAACAAAAATTTGCTTAAAATTCAATATACACATTGTGCATTAAAAAAAATATTGCATTTATTTGTATTAATATTTGATTGCACTTAATTATATGCTTATTTAGGTGGTTAAAGTAATAATTATTGAGCTTATCATGTCTTTGTAATACAATTTCTTATTTTGTAACCATCTACGTTCATAAATTATATAATACCTCATGTTATTACACACTATCAGTTAAATGAAAATGCGCTTGATAATTTTTGCATCCTTTTATCCTTGCTTATTCCTGAGTGCTGCTGCAATAAATAATGTAAGTACCTAACAGTGTATATTAATTTATTTTCAATCAAATAACGCATGCTTTGTGTGTATAAAAAAATAGATAGCATGACAATCAGTAGATAATTTCAATTTAACATAATGTTTATCTTCAAAACAAAATCACTTAAGTTTTTATCAGTATATTTTTCTTTCTTTTAAAATATAACAGTACAAATTATGATAAATCATTTTGTATTGTACTGAAAATGATTTATTACAGAAATTGGAAGAGCAATTTGCTATACAGTTGGAAGAACAAGAAGCAATATTTGGGCCGGCTACTAGTATGTTGGCAATTAATACTAGTCCGCCTTCTCATCACCATTCTTATCATCACAGAAGCTCTACTCGGAGCAGTTTATCTTCTATGTCCGCAGATTGACTTTTCTGTACATATTAATATAGATATATTTATTTTTGTTGATTTTTTTTATTAGCCACATGTGCCAACATTGCCCTCATCCCCTGTTGCTATAATTCAATGTATATTTAATTCTTAACAATATTAAGTTTTGTATATGTGAAGAAATTATATATATACATATATATTATATATATGTAAGAAATTTCAAGATACTTTTTAAAAGTTTATAAGATACAATGTTTTTTATTTATGCAATGATTATTAATTTGCAAATTAAACAATATTTAAAGTCTTTGTTGTACAAATAAAACCGTTACATTTTTTATTTTATTTAATAAAAAAAATTATATTAAAAACAGTTTATATTCTTTTTTTTTATTTTCAGACAATCTTCAAATCATTAATATTTTTTTAAATTTTTATATGTACAACATGTACAAAAATACATTTGAGAATGGTTTGGTATTTTTGTTTAAACATTAACACAAAAATGACTAATTTAAACAAGTTTTTTAGCTTCAAAGAAACTTTTTAAGTGTCGCATTTGCCAGAAACCCATAACTAACAATATGAATAATTGTGCAAGTGACCACCAGAAAACTCGTTGATGAGTGCTTTCACTTGTTTGACGGAATCTCTCTTCGCGGAACTGTAAATGCAAAAATTGTTGATATTACAATAATTAAATTAATATGAATGATAAGAAATTACAATGTTAATATGTGTAAAGTGTAAAATAGCAGTGTACAATGATATTATCCTACTACAGTACTAAAATACCTGACATTAAAACATCCATAAAATTGTTATTACTTATTTATCATATGGTATGTGGTGTTGTTAGTTTATGATGAAAAATATTCAATAAATAATTAAGAATATATATGGCTGGTTTAATACCAGTTTTGTATATACAGCACTGTCCCAAATAAACACGTTTGTATTATTGCAATTTATATTTTGTTTAAGATTATATATTGCAGACGCAATATGAACTATTGTAAAATTTTCATTAAAAAAAAAATGTTTTAATAAATTTAATGACTATATATGTATAAATATATATAATTAGCTAATGACTATAATTTTCAAGTATTTATTTTCCAAACCAGATTTTTGTAATCAAACTAATCTTTAGAAATTGGTCAGTGGGAAAAATTAATTATTTTGGTATACTATTTATATAACATAATATTTACTCTTTGATAGCTTTGCTCTTTAGTGATCTGTTCGACTTGTTCAACTAGTTGTCTAATTCTGAGTTGAAGGTCCGACAATTTTTCTTTTTGGGCTACTTGAGCATAATCAATGGCCTGGTCTCCGACTTGTATATCCAAATGAACTCTCTATATTTAATATAATAAATAAGAGTTTATAAATATAAATGATGTATAATATTTACCAATTGTGTGCCTCCAACCCATGCAGTTGTATTGGAATACAAACATATTATATGCTCGCCAGGTATATGAGATGTAAATGAAATTTTTCCTTCGTAACTATAAACCTAAACAAAGTAATAAAATATTCTAAAAACGTTATAAATGTACACAGTAACTGGCATACATACACGGGATAAAATGATTTTCATATCTGGATCTTTAACTTCAACATTCATACCAATACCTGGGGTAGGCGGTGTAAAACCTCCAGTTCTAACATCAAACAGTTCGACTTTGTAATGTGCTGAAAAGGAACTGAAATTAATAAACAACATTTATAACTGTTATAATGCTACTAACAAACTACAGTAGTTTCATCAGGAATTTCTTCTATGAAACATTTTCGTTCTGTTTCACCAATGTGGAAATATAAACATTGAACAGCACTCAGGATATATACACTGAACAACACAAATGGCAAATAAAATTTCATTTTTTATATTAACATTAAACTAAAACAAAAAATTTCAAATAGATAGATAATTTTTTTCAGTAACAATTACTTTTTTACTTCTTAAAGCAATATGTTTTTGAGTTTTGAGCGGTGTGTATATGATGAACTTAGAAACGATATTGTTTTTCAGTGGTCAATACACGTCATTAAACTTGTGGCGTATCATTCTTGTACGTAACATTTTACATTGGCATACACGTTGATAAGAAAATTGAAACCACAAGATATGCATTATCTAATATGTACATTAATAATAAATAAATACCTTTATTATCTATGAATATGTACGGGAAATATAATAATACGTATCATATAGTAATTACGCGTCTATGGACTTGAGTCTATTTACCTTTTCTATGACTTGAGTTATTTAATAAAAAATAATGGAATACAATTTAGATTTAAATTAATATATAATGTACATCGAAAGTTAAACGTAAACTTAAAACGTTATTATTGTTATTATACAAAGTTTTTTATTTGCGCTTTTTGTAATGGATCTCATTGTTTTACTTTCAATATTTTCTGCGTCGGTCATAATTGGACTTTTTGGTTTTGTATTTCGATATAAATTTTTTACAAGTAAGTATGCTCATAATATTATAATAATATAATATTAAATTAGCAAATAATTTTCTAAATTATTATGAAGAACTATTATTACTCTAGGTGAACCAAAAAGTGTTGTACAAGATGACCCTGCAGTTCGACCACCTAGACCAGAAATTCGGGTACAAAATAATCGCAATGCATTACGGCGAAATAATCGTAATGTTATAGGTATGAGAAATGTTCTTAGATTGTACCCACATTTTCATATAATATCATGCGTTCTGTGCATAATTAAATATATTCGCAACTAAATGTCATATTTTATTAAAATAAACCAACTATCAGCATTATAGTAAAAGTTTCTATATAAAATTAATTATTTTTGATAAAAATTAAATCATTTTATAACATACTTTGGAATCAATTACAGGTAGATTGATATGTTGCCCAATATAAATATGCGATTGTCATTGACATCATATAATATAGCTAAAGATATATTTTGAAAGGAAATATTATATTTTATTAATAGCGAAATATTTATTGTGGTTTCTTTTTAAAATTAACATTATCCTTATTTAGAACCTAGAAATGAAAATGAAAATGTTGATGATACAGTCGACCCAAATGTTGTTACTGCAGTCATTGACCCAAAATTAGGAGCTAAAAAGCGTGCAAAATTAGAAGCTAAAGCAGAAAAAAAAATTAAACGAGAAGTAAATAATTCAAGTACTTTTATTCATTTCCATATTCACCATTAAATGTTTTTCTTATAGGCGGATTTACAAGAACGAGAGGAACGTAAAAAAAAACACGAAGCAGAAGAAGCAGAAAGGAAAGTTCGAGAAGATCATGAAAAGCGACAAGAACAAGAGCGATTAGCTTTAGAAAAGAAAATTGCAGAAGAAAAAGCTAAGAAAGATCACGAAGAATATTTGAAATTAAAAGAAACTTTTGACATTGAAGAAGAGGGTTACGAAGAGACGTTAGAAGACGAAAGTGTTACATTAACTCAATTCATTGAATATATTAAGGTGAATATTATTTTAGTTAAGGGGATTGAAAGCGGGTATTTTCTAACACTCACGAATTATGATGTATGTTTTATACCTGTAACGTACCATTGTGGTGCAATAAGAATTCTGAAAATAGATTTGAATTCTTTGTAAAGTCTACTAGAGATTAACTTTCTTACATTTTAAATTTTTTCCTCTTAAATACCTTCAAAATTAATTGAATAGTATAAAAAATTATCAACACTTTATTTTTGAAGTTCTTAGGATTAAAAATGAAAAAAAAGAGGTAAATATAAATTGGAATTCACAATGAATTAAAATTGTTTTCAGAATTCTTGTCACGTTATTAGATAAAATAGTGACTGCCAACATGTGCAAATATATTTCTTTACCATTATGGTACGTACTCCACATTTACTTTTCACACAAACACTGCCTAATGTATACAGAATATAGAATTATCCCTAATATAGCGTAACTTACAATAAGTTACACCTATTTTATTAACTACAAACTTTCATTTCAGGAGAATAAAGTAATTGTTCTTGATGAACTTGCTTTAAAGTTTAAATTAAAAACTCAAGTTACAATAGACAGAATTCAATGTCTACTGGATGATGGTTCATTAACTGGTTAGTTTGATTTATTGAAATATTTTTAAAATTTATTTTAATTATTAATTATTGCTTATAATTTAGGTGTAATTGATGATAGAGGGAAATTTATATATATATCACAATCTGAACTTAATGCAGTTGCCTCATTTATTAAAAAACGAGGACGAGTTTCATTGACAGAATTAGCAGAACACAGCAATAACTTGATCGTTCTTGATAAACCAGTTTTAACAACATAAATCTTTATTACTGTAATTATATTTTTAATTCAAATAAATGTTTTTTTTATGAAAAAAAAATATTCATTTTTGTTTTCAACGAATTATAATAAACAAAAAATTCTTGAGAATTACATTAAAAAAAGTCATCTTTGTTATTAATTGAATATTTCATTCTGAAAATAATTTGACCTTACCCTTTTTTATTATTTGCTTTCAAATTATCAATAATAAATATATTTAAAAAAAAAAATGTATAATGGTAAGACTAAGTGGTTCAAGTCTGTGGAAAATAATTCACTTTTACCAAGGCAAATAAAGTGAGACATATGTCTTGCATAAAATACATATTTAAAAGATGTATATAGTAAATTGAATTGAACTTTATTTCAATTTCGCTTTAAATACAATATTATTGTCTCAGATACTAGTCATCAATATCATCCATTTCTGAATCATCATCACTTGTAATGTCGGAATCATTAATTTGTTGTTCACATTTAATACATCGACAAGTAAATACATAATTTTCCCTAAAAAAAAAAATAAGTATAATTACAGTTATTATCAAATTATAAAGTTACAATATAGTTGATATAATAATAATACATACTGTAAATATTTTTGTCTAGTATGCCTACTGTGGTCTAATTCACACGGAGCAATATAGCTAGTATTTATTTCATCGCCTGGTTCAATTGTCCTAATAGCAACTAATCTTAAGATGTGGTTACCATTGAATACACTGGCCGCATTTGGAAAACAACTATGGTTGATTGAACTATGTTCTTGAAATAAAGCTGAGCCTTCATTATCCAAAAAATCTATTCCAACAACTGTTTAAAACAAATATTACATTAGTCACTTATATGGTTGCCCTTACTTTCTAAATGTTGAATATATTTGTTTTAGTTACTTTCTTATAACATTATTTATTGTTTTAAAAATATAAACAAATTACCTTGCTCCATTGCATCATAAGCAGTATCCACAAATTGTTCAAACAATTTCATTTGATCGGAAGATAGACTTTTTTTACAGTTATTTGACCATTGTTGAAAAACACTTGTACCAACACCTTGCCCATTTGTGCCAATCAAAGCCAATAATGATTTAAAACCATTCGGTGTTAGCCACTAAAAAAAATTTAATTTTAAAATGAACTGAATTATAATTAGTTGACTATTGTTTTATTTTTACTTGACTGGATTCTCTAATGGTTATGGACTTGAGAACACCAAAACGAAGTTGTTCAATCTGTTCGGCAAACTTTTCTCCAAGCATTTTGTGCACTAATTTTTCATTCTCATTTTCTGTCCGATGACAAAACTAAATGTTTAATATAAATATACAAGATAATCTAATACTTACAATTATGAATATTAGTATTAATTTACATTAGAAACTATTTTGTTAGCATTATGTGGCGACGGTGATAATTCAATTGTTGCCAGCAAACGACATAACAGCATGATGTTATGGCTTTCAGGAGGATAATGTATGGTCCTAAATTTAATATAAAAACAAATTATTATTAGCAATGCTTTATCAACAAAAATGTATACACAAGAAAATTTCATTGCTTAACCCAAATTGTACCTCACTTAAAATTTAGTTATTTGAACAAAGAAATAAAACAACGCGAAAATTACAAACAACAAATTATTAAAAATAATTTAGATTTTCAATGGTTATTTATTGGCAATATTTATGAAAAACAACCAGTAAATATATATTTTACATCAAATAACACTAATGTGGTTTGTTTGTCTAGGAAAATAGTTGTATAAAAGGTAACCTGGAGTAAATTCTAAGAAGTAAACACTGAGGAAGTAAAAAAATTATTAAAAATAATAGAATAAAATGTTCAGTGTTATATCTGGAAGAGACAATTCTCTTTCAGGATTATGCTTATGGACATAAAGATTGCTTTCAAACATTATATAAATATATATATATTAAATATTTAGTGATAGCACGTTTTAATTATAAACTAATAAGGAACAAACTTATATTTTCAGAGAAATAAACAAAAATTGACGGATGATTTTATGCTTCCACGATGTACAAAAAAAAACCAATGGCCATAATAAATTCTAGTTTAGTTCACAGACGATTTTTTTTTCTTTTGAATCATGTAATTTTTAATTTACAAATGACTATATAGTTATTTTTAAAACTTAGTTTTAAAGTTTGTCGTTTTTTCAGTGTTATATTAGATAACCAAAATCAATAAAATTCAGTACCTCATGCGATGTAGCTCAATGGAACATGGCGATGTATCCCATTCACAAGCAGCGGGTTCTATACCAAGGAGCTATTTTGAAATTTTTAGCCTGCAAAGGCATTCAACGTTACTTTATATGCCACTCATAATATAATCAACATAATTATGACCTATGATCTACTTAAGGTGGTTTTTCATAATATTATTTGAGTAGAATGGTTTTATCATGCAACTTGAAATGGATAACAAATAAAAACTAACATCTTTGCAAGCCGAAAATGTACAAACAATTTTAAAGCGACTTATTAATATCAAACCCACATTCTCGTGAATGGGGAACCACGCTATGTATCATTAACCTACGACATGAGGTGCTGGTGTGTAACAATTTTGTACAATACTGGAAAACGTCAAACTTCAAATGTGGTTATAACTTTAAAACTTATTTTAACAAAAAAAAAAGTAAATGCAAATCGTTTGTAACTTTACAAAATACCCGATTAAAAAAAAAATCATAAATTCACCTTTGAGCTAAATTAGAATCTTTCCAAACAATGTAAACAATCATTTACCTCCATAATTCTTCTAAATGGTGTAATGGATCATTTTCATCAGGCCTGCAAAGAAGCTGGTGATATCGATTATATGCAGTTTCTAAACATGTGAGACTGCAATACCAAACCTATATTAACATTTTTTTTTATTAGAATGTGATTTGAACCTTAGATCCATTATTGTTATTCAAAGTATTAACATAGAAAAATATATACAGAACAGTCGTATTAATCGAAACAAGTTATCATAATCAAATAAACTTTATTACATAATTTTGTCTAAACACAAAGAATATTTTTTGTTCATCATTCAACTCGATTACACCTAGTACCACAGCAGAAAGATTCAAGAGCGGACAAAAACTTGTTGACTACTTTTACAACCCATGCCATAATTATTCCCATCGAGTCCTAGCATCGCTTGTTTGTTGTCGATAATATTTAACCACATAGAGGGGAAAACGATGGTTCCGCCAACTGTCAATGTTCTTTCGACATGCTTCAAACAAAATTTCCCTACTGTGGTACCAATTTTTGGTTTCACTAGTTAGGGGGGAGAGAGAGAGGAACCATTTTAATGTACATAATTTATAAAAACAAAACAAAGCAAACTATATCACAGCCCTGAATTCACTTATATTTCTAAACAAACGAAAATTAATTACTTTACAAGAGTCGCACTGTACATAATTTTGCACTTTATCTTTTACAGGACAACAGTTTTCAAAAGGCACTTCCGTTAAGGCTGCATTTGTTAATCTGACGACATTTTCTGTGACCGTTTCTAAAGGGCTAAATAATTATATAAAACTATTGTAATAAGAACTTAAAAATTCGCATAATGTAAAATGTAAATGAATTATTATTTACCACAGGCAGTGATTGCAAGCGCGGTAACCATAAAGACTATTCCAAGAAAACTGACAGGATACAAAAGGTTCTTCTTCAAAGATTAAATCGTCAGATTTAAAATGTTTAGTTGCGACTATACATTTGCCCTGAAAACAAACACAAGTGTTATTGAAGCAATGATGAACTACAGTCAAACGTGTTATTAGTAAACTTTTCCCAAATCCCTAATAACCTATACATCATATTAATCCTTAAAACTCCGAAACACAAAGAAATTTCATAGAAAGGTGTGAAGTAGAATTTTAATATTACATCGAGTCTACAACAGACTATAAATCATTTCTCTAACCTAAATCTTTAAATATTAGCGCAATATTTAAAACAAATTTGGTTCGATTATGTAGATTACATTATAGTTTTATTATTTGCACGTAGCACCCTAAGCACCTTTAGTAATTACAAATAAATTGAAATAACTTATTGTATTAACGTATTACTCGCGGATATCGCGTTAATATTTATAACGACGACTTGTGAACGGGGGAAAGGTTTTATGAAATACAACTGTTATTTAATATACTTTGATAGGATCGTGAGTTATTATGTATCCTTTGTCGTCGTCACAGTCCATTTTGAATACGTGCGAATTGAATGTTCAACGTAAATTAAACCCGCGTCCGTTCAAATACGTTACGAGTCCGGCGTACAAAACCACCGCGAAAGCTCGGAATTTTTCACGTGAAAATACGGTATTCAAAATAGTAGAAGACGTAGCGCGTTAGGTTACTAATCTCTGTTCTATGGTACGTATGTAGTACGTATAATAATATTATAATCGCGTGTAAGAAAACGGAGGGAATTTTATTTTAGGTTAATGTCGGACAAAATTATGACGCGCGGGGCAGCACTGTCGACGACGAATCACTGGGCACGAAATTTTTCGTCGCACGAAAATTTTCCATGGTCGGGAGACAAAATCGGAACCCCCAGACTCCCCAGTTACCACCACGGCGGAGTTTGTGCGGGTACAATTTGTTTTGTTGACGATCAATTCAAAAATCAAAATCATTGCGCCGGAGTGGGGAAACGAGAGTCGCCATTGGTCAGTCAATGTAAACAAGGCACCATCGATCGCGTTTTCGTCATGTGACCTTTGATTTCATTTGCCTAAAAAACCAAGATGTTTATTTATTGTTAATAGTATATATATATATATATATGTATATTTTTTATCATTATTATTATTATTTCGTTTTTTTTTTTTTCTCTTTGGTTCGTATTATTATTTTTGCTTTCGTCTCACGGCCAATGTGGCGCTAGTGCTGTGCAATGTAAACACGAGCCAACGGGTTTTTCACACTCGCACACATTCACGAACGCTCGCACGAACATAATCTCCGCCTGGCGAGAAGAATAATATTATTTTGTACAATATTTTTATTTTATAGCCTACGTCGCGTCTCGTGTACGGTTGTTTTTTTTTTGTATATTCTCGACTCGGACCAACAAGTGGGTACCGTGTTAGTTATAATTGTGCGCGTGCTTTTTTTCTCTTTCTGTGTGTTTTTTTCCGTGTTTCCATACACGTTTTATCGAGACGTTTTAAAACGCGGTATTTTAATAGGATAGGGAAAGAGAGAGAGAGATAGAGTGAGAGAGAAGAAAAAAAAAAATTGAAAACGATTATAAATTCCGCGGGGGCCACCTGCTCGCCGATGAAAGTCATGGCCGCGCGCGTTTCTTTGTCGTCCGTCCGTCGTAGTGTTGAATTGTCGCCAAAGGACCCGCTAGCGTCGTGCCCGACGTGCGCCATCGCCGTTGTGATTTTGTTGGACGACGTTTTTTCCCGATCGACAAAAGGTAAATAAACAAAAAAAAAATGTGTATAATCATTATCCATCCTCGTGGCCTCTTATCATTATCATGTGTCCTTGATAACCCCTAATAGTCGCACAAAACAATTTTTGCAGTGTACAAAACTACAAACCTACAGCCTCCTACAAATGTTATTATTCCGTATAATAACAATAATATTAAAATATGTGTATATACATACCTACATATATATATAATATTAATATATTTGTGTGTGTGTGTGTGTTAACTATTTAGTTTAATTAGATAGCCTTTCGACTCTTACGGATTCTGGTGAAATGTTTAATTGCTCTCGCGTTTGCTTGAACGTGAAACGTTTTCATTGAATTAATGGAAATCTTTTATTTAGAATAAATGAAACGTAAATTTCACAACTTATTTTCAAACTAGTTTCACGGTGGCATGCTTAATATGCAAATTTTTTTTTCACCGACTGTGAACTGTCCAAACTGTAGGTAGGGAATGGAATTTTTTTACATTTACACATGCATATATGATATCTTAGAAATACATCAATAGATAATAAGTAATAACAGTATTAAATCTCATAAGTTTTTATTTCTGAAGCAAAATTAAATTTTATATTTTACGTTCTTAGAGTACACAGATAGTACACAATTTTCACTACTCATCGGTATATTATTATTGTACTATTGTCTTTTTTATTACACACATTGTTGTGATTAATAAATTACAAACAGCTGTTAATTTCTAAAAACAAAGTGTTTTTGTATGTAGGTATATACATTTGTCTTATTATTATTTTTTTTTATATATATATGTAATAATGTACGTGTGTGACCTATAACCATGCTGATGCATAATATATTTATTGAAATGTGTAATATATATATATATATTATATCTGATATCATTATGATTGGTTTTATAAAATAATTGTATCATCTTCCTGAACTTTATTAATTTGTAATAACTGTTTAAAAAATTATTTCATTATTTTAAATAAATATGTTTTTATTTTATAACATTTTCTTTCCTTTTTTTATTATACCCACCAACCACGAACATCATTAATTATTCACATTTTCATCTTTTACAATTTGATTTTTACCATTTACATACTAGTTTTTTCCTTATTTCATACTAATTGTAATATTATATAATTTTTTAAATACAATAATTATCAAGTTATGACAAGAATCCAAATGTGTATTGACAGACAGTTTGTCTTTGTATATACCAAACAGTGTTAAATTATGCATTCTATTGAAAACAAATTAATTTGAAATGATATTTTCTCTAATAATTAACTAATAATTTACCAAGCTGTTTTAAAGTTATTAATTATTATTAATATAATAAAATTAAGTATAATAATAAATATTTTTCGCGTTTGTAACAAAATTTGATGATGCAACAAATAATGATTTGCTTGTAATGATAATATTTTAGGCATTTCAAGTTTACACACTTGTACGTTTATATACCTAGTAATTTAAAATGTGCCTTGAGCACCCTTCATAATTTTGGGTGAGTGTCCACTACCCGAACATTATATAACTAACGTCTTTTGATAAATATAATATAAAATAATATTTGAATTTTACTATATAATATGTTGTATATTATGTATTTTATCTCTTAAGACATATATTAGTATCTATGTACATAACTAAATGATAATTGTATGCATGTGTCAATTATAAAATAATAATTTGTATATTTTAAACTATTCTGAGCAAAAAAAAAAAAAACGTATAACAAATTAAAGAAAAAGGAAGGGGTACACGTTTTTTGGTAGTATCTGTATAAGAGTAGGGCGTAACAAATATTATTTTAAAACGGGCACCCATTGTAATTTTTTTTTAGTTAATCGCCACTGTTTATATGTAGGTAAAAATACTTCTTAGTTTATACTGTATTTTACTTTTAACGAATATTAATCAGAATTAAGAAATAATACAAGTTAACATCATTATGACTAATAATATTTAAATACTTCTCCTCGTAGTAAAATTTGTTCACGTATTTGAAACATTAATTATTATTTCCTGCCTATCCGTTAAAATTATACATATATGGTTAATTATTAAATTCTCTTATTTTTCGATATAATTTTATTTATATTAATCCATAGAGAAGTATGTATACCTAGTTAACTACCCCATATTATGTATGCATAGGTATTGTTAATCATTTACACATGTATTTTTTAACTCATTTGTGCAAGATAATTTCAAAATATTGTCTTATGTAACAATCATTTATCTTAATATCAATAAATGCATTATTGTTTTCTTGAGATTTGTGTATATGTATTTTTGATGAAATAATAATGTTTATGATATTGTTTCATTATTTCTGATACATACTTATTCAATTATACATTGTATTTCAATAGTCTCAATATTTTAAGGTGAAGACCAAATAATTTTAGGTTCACACCAAGTTTTAAAATTAATATATTAATTTTTTTATAACATACTTTATTATTTTTAATATGTACCTATTCTGTTTTGTTCTGTTTTAGACGAATAAAAATTGAAGAGTTCAATTAAAATTTGAAATTTATTATTGTATGTAACTAAGTTAAAAATGAATAACAAAGATTACACAAATATATTTGGTACAATGGAAACCAAACGTGTATTGAAAGCTGATTACCCTACAGAAAGTTCATCAATAGGAGTACCTATACCAATAAGGAAGAATGGAGATCTTAATTCATTACAAGATTATGGATTTGAATTGTTTGATGCAAGTAATGATCTTATTCAAGATCCTATGGTAGTTAATAACGCAGATCAAAATTTTTTCACTAATGATACTGGATGGATTGGAAGATCTGATGAAATGTCTTTTATTAAAATGGATGAAGATATTTTTCAGGTAAGAAAATCATTACATTTTATTTTTTAATTTATATCTGTATTATGTTATTATTATTATATTTATTGTCCTATTACTATGATTTACCATCATAATTAAAACAGTAGGTTATATCGTATATTCATGACAGAATTTAAGGTCTTTATAGTTGTCTAATATTTTTTACTGCTTTTTATTATATACAGTCATGTACAGGTTATGATTTTTTTAATAACAATGTGTTGTTAAATATTTATTGTATCTATAAGTCTACTTAACTGTTAATGTTAAATTAGAAGTTGAGTAAAAAAAAATTTTAATTTTAAACAACAAATTTCCAATTAAACCATACTTAGTGTTTTATGTTTGAAATTCAATTTGTCAGTTCGTGTGAAATTTTAATTAATTAAAAGTATATTCATTTTCCATTATATATATAATATATTTATGATTATGGAAATTTATCCGTCATTGATTTACTAATGCAGGTGGATCAATCTGATTTGCTTCATGGACCAACATTAGCAGAATTAAATGCCAATGGCGGTGAATCTTTATTAGAAGATCTCAATTTTGATGATCTGCTTTTGCCACCTGATTCAGTAAAGTCTGAAGTATCAGACACAGTCCCGTTAATGAGTTCATATTTAGTAGATCATGTTGTGAATACCAGTCCTGTTAATCGACCAAGTTCTTCAAAATCTGGTTTTCAACTTTCGCCAAATAGTTGCAGTTCACGTTCATCACTTTCTCCAGGTCCAACAAATTCAGTAACACTTCAAGAACTCTTGAAAAAAGAAACAAATTCGCAGAAGTGTTTGTCACCTCCTATTTTTGGAACTAGTGTTCCCGGATCGGGATTTTTGTTATCTAGCAGATCAAGAGGAAATCTTTCATCATCTGCTCCTACTCATCTTGGGCTTGAACAGATATGGCAGCGCAGAGAACCTAGACAGCATTTACTGTCTACTGGGTCATTAGTGGAAGCTGGGTCTACCTCCTCGCTTTCTACAGGTTTATACTGTATATTTTTTTATTTAATAACTATTGTGCGCATTTTATTTAATTAAAACTTATTTTAGGAGGTGTTTTAAGTCCAGAAGCATATGATTTTTCTTTGGATGAAGCCATAGATGACTCTGACGATGATACAGAACAAGAAGAAGATTATTCATCTGATAATGGTTGGATTAAATCATTTATTTTAATACTGTCAAATACAAAATTTTACACTATTTTTTATTAATTTTAGATTCAGGCGGAGACAGTGATTGTGGAACATCTGCTAAATCATCATCTCACAAAGATCGATTCTTTTGGCAGTATAATGTTCAGTCTAAAGGTCCTAAAGGTCAAAGATTAGTCTTAAAAAGTAAGCTAGAAGATCCACATTGTTTAAATGAGGTTACTGATCCAGTATTTAGTCCAAGTTGTTCAATACAAGGCATAAAGCATAGGTAAATGATTATTATAAATTGTTATCCTATGAATTATAATTACTGTTGTAACTTCTACAGTGGCAAAGCACGAAAAGGAGATGGTAATGATTTAACTCCAAATCCCAAAAAATTACAGTCTATTGGTAGAGAATTGGATAAACTGAATAAAAGCATAAATGAAATGACACCAGTCAGCGAATTACCATTTAATATTAGACCAAATACGCGCAAAGAAAAGAACAAATTGGCTTCCAGGTATATACATAATTAAAATCATGATTTCTAAATTTAATTTGCATAATTATAATGGGTTAAATAGCTGAATATCCAATAACCTAACTGTCTTATGAAGTATTATAAGTACTTGATTTAAAAATAAAATATTGATTTTCATAATTCTTAATATACTTCATATTATATCATTACTATCAAAATAACAGTGGTGTTGGATTATTTAATAAAATCATTATGTAAGTATATTAGATTGTGTAGTTTAATTTGATAAAACCGTAAGAATTTAAATTGTTATGCTAAAAATATTATGTTATATCTTATCCCTATTAATTTATTTTGGTAATATAATTATACATTTTGTATCATGACATAATATTTTACAATGTTTTTGTATATTTGATTATTTGTATAACTATACATATTTTAAACAATAATTGTATATGTTCTAGGGCATGCCGATTGAAGAAAAAAGCTCAACATGAAGCGAACAAAATAAAACTTTTTGGCTTAGAAACTGAACACAGTAATTTTTTTCTATTCATTGAATTTATTTGAGTTAATCTAAATAAATGATAAAAATTGTTAAAATATTAGGTTGAAAATATACTTTCAAAACATAAAATAATATATGTATTTAAATTTTAAATGTAAAGAACTTTTTTTTTTTAGGACGTTTGATAAATGCTATATCCCAAGTCAAACAAATGTTAGTAAGTCGAACAACGAGTGACTCATTTCCAAAAGAAAGTCAAGAGCTAACAAAATCTAGTGAGAAAATTGTAAAAAATGCTACCAGTACGTATATTATGGTTTTATTTATTGTAATACAGTAAAACTTCCATGTTCATAACTCTAAGAAAACTTATAGTTGAGGAGTTGCATAAACATGTGAAATTTGTATTACAATTTTGTTTTATACTTTGGGTATTGAATTCTGAACATTCATAATTATATTACACTGATTATTAACAAAAAAAATCGCTGTTTCAAATTTTATAAAAACTTATATTTTTTTGCATAGTGAATCACAGATTGCTGTTTCTAAAGTTATTATAGATAAATGACTTAATAAAGAACTCTGAATTTTTAGGAAAATAAAACATGTTAAATAAGTATATTTATATTATTATATGTGATGAAGCATTTGTTTTATAGAGGATAAGATCCATTTTTTATTGATTGCTAACTAGATTTTCGTACTTTTTTTATTTTGTAATATTGTAGACTTTGTGTACAATATCTTTTGTAATTTTATCTTTTTTTCTTCCATAATATGTTTATATTATCAATTGATTAATTTGTTTTTGCTGATATCAGTATCATATGCGGAAATGAGGGGCGGGCTTTTCATTTTTGGATATTTTCATTTAATCAATAAAAATAAACTTTAAAAATAAGAAGTTTTCAATATATGTAACTAAAATTTTAATTAAGGAAGTTTTACTGTATTTAATTTACTGAACTACATAATAATTTATTTTGTAATGAACGTTAAATTATATATGTCACATTTATAAAATATGTATTATTGTGGTATTATAGTTGTTGAATAGTATAAATTATAATTAATAAGTTGTGTAATTTCTAAAATGGTTTTTAATTCATCAGTATAATTAATGTTATTATATGTGTTATATAAACACATTTTTCGTGATAACTGTGGAGTTTGTATTTTAAAATCCCGGTACTTATGTGCTGAAAATATTACGGTGTGACATGTTTAATTTTTTTTTTTTAATTGGCAATGTAATAAATGAGTATCTGATATAATTTTGGGAAAGTATCAATGAACCAGTCATTAAATATTAACTAAAAGAGCTTCAAACTTATGTAAAACGTAAAAAAAAAATTACACTATTTACTATATGTCTTAACTCACCATTTGTTATCTCCATCTATCTAGTGGATAATAACAAAATCATAATAAATCTTAAAATGTGCATTTAGCTTGAATTTGGTTTAAATACTTGTCATCAAATTTGAATAGAACAATATTTTCAAGTGCATTTTTTTTTTCTAAAATATTTCTGACAAAGAAGTTACAGTGTTTTAAGATACTGATTTTTTTTTAATAGCCATTACTTCTTTGTCAATTGATATTTTACCAGAAGGCTATAAAATGTGTTTGAAAACATTTTTTTCTTCAATTTACTAGTAGTATTTAAACTCTAAATTTTAGCCTAAACATTACTATTTACATTCTATGTAATTTTGTTTTGCTACATTACCTATTGGATAGACTGTGATGTGTGATAACAAATTGTTGAAATATTCCACATGGGGAAAAAAATGACAATTACACGACATTTATTGTTTGAAAAATAAAATAAATGCCTTAATAAATTATAATAATTCTCAATAAATAACATACTGATACCAATAAAGTTACAGTAAATAGTATATTATACCAGTACCAAGTATTTGTTTATTTGTATAAAAACAAAATTACATTGTAAAAATGTATTTAAAAATCATAATCCTTGATAGGTAATATTTTACTGATAGATATCATACAACACTAACGAAATGTTTCTAGATAATATATTTTACCAGTACCATTATTATTCTTTAACTATACTAAATGTTTAAGACATCCCTAAAATATTTAATTAATAACTTTAACTTAAACATTTAAACATATTTAAAGCATAATTTTATTCTTATAAATACATACTTCAATGAATTTATATGAAGTTAAGTGAAATTCAGTTTGTAAATTTGAATATGAACATAAAATGGTATTAAATAAGTTTTATTATGTTATTTAGAACTAAAAGTTGCCGGACAAACAACAGAATTTGTGAACAAAGTTCTGGAGAAAACCAAATTAGGTGCACGGCGTGGTGGCTTGGATGAACTATAGTTGTCAAAGGTCATGTACCATTAACCTAGTCTTTATGTAAGTTATTAAGATTTAGGATGATCGCCAATAAACTTTCTTATGATTAAGCTGTCCATCAATGGAGTCATTAATATTGTTATTATTGCTACTATTGTTTTTATTTTTAATATAATTATTACATTTAACTGTCAATTATTATAGATCACTACTACTTCCCGAGAAGTATGTTAATTTATATTTGGTATGAATCAGTGTCATTACTGATGTTTGATTTTTAATGACTTCATTTATTTATCCTTATAAAATTTAACTGTTATGTTTTGTCTAATTAAGTTTGATTTGTTATTATTTTTATTATATTTTTGCCTTTTTAGTATATATTTTATTACTATGTAAATATATTTGGTTATTAATACTTATTAATTATTATGTATTTAGTATCATTAAGAAAAGGCTATAATTATTTAAGATTATAATATTTGTGTACATTTTATTGAGTAGAGCCATTTCATTACAGTATTTTTAATAATTCAAGTTTTGATCTTTTACTCATTTATTTTATAATAAAATATTTATTTTCAAATCAAAAAAATCTAAAATATTAATATACATTAATATATACATGATTTATATATGAATACAAAAAACTCAATTTAATGTGCATTCATATTATATTTATTTAATTTTAAATATTTTCTATAAATTATGGTTATAATTTTTTAATTTGGAAGCTCAAAAATGTATGTTGATCAATATTGGTCATTTAAGTCTCATATATATATATATATATATATATATATATATATATATATATATATATATATATATATCAAGTATTAGTATTAAAGGGAAGGTGTTGAAAATCACTTTTGAGTAAATGTTTGTTTATAAGTTTATTAATTTTCATGTCTTTTTAAAGATATTTAAAATGGTAAAATTCTGTGAGGGCTGGATAACATTTTATAGGGTATTTAAACAAATATTTAATAATTAAACATTTTCTTCGCTTTTATTTCTTACAAACATATTTATATTTAAATAAAAACAAGATGAATTACATCTTCAATGTATATCAAAAGATCATTTTAGTGAGGAAATAACATTAAAAAAAAAAAAAATGAATACACATTTATATTAATTTTATTTTATTAATTAACTTTTTAGTTACTAAATAATTAAATTAAATTTATGTACCGTAATTTTGTCCACTATAAGTAAAAATATATTTTTAATGACAGCATTGAATCTTAAAAGAAAATTTATTTATTCTTTAAATAGTGATATGTACTGCTGTGAATTGATTAAAACTATATTTTTTTACGTTTAAAGAGTATTTAATATTAGTGAGAATATATCACTTTTGGATTTTAAAATAAAACTTAAAAAAATTCCAGTTTTCCAATTAAATTTTCTATTACATATGAAACAAACAAGAATATTACACAAAAGTGATTCTAATTGGAAATTAAACAAATTAAATGTAATGTATTAAATATATTAATTAGTACTGTGATTAGTTTTATTTGCATCAAAATATGAATATCGTTAGTTAAATGTCTAGTTCAACCCTGATATATAAGTATACTTGTAGCTTTAAATATATTTCTTAATTTGTATTTGGATTTTTTTATAACTATTTTAAGTATCACTTACAATTTCAATGTTAAAATTAGTTTTACTACAAAATATATAATATAATTAATTCGAATTCATTATGATTATACAAATAAAAACAGCATTTCGGTAATTTAACTTCATAGCCAATAGCCATAGAAATATAATTTTGTATAAATCTTGCTTTAAGTAGTATAGAATTTATAAACTTGATTTATTGTTAAAGTAAAATACACAAAAATTAATATTTTAAGGTTTGAAAATTACAAATATTTATCTGTGATCATTTTACATTTAAAGGTCATTGCTTTAGTATTGTACTTCTTTAAATGTATAATTGTTCCCAGACCATTAAAAATATGTTTGTTTAGTTTTATATCATTTCTACTACATAAATAAGTATTAATTTAAAGGGGTCAAGTTACTAATAAATACGATTGGAAAAAATCTAGTTACCTATACTCAGAGAAATGTGATAAAAACACGAGTTTGCTCATTTTATTAATTAATAACAAATACCAAAATATTATTTTATTAAATTCCATTAAATTGGGCTTCGTAATTATTTATAGATCACTTTAAAATATATGTATTGGAAGTATTGAGCGTCTTTGGAAATAGATTTTAAAAATACCTTTTTTACAAATATTTGAAAAAAAAAACAATTTAATTAAATCCATTGTATCAGATTGTAAGTCGAACTTGTCAACTTAAATAAGATGAGTGAAAATGTAAACATTATTAATATAATAAAAGATATAAATTATTGTGTGATTTAATGTTTTTCCCCTACTAAAAATTCAATTAAAATTCATTATGAAATAAATTTTATTATACAGTTTTGTAGTAAAATAAAACTATTATTACAACCATAACCATATTTGTATTATTGAAAATTGTTAGTAATTAGTATTAGTATTAAAATCTGATTACTAATGGGTTGAATAATTAATTTTGTCATAATATTATAAAATTACGTGTTTCTAAGTGTTTGACAGATTGTAGCTCTTGTAAAAATTGAAATGCTCATTAAAAATAAGAATAATAAAAAAAAATTTTAATATAGATAAACATTAATATGTAATTTTGTGTCATGTTTGTGTTCAGTATGTGATAAACCCAGTACCACTTTAAATTTTTGTTTAACTATTTTTTAGCTATTTTAAACTTTATTAAAGCTATTATATTCTTAAAATAAGAATTATAATATATTTTATTGTAAGTGATTGTTGTATGACGGTTGGTTGATTAAAGAAAATATATTTACTAAAAATTATGATTAATGTTATGTAGGTATTAATTTTAAAATACATAAGGATTTCTCTCTGTAAACTATAATATGCGATTTTCACTTTGCAACAGTTTAAATTTGTATTGTGTTAAGTTTATTTTTATGTCATGTATTTTATGCGATATACTTGTTATTATTATTATTATTATTTTTGTTTTTTTTTTTTTAAAATTTTAATACTCAAGTAAAATCGCACTATTAATACTTGCCAATATTGTTTTAAAATTTATAATATTATGTACTCTTTTTTTTTTTTTTTTTGATTTAATAATAATAATGAAAACAATTTTATTTTTCTTGTTTTTTTTTTCTTAATTATTAGTACATTTTAAAACCATATAATGATTAAAAAAATAAATAAATATTATATAATAAAATACTGATGCAGAATAATATAGATATATTATTAATTTAACTTAAAAGCATTGTCCTGCCTCAATGCCTGACTGAATAATCCAGAGTCCACTTTGGTGATTACAATGGACCATGTGTTATATTTATGATTATTTGACCTTTAATGCTTTCATCATTAAGGCAAATCTATTGAAATGATAAAATACAAATAATGGTATTGTAGTGCAATTAAAAGTTATTGAATAATTAGTATATTTTAATATGATAGTTTTTTTTCTTTAAAACTATTATCATAAATGATAAAAATCTTGCAATTAAAAACTATTTGCATTTCATTTACAATGATTATGAGCGGAGCTTCGGTGTAATATTATTTATTATAAATATTTAATATTTGAACAGATATTATGTTTGTATATGTATGTATACCCTGTGTATAATTTAAGTCGGTATTACATTTTCATGAATTAAAAACAAAAGTAACGTACGACTGACATTAAATTTTCTGGTTGTAAAACTAAAAATTAACTTTTGATTTAAATACTTAAAAAGTCTATAAATGCTATAAATAGTACAAAATTGAAAAAGCTGAACATTTTTGTAGTAGTATATTGTATGAAGTTACATATTCTTTGAAAATTTCAAGACTAATGTAATTGTTTTCAAAATTACCGAAAAATATTTTGACGAAAACGCATTTTTATCGGTTTTTATGTAATATTTCTGTAGTTTTGAGTTTCTTTTGTTAGATCCTCTTAAGAAAATCGAAAAATTACCTCTCTGCTCAGAATCTAATAAAAAAGAAAATATAAATGATCAATGGTAAAAATTTGAGAACTGCTGCGTAAAATATATAATATATATCAATTATCTGCAATTACGTATTACAATATGTGTAATATTTAAATGAATACCTATTTAATTAGCTAATGATTAACTAATTTTATTTTCTGAATTCCGATGAAATAACTGAAATAGATTTATTTATTTGTTCTAATGCATATTCAGTTAAATACAAATATGTGTTATGTGTACGCTCGCGTATACATTTCGATGTTAGCGATTTGCTGGAAAATTATAAATAAATTATAAAAATGACCTCTTAAGTACTCAATTTTTTAATATATTATCATTGATTTTTAAATACTATATATATATATATATATATATATATATATATATATATATATAGTATTTGCAGTAAGTCATTGAACCGTAATAACGTTATAAAAAAATTTTTTGGAGTACATACATCTATCGGAATAAATAATGATGAGTGATGATCGATGACGAACAAACCACTAAAAAAAAAAACAAATCCTACTTTCTTATTACTATTATTTGTTAGAATGTAAAAGATCAGAAAATTAATGTTTCCCAGTACCTACCTACACATCATAATAACTATATTAAGTACCTACTTGCATATTTAAATATTTTCCATTCTCAAGTAGTAGTTATTTAATGGTTTTTTTTTCATATACTTATAAATAAATCGAGTCATCTATGTGTGTTAATATGTTCCAGGGCTTATTCTAAGGATTTTTTTCCTACTGCCCAAGAGCTAAATAAATTTTGTTAAGATTTATTCGGATCATATAACTATCTACCCTAAAAAAAAAAAGTCTCATATTTTTTTTTTTAATCTTTTAATTTTACTCCTTATTCTTATTCTTCAAAAGATAAAGTCAGTAGTCATGTAATATTAAAATATCGATAACTCTGCGCAATAAGAGAAATCTTATTGATTTTAATTTTATTTATTTAATTACTATTAGGATTATATTTAACATTTTAAATCTTTCATTTTTTCCAATGATTAGTACAATAGTACCTATCTTTTTCTAAAACGTGTCTTTTCGTGAACACATTACGTGTAGGTACCTACCTACTGTTGTAGGATACTAGGATGCCCAAATTCATGGAGTCAACTGCCTATTTAATATTTCCTATATTACCCAATTTGAGTCCTACGATGCCCGTTAGAATAAAGCCTGATGTGTTCATATTTACATAAAACACGATATTATAATATATATATGTGTATTATACAGTCGTCAAATATTTAGATTCTGGTCGACAACAGAAAAAAACAATGACCATTTTCATTCAGTATTATTATTATTATTATTATTATTATTATTATTATTATTTATACGATTAAATAGATAATAATAATAGTAGGTATTTAAGTTTAAGCGAGTGCATGCTCCAAAAAAATTATGTTTTTGTAAATTGCTGTATCTATATTTTTTAATCTTACCGATTGGAATTTGAACATAATAAACAGCGATTATTATATCAATAGTAAATACGAGATTATATAGGTACGTTTTCAAGAAGATTGCGAAAGTAATTAGCTTTACATCGATTTTTTATTTTTACACATTTTCCACCTCCTAAAAATTAGGTACGATAGTTTTTTTCTGTTTTTTTACCTATACCAGCTATATTATGTAATATATATAATTGTATTCATATACCTACGTCATAATCGAACCATACATGATACAAGGTAGGAACTACAGATCATAATATATTAACAATAATATGTGGGTACATATATGACGTTTGTTTTTTTTATTTATCATTGTTGCTTTGCTTTGAAGGAGTGGCTAACCGTTTCCTATTCCAGGCTTGCGCCTCTACTAGGGGTTTATCATTGTTTTGTACCTGTATAGCCTTATATACAAGTACGATATAGCCAGTGCCGTAAAAACCGGGTGTGCAGAGTGTGCATTACACACGGGCCCGGGGCCCCTGTGAGTTATTATTAGTAGAAATAAAGGGCCCAAATTTAAGTTTTGCACACGGGCCCTAACTGATCTAGTTACGGCGCTGGATATAGCTGATGTATAATAGGTATATATATTTTTTTTATGTTATTTCTACGTAGAGCGGAAACAGGCGCGTCCCCAAGGGGAGGGGGAGGGGTGAAGGAGCGTTCGCCCCCCATAACAATTTTTAATTTATAAAATTACTTAAAATTTATATTAATAAATTACTTTTTTACGTAAGCTTATTTGTAATGTAGTCGCATTATAAAAAAAATTAATTCAGTAAAATTGACTTAAGTTCGCCCAAACTTTTGAAAAATACACATAGAATGATTATTGTTTTAAAAAATAAGTTCGCCCCCGCCTCCCCCTTGAAAACTGTCTAGGAAGGCCCCTGAGCGGAAATCACTGAATCGTTTTTACTATTTTCACAGACCGGTCTTTAGAGCTGAATACATTATAATATTTTTTTTTATATAGGTCCCCGTAGAAAATCACATTCGATGTCATCGTATTTATGTTGTAGTTATTATATTATTTGTATTGTACATATACACATATTTCAATTTTTATTAAGTATATCGATTATTTATAATGTAAACCCAATAATATAATGGTGGGGACGGGCAGAGTAAATCAACATATTTACATATACCTGTTATTGTAAATAATAGCCATTAGGTATTATTTCAAACACAAATATGTTTGCGAATTTATATATATATATATATAAACGTCCTCTCGACAATTTTATTACCGCCCACAATCTCGCATAAATACTTATTTTAATAAAATATATAATAGAAATAACGTGTATACGATTAATATAGCTGAGTGCCTATTTCACAAATTAGGTATTTACACGCGCCTATGCAGTTTCCTACAAATTACTATATTATTGACCATTATTTTGTAGACGGTACACTGAAGCGATGATTACGGGTAGCCCAGGTAGGAATATAATAAATATATAGGTATAGCTGGTATATTAAACTTTTCGGTAATTTTATATACATACATTGCAATAAAATATGTAGAAGAAAAAAAAAAGTGTACGTATTTATAGCCGTGTAGGTTCATATAGTTTATAATTTGTATAGTTTTTATTTT
Source organism: Slavum lentiscoides (assembly GCA_032441835.1). NCBI lineage: Eukaryota > Metazoa > Arthropoda > Insecta > Hemiptera > Aphididae > Slavum > Slavum lentiscoides. The sequence continues at coordinate 7,321,676 of CM063707.1, read as the reverse complement.
TAGCAGAAACCATTATATGGCTTTGTCCCACATTGTACGATTGCGCGCGTAAAAATAATTCGTCGCGTTGGTGATCGTGCGATGCATGTATGTAGGTACCTATTATGCGCATATAATAATTGTCTGTTTAAACCAGCGGTTCCCAAAATGTGCGCCGCGATGTCTTTAAAGGGGCGCCGCGCCCCTTAAAATAATAAAATATTTATTTTATAATTATATTTTTAAATTTTAATAATAATTAATATTTTATATTTAATAATAATATTTTAATATATATTTTCAAATCTTTGAATCAAATTAAATACGGCCACTCTCATTTCCTTTTCCACGCTGATTTTTGTTGTTTGCTGATATTTGCTTTTTATCACAACGACCGTCAAAAACCCAGCTTCGCATCAGTGCCGTAGATAGGATTTTTATATGGGGGGTTCAGTGCTATCTTGATTCGTGCATTATAATCGTGTATCGTAAAATGATTTATCAGCACAAAAATCTATAATCATGTTTATCAATGTTTATAATGGCATAGACCAAATTCAGTGGCGTAGTAAGAAAAATTTTCGGGGGGGAGGAGGGTTGTATACATATTAATTGAATCTGAAAGTCTAAGTATCGTTAGAAAATTACTTGCATATCTTTAATAACCATAATGAAGCGTTAATTAGGTGAAAGTAAATACGAGTTTACAAGAATAATATTATTTGATCCACCTGACTATTAAAGGTACGTCGGTGCTGACGGCGATTTGCGGTTTTGCGATAGCGATAGCAATTTCCGCGTTTTCGCGATTTTATCAAATATAAATAGATACGGGGGGGGGCCCGTAAGCGTTTTACGTTTTGCGTACGAACGAATTTTGTACGAACTTGAAAATATATTAAAAATATAGTATATTAATTATATTTTTACTGAATATTTCGGGGGGTTTGTCCCCCTCGTGTTACTACGCCCCTGAGTCCAAATTAAACATTTATACATAATGTTATTATACTTGGGTACTTATTTTTCATAAACAACAAATCTATTTTATATCAAAATGTTGGTAAAATCTAAATATCTAAATATTTTACTGTAACATCTGCAATGCTGTTGTGCGTAAAAAAAAAATTGAAATTTCTACTTTTCCGATGTTCAAGGGGGGGTTTGAACCCCCTAACCCCCCCGTGTCTACGGCCCTGCTTCGCACAAATATAGAAAGTTGAAAACGGAATTAGAATACGTGAAGCTTTATCTTTGCGGTTGAACAAGACGCTATGAAACCGTCGAATTCCGTGGGATCGCGCCACACATATCGATTAGATAAATAATTCTTATAGTGTTCACCCGGTAAGGCTACGTTCAGACGACGATATTTTTCTCGTATACCGTATACGGGATTTTATCGAATCAGTGGCAGTGGCAGCGAATGTTATATTTGTACGTTCACACGAAACCCATGCGGGAAAATCCCGTATTCGGGGAAAATATTTTTTCCCGTATACCGTACGAACTTGTCACTACGATTCGATAAATCTCGAATACATACATCTAATCAAATAAATAATCTAAAAAACGGGACAACAATAAAAAAACTGAATATCGTAATAATTTTCAGCATACTTCTAATTTAGTAACTTAGCGATTTTTTACATTTTTGTTTTTAAAATACGTGTTTCTCCTTGTTATTACGATAATGAAGTCAAATTTTATCGGTTCCCACTTACTTTCGAAGTTATAAAGAAAAACTTCATTTTTTTTTTCTTTAAATAAAATGATATATAATATTATAATATTAATATTTTTAATATTTTTTAAAATGTTTGTGAATGTAGGTTAGTTGTGCAACTAGAATTTTTTTCAGAAGGAGGGGCATACTTGTTTAAGGCTGAACTTCTTTTTATAATTTTTTTTTTACTACCCATTATTGAGTTGTTAAAGTGGATAATATTAAAAAAACTAAACAAAAATGTAATTTTATTGATGAAGAGCAATGGATTTATAAACAAATCCGGGCGTATACAGTTCAACAATAATATACCAAATGAAAATGTTTGTCAATATTTACTATCGGTTCATTTTACAACATTCGTAAATAATTCGTAGTAATATTTATCGATAACGGGCTGCGGAAATTAACCAGATTGCTATTTCTGAGAAATGACTCCGTCGGTGTGAGCTATTTTTATTTTCGTGTATCGTAAGGGGAGTCAAAGGGGAGTTCGAACGGAAATTATTTGCTAAAAATGTATAAAAACTCCACACCCATTAATAATTAACATATTTGAAATCTGAAAATTGGGTTGGAATAATAATCATTCTTGTCAGGGCACGACGAAGAGATTTTTCAATATTTTTAAATAGCTATGCCATAAAAATGGTATATGTATTAAAAGTTATCCCTCAAAAATACATTTTTTTTGTACTTATGGTTCTGCTAAAATAAGCTAAATTTGAAAAAAAACTCTTCGTCATGCCCTTCAATATGTTCCTAAGAATTTTTATAAATAGTTAAATTATAGATAATCATATTATTAAACCTAGTGGGCTTAGTATAAAACACCAATCTAATCAATATTCAATCATAGTTTTCTCCCCTTAAAATAAAAATTTTTGAAAAATTCTTTTTACGTTATTCTTATATGAATGAATAACTAAAATTTTGTTTAAAAAAAAATATTATTTTTATATAATTTTAGAAATGGCTTGTTCAGCCTTAAAATGGGAATATTTGTCTTTTATTGAAATACTAAATTTACTTTTACAACAGATAACAGTCGGTGGCGCTGAATTTTATAACCTTTTTTTAGTGTAAAATATAATATTTATAAATCCTAATAATTACAAGAATTTATGAAATATATACTCATATAATTATAATAATATAAATATTTACATTTTACATATTGTCCACAGTTTTTTGTAGTTCTATTTATTTTTATCTGAAAAAAATGTTTTAAAAGTGATCAATTTTATCTGAGGCGCCATGAGAAAACCTCAGTTTCAAAAGGCGCCGCGAGTCTAAAAAGTTTGGGAACCGCTGGTTTAAACTATAAAAATTATACGTAGTTATTCGCGTTTCGTGAAATAAATATTAAAAGATATATAACGCGTATATTGTAGAACAGATTTTTAGGCGGATATATGCGTATACAAATGTAATTTTATAATTATTATACGGAGAGGGGCGAGAAAGTAACGTTTAGATAATTAAATATATATATGTATATATCGTATTTTACTATTTTAGTTTATTTATATTATTATTATTATATAGTAATTAGTAATAGACCGGACTTTTACGTTTTTACATATTTTTAATGGAGAGTATGCGCAGTTCCAATTGCAGGATGAGCTTTCTCGACGATTCATTTTCTCCTATATGAACTGTTAAAATTGTTTAGCGCATTTATAAAACATATTTCAAGGGTAGAGAATATTTTGTGCTGCAGAATGATTTGTTTCGGGAATATATTGAAGTTTAATTTGAACATTTCACAAAAAATTGAATGGTTTATAAAAATAAAATAAAAACGCAAAAAGAATTATTGCGATTTGTGACCTTCGCGGAAGTTTCTACCCCTCCGAACGCCATCATGATTACACCTTTACCATTCAACTCGAATGCGATATATCATTTATATATATATATATATATATATATATATAGCAATTATTTAGTAAATTTTTTTTTCGTACATATTATTTTCAGCTCGTAATATCGAATATTACTTTTATTGCGTAATATACATATTATATATGTATATAATTTATTATTTCTATTTTTTTTTCAGCAATAAGTACCAAGTATAGATTACATATGGCGGTTTTTATTAAGTAATAACAATATTTTAAATATTATAGGATTAATTTAATTATATCTTCTAAATTATTAAGTACTTTTGTTTTTCAGTATATTTAATACATTTTTATGAAATATTGCATGTATTTCCAAAAAAAGAATATTTATGCGCGTATAAAAGATTATTTCGATGAAATTATATAGTGCGTAAAAACATCTTATTTTAGGATTTTAAATGCGCATATATAAATCCGGTCTCTATAGTAATAACTAATAACTATATATATATATATATATATATAAACGAAAAACGTTGGTTTTTCTTTTTTTATTTTTCTTGAAACTAAAATGTACGCGTTTATATAGGCAATACATTTTACGTACAACGCGCTGCACAACAAACGAAGTCAACGATAATTTTAAATTTTAATGATATGGCCGCATACGCCCGTACGATTTTACGGAAATAATTATTTTTATTAAAGCGAACGCTATACACGCTTTAATTATATCTGTTATTATTTATTAGTTTAAGTATATAAATATATGCGAAAAAAAATCCTATCTCCAATGGTCACGTTGGACCAGTTGCACCCGAGCGAGAAACGTCTGAAACGTTGTCGTCTTGTCTACGCATGAATCGTATGAATATATTATCACTAGCGGACAGCGAGAATAATGGATAGGACGCATGCGCCTGTATTAACTGTAGATGGGGTCCCGGGTTTTTTTTGAAGTGAGTACAGTAACTTAGGAAGTTATTATTATTATTAAATTACCATTTAAAAAATCATTGATCGTTATTATTTTGTTAACAAAGGGTGTAGTTTTTATATTTTAAAAATTATTATGGGGAGGAGGCGACTGCCCCTTGGGCCCCCTGTGGAGCAGGTTAACGGTTGTATAGCAGGTGGAAAACTACAGTTATCAAACTTCAACGATTTTCAAGGCACAGACTCCGCAGTCCGCAACGTCGCCAAAATCGCTGGACTGCCACCGCGTATACAGCGAACGATGACCTACACCAAGTTTAATGGCGTAGTAGAGCTTATAATAAATTGTCGCGTTCAAGTTAAAATTTACAGTGTAGGTAGTTATACTGTATACAGCGGCGGTGCAAGATCTAAATTTTATGTGGGCGAGATTAATTTTGCGAGGCCCCTTCTGGAATGCCCTGATGACGCAAGAAAACATTTTATGTATTTTTTTAACTCACAAAATGTTAATTATTTTATTTAAAAAAAATAGTAACGCATAATAATGAACATTATATTAAAAAAGAATTCTCATAATAACTAAAAGTTTATATTAAGAAAGGAAAAGACATTTTCTACTTTTTGCTCTACTATAAACTCTATTATTAATTTTTTATAATTCAGCTTAGCTGCAATTTTTGCTTCAACTGACAGTACCGCCAAAGCTGAAAGTCTTTCCTGGCCCATTGTGTTTCTTAAATAATTTTTTATTAATTTCAACTTAGAAAAGCTCCTTTCAGCTGAGGCAGTACTAACTGGTATAGTTAACAAAATTCTGATAACAATAAAAATATTTGGATAAATAATTATAAAAAAAATTATTTTTTATTATTTTCAAAAAGTTTTCTTCAAAATAATTTTTTCTGCTACAATATTAGAATAATTGCAATTTTATTAAGGCTGGTGGGGGCCCCCAAGTGGTTACGTTTACAGTAAAAATTTTACTCATGTCCTCGTGATTGCGCGAGGCCCCTCGGACCGCGAGGCCGTGGGCGTTTGCCCACGTCGCCCACGCCTAACGCCGCCACTGACTGTATATTATATATATATATATATATATATTCTAGGGCTCTTAGTTTGGTACGTGTATTGTGATATACACGAGTACACGTAGACGTAGTCCGTTCCTTTAATATAGTAAAATGTATTAATACACGAGTATTTAATTACACGTTTTTTTATGTTAGTGTACACGTGTTTTAAGATACACATTGTATTAAAAGTCCATCTACACGTGTATTTAAGGTCCAGAAGTTTGTATAACATTTTTATAAATAATTTATGAATATTGCCGTGTAATTCTATCGTGCAGGGTCGTACCAAAGGAGGGAGATTTTGGGTCTGGTACCCCCCCTCCCTTCATTGAAATTTCAACATTTAAAAATGTTTTCATATTTATGTTATCAAATTTAATCGAATAAAATGTTAATGAATATTTAATAATATTATATATTATATCAATATTATATACGTAAATTAAAATCTAAATTATTGTTATTTGTTATTTCGTATTTATTACATATTTTAACATAAATTTAATAAATCGGAAAACGGCCCGAATCGACTTGCGATGCTTAATTTTATAGAAATGAAATTTTAATACCTATTTTTTAGTACACCGTACGAACGATTTTTGTATGGAAATACCCATATTTGTCCGTGTGACTGTACGTATTTGAATACAAAAATCTCACGGAAAATCTGGGTATTCCCATACGGAAATCGTTCGTACGGAGTACAAAGTAGACTCACCGCTGTCGCGTATTATACAATTTTCATAGTATTCTTATTTCTTATATTGAGTTGGTGTGTCCCTACCTCTTAGGTCGTTTGTTATCGCCTGATAATTTCCATTTACAGATATACGAACCTAATACAGCATGCCGGTCAAAATCTTAAGTTTACATTTAAGCTTTGGTCGACCTTGAAATAACTAACGAGTAGAATAGATATTAAATAGTGAAGATAACAACACTATTGAGAATTTGTGATTTGGGGAGAGTACATGTCTCTTTGCCCCACTCTTAGATCCATCACTGATCAGGGTGCATGGACTTTGAATACATGGACTTTTTATACACGAGTACACGGACTCTAAATACACGTGTACACGGACTCCAAATACACGTGTACGCGTGTATTTTAATTACACGCACTTTAACACCGTTTCCATAAAAACACGTACGTTCGTGTTCACGTGAAATAGAGATCCCAAATTATATTCGAGCCCATCATATTTGTACAAAAATATAATTTAAAAGTTACGTACATAGTACATACTACATATTATAAAATGATTATTTAACATGACTTAGATGGGTATTACAAAATTTAACTTGAATACTATGTCTTGCACGTAGGATGTACTACACTACTATGTTATATGTAAAAAAAAAAAAAAATAACGTGCTGTGTGAACGTACGAATTTGTTTTTTGTAGTCATATCGTTGTTACATTGATGGAGGTCAGAGGCAGACACGCGGCGGACGTTACTTCCTCTCACAACATAGCCGCATGATTCATAAATGTTATTAAATTTTAATCCATGTAATACGTCATTTTACAATGACCTTAATCAAATATTACAGCTTACAAGGCTACATACAACAAACCGCTTGGACGAGGGTTTATTCTAAACATTTTTCTTCTTATTTTTTATGCCCACCCCACATTTTTAATTTTTTTGAAACAAAACTCGACGTAACCAATGCAAAAATATCGCAATAACCATTGAAAAAGATTTATTACATCCAAGGATATAAAAACAGTTATTTAGACAAGGGTCCATACTCCTAATAATAATACTTACCTTGGAAACTGCAGTGTCAATGACCAGTTAGTTTACAGACTACAATTCTTCATTTTTAACCGAATGACGAGTCTATAGTTACGACTGACACTATTATAAAACAACATCCAACAGCTGAATTTATACAGTGTGAACGATTATTTGTTTTTAAACGCATATAAATTATATTGAATAGTATTGCACGAAAATTTTTTTAAAAATTATTACAAAATTTGTTAACGAGTATAATATTGACTTAAAAGGCTTACAATTTTGTATTTCGGAGGATTAGGAATCCCATAAAGAAATGGCTTAGTAATTGATTATGGATGACGAAACATTGAAAACATCCAGAACGCCTATTGCATGAATTAAATTTTTGAAAGTTGTACATTTTGTGTAAGCTGTTTATAATAATATTTGGGAAATTAATGATTACAATAGATTATATTATACACAAGATATAATGATAAACAATTTTGTCAGAATAGGAAATATTTATATTAATAGGTACATAAATATTACTTATACAAATACATATATAGATGTGTACTAAATAATGTATTGTCTTTATGTTATAATTACTTTTATACTTAAAGTTATATAAAAAAAAATAAAATAAAAATAACAATACTTTAAAAAAAAAATTAAAATGATTTCTACAGGTACAAATTTAAGGAGATTATAGGGAAAAATAAGGATATATTTTGAATTATGCCAAAGATACACATTTATAAAATAAAAAAGCGTAGAAAATCGTTTTTTTAATGAATAAATTATGTTGAGCCCGATTGTTTACATTGATGTAGGTGACCAAAAATTCATCTCTCTCAGCTCGGTAGGTTTGGGTTTTATGTATAAATTGCTGGAAGAAGATGGTTTTGGGAGTCCTTTGTATTCTTTATCTGACAATTCTTCTTGTGAATCAGCTCTGTGTGAAAATAAATTTGACAATATCCATGACGAGCCATGTTTATCTCCAGATTCTTCTTGAAACGGTGCTGTGAAATAGGGGTTCTTACGAGACGATCGCGGTGACCCAGGCGGTGAACTTATAGGACTTGCAGGGAGTGATTTGCTATTCCGTCGTTTTGCTAATGTAGATGGTGGTGGTCCAACAAGTATATCTTGAGGACCCGATGAGCGCCCTTTGTATATTCTACGCCCTGATACCATTTGATGTGCCATCGCTACAATAGATTTACCACATTCAGAAGCACCACTCTTAAACCCGTCATCTACTCCTAATGATTTCGGTGGGTCGGTTACATTTTCACCCAAACTTGCTGCTGCTACTGCATCTATAAAACACATAGGTATATTCGTTTATTCATTTTATATTTTTTATAGTAAAATTTAAAAGTAATTCAGTAGTTTAAAAACCAAATGTTTATTTGTAAACAAAAAGAAATTAATTAATGATTTACAATATCGGGTAATTATTTTGCTAATGTACACGTGAATATTTAAACTTAATACATTATACATATATTTTATTATTTAATAAGTACTTATTATTTATTAGTAATTAATAGTCATTAATTACTAATATATAATATATTATACTCACACGCAATTATTTTACAATAAAATATTTTCGAAGATTTCCTAACACGAATTTCATTTACATATATTTGAATATTATTTACAAAAGAAGTTGGTTTAAAATGAAAGACTATCAGATTTAAAATTATGTATGTATTACATTTTGGTGGTTTAGGCAAACGATTACTTTTTGAGTTTTCATTAAGAGGCATTAATTATAGGTAGTTAAATATGTTTCAAATAATAATTAAACAATTAACATAATTCGTAATTTGAAAATATATAAATATATATTTAATTACATATTAAAGAATTACCTAATTAAATTTTTCAAAAACTAATAAAATACCTATCGAAAAATATATCATATAAAATAATTACTCACCTGCACAAGCATTTGTGATGAAGCGTTGGCAAGCAAGCGTATGACCCTTATATTCTGGCGTTTCTGTAACAATTAATGCTGGAGGCATTTTATTTAAATGTTGAACTGTTTTCCCTGGTAAATGATTTTCAGATGATGTATTTTTGGTGACTAAACTATCACCACTATTATTTCCATTAATTGTATCTTGTTTCAAATAACGGACTAAAAAGAAGCTGTCGTCGGTTTCTGTTGGAGTAAACGATGGTTGGTCCAGGTCGTAGCTAAATAAAACACAAATTAAATTATACGAAATAAATTAGGTATCTGTGAAGTCAAGAAGTCAAGTAGTCTATTTTATAATACACTCCAAATTTAATAAAACATAATCAAATTTGAAGAGACTGTAAATAAAACATGTTTTAACAATCGGTCACGAACAACTACTTGAAAAATTATTATTATTTCACAACACTGGATTTTATGTCATTAATTACTATTGTAATAGTCATAATAAGCACTTATCTTCAATTTATATCAAGTCACGCGCTAAGCATTCACGAGACTGTCAACTAACACTTTATGATGAAAATAAGCGTGATTAGTTAATACTTAGATATAAAGTAATTTAGGGATAATTATATTCTTTGTACTCGAAACATATCTTTCAATTTCTAATAAGTACTGTATACAAATGGCGTGTATAAACGATGCAATTTTCATAATAAAATTTAAGTCACAAGATAAAACGGTATGTATGTTAAAGTATCTATATATTTATATGGTACAAATGCAGTCTAGCTACTACGCGATGCACCCTATATAACATCGTATTTTACACGATGGTGTTGTTTGATTTTAGAGCGTATTATTTAAAACCACATATTTTACACTTCATTTTTGTATCAAAAGTCGTTTTTAACAATTCTGTATATAGTTCACAATTAAGATCTGTGACTTACCTAAGGTGATTTTTTCATAACAAATCGGGGGATATTTTTTTTTTTAGAAAAATATGATCACAAGTTCGCGAAGCGACAGAGTGGAGGACTTGAGTTATAGTCGAAAAATATACGTATTTTTTTTTTTTTTTAAAATCTGAGATAAATTTCTCCAATTTGAAATTAGACTGTTAAAAATAACATTTTAGAAGATACTTTATCAATTAGATAATACTAATCACTATAATTCTGACACTAAGTGTTTGCATCAAAATCTACAACAATACTGTTTAGAACACTCAATTTCACATAGAATCCAAAATAAAAAAAAAGTGAATAAATAGCATGGTATGGCTAAACTACATTTGTTCCATTTACATACATTGCGTTTTCAATAATTACAACTGACTTGTTGGTAAGATGCTTAGAAAACTTACTCTAACATTTTTGTTTTCATACGATTATGTAAAGAATTTTAATGAACAATTATAATTTTAAAAATACCAAAGCGTATACACAATGGTCAAAAAAAAAAAATAAATAAACAAAGTAAACAAATAACAGAAATAGAAATAATTCAAGTTAGTACACAGTTTTATATAAATTAAAACAGTAGAAAGATTTGTCCAATAAATAGTCAATCCAAACAAAATATGCGGTACAGTTAATCCATTTTGTTTAATTAAGTAATTTAAATACAATTAAATGTAAATACCTACTATAAATTTAACACGATTTAAATATTCCAAAAACATTGAATGAATCACCCATAATATATTTAATAAAACTATTTAAAACACTTTAATTAACAATTCAAATTATATGAAACAAAATTTAATGAAACGAGTAAACACAAATAATAATAATAACAATGCAAATTAAAAAAATACACACCTATTGAAAGTTGTTTATTTAAAACATAATGGCATGTTGTTCCAATCTATGCCGTATTATATACATTGTTATCTATAACAATGCGATTTATTGCATAATACAGTTCAATAATCGTTTCGGCATTAAATTACCAACACATTTATTGAACAGTGAATAGTTGTTATTGTTTTTTTGTATAATATTTTATAACGTAAAATATATACAGTAAACTCTGGATTATCCGGGGAATAGGGTGACGCGGCAATCACAGATAAGCAAATTCCGCAGTTTATCCGCAAAATACAAATCGAAACGAAAATCCTATATTATGTATATCACAAAAAAAAAAATTATATTACATAATATTAAATAGTATTTAAAGAAAATTAGATTTTATTTAAACATTCGTATAATAATATTCATTTATTTTTTCATAAAAAAAAAAAAAAAAATCAACAACTTGTTTTTGTTTTAAAACACTTCGTCTTTACTTGTGGTAGAAGTTTTTTTAACAACATTTTGTCACAAAATGTTGCATCGTATAATTCGTAATAATATTTATAATTAATAATTAGACAGATTCGTGGAACCGTAATGATTTCTTATATGTACATAAACATTATTTTCAATAAACACATAGTTCCTCGGAAGATCACGGACAATCCGGAGTTTATTGTAGGTACATACATATATATGCATAACGTTTAGGCTAGAGAGTACAATTCGGATTGTGACTATACAGTACGATTACTTACCGATCATTTATTTTAGATTTCATCCATTGCGGTATTGGGAATCCGGACGATATTGAACGATCTGCAGAACTCATGTTGTCGATAGGAATTGATTGACTAGACGTATGGGGGTAGGTACTGATTATTGAACGTTCACGGAGAACAAGATATTTACTGGTTAAGAATACGCCTTTGCTATGATACAGTTCAACTAGAAAATAAATGATATCCGGAAATTATTATTATGTAAAAGACAAAAAAAAACAATACAATAACACCACAAGACTGCGTTTCAAAATAATTACGCGGCTTTGGACGCGATACAATAATGTTTAGTAGTAGTATTTTCTTGGCCTTGATACGGTGGAATAAGGCCAAACGAGTGCCGGGCTGTGGTATTACATTTGGTGGTCAATACACACACACTCACCTTAATGTTGCTATTGTCCATGGATCCGGTTGAAAGTTGGCTTTTCATTGTTTTCATAACTAAAGTCCGTTTGGGAAAAATACCGTCTACAACGGACGCGATACAAGAGACACTGGGCAACGAAAACGGGACACGACACGACGAACGCACGCGCGCGACCAAAGACGTTACAACGGAACACTGAAACGCATTACGCAGAAATGCGGTCGTCAATCGTATTATTATTATTATTATTAGTTATTACGACCGCTGTTATAATTGTACGCGTTTCTGTGCAAAAGTAAAACATTTGTGGTGGGGACGAACGTTGTTCGAGTGGGTGATAATCGCTGTGTTATCTTTGTCGGTTGTCGGATTCGAGGTCGTTCTGAAACAGTGTGGTCTCGACGAAAAGACGAATCCACTGCAGATGGAGATCACTCCGCCCGAGAACAAAAGAATTGCGAATACGCTCTTCCGATTGGCGGACACAAATCAATGTAGGCGCACACAACGATATAAATTATTGTGCTGATAGTATACAATATTATTGTACAACTCTCTTTTTTTTTTTTTTTTAATCCAATTATTTATGAAATATTCTATTCCGGCCTCGTTTCTGACACAAAAAAGCGTGTCGACATTTACGTCTTCGATAATAAATCGAAAAAACTCAAACACGCGTTTTAAAGGCTCGCTAAAACGTATGGGTTATTGTTACGCCAATAATACCAATATCAATTAAAACGCATTTGTACATTTTAATAAAATCAAAATTATAAAATTGCCAAGAACCAGTAATCGTCTTCATTCGAGTTGAATATTATATGAAAATAACCTATGTAGGACAATGATTTTATTAAATTATATTGTATATGTATTTAACGAAGTACGAAATATTTTGTAGCCAAACAAAGTTTAGAAAAATACAATAAATACATGACGTTTAACAGAAAATAAATAATTTTAATTTTTATGTATTATATAAATAATATAATACCATAATATCACGGTCAATGACTAGAAGTTTAACATAACGAAAATCAAATGCATTATTGCTTTATCTATAAACGAATTTAGATCGTCAAAATGATATAAAATACCAAAATATCTTAGTCCGCGTGTTTGTCCTTTCACAAAATACTTTCCAAAGTGAAATTTCCCATACTATTTTTTCACTTTATTTTCACACATTGCTTATTGTGTGGATAGTTACCGTTGTTTAAAATAAGTGTAATTGCCAATTGGAGATAAACAAAAAAAAACATTATAATAATATTATAAAGTATATATACAGAGTGTCTCGCGTGAATTTAACCAGTGTTATATAACTTACATGTTCTAAATCTAAATAATATTAAAAAAAAAATTTGTCATTCTTTTGTTTTGTTATTAATAATAATTATCAGAACCCTGCGCTACGATTATTATATTTTATTTTACTAACTAAAAATTAAAATATATTAAATCGAAAATAGCAATTTTATAATTTTATTTAAAAAAAATTTCGGTGCTAGAAATATTTATTAATGATTAAATCGTTAATAATTTTTTACAATTTGTTTGAAGTTTCAATTTTTTCTGGAAAACGAGTCGTTTGCCCGAATTATTTTACTGGCCATCCGGGTTCTACTAATGAAAAAGAAATTGACATTTTCGCAAACTTTAAAAAATTGTAGAAACGATTAATTGTTAATAAACATTTCTAGTACCAATATAAATTTTTTTTTTAAAAATAAAATGGATACTTTCGATTTTTAAAAAAGATTTTAACTTTTAGTTAAAAAAAAGAAAAAAATCAATGCATTTGATTTTTTTTCAAAAAAACTTTTCAGAACAGAATATTGTTGATTTTGGATTGCATAAATCCATTCTGTTTCTTAACTTCTTAACTCAGGTCTCAGAGTGTTATTCAGTAGTTCCATCCTTTGGCAGACTTATATATAGTATACTATTCATTTGATTCGACCAGATTCAGAGGCGCATTTTCATTTGCATCTGACCTCGGCATAAACACGTGAAAATTCTTACTTCCTGAAATAATACATGTTCTTTTTTCTTTTTAAATAAAATAGTTGTAATTCGTGTGTACTTATAAAATGTTAATTTATTGCTTATACTTTTTTTTATAATTTGTCAATAAATGATAGTTGTGTAAAATTATTAATTACAGTCAAAATATGTAATAAGTATAATCAATACAAGTTTAAATAAAATAAAAACAAAAATCGTTAAAAATTATAATACATATATATTTACACGAAGAAAAAAAAACAAATCATTCCATGTATAAAGAAGGAGTAAATACAATATCTCTTTTTATTTTTTCAAGGACATTTTGCATTTTTTCGCTTATTGTATTGGTACCAATTGTTTTCGCTGCATTTTTAATAACAGTCAAAATTTCATTTAACTGAACTATGCATCGCACTATAATACCTTCTTGTATATCCGTTATATCCATTATTTCAGAAAAAGGCTGAGAATACAAAAATAGTAATCAGTAGTGAGAAGAAATCAATTTCATTATGAATAAAAAAAAAAACATAAACACGGGTTAACACTCTTGTATAAATAATATTATACCGTGTACGTATATTATGTATTTATAGAGTTAAGTTACCTTTTCTTGGGCCCACAGGTGTAGTACTTTGACTAAATTGAAATTGAGATCAACACGTTCGTAGTTACTCAAATAGTTGGCTTCAACACACTGAATGTAATCGTGTTTTTGTTTAATTAAATTCATTCCCTTAAATAAATTACAGTTTAATATTTAAGAATTCGTTATAAAGATATATTAACTTATTTATTATACCTTTATCAAATTTTCTTCTTTAATGGACGTACAATCAAAATCAGACTTTGACTCACAAACTAAACACGAAAGTACGGCGGCAATTTCTTCTGGTTTCATTTCTTCAAACATGTTGCATAATAGTAGTTCGGTGATTAAAAGTTCATGTGATCCCATAGTTGCAGCCACGTTCCCCTTCTGAGTAGCTGAAATATGAATAGTTAAAAAAATTACACATTCTTATAAAAATGCATAGTAATTACGTACTTATTTCGTTTTTTGGATTTATATATTTCAGTTCTTTGAGAACCTCTACTTTATTGATATATTCATTGTATAATTGTAATGCTTTATTTGATATTTGGTGTTCTAATTCAGCTATTTTTTCTTTTCTAGTTTGATATTCATAACATTTTGTGAACTAAAATCATGCAATATGTAAATAGTTTTGAAATACCTAATCTGAATTTGAATGTAGTTCATATTCAGATGATTTAATCTATCCTATTATTGGTGAAAATAATTTTAACATTGTAATAAATAAGAACTATGAAAAATTATTAATATTATTATTATTGTCTTTTTTTGGAAATATCCATGTTTACAGTTGTGTACTGGCATTTCGGACCACTGTAAGTTTCGTCTTCAACGTGTGTAGTTTACGTCTTACTGCCATGACTGTACTGAATGGTCTGCATTTTTTGAGGCAGGCATACCACAGGGATCTTATATCTCTCCTACACTATACATGGCTTACATTAATCATTTACAATCCACACAATGTTTCACAACCTCATTCTTTGAAGATAACACATTATTTTACTCCATCAAACCAATGTCTTTATAGTGCTTCAAAGACAAATTAATATAGTCATGAAATCTTAATTCAATAGTATTCGAAAATAGCCATATAAACAAAGGAATCATTCAACCCTATATTAGAGAAAAAAAATGTTGTACTAGGGTACTATATAGAATATTAGGCCATCAAACCAAGTAACTTGCAGACCACTCAGTGCAGTCGTGGCAGTAATATACGTGAACTATACACATTCTAAAGATGAAACCTGCAATGGAACCGAAATGTCAGTACACAACTGAAAACATTGGATATTTCTGAAAAAGACAATCATATTTTAATCCGTGAAAGCATTGAAACAAATTCATAATAATAGTAAATTAAAATTATTATATATGATATAATGTATTTATTTAGTATAAATAATACTCTTACCTCATCTTCAAATGCAATAATATCAGACAAATCTATACTGTACACTTTATTTTCCAATGCATGCATGTGTAACATAATTCGATGAAATTCAAAGTTATCAATTCGAAGATCTTGCAAACTTAATATTGACTCTGTAAGTTCTGATCGATTTAACAATAATGTTTTTTCTGATAGCATTGTAATAGCTCGTTGACAGTGAGTTGAAATAGCAGCATCTCTAAACAATTTATGAATAATTAAATTATAAAAGATTTAAAATCATTTTAACAGAATTTTATTCAATTTTTGATATATATATATTTTTTTTTACATACTTAAAACGTTCATTTTGTCTCATTTCCCAATTTTTGATAATCGAATCGTTATCAACATTTCCGTAAAATTTAGTTATTGCCATAACTGAGGTTGAGGGTATAGTTAAAATAGTATGCGCATTATTAGAAATAACATCTAATGATTTATCTATTGATCTTCTTTTTTGAGATAAATAAATAAATTTATACCAGGAGTCCGTTTGATTAGTTGGTAATTCATTTTTAACCTTATCATTTTCTAATATTAATACTCTGCAAAAAAAAAAGCAAAATAAAAATTACAGGCAACATTTTTCATCAAAAAATATTTCAATTAATTACCGAAATTCTTTTGGAATTTTTTTTGCATTACTTGATAGTATAATAGCTAAATTACCAACATAATGTTGATGTGTTATAATGACAAATCTGCCAATTTCACTAAAACTTTTATCACTTGCACCATAAAGTTTATCCTGTAATTAGCACCAAATCTTTATTTATATATATATATTCACATATACCTTCATACATGTGTGAGTAAACATGTATATTATAACTTATATGTATACAGCCTTGATATCGTACGATTCGATATGTTAACTACATCTTTTATAGTAGTGATAAAATATATTTAAAATTTTTGATGAAATGTATGTACCGATTTTAAACAATGTAATTTTTAAAAGAAATTATTTTGGTTAGTCAGTATGTACGTAACACATATTTCATGAAGTATTTAAACAGACTGGACATTTAATTTTGATTAAAAAAAAAAAAAAAATTACAAGAAACTTTGATATTAATTAAAAATGTCACACTTATTTATGTCCAGTTATTTTGCAGAAAATTGGTTTAATAATAAGCAATTAAACTTGCTACCATATTGTTTTCCACAAGAGAAAGGTACCATTTTGTGCATCATGAATGAATTCTAAGAGTCAAATCTCTTCCATGTGAACTCCAACAATAAATGACAATGAATGACGGTGCCGTCAACGAGTTATACATGGTACACAAGTTAAGTTTTTGTATTAATATTTTACTGTAGTGTATTTTACCGTATTCATCTTACTTACACAGAGCAAAGATAATCTTTACATTTTGAATTACCTAATAATTCAAATAAAACAATAATAAACATAAATATACACAGTAGGTTGATTATCCATACTCGATAAAACAATATAAATAACACAGTTAATCATTAAATATAAAAACTGCAATATTAATACTCTGTATACTGTGTATAGACAAACAAAACGACAAAAGTTGTGTTGAGGACATGACAATGCCGCAAACACATTAAATAGGAATGTGGCGAAGATTGCGCGGTGACGATTAATTCTGATCGTCGGCTGGTACCTTTTTCTCATGTTAAATAGTATAGTTAACATTGTTTTATTTAATTTAGTATTTACCCAGTCTTCATTTCTGCAGTCCAAATAATCTTTGGCGGCAAAATAAAAATCTTTTACAATTAATTCTTGCTGACCCACTGGTTGCCAACTATCTCTTTCGTCTATTATTTTTAGAGAATTTAATTCTTCAATATATTCATCCTTTTTTTTGGCTCTGGCAGCTTCAATAAAACTACTACCCAAAATTTCTTCCAGAGTTTCAGAGTTCTTTTTTTTGAACATATTTAATATAATGGAATAATTAACTTTGAACTGAGATTCTAATTTCGCTGATTTACCTGAAATAAATATAAAATCAAAATGAATATTAAAAAAATACAAAAATAACTTGATTTCTGTTTAAATTTAAATTTAACCTAGCATCATATTTGTAATTTCTCTGTCATTAGGTAACTGATCATTTGCCATGATTATTACTGTACCACTGGGGTCATGACCACGACGACCTGCACGTCCTGCCATTTGTGTATATTCGGCTGGTGCTAAATTTCGTTTTTCTACACCGTCAAATTTATTAATAGCTTCAAACACTACTGTTCTAGCTGGCATATTAATGCCTATTGCAAATGTTTCTGTTGCGAATAGACACTACAAAGTACAAGTAATTTAGTAGGTAATTTAAATGAAAATCTAGTTAAAAAAAAAAAAAATCACCTTAACTAAACTTTTTTGAAATTGCATTTCTACAATTTCTTTTAATATTGGTAGTATACCACTGTGATGAACTGCGATACCCTGACAAAGCAATTCTTTCATCAAAACCACCTAAAAATTCAAGTATTTTTAATTAATTATCAAACGATACGATTTAACATAATGCAACAAAAACACTATTATTTACTTGAGGTAATGCTCTATCTTCAGGTTTTAATTTTTTAATAGCATCATTGAAAAAATACTCATTTGCTTGTGATTCTTTATTATTTAATAGAAAATTGACAGAATTCTTTAAAGATTCAGCCATCATATCACATTTTTTTCTAGATAAAATGAAAACCACTGCTGGAAACAAACTATTCTTATCAAGAAATCTTAGAAAATTAATCCATTTTGGTTTCTGATCTTTGAAATTTTTTGAATCTTGATATTTTTTCACTTCTTGATTTTTTTTAAATTGTTCTGAAGCTTTCCGATAGCTGTAAATGTATTCAAATAATTAACTTTAAAATTATAATGTTGTTCCAAATATTAGTATTAGTATTAGTATAAAATGTACATACCCTTGCATAAGAAATCCACTATCTGCTTTTCGAATTAGATGCATGTTGTTTTTCATCTCCAAAGACGTGTTTGAACCAACATAAAGATAATGTTCAAGTGGAACTGGCCGATAAAGAGTAAAAACCACATAAATTTTGGAACTGCGTGTACGACCGATCCAGTTGGCAAAATCAATAACATTTGTTACAGTTGCACTCAACATAACTAATTTTACACGTTTAGGAAGCATAATTAAAATCTGTTCCCAAATGTGACCTCTCTGTAACATTATATTGTATATTATTATTTGTAATAAAATATGATTATAAATATCTCAATATATTTGATCAGTTTACTTACATCTCTATCATTTACATAGTGAACTTCATCAAGAACAACAAATTCAGTTTCTTTAATTTTATCTGAATCGCTATATAGCATTGAACATAATATTTCTGTTGTAACAATTAGACATTGTGCTTCTGGTTTCACTTGAAAATCTCCTGTAATAAGACCAACATCTCCAAATTTTTTTTTAAAATCCCGGAATTTTTGATTAGATAATGCTTTTATTGGAGAAGTGTATATGCATCTAAATTAACAATATACAATATCCTATTAAATATATTTTCATAAGAAAACATTGGTGTTTGTCTATCTTTACCTATTTCATAAACACTATTTTTCCTAATTCACATTTTATAACCATACAGTTAAATAAGGAAATAAACTATATAAACCAAACTTGAACCATTTCTACATACAGTTCCAAACTAAATATGCAGAGTGGTTTTCTAGTGTGTAGGCAGTAATACTTAATGTTACAGAAACATATTTACCTCAATTGGTGCTTTTTAGCAAGTGCTATAGCATATTCCGCAATCACAGTTTTACCTGCTGATGTATGAGCTGCTACAAATACACTATTTTTTTCTTCCAATTTAAGTATTGCCTAAAAAAAATGTTTTTATAACATTTTTTAAATATTATAAATGTTAATAAGTAAAACATTTAGAATTTTTTAAAATTAAAAAAATATATTCAATAATTATAATTTAACGATTTACTTGTTTTTGAAATGTATCTAATTCAAATTCCCATTTATAAGCCGGATCAGGTAATAACTCATCGAAGTTATGAATTGGTTTTGAAATATCTAATTCTTCAACCCACTTAGATTTTACAAGAGATCTTTCAAAGTTTCCAGAAATTTTTAATATAAAATTTTCATCTTTCTATTGAAAAAAAAAAAAAATGAAATATTAAATAAATTACAATTAATGATTATTAATAAGTACTTTAATGTGCTTAATTTCATCTTCTGGAATAAGTTCTGGTGTAGGATCTGACTGGTTTACTATTTTTGGTACTTCATCATCCCAAAATCCTCCTACATCATCAACCCATTCGTCTTCTAATAGTGTGTTCGTAGCAAAATCATCTACAGTTATGTTTTGATCAGTTTGGTTTATTTTTAATCTGCCTGACATTCCAGGGGCTATTGGTAAATCACCTAAGGTAAAAACATGCGATAACATTAATATAATAACAGAAAATAAAAATGTTTATTGTCTTATTACAATAATTACTAACAATTACATACTCGAATCAAATTCAAATATATTGTCTTCAAATTGGGGGACAACATTTTGATTGTTTATTGATTTTGAACAAGGTATTAAATCATCAATAGACTGAGTAACTGGATCATTCATAACTTCTTTATAGTGTAAGATTTTACCAGTCTTGGGATCTCTTTCAGGCTATAAACAAATTATTATTTATTAGCAAATAATAAATTGTAAATAAATTATTAGTAAATTCACTTACAATCAAATCAGTCGGTATGATATTTAAATTGTAATCGGCATATAAGGACATTCGATTAATTTCTCTAGCTGGCAGAGTTGCTTCACCTTTGTAAACCCGCAGATTCTCTATGCAGTTTATGTAACTTAGTAAGTCTGCTGGAATGCTTGGCATAATTGAGGTAATGCCGCCAGGTACCTTTATTAAGTATTCATATTTTTTTTATTCGTTAATAAAAACTGTATGAGATACTAATTATAAATACACTTATAACGATGCCATATTTTTTTGTGATTTTTTAAAAAAAATCATAAAAGTATTTTTTAACAACAAAAAAAATGATGTGAAAAGAAAACTGTAGAAACCATTTTTATTTTTGTCTATGGATTTAACAGTATCGTTCATATGTATTGAATGAAACACATTCTTAGGTATAAAAAGTTGCATTTTTTTTTTTTCTATGAACAGAATGACTTCTTTTCATCAACTCAAGAATTTAGAATTTGCATATATTTTTTTTTTATTCCGTCATTTTTATAACACTAAAATCTCTAAGTATAAAAAAAAAAATAAAAATCGCAAAATAAAATGTATTTGTTCCATATACATAGATAAAATATAATGAATACAAATATTATTGAAACATATAATTTGATCAACCAAAGTTAAGAAGTTAAGCAAAAGAATGACTATTGAACATTTAACAAATTAAAAAAATTTAATAGAAACCTTTATGATTAACGAGTTTTAAAATCTTTTTTTTGTAAACTGTGAAAACGTTTTGGGTAACTATTCTTATTACATTTTTGAAAAATTGACGTATACATTATTATTATCAATCTATTCACACACACATATTTTAATATATTCGTACATTTAAATTTAAATTGTCTTCTAATAACAAGAAATAATAAACAATAATTCATAATATATGACGAATGTGAATAGAAGTGAATTACCTCGTATTTCATTTTGATATTATCCATCTTTCAATCGAATAAACAACAATTTGTTCTACTGTGTAGTAACAATAATATTCGATAGTTTTTCACTTATGTATAGTCTTAAAATGTTTAACATTCAATTTTTAAATCATTTTCATCGAGCACTCATTCAAATTTGTGTATATCTGATGACAAAATGTTATGATTTAAAATCATATACGGCAGTCATAGATAACAAAGATTATTCTTTTTAAATTTATGACGGCAGAGTGCGCCGTCGTACCAAGGTGGATTCATACGGACGGACGGGCATATTTTCTCTGATAATAGTTACCAAATTACCGTTAGAGTGCACTGCCAGAATAATAAGAGCATTAATATCGGTTATAGTAGTTGTAATATAAATTATTAAATTGTATGTGTACAATACAGAATATTTTTATGTAAAATAAATAATACAATTAATAATAATGATATAAAAGACTAATAACACAGTAATATCCATAAATGATATTTATGTTTATCAAATATTTTCGTTTTTGTATTATACAACTTAAACTTTAGAGTGTACAGCCTTGGATGTTTAATATGAATTACGAAAACGACTTTAGAAGATACTAAGATAGAGATGTTTTTTTTTAAGGTCGTATCGTCATTTTAATAGCTGCCGAATGAAAGTTAAAAGCTTGGACGTCAACATTTATTTCAATACTTTTATTAGCATAATTTCGTGTCTGTTATTCCAGTTTTATTATTACTCTAAAGGCTGAAGAACTGTAGGTTAACATTTTAACGTAGGTACCTACCTACTTATTTGAGTAATTATATTATACGTTGTGCCTGTATAACACGTGGGTAATCGGCGAGGTAATTTATTCTGTATATTTTAAAAAATATATCGTAAAACGTAAAAATAAAATGTATAACGTGAAATTTCTGGGAATAAATATTTATTTTTCGTAAACAACTTCAGTTTTCATGCGGGGTCAGCATGAGAGACGTTTGATTTCCTCATTATTCATGGGAGAAACTGCGTGCCCCCTCTCAAAAATTCTATCTACGAGTGTGTAGTTAATAATAATTTATAACTTATAAACTTTCGAACAACAACGACCAAAAAACACTGCAAAATTGAAAAACTTCAATGTGAATTTAATAATATAATAATTTAGAACATTGACAATATCAAAGTAAGCGTTACGCGCATTAAACGTAATATTAATGCATTTATATTAGAATAGTAATAAACATTTATGTAAAATAACGTGAGTACTGTTTAAAAGTCTATCCACGAGCTGCTATTTGTGTTTATGCGTTGGAATGTACGCGCCGTTAACAAATAACAACGAACAATTTAATAAATACATTTATAAAAAAAAGGTCGGTTTTAAATCTTTCTCGACCACTGGGGATAAGCTGACATTTTTTTTTATACTCAGATATTAATTATTTCTGACACAGATTAAATTAAAATATCTTGTAGTTATATGCACCGCCTATATTATATATAATGAACATAAATGATTGCCTACCCTGCAGTATCCACTCCGCTGTTATATCAAGTATTTTATTAGCTCGTATAATATAATATATTCAATGGTTAACAATAATTACATTATAATACTTACTGAAAATGTAAATTAATAAATTAACATTAAAATCGAGCTAATTCTGTTTTTGAAATTAACGATTAGTACAGGTAAATTAACTCATAATTAGGTAGGTACTTGTATAATAGTTAAAAGTTAAGTTGCGATTTAGAAATCGATCGTATATGGCGTATCCAAGAGCGGGCTTATTCTAAGAACGTTTTTCAATTCTGTGCTTATACATTTCACGGCTACTTCCTGAAGTTTTATGCAGTGAAGGTTATAAGGGGGGCGATAGGTGGATAATCCCTCCTTATGATGGGATTTGATACTTTTAAATTTGGCATACCTTTCTCTGACCTAACAGCACCGACTTGTGTCATGTAAGTTGGACCAATTATGTTATGGTTATGCTCAGTGGCGTCATTTGGTGGGGGGCAGGGTGGGCATTTGCCCCCCCCCCCTTTGTTAATTGTGGGCCGACATGATTTGTGCCGAGATGATGTTGAACAATAGTTATTCTAACCAAATCTGTAGTAATGACTATCGAGTTATGAGTAATAACAAATCGCGTGGCAAACAGTGGATTAAAATTAAATTACCAATAAAATTTAAAAGTATGCAGGTCATATAACCGCGATTAAAGGCGATTAATTCGTGGTTACAGCTTACCACGGTTCTGGATTTTTTTCGATAAACACGGTTATCGTTACCTAAAGGCAGTGCGTAAATTATAAAGAATATACGATGTACGTTTGACGGTTGACGACGTACCTAGCTGTAATCTGTATGGCTGTATCGCGTACGGCATAAACGAATTTGTTTAGCCGTTCTTTAACGTTTCGAACGTATGTTTTATGTATACATAATTTGTGAGTGGCGAGCGTAAAAAAATAAAAATGAAAAAAAGCTAAAGGTTGTGTGACCAAGACGGCGAGAAAGAGAGGAAAATAACTGAACAAGATGCTCAGAACATGTCACAAAACGTAATTTCTAACGTGTTTAATGTCACGACAAGGGAAACTTCAAAATTTGAATTTCATAAGTACTATATATAGTCATTTATAATACATTTATTATAGTTGACAAAGTAATGATTTTCTCCCCAAAAAAAAATAAAAAATAAAAAATATCGGGCGATTCGCGCGTGCGCATGATAACGAAAATATCAAAATGATGTAAAACAGAAATCGTATTGAGCTAAATGTAAGTGGAAAATAGTTAAATGGGCCGGTTAAATATTTTGCCTCCCCCTTTCGAAAACTGAAATGACGCCACTGAGCGGCACGCGGAAAAAAGATTTTTTTAATTGGCATATAACACCCTATTCAAATCGGATTATAAAAATATTTATAGTTTATCATAGAGAAAAAAATAAAATTTTCTATTAAACTTCCGCACAAATACGTGTTCGTTGAAATCCGCTCACTTTTTTTTCTCGTAAATCATCAAATTCACTCACAAAGTCAGGACAAAAAAATTTAATTTAATTTAAAAAAAATTTAATTTCTATTGGATTTCGCGCAAATTTAATTCAGTATAGTCATTATTGCGAATTATTACGAAAACATCGTATGTAAAGTTAAAACCCGATACGAAATATTATAATTATAATAATATAATAATAATAAAAAAATAATAAATACTAACGATTCCATATGCGCGTAATATCGGTCGCTCAGACAGCGTCAAACAAAACACCCGCGTATACAGACATAGCGCGTCAGCTGACCGTTATAAAACGGGAAAAGAATGTAGTCACCAGGTAGCGCTACTAAACAGAGTAGAGGGGGGCAGACAGAAGCTTATAAATAGAGGTCCGAAAACATCGGACCGCTCAGTGTAGTCACGGCGGGCAGGCGCGAACAACGCAGTACCGCTATTTATATGCGCCTTTCTGCCACGCCCTTCTATGATGTGTCGCAGCGCTATCTGGCGAGTACGTATTTTTTCAAATTTATTGTTATTTCGTTTAAGTTCCATGCACGCTGTTCTTCCATATTCCACATATTCATTTCGTCACCATACATTAATAGATATTTCTTCTTGGTTACTACTCGTCGCGAAACGTTTCCTAAGAAAAAATCTTTTAAAAATTAAGCACTATTACCACGCAAAAAATCGTCTCAAGGAAAAAAATCATCAATTGTAATTGTAATCTCCGTATATTAAACAAGTAATAACAGATAAAATTTTTAGTATATTAAACAAACAATTTTTTTAAAATTCTGTGTCTTATATAAAGTTTTGTTGACTACATCATCAACAGCAGTGCGAGGAAAAAAAGATTTTTTTAAATCGCATATGACACCCTATTCAAATTGGATTATGCAAATATTTGTAGTTTGCATAGAGAAAAATGCAATTTTCTATTAATGATTCGCACAAATACGTGTTCGTTGAAATCCGCTCACTTTTTTTTCTCGTAAATAATAAAATTCACTCACCAAGTCAGGACGAAAAATTTTAATTTAAAAAAAATAAAAATTTAATAACCATTGGCTTTCGCGCAAATTTAATTCAGAATAGTCGTATTTGCGAATTATAACAAAAACATGGTATGTAAAGTTAAAACCCGATACGAAATATTATAATTATAATAATATAATAAAAAAATAATAAATATTAACGATTTTATATGAGCGTAATATCGGTCGCTCAGACAGCGTCAAATAAAACACCCGCGCATACAGACATAGCGCGTCAGCTGACGTTAAAAAACAGGAAAAGAATGTAGTCATCAGATAGCGCTACTAAACAAAGTAGAGGGGGGCAGACAGAAGCTTATAAATAGAGGTCCGAAACCGTCGGACAGCTCAGTGTAGTCACGGCGGTCAGGCGTGAACAACGTAGTTGCGCCTGCCTGACTGCGTGTGTGTGTGTGTGTGTGTGTGTGTGTGTGTGTGTGTGTGTGTGTGTGTGTGTGTGTGTGTGTGTGTGTGTGTGTGTGTGTGTGTGTGTGTGTGTGTGTGTGTGTGTGTGTGTGTGTGTGTGTGTGTGTGTGTGTGTGTGTGTGTGTGTGTGTGTGTGTGTGTGTGTGTGTGTGTGTGTGTGTGTGTGTGTGTGTGTGTGTGTGTGTGTGTGTGTGTGTGTGTGTGTGTGTGTGTGTGTGTGTGTGTGTGTGTGTGTGTGTGTGTGTGTGTGTGTGTGTGTGTGTGTGTGTGTGTGTGTGTGTGTGTGTGTGTGTGTGTGTGTGTGTGTGTGTGTGTGTGTGTGTGTGTGTGTGTGTGTGTGTGTGTGTGTGTGTGTGTGTGTGTGTGTGTGTGTGTGTGTGTGTGTGTGTGTGTGTGTGTGTGTGTGTGTGTGTGTGTGTGTGTGTGTGTGTGTGTGTGTGTGTGTGTGTGTGTGTGTGTGTGTGTGTGTGTGTGTGTGTGTGTGTGTGTGTGTGTGTGTGTGTGTGTGTGTGTGTGTGTGTGTGTGTGTGTGTGTGTGTGTGTGTGTGTGTGTGTGTGTGTGTGTGTGTGTGTGTGTGTGTGTGTGTGTGTGTGTGTGTGTGTGTGTGTGTGTGTGTGTGTGTGTGTGTGTGTGTGTGTGTGTGTGTGTGTGTGTGTGTGTGTGTGTGTGTGTGTGTGTGTGTGTGTGTGTGTGTGTGTGTGTGTGTGTGTGTGTGTGTGTGTGTGTGTGTGTGTGTGTGTGTGTGTGTGTGTGTGTGTGTGTGTGTGTGTGTGTGTGTGTGTGTGTGTGTGTGTGTGTGTGTGTGTGTGTGTGTGTGTGTGTGTGTGTGTGTGTGTGTGTGTGTGTGTGTGTGTGTGTGTGTGTGTGTGTGTGTGTGTGTGTGTGTGTGTGTGTGTGTGTGTGTGTGTGTGTGTGTGTGTGTGTGTGTGTGTGTGTGTGTGTGTGTGTGTGTGTGTGTGTGTGTGTGTGTGTGTGTGTGTGTGTGTGTGTGTGTGTGTGTGTGTGTGTGTGTGTGTGTGTGTGTGTGTGTGTGTGTGTGTGTGTGTGTGTGTGTGTGTGTGTGTGTGTGTGTGTGTGTGTGTGTGTGTGTGTGTGTGTGTGTGTGTGTGTGTGTGTGTGTGTGTGTGTGTGTGTGTGTGTGTGATCGCCCTTATCACGGGATTTTGATATTTTTAAATTTAGTATTTAAAAAACTCGGCCGGTCGCATACAGTGTCAACGAGTAAACGTTATACAAAAAGTAAAAGTGTAAAATAAATAAGTGTATAACGAGGAAAGATGAATTCATTTCATTTCATTGAAATACGCGAAATAATATTAATAATAATATTGAAAAAAAATGAATAATAAAGATAGCATCCGCGCGTACAATCGGTCGCTCGGTCAGCGTCAAATCAACGCCTGCGTATACAGATATAGCGCGTCAGCGGACCGTTATAAAACCAGCGGCGTCATTTGGTGGGTGGCAGGGTGTGCATTTGCCCCTTCCCTTGTTAACAGTGGGCCGACATGATTTAAGCTGATACCTATGATGTAAATATAAATTATTCTAACCGAATCTATAATAATGAGTATAATAAATCGCGTGGCGAACGGTGGATTAAAATTAAATTAATAATAAAATAAAAAAGTCTGCAGGTTATAATCACGATTAAAGTTGATTAATTCGTGGTTACAACTTACTGCGTTTCTGGGTTTTCGATAAACATGGTTATTTTTAAAGGCAATGCGTAAATTATTGACGTTTCTCCTAATTTGAAGAATATGATACGTTTGACAGTTGTCAGTCGACGAACCTATATCGCGTACGGCACAAACGAAAATACATACACAAATAAAAACAAATAGAAATTGTATTGAGCTAAATGTAAATGGGAAATAGTTAAATAATGGGGCCGGTTAAGTCTTTTGCCTCCCCCTTTCGAAAACTGAAATGACGCCACTGGTTATGCTCCATTTTCGTCCGCACCCTTTCGAACATCATAATATGTAAGGCTGGAATTAGTGCTTGACTGCGGACTGACGATCAGCGCGTACGGTACGCGCTGATCATCGGTTGTGATCGAGCGTTAAGTGTTTAGCTGACGTTAAACACGGTTGGTCGTGTACAATGTAAACGAGTAAACGTGTAAATGTGAGCAGGCGTGGATTCAGAAATCACAAAAGGGGGAGTCGATATATAAGGGGGGGATATGATGATCAGCTTCCTAAAATTATACCTATTTAGGTAGTTATATGTATAATTTTTAATCAATGACTACAGCCAAAGGGGGCTAAAGCCCCTTTGCCCTCCCCCTTGGATCCGCGCCTGAATGTAAGTAAATGAGTAAACGTTAACTAAATAGTAAACGTGTAAAATAAACGAGTAAACGTGTAAACGAGCGTATAACGAGGAAAGATGAACCTTACGTTCATTTCATGTCATTGAAATACGCGAAGTAATATTATTAATTATAATAATAAAAAAAAAAAAAATAAAGATTACATACGCTCGTACGCTCGGTCAGCGTCAAACTAAACACCGCATATACCGATATAGCGCGTCAGCCGACCGTAATAAAACGGGAAAATAAAATAGTCACCAGATAGCGACACAGCATAGAGGGCGTGGCAGAAAGGCGCTTATAAATGGCGGTCCGAAACCGTCGGACTGCTCAGTGTAGTCACAGCGATCAGGCGTGAACAACGTAGTTCGCATCCGACTGCTAGCTGTGTGTGTTTGTGTGGTGTTCGAAAATGACCGCTATTTATATTTCTGCCACGCTCTCTATGTTGTGTCGTAGCGCTATCTGGTGAGTACTTTTTTTCCAGTTTTATTGTTATTTCGTTTACGTTCCATGTACGTTGTTCTTCCTTTTTCTACATCTGCATTTCGTCTCGGTACATTAATAGATCTTTCTTCTTGGTTATTACTCGTCGATGTGGATATATTTTCATTGGCAGAGGGGGTTGGCTCCATTTTTGGCCTCCTTGAACATCAAGTACATATAATCGCCACTAGTTTTATGTACATTTTCGAAATATTTCCAAAGAAAATCTGTGTGTTCTTCGATTCGCGTAAATATAGTTTATCTGGTTTTCAAACGTGATTATTATACTTGGCATTATTAAAACTATTTTAAATGTTAATTTTTTACTGAAACAAAATCACGAATGATTTTTTTTAAACAATTGTTATTGCGCTGTAGTAGTGCACAATATAATAAAATAGTATATATGCGTCTACGTTAACACAAAAATGAAAATAACGAAACGCTTTTTAATATATGTCGAAAGCGCGTTTTCATCGGAGTCAGTACGCGTGTATTACGCGTGTATGTAGTGAATCGAGGAAACAATATAATAAAATTATAAGTAGTTGCAGTATAATATATAATTTACTTAAGGAGATCGGAGACGGTGTATTTATTAATCTTTGTATCATTTTAGACGTAAAAGTTAGACAAAAATTCAACAACTTAAAGTGGAAGGAATTTAGTTCTGAAAACAGTTTTGAACTCATTACAGGTATATAGTCTATTTTCTAGGTTTTTGTGGGAATCGATTTTTGATACTTAAATTTATAACTATGTTAAAAAACGATATTCCTTTTTACAAGATTAAACAATTTGTTCGAGTACACTAAAGAAAGAAAAAAGAAGAAAAGAAATGAAACATTTAAACAAAAATCTGCTGTCACAATAACCTATAGCTACAAGTAGAGGTAGAATTTTAGGTACAGACGTAAAAAAAAACATCATTGTAAAACCAATTCATTTCTCGCTCCGCTCAGAATCTAAAAAAAATCAAACAGACAATTAAAAAAAAAAAATTAAATTAATAGTATTTCGTTAACTTGACTTTTAACTAAATGGTATATGCTAAATTTTTAATTAAATTTAACTATGACTAAATCAGTAAAAAAAAAAAATTCTATCAACTTAATTTGATCAAGTTATTAAAATCATTAACTTTTCCGCGCACCCTCGCCCATTTATGGATAATTATTAAAATAGTGGTCACAGTTCGTGTATTATTATTATTATTATAGTTGTTAAATAAATTAGCTGTACCAAAACGGTAATTACATATTATTATTCGGGTGAGATAAAAGGAATTTTCGTTAAACGAATCGATAATCATACTCGGCAGCAGGGGCGTATTTAAAGGAGTAATACAGGGGGGGCTGAAGCCCCAAGAAATATTTCATGCCATAAATTACTAAATAGAATATTAATATTAAAAACCTAAACAAATAAATAATGTAACTATTAATTTTAAAAAGCTAATATATAATAATCGGTTTGGGGGGGCTAAAGTAGGTCTCTGGGGGAGCTAAGCCACCTAGCCCCCCTTAAATACGCCTCTGCTCAGCAGTCGGGACACGCGTTGTATCCTACAGTTTTGTATAGGTGCAGGAGAAGCTGTAAACCGGCTGCGACCTATGTGGCGGAAGGAATAGAAATAAAATTATGCTCAGAATCTTATGCTATCATATGTCATATATATATATATATATATATATATATATGCTTATAGTTATATGTATATAGCTGTGTATGACACGATGGGATGCGGCGAACAGGTCAAATGATATAAACGTAACCGACCTCGAGCCGTAAACTAAGTTACGGGTTCGTAATTCGGTGTGGATGGGTATTTAGAGGAGGGAGAGAGGATATCAGGACGAAGGTGTAGTTATTTGATTTTAGGACCAAACATGACACGGACCTAAAGTGCACGGGGGATAATTTGTAGCCGGTGAGTTTGTGGCGAAACTATCTACCGCAGGCCACCATTGTCGTTTTCACTTTGTCGTCCACCGACGAAAGTTGCGCGTATGTAACTAACTTTTTCTCTTTTTTTTATACATATTTGTTTATTAATTATTATATTTCTCCTTTTTTTCCTTTGCGGTCGTCTTTGTAGTTTTTCTTACATGTAACGGTTTAAAGTTAAAAAAAAAATTTTTGTTTTATGTGAATATCATTAGATCTTGTCAAGCGAGTTAAATGGGTATAGGTGTGTATATCGAATTTTTTGTGGACCAAAAACCATCGTATGTCGTTCAAGCTATTGAATAAAACGCCATAGATGATATTATTTTAATTTTACTAAATTCTAGAATTTTGTGCTTAAACGAATTCTCATGTTTATATCACAAATATATGAACAAATTTTAGTTAGATACTCTAGTAGACCGTTTTGTACGTGCGGTCACTTTTTGAAAAGTATCTACTGTTTGACATTTTACATATATGTAGTTGGATCTAATTAAATCTAAAAATAAAAGTAATATATAGATAAAAAGAAAAAGAGATCTTTTATTATTATTTCAATTAAATTATAACTTTACGTACTTATATTTTATAATACAGGTATTAGATTTATTTATAAACTTATATAATTATACATAAATACATAGTATATATATATTATATATATATAACATGAAATACTAACAGTAGTATACGTACACAATTACTTAAATTTTATCAAGTTTATAAAGTTATTTTAACATTATAGTATACATGAATGAGAATTCATGAACATCTTATGAGGGAAAAATATAAATTATATTAAAATATCTTATTTTATTGTTTAAATGTTGTCAATTTGTGTTTAAATAAATCATATTCAAATTATATTTACTTTTAGTTCCAACAATGGTAATATATTATTAACATTCAAACCCTTTATCTAGTTAATATATTATTATACCTATAATTATTATATATTACACAAATATTTGCTTATAATAATAAGTACCTACCTACAAATATAGTACAAAAAAAAAACAAAAACAAATAATGACAATATAATTATAACTCGTATAGTACAGAGGTATCTATAACTAAAAAGTAAGAAGTTCTTGAACACTTTTAAAATAAAACCTTTATGCTTAAATGTTTTAATTAATCACCTAAAAAAAATTAAACTAAAATTGAGTTCGATAAAATGTGATTTATTTTTATGCGTAAAATTTTTCAATTCTATTATATTCGTTTTAAATCAATTATAATTATTAAAATAATATAACGGATTGGGTTTTAAAATTGTTACTATACATATTTCATCACTAGATAATTACTGTTAAATTGTTAAACACTTTTCGGGGAGATCGATTTTAAATGATTTTGTTAGAGAATACTTGTATACATGTTTCTAGTTATTATAGATAAAATAAAAAAATAACCGTAAATCACATAAAAAAAAAAAAAAAATCGTGAAATTAATATTTGTATTGCGTAGTATTTTTTAAGGGCCGTCAAGTATGCACATTCGATTTAACCACGAAAGCTTGAATTAAGTAGGTTAGGTTAGAGATTTATCCAATACCACTTTGTTTTTAAACAAGTACCTATATTCTAAAAGAGACAAGTACCTAACTTACTCATATTTTTGAGTTTGCCTTTGATTGAATTTGGAATCCGTCTCCTCTATATTTTTAGTATAAAGTAATTTTATGTATTTGAAAGTCTATTACAACTATTAACTCGTTAGGCTATAAATGATATGTATGTCATCAATTGATAAATAAATAAATAAATATATATATATATATATATATATATAAACAAATAATGAATATTCGAAATACTTTTATTGTAATAGTTTACAAAATAATGAGTGTACATAAATAACCAGTCCGAGAAAAAATGTTTAATTATGATTTATATAAACAGTGACACATATTGTTATTATAAAATTACTCATATATCTTCAAAAGTTCAATTTTTTAGATATTTAAGTGTTATTTTATGTTATATTATATGCGTAATGATGACTAAAAATTCTACGTGATATTAAAAAACCCAAAAAATTCTATTAAAATAATTGATAAATTGTTAAGATTTGATATTATGCAAAAATTTAATATTTCGTATATAGTTTTAATTTAAAATCTTTATAAATCGATTTTTCAATGTGCATAGTTAAAAATGTTTTTGTGTTCGTATAATTTACCATATTTTTGACGGAGACGGATGATTACAAATCTTCGATTTAAGTGCCGGTAATAAATGTTCACTATTTATCTATTTATTGATTTTGAACCTAATTTATTACAAATAAATTTTGTATCATGTAACAAATAGAATATACTGAACAATTTTGAAAAACTTCTGGATAAATCCCTTTAACAATACATTTTAAATTAATATTTACAATTTATAGTATTAAAAACTTTTTACACAAATACAGTAACATTAGTTATTTAGAACACAATTTTGTGAAAAGGAATAGAACAAACGGTATAAGTACATATCATGATCTCGGGTAAAATAACAATTACCATGTTTATCCTTTTAAGTGATATGATTGGAAAGGTAAAGGTAACTATTTACTATTTAAACGTTTTTCGCTGAATAGTCTATAAACAATAATATATATATATATATATATATATATATATATATATATCAGTCTATTCTAATAGGTAAAGTTGTAAAATTTATAACAGCATTATAATAATTAATATATAACAAATATAACTACATAATTATATCTAATTGTTTTATGGAGGATATCGAAATGAGCATATTAGTCAGCTAGTTTAACCACAGATTAGATGATCTGTGGTTTAACAATGTTTTAATAGTAAGAATGGGGAGAGGACTTATGACAAATAAATTTATTTCATTTCACTTCGTCATTGCCTCTTCATTTTCGTGGGAATACAAATATTGGCCGTTAACGAAAGGTTATCTTAAAAGCAAAAAAAAAAAAACAAAGTAATAATAAAATAATTATAAATTATTATTGTTTGTATTATTATCAAATTAATTGAGTTATCAATGAGAATTTTTCATCACCGTTGTTTTTTCACTAACTACCTCGATTATTTTAATTTTTTGGCACATATCAGATGTTGAACATGTCATGTTGGTTGACAGTGGCGTATGTGACCGTAGCTGGAGCTAATACCATAGATGCTCCCATATACTGAAATTAAACATACAATTATTTACGTATAATACAGTGTAAATATAAATTCGAAAAATTAAATATTAGGTTAGAAAAATATGTTTGGAACGTGTCATTATAAACATGTTAGTGTGTTTTATTATTATTTTTTCTTACAAAAAACATAATGAAAGTACAACTATATTTACTCCAGCTTTACTGAAAGTCGACAGAATAAAATGTGTTGTAGTGAATCCAAATGATATTTGTTACAAATATATTGGGAACGTAAGTAAAATAGCACTTGGGCCAGTTTAACATATTCACGTAGTAACATATAGTCAAACCGTATAATATTACAATAAATTTGCTTCAATTTTATTGCTTTATTTTCGACCTTGTTTTCTATACTTCTCCGAGGTGATTCATTTGTTTTCTCCTTTCTATTTTATGAAAATCCTATTCAACTCCTATGATACGCATATACACAATCATATAGTGTGCAAGTTAAATTTAATTCGTTAATCGCTGTTTTAGGCATTGTAAATAGGTCACTGTACGAAAATATACTCATATATGTTTATTACCAAATATTATAAAATGTTGCACGCCAAGACAATAGAAATGTACACGTAACACATACACATATGCACAAATACACACATACATAATATGTTGAGCGTACTTTTTTAAAACTTAGATTGCCATCAAATATTTATTTAGTAACAGGAAATTTCAATTTTAAAAATAATGCGTACAATTTGATATAGTTTTATACATCACGTGCATTGAAATTCCGTACAATTATTTTTAAGAATTTACGAATACACAAAGAATGTAAAAACATACATAAAAACTTTAAAGCTGTTTTTGAACCCGACAAATAACTTAGTATGTAAAAATATACAAATGTAAATTTGAATCTAAGTTTCTTGTGCTTACCGTAGGATTTTTTTAATGTAACCTTTTTTAGGGTTTTATTTGCAGTGTATAAAGTAACGAGCCGCGGGGTGTTGTGGATATCGCTTAAGTGAATTACTTGGATAAAGATTTTAGAGTTTTGTTTTTATTTTAAATTTGAAAGCAATGATAAGTCATTGCATTCGATATAATTGATTCTGAGCGGAGCTTACTTTTCTCGTAAATACAGTCTGAAGTTACATATTTGGTGAAAATTTCAGGTTTCTATGACTATTAGTTTCAAAATTACGAAGAAATAAACAACAATCGATTAAGACGAAATTGCATTTTCAGCGTTTTTGAGTTATATTTTTAGGTGCTTTTGAGAAAATCGGAAACTGACCTCTCTAAAGTACCAACTAGATGCGAATTGCTGCCGGAAACAAACCGTGACCGAAGAGATCGGAGCACTCCTTCTGATCGAAAATCTGTACACAGGATAGAAAAAAAAATGAAAATAAACATCATTGTAAAAACAATAGATTTATCGCTCCGCTCAGAATCTAAAAAAGAAATTACATTTTCATTAATAAAATTCTATTGACGGCGTATAGTGTAGGTAAATAGTGATTGAATTACACGTATGTGTGTTGTCTCAGTACAATGAAAATTATTACTTTATTCGAAAATATAAAACATGTATTACTGAGATTTTATTCTCATTATACGAGAGTAAAAAAATAAGTACATAAAATAATGTAAATTATAAGGTGGTTTATAATTAATATTATACAGGTAGGGACAATAATTTTTATTTTTTTTTAAGTTATAATAATTATTTTATCAAATTAGATAATCATGTTATATTTCTTTACAAAATGTTAATGTTTTACTTTATACACAGTATAAATGACCCACTATCATTATTTATGAGGGTATAACTAATAGTTTTTATCCAACATTTGAGTATGCACATTATAGTTTAAACTTATTCAAACTTAAGCGATTCTTGAGATGGCATACATCCAACGAAACAAAATTTTGATACAGAATTCACTCAGAGATTAAAATGATTTATGATTACATTTTAACAAGTGGTTTACATTGATTAAGGCGTCTATAAAATTATGTTATAATAAGTGATATTTCACTTGAGAATTTATTTTTCATGTAAATGAATCTTTCTAATTATCTTTTGTTACTTTTGATTTTGAACGTAAATTATACAAGTAATTATTATTTATTTCTATACTCATCACAACGTTAAAATAATTCCAATTTATGGATGATTATTTATAGATTTAATTTTGCAGCTCATACAAATATCGAGACCGTTATAATATTATACCCTTTTTTCGTTCTCCTCTTATTTCATCTAAGACTACATTACAATATTCATGTTTATAAATTGAAGTTTCGATCTTGCTTTTGGATTTAGTTATAATGTTCTATAAAATATACACATTTTTAATAACATTTTATGCATTGTCCCGTCATGGTTGGATCACGGATAAAAAAAAAACTAATAACATTTTTCAATATATATTCGTTTCTTGTTAAAAATAAAGTTGAATGACTATGGGTTAAAAAAATAGCTAACATATTATGCACATATAAAACATTAAACCCAAATGAAGTTCAAATTAATCTCTACTACGATACATGGATTAATGTCACATTGACAAAGTAGTAAAGTTATTTAAATGTATATAAGATGCGCATTTTCATTGTATCAAAAATAAATAAATAAATTACTTATTTAGATTTTAATTTGATGAATTGGTATAAACATATGATTTTATATTAATAATTATGTACATTGAACTCATATTTATTAAGTTTAATTCAACAATAAATTCAAACTGAAACTACAGCAGACGTTAAGTTATTTAAAAAGAAATTTCCTTGAAATATAATTTGATTTAAATATTCCAAAACCAAGACAAAAAATGTATATGTAATTATATTTTGAATCATTTTACATGACACTAACAATCTTTTTTTCGGTCTTTATAATATGTTATAAATTATAAAAAAACGGTTTCTATTTTTTTAAACCGAATACAAAATGGAGTGACTAAGGGATAGAGACGTGATACACTAAAAATATATACGCAATGGAATTAAAAATAATCGTAATACCAGTAAAATTATTTTACATATACATGGAAGTACTTTTGGCGTACAATTGTACGAACACGAATAAAATATAATTATGGAGTACATAATGAAACAAAAACTATTAAAAATCTCCACGAGAGCCAAACACTTTTTTATTTAAATAACTGGCGAAAAAAATATTTTTAAATACTTTTTATTTCTAAAGATGTGTTTTTTATTTGTATAAAAATTCTGTTTTATACAATAAACTTTTTTTATGTTAGTCAAATATTGGATGCCTTTAGAATTTGGTTTGATTTTCAATTAAAAATCTTTAAAATATGTATATTTTACTCTTTGTTTATTGTAATAGTAACTACATAAACAAAGCAATTGTTTACTAACCGTTTTAGAAAATATTTATATTTGGTTTTTAAACAATAATAATTACTATCTAGCTATTAAACAATGTTTAGTAAAATTGAGTTTTTGTAGTTTTTTTTATATTTTGATAACAATGATTTTGACATCTTATACGTACATTGTCTAAATTAAATATTCAAACATGCACGCAAAATGGCCAATATTGTATATTATATTCCAATCGATTCAGATTTACGAGTAGTATTTACCACTCAAAATCTAAATATGAATCGAGAAGAGGCAAAACATAATACATTTGATTATTTTCATGCAATAAATAAGTGAAAATGTGAAATACATATTTTATATACATTATATATGTTTACAAAAAGATTCTATCTCGTTAATCATAACGAACGAGATCTGAAAACAAAATACTTGGGTTTCATTCGATTTTTCGCTTCGTTTGGTTTTTATTTTTTCGAGGGATCTAGGCGCTGTAGATGTTTTTGAGATATAGTAGGAAATATTATTATTATCCTTTGCATAGGATTTTTCCAGAAAACAAGTCTATCGAACGACGTGTTCAACAAAGCAAAATAAAAACCCAATTGTAAATATATTTAACCATTTAGGCCAATATTATTGTATCTTGAATAAAAGAGTATTGAACGTTTTATTACCTCTAAAAATATTATTTCGACAGTGAAAACGAATAATTGTGAAACATAAATTATATTTAGATTTTAGATCCAGCAAAGATAGTTGAGTATTGAGCAAACGATAAATCATTTTTAAAATCTAAATAAAACAAAGATTGGATGCAGTTGATTGTGGTACATAAATAATACGTATTATGATTGATGAAATATTTTATGGTAGGTACTTAATATGTTTTATTTCTTGCGTATACGTAATATGTTATTTTATAAATATCATTTCACATTATTCCACAATGTGAAACGTATATGGAGAGAGTTAAATTATAAAATTAAAGTTATTTGATACGATAAGTTAGAACAGTTATAAATAAAAGTATAAATTAATCGATTGTCAGTGTTTCGAATTCCAATAATATTATGTTATAATGAATCAATTATT
This sequence comes from Slavum lentiscoides, assembly GCA_032441835.1. Classification (NCBI taxonomy): domain Eukaryota; kingdom Metazoa; phylum Arthropoda; class Insecta; order Hemiptera; family Aphididae; genus Slavum; species Slavum lentiscoides. The sequence goes on along the minus strand of CM063707.1, from coordinate 7,282,959 downwards.
TATGTTATTTTTAAGTAAATTTAAGAATGAAAAAGATATTGCATTTATAGTTTTTGAGAATTTTAAATAAAAAATGTATAACCTAAATAGGTATATAATTTTTTATAAAAATATGACAATAAATACGATATCATTGAAGGTTTGTCAGAAGCAAAGTATTTTTCATTTCATTTAATACTGTCTGTTTAGTGTTTTATAAGTGTAACGTGTCATTCGTAGTTCGTACTGTATTTAATTACTAAATAAAATAGTAAAAAACTTGCATTTATATTATTTAATTTACATTATGTACATTATTTCCAAAATTATTAATATGCAGTAAAAGTTTGTTGGACACAATATAACATACTCATGTCAGAGATGGGCGTATGTTTAACGAAACAATATTATACACTTATTGTTACCAAAAAAGACAATTTTATTTTTTTCTATTTCACTATTAATCCATTTATAAAATGTTGAATATTGTTGGTTATTAAATAACGTTTTTAAAATCGGAATTTGACAGATCATCGTTGGCGTTTGACAATGTGATGTACAAGAAAGAAGATCCAGTGTTTCTTTTTATATTACAATCTGTCAATCTTGTCAATAGTAAATGGCATCGCGATCGGCATTAAGTAATGTTTACGTATAAAACTAAAATTAGATTTCGTGTATGCAATATGATTAATTGAGTTTTACTCAATTGTGCTGAATAGCTCAGGAAGAACGAATCAAAGGATTATGATATTATTGACAACATTTGACAAGCTTCTTTTTCCATTAGATGATGTAATAAACCATTTGGTTAGGTTAGGATACGGCAAGTAAACGACTAAGTGAGATAAGAATAAAAAATGTTATGTTATTTAGATTTTTGATGATTTTCAGCTATTTTTATTTATTATAATAAAATAGCTTTCCAAATATTAAACATTTAAATATTGTACATAGTAATAATGTAATGATATTATATACAATAGTATTGTTATATTAGTAAAATACACTCAAATTGTAAAGATTGAAATTTAAACAGATTAAACGATTTAATATTGTAAAAGCACTAAAAACACACTTCTAAACTTTTAAAAATATATTTTAAAAGTTTTTATTCAATTTTCGACCATGAATAATGTACCCATATTTGTGAAATACCTTAACTTTCTTTTTATTCACTTTAAAAACTGAATATTTAAAATTCTGTTAAAAGTTGAGTAATATATCTATGACAGACAAAAAATTAATTGTTCACCAAATTCATAAAAAATATTTACTTAATAATAAAGTTATCTCAGTGTACATAAGTAGTCCACATTATTTTTGTTGTTTGACATTTTATTAGAGAACTAATATGCTTAGTATTTTGATTTTAGTATCTATTAAATATTTGATAAATGATCAATAATATAATATATATTTGTAAAATATGTACACATTTGATTATATGATAGTTAAAATGCATGCTTAATTATTATACTGGTTGTTGGTGTCATACATCTTCACATTACGGTGAATAGGTGGTATTTATAATGTATTAATGTATAATAGTCTCTTATTATTTCTATAGTTTTCAAGTTCACATTTTTCATTAAAAGTAGTCAAAATAATACTTATAAAGCTATTTATATAATTTAGGATATTTGTTTTCTCAATAATTTTTTTTTGTTCATAATAATGTTTTAAAATTTAATTACAATTATATAATATTTTTATAAGAAAATCAAATTTTTTAGCTTGGAAATTAAAAAAAAAAAATGATCGAAAACCAGTCTAACAGTTCATTTTTCATTAACATTTAATGTTTAAAGTTTAGATAAAAGGCGTGGAAACCGGAAGGTTTGTGAATATATTTTTTAGTCCTCGTCACTGCAGTACGTACTCTGGCCGTCTTAACTTTAAATAATAAACTGTTGGTATTACTTACATATAAATAATAATTTCCAAAATATAGTTTTGGTTCGGAATTGATGTTCTAAATATAGGTTGCCATTAAAATACTTAATAAATTAAAAAACTGTCACCAATAATAATAATAATAATAATAATAATAATAATAATAATAATAATAATAATAATAATAATAATAATAATAATAATAATAATAATAATAATAATAATAATAATAATAATAATAATAATAATAATAATAATAATAATAATAATAATAATAATAATAATAATAATAATAATAATAATAATAATAATAATAATAATAATAATAATAATAATAATAATAATAATAATAATAATAATAATAATAATAATAATAATAATAATAATAATAATAATAATAATAATAATAATAATAATAATAATAATAATAATAATAATAATAATAATAATAATAATAATAATAATAATAATAATAATAATAATAATAATAATAATAATAATAATAATAATAATAATAATAATAATAATAATAATAATAATAATAATAATAATAAAACATAATTTGATAAAATAAATGTTTTACAGACTATACTAATAATTACTTTACACTAATTACACTTTTTTTCATAAATATAAAATGATTGAGAAATGAGTATTCTACGTTCTATGCTGTTAATATATTGTGTTAATATTAATTAATATTTTGTGTTTAACGGTTGAAGACTATACGCGTTCGACTAAATATTTGATATTATAATTAAAAAAGGCATAATATATTACACGTGGTATCCGATACTAAAGATACATTTATTTTAAATATTTTTTGAAATGATTTTTAATTTTATCTTTTGAACATCGATTTAGATTTACTACGTAAGTAATAATAGTAATATTATTGTTTCTTTTTCTCCTTTTTCGAGTTGTTACTTCTAGTTAATATACGATGAACATGGTAAGTCGTCGACGTGTTTATAAGTGGCGTGTACTGCTTTTTTTGTAGTATTTCAATCGTTGTTTGATGATGTTTCAACAAGAAAAATTTGAGGAAACAAATGACATCCCATTCCCACAAACGCTATTAAGCAGACTAATATGGGCGTACCGTCACTTTTGATCAGTTATTAATTATTATTATTATTATCATAGTCATTTCCTGTTTCATGTTTACCACCCACGTAGATATAAATAAGTGTATATTATTCTAGGGCAATCTTTTTATGACCCAGTACCACCCATACATTTTGAAAAATTTCACGTACCATTTGAATGAGAATCCCTTTAAAATGAATGTATAAGTAAAGGGAAAAGTTTTGATAAGGAAATAAATAATTATGAAAACATGATAATTATATGATAAGAATTTATTGCGTAATAATTAAAATCAAATATTCAATCATATTTTTTTATGTACAATTATTATTTTTATTATTATGATTAATGATTATTGATTATATATTAAAATTGAATGAAACTTTTGATGTGGTTTTGAACGAACGTCGTAAAAGGACGTCAATATCGGGTTCGACATTGGTAACCTTTAGCCTCAAATTTTTTTCACATCCAATTTTTTATGTATAATAAATGTGAAAATTTATTTAATGTATATTAAATATACATTTACATTTACATTTAAATAAATGTATTTTTACAAAGATACGTTGACACGAAAATTTAAAGTTTCTGGGTCAAGGTCAAATATTTTTTTTACACTTCCAATTAAAAATTTGAAAGATTCTTGTTATTGAAGACGCTCTTTTGGATAGAGGCTTTGGATAAGTCAGTAAATAATTCTTTCGTTGAAATAACTTTTTTTGATGTAATCCCCTTCGAACGAGTTTATGATCCATTACATCATAGAGTTGTCTTCGGAAAATAATGAGAAATGTTGGATTTTAGTGCTTATAGGTGTTCCGAAATGTCTGCAATTTCATTTGAATTTGTGTAAAGGTCGTTGTTCTCCTGGAATTTTTGTAGTGCTTTGAATATTGACAGATATTTCTCAGAGACTTGTGAAATAAATAAATCCAACTTCCTCGCGTTTTCTTTAATTTTCTCACCAGCATAAAAATATGGTTGTGTTTGATCCTTGCGGATTCATGTTCAGGATACTTGAGCGGTCAAGTGTGTCAGCCATGTACGCCATACGTAATCTTGACAGCTATTCATCATCACAAGTAAGTTTGGACTTTTCTTCATCAATATCAGTCAGAAGTAACAAAACTTCAGGTCTTCACGCCGTTATTTATATAACCGGGTTAAGTAATTATCGCAGGCATGTTTAAATGTTTAATGTTTATAATGGTTAATATTACTAATAATTTTTTTTCTCAAAGCGATTTTTACACGTACCGCCTATAAGCTTTCCGTGTACCACTAGTGGTTCGCGTACCACCAGTTGAGAATCACTGTTCTAGAGTAAATGTATTATGTGATCTGGTTTTTGTACCCATGATGTATACAAAATATTAACGTTGATGTATTTTTAGCAATAATTTCCGGAAACGCATATCATTATACAATGGACTCAAAATCAGCGCCTTTTGTAGTTATCAATATAGAAGTGAACAAGAAATACGTTATGTGTTGTTAGTTAAATTTACCAAAGTTTTAATATCATACATTCAATGGATTATTTTTATTGAATTATGTGTGGATTATCATTATTGTTACCGCCTTACCGGATTACGAATAAAATAAAGTAAATTATAAGTATTATTAGAGTATAATACCCATTTTGTCAAAGTTATATTATTTGAAATGATTGATTCAGAAAAACGAAGTATGTTACACATAAATGTAATTACAAATAAGTTAGCTCTGTGATTTCATATTACGTACTTTAATAATGAATATATTAAGATGTTAAATACAGATTAGATTTGTAAAATAGATAAGTATTTTCCATCAACGTAATTTATACAGAGAAACGTTTACAAGTAAAACGTAAATTAAAGTTGAGGTACTAAAAATGTCACTTAAATTTAACGCACGAAATTAATTTATCTTTTTTCTTAAAAATGTATCAACTTTTTACATTGGCAAGGTAGTAAATGAAATATATGTCTTATGATTTATTACACTAACGCAAAAAAAATTTAAAAATTAAGAACTATATTCGTTTTACTTCTTTTCAAATACGTTTTTACACATTGAAAAAATAGGTGTACTATAGGCAAAGATATATATTTATAAATGATACAAATTCTTTTATTTTACATTGAACAAGATAAATAAATTGGAAGATAAAATTGCTTGTTGTTTCTAAGTTAAATTTTAGTAAAATATATAATACGAGTATTATACTAAATATAATTACAATAACTTCACTCTTAATTTTATGAGATTCATAATGTATTACGTAAATGGCATTTTATTAGTTTATACGGATAGTATTTAACTCTTTTATTTTTATTATATTTCGAATTATTTTTTTCGCAAACGAATCGATTTAGAAATAATAAAAAAAAAGACTTTTTTTGTCTATTTATAGTTGAAATTTTAAATTGTTTACAATTTTTGTCACATATCAAATTTTTTTGAGGGTATGAAATAGTAACCTAACTTTACCTAACATTGTAATATGTTATGCATAAGCTAAAAATTGGGCTCTATGAAACGAGTTTAGAATAAATTAGTTCAACCGTAAATAATTATATTAACCATGACCATCCAATAAAGAACATTGTATGGAAAGTTTTAACTTTCATTATTTGAATAGTCCAACACCAAAGCTTAGAAAATTTTTTTGTCCCTAGTAAAATGGTGTCATGTGAAGACATATCGTTGATGATAAAAAATCGTCACACATGCTCTGAAAATACAAATCATACACCTCCCATTTATCAGTGCCATGCTTATTGTATTGAGTGCCACTCGCTGATTCGACAAATCTTGCACAGGTACTATATAAGTGTAGGTTTAGTATGATTTTCGTGTATTCTGTATTCTGATTTTAAGAAAGTAAAAAAAAAAAATAGATTAAAAAGAAAATTAATGTAACTTTATTTGGATTACTCACATACCTTTTTTTTCTATGAACTTCAGTATAATTTTTGTATTGGTCATATACGTAACTTGATTTTAAATAAAAACTAAACAATATTTTGTTCTCAGTTGATATTTATATCCATAATAATTTTATGTAAATAAAATACCAATAACTTGCTTAATTCTGTATAATCGTATACATTTCACTCGATTTCGGATAAATTAAAACAACCTTACGACGTTATTACATGGTAAAACATTTATCGTGATTCTCTTTCTGTATTATATTACATTATCAATTGCTGACGTCAGCCCGTCACTTTTGTTTATGAGAGTCGACTTAATATCTTTTGATTGATCAGCGCTAATCATTTCCAAATATGTTTAGACGTGAGACAAATTACTATATTATTATGCTATTGAATTTTATGACAAATAATACATGCCAATATATATATATATAATAGCATGTTTTATAAGTTATAAAACATTTGGCCACAAATAATATAATATATAGACCCACTATTAGTGCTATATATATATTTTTAACAATAGCCTATAATGTTATATTGTGAACTGAACAAATTTATTAATTTAATTAGAATTTCCTTAAATTTTAGCCAATAAAAATATGTATTTTATCGAATATCATTTTAATAAATAACAGAAGTTCCTACCTGTAGGTATAGGTATAAAAAACTTATGGTTTATACACATAATTGTATAGATATTAGAAAATATATAGTAAACAGAATATAATAAATAAATAAAAAAAAAACACTTAATTTTTATTGTGTCATTATATCATTAGTAATAAAATGTTTCTATGTATAATTAAAAACATAAAATAATTTATAGTGCAAATAAAGTGATTAGAATTATTTGATAGTTATGTGTACTGGAAGAGTAACCTTACATATTTTATACAAGTGAACACTACAAGCAGTCAAGTGTTTAAAATTGTAAAAATGTGCATAAAAATTGTTAATGGTTACGAAGGACTGAAACCGTTTGAGGGCATACGTCTGTTCTGTTTATCGTTTCACATCGCTCCTGACACCGATTCGCTTTTGGTCCTTTCCTTTTTACCGGCACACCGTTCTCAGTATATTTGCGATGGCTGGTATGCCGATGGGAGAATTTCCATCGAACCGTCCCATCACATTTCCCATTTGCCAGTCATTTGATGAGGTCTAAAGGCTTGGGCAAAGGCAATAGCTATAGATACACGAGGTGAATGGAAAGCGGGCGTTGTCGATTTTGTGCACTCTGGTTTAACTAACTTGGCCGTTTGGACGGTAATTGTTTTGACGGTGACTGGCGACTGCGTTGCCACTAATCCTAATTGCATTGGTCTATATGAAGTCTCGGTGTCAGAAAAATTGAAATTAGTGTTGGCTTTTTGAGAGCGATTGGATAATGAAAGGACCGTTGGGAGATATACTGACAAACAAAACAATGTATCTATGATCACCGTCCACCATCAGTCAGTCAATTATCACGATGGATGAGAGAGTTTCCTCCCGAAATCAGACACGATCATTGTGTATATAATCCAATAAAGCTCTATTCGGTACACACACACACACACACACACACACACACACACACACACATTTAACAACTAACCGCAGGCGTGGCCTGACGCACGAGCAACAGGCATGTTCAATCGATATCAAAATCAAACATATGTTACAAAAATAAATACTTATTTATTCGTAGGTACTTAACTAACGTATCTAATCGTGACTATAAAGTTAAGCTGGTGAAATATTCCGTTTTTATTTTTGATCGCAGCATTATAGTGTAATAAAACGAATAAAACTTATAAAGAATATTACATTATATTAAATGTCTCACGAAACTCGACCGTGATTGAAATTTTTGAACTAAATTGTACAAGTATAAAACATACGAGAATATACTTGGTAGGACTGGAATATTGTTGGAATTTCTTTTTTTAGACAATATTTTATTTTTTATAAAGAAGAGAGAAAAAATGTTTTAAATTGATGTCATTTGAAATATTTACAATATTTTTGTGTATTCATAATCCTTGAATGTGTTGTATTTTTGATTGTTGTACAGTATTTAATTTATAACTTTATTATAATTATTGTAAGGTCATTAAACAAAAACATATGAATGTTTTAGTACCACAAAGCAATTTATTAAGATAATTAATATTTAAACATTACGCATATTGCTCAGTAAATTATAGGGTTTTATGTAATTTAGAATAAATTCTATTCGTGATAGATTTTATAATAATGAAAACATTATAATCGTACATATATATATTTTTTTTATCGAAGAAGTGTATGCGAAAAATATTTTTGTAAGTACTCGTATATAGAGATTTATACATTTATTAAAAAAAACAACTAATTTTTATTAATATTGATCCATTTCAGCCACATTCCGAGTAGGTCAGTATTTTTACGACGCGTACCTATACTAAAAGACAGCTAAAAATTTCGATTTAGTCGCAATTAAACGGATAATTTATTACGTAATTTGTGACATGTTTTTCTATAGGTACATATACGGTATTTGATATAAAAAAAAAATACAAATTAAAATTAGGGGGAGTACTTTTTTTTTTTTATTAAATATAATTTTTTTCGTTCATTTTGATTCGCCGAAGTAATTGAAAAAAATAATCCTTAATAGTTTAACACTGACAGTAATATAAATTATCAATACATACAAATCAGTGTTAATTTAAAGCGTTAATGAAATCCATATAAAAGCTGTGTTTTAATCACGCGTTAATTAGTAAATTCGCAAAAATAGTAAAATAACTATGCAGGTACATTATATTTAACGTTTGTATCGCGTTACGTTAATACTTAAAATTGGATAGTGACTTAATAATATAGCCAGACAATGTCAACGTTATGCGATTTTGGACAAAAACCACAAAAAAAAAAAAATTTAAAATAGTACATTTTTTATATTAGACGGATAACGTTACAAAGGGGACACGTCAAATGCGATACATGGGTAGGTATAGCCGTGCGCTACCCGGTCCATCGTCATTAGGCGCGGATCCAGAAATCACAAATGGGGAGGGTTATACGATGATCAGCTACCTAAAATTATACCTATTTACGTAGTTATACGTACTGATCTAGAAATTATAAATTGGGAGGAGAAATAAATGCTCGACAGATATATAGTATAGGTATTAAACGCGTAATTTTTAATCAATGACTACAGCCCAAGGGGAGGGGAGGGGGTAAAGCCCCTTAGCCTTCCCCTTGGATCCGTGTCTGATCGTCATATTATCAATAATATTGTAGAAAAAACAGTACCGCGCATACGATTACTATCGTTATCATCGTTGTTGCTATAAAATATATTAATATTTAACAGTATTAGTTATTATATAATTATATATATATATATATATATATATATATAAAATTAAAAATATTACACGACCCGTGCAGCTTACACAGCTACACGCGTAAGTATATTTTCAGTAAGAAAAAGCGACGCGTTAATGCGTGTTTTATTAGTTACGATGGTTTGTCTTCTTGAATGAAAAGACCGCGCGTCGAGTTTAACACTATTCTGTTTAACTCGAATTTATAAGTTTTAAACGGAGTCTCTACGGGCTAACGGTAATTCAAGGCGTTCGTATAGAAGGTTTCCACCGGTAGGAAATCGGATAATGCTACGTCGATAGTTGTGGCCGTGTATTGGAGCGTGTCATTTTATACGAAAGAGAAAAATATTGGTTATGAATTTATAAGGCGTAGAATTTCGGACCAAAATGTCCCCACGTATTTTTTAATGTATTCGATTTTTCATCCCCAAATCGTATATGTCTACTGTATTATGTGTGTTATAGCCGCAGCGTCGGTCTGGCCCACCCGGATACCCGGCATTTTCAGCGATTCAGGGGCTAGTCATCAAATAAAAAATTAAAAAAAATTTTTTTTCTAAAAAATAAATATTGAAAATTGCGTCGATTGTTTACCCGAAGTATTTCTAGTATTGTATGAATTGACTTTAAAATCTGGCCCGATTTCTAATTCACTTTGTCCGCGCAGACACACCACGGTGGCACACTTACGCCACTGGTTATTATTGAATAACTAAATTTCACGATAAACCTGACAAATCTTGAATAAAGTGCAAGTGTACCTGTTATAAATTATTAATACGTCAATTATACATATTTACAAACGTTAACGTTTTATTATAAAATCAAAAATACACTAAAACATTGGGGGTCGATTTAAACTTGGCCGCCCTAAATTAAATTTAGGAGGGCCTAAATTAGTTGTGGAGGGTTGGTGGGCCGCCGGTGTGTACATTGCACACCCGGTAGTTGCGGGCACTGCCGAAGGGGTTCGAAAATATACTCATATATATTTATGTATTATTAACGGAAGTCAGTTACTTGTAAGAGACCGGAGATAAATTCGATAAACGCGTCGAGATCATCATCTCGTCGGCGAAGGGAATTGTCTTTTGAAATCGACTCAGTACGTGCGGCTTGTGTGCGTGCTCGCTTTTACGTCTTGGTTACCGCATACGCACACGAGTGCGGTTAGATTGTTTCTACAATCACTTCCATCGCTTCCATTCACACCACCCGCCAATTTATTCCCAAAGCAATTTATATGATTGCCAATGCTGATCCTGCCTTTAATGATTTAGTATTAATTTAATTTTGTTTTTTCTATATTCTAAGTTATTGTGATGTATTATTGGCCCAGCCCGTATATTTATAATAAATATATATATATATATATATATATCTAGATAAATATATATGAATAAATATGTATATTATGCGCATAGAGTCGGTTTAAATTTTGAGGCACATGTAAAAATAATATCCCGTGTCATGAACGTCTCCGCAACAAATTAATTAAAAAAAAATAGTGTGAAAATGCTCAACAAATGTGCGGTTTAAACGTACGACTAAATATATTTTAATGAATTTCACGGCAGGAAAAAGATTAAATTGTGAATATTACGGAGGTCCTGCAGCTAAATGCTCTGCGTGTTAATACGACGACACTGACCGACCGGTTCCGGGACGAGAGGCGCACTATCGGGTCAACACTATCGAGAGTTTGCGATTTCAGCCAAAATGGTGTCTTCGGTTTAACAATAATACGATTCTTAACGAAAATATCATTTCACGTATATATGTACATAGAAAAAAAAAAACTAAATAATGTTCACGGGTTTACAACGATCGTTTCATTACAATAATTATTATTACTTTTTTTTCTTTCGGTACGCCGAAACGGGCACGTTTGCAATTATGATTATTATTAACAACAGTGAAATAACGCGATCGCTGCTCTTAATAACGAATACACGAGATTTATATAATATCATATATATATATATAAATATAATAAACGATTAAAATGGAGAAAAGTCGTGTGACAAGTGCAGTGTGCGCGCGGTTCGTCGTCGCGCACCAAATGTGTTGGGGAAGTCTTCAAAATCTTTAACGTAAAATAAATAATGGCAAAATCTCGAACGAGAATAAAAATCTTGAACGGAAAAATTTTGGACGTCAAAACCTCGAACTATAAAATGTTAAGACCCGTGAGCTATCTGAGGTGCAGGTCATTCGTAACGAATTTTTTATTTAAGTATCGACATAAAAGCCCGCGAGTGGAAGAGGTGTCTGATCGAGCGTTGCGATCCGAGGACTTTCGTCACGAGCTAGTTGAGATGCGCAAAATACGTGCTAAAAAGCGAATGGATTTTTGTGAAAATTATTCTAATAATCGTAATCGACCGTTAAAATTGCGTTGTTCATGATTTTGGCCTCCAAGATTTTGCCATTATTTTATGTTCAAGATTTTGACGTTCAAACTCTTGTCGTTCGACATTCTGAAGGCTCCCCGTACCTATATATGTGTGTGTGTGTGTGTGTGTGTAAATAGGTATTGTTATATTTGTGTATTCTTTCTTCCGTCCGCGACCGAGGAAATGCTGTTTAGTTTCGCGGTTTGGAGGCAAGCACGAACACGCATGACCTGTAGTATAATACACTCGCACGTTATAAAATATATTCCTCGACAACCGTTGTTTGCAAAGATATCACGCAAAAATTGTGTTTCACATATTTTATATTACGCGCGTGTAAATTCGACGAATATTTTACATAATAAGATGTGTGCGCGATGTGTTCTCACCACCACAACTCGTACAAATATAATATGGCGTGCACGCTCCGCTGCAATCCAACAGACTGCGCGCTGGATAGAAAAAAAAAACCTAATAATAATTTTTTAGATATATATATATATATATATATATACAAATTATAATAGAAATATTATTGTTCTAATAATTTATAATAAAATATAATTATTATATGTAATATAAAGTTCGAAATGTGGCTAATGTGCACATTAGTCATATTACTACTTGGATAAAGTAGATAATATATAGTCGACATTTAAAATCGTAGTTTTTGTGCATTAAACCGTCGGCTATTTTGTACATCAGCCATTGATGGATGGACGAAATAACACGTTCACGGTCAGTCCACTACGAGTGGCGGACTGAGACAAAAACGCGTGGGGTGCCGAATAATAGGCCATTTTAATCTGTTGGAATATTCGAATTCATAATACCTATTTATTTTTACTCTTAATATTCCTAATCCTAGATCATTCAGCGTTCTACGAACGTTTTTTTTTTTAAAACAATAAAATAATATAGACTTGTCTCTTATTACCCGAGTACATATAACGAGTAAATTCAGATTATTTCGCGTACAAGAGAACGGACGAATCACATTTTAAACACTATAATTAGTTATTATTTATTGTTGTATTGCAAAACGAATAAACGCAAATGCAAAGCATCAGGCATTTTATGTAATTCTGAATGTCATCAGAGTTTACCTTGTGTAAATAAATAACAAAAAGTGTATGCGTCTTTATCCAAATACAATAAAAAAACAAATTTAATATATTGCTCGGAATATATTTTACTACATATTTAATTATTAATTTATATTAATTTTATTGAAATAAATAAATTACGAGTTTATTGTTATTATTTTACGTTGACCATAACACGGTGGCTAAATAATTTACTTTACTCGGGTAATGTATACATTATCCACTTCGTAATAGTTTTTCTTCTCGGCTAAAGTCCTGATGTGCACATTACTCAATTTCGGATTTTAGCCGAAAATTAAGTATTTATTATAATGTTTAAATTATTACTTAAGGCTCGTTATTGACGGTGTTTTCAAGAAGGAACAGCGCTGTTTCAATATTAAAAACAATAGGTAGTGAATATCAATGCGAGCGGAAAGTTGTAAAAAAAAAAAACTATAAATATCGTATAACATTCTTAATGGTTACCGTAATGTGATTTAAATGATAAAAAGCTGTTTATGTTTCTAGAACGATTTCATTTTTCACTTTTAAATGGTTTATTTTTGTAAAGTGTAACTTTTATCTATGAAGAGTTTTAATGTGCGAAAATAAATTAAAGTTTCAATGTAGAAAAAAAATAACAGAAAAAGTTGTTTTAATTATAGGTATATTATACATGTATAGTTATTCAAACACGTTCCTGGGAAATTTAATACGTTTGTTTAAATGTACGCAATGACAGTACGGCAACACTCAAAATATTATACAAAGCGTTGCCTTTGCTCATATTTTGTTCCACTGTTGCATCACTATATTCATTGTATTCCGAACATTGAAACCATCTAAAAATGATAAATATTCATTGTGCTACAGATAGATACGTATTCGGAATTGGATGAAAAAAACTATTCGTTTGGTTTCGAAGTGAAACTCTATAACATGATTTCAACAAAGAGATTTGTAATATTTTTACCAGGCTCAATAATCCGCTCTTTCGAAGACATCAATCATTTTCACATGTTTACCTTTTCATTGTACGAAACCATCGAGTTCTTTTCACTATACGTATTATTGCTATTTATTATTTTTATCTACATCTATTTGATATTCCTACACAATACGCCATATGAGTATGGTACGTATATACATACTATGTATTATATTATTATATGAGTTAGCAATATTCTAGTGAGTACTTATAGTAAATATTGGACTGATCGTTAAAGATAAACCGTTAACCCATTTAAAATGTTTAACATAGTATTTATTCATTTTATATTAAACTTATTCGAAATTAGTATCTAAAATTTAAGTATTTTATGTAAACGTTAATGAAAATGAAAATGTAGTTTTTTACTTATATTTCATAAAGAGCAAAATAATGGTCATACGTATACATAAAAAAAAAATTAATGAAAAGCATTGGTACTTAATATATATATATATATATATATATATATATATATATATATATATATATATATATATATATATATATATATATATATATATATATATGTATGTATGTATTATAAAATTTCAATTAAAGTCATGGAACAGAATATATTATTTTGAACAAATTAAAACTTTCATGGGTCGAACTACTAATATTATTATGTTTTTCGGAATTGACATAAACATAATAATATATTATTTGTTAAAATTAGGTATTTTACAATCTTATAAATGAGGAAAGGACTTTTGTATATTTGGTGTGTGTGTGTGTGTGTAATAATATTAATAAAAATAGTTAATTAGTTTTTCCATAGAATTAATTTAATATTTATATAATTTTACAGATTTTGAAACACCGTATTAAATTATTTAATTAAATTAAGTAATTTTTATTTTATTTGCTGAAAACAATAAATATGCAATTGACAATTTGATCCTAAAATAAATAAATATTTTAAGGAAAATTTAGTTTAAATGGATACTGAAGAGTATTTATGTAATCTATAATATAAACGTTGTTTTTAATATTCTGTTAGACTGTTATGTCAGAAAGTCATTATAACATAAATTATATTTATTATACTACCTGCTATACAATATTATAGCTCTTATTAAACTTTCTATTCTACGAAATTTAATTAACCACCAGTTTTATTTTTATTTATTGTTTTGGTTTAATAATGAAGTTAATTAAAATATTAGAATCCTTTTGACCACTTAAAAATGCATAAATTTTAAGGCAATTTATTTTATTTAATGAGTAATGACCTTAAGTCTTCAACATACAATTAATAATTGTACAAACACCCCTTTGGAAAAAATAGGTATTTTATAAACATTTTCTATAGAATATTTAAATGTTTAAATTATTTGTTTCAATAATATTGTGTACAAAGTACAAACTTATTCATTTAGTATTTTTGTGATTTTATTTTTATGATATTTATACAAATTTAGATGCCGTTAATTTTCCAGAAATATTGTGTAATTTCTAAATTCAACAAATAAAAAAATCAATAAAAAACATACAATGTTTTTAAAGTGAATGGAAAATAAATATTTTTTTCATCACATAGTCCCGATTTATACTGAAAATTTCAAAATGCAATTGAACGTATTTTGACACCGATCAAAAAAAAAATATGTATATATTTTTTTTACAATCTTCAGTTGGTAAAATGACTTCGATGATCTTCCACTCATCTCTATCCAACACTTCGACTTTAACGTTTTTGTAAGTTATACTTTTCCTATATCTTCTATGATTTGTTTGATAAATGGAGTTTTTGTCTACATTTTCCAGCTTATATTTTTGTTAATAAAACAAATATGTGAATCTAAAATATCGATTTTTGATATTTGATTTTCAAAAATATTTTACAAATATGCATATTTGTGTAATATGCGTGTTATAAAATTTGAATAGATCGATATTTAACTATTGATCAAAAATACAAATATTCGTCAAAGAAATAAAACATTTACACTTATATTTTTCTTTTATATATTTTCTGTCTTCCAAACTTGTAATATAGTGTAAAGAATGGCTGTCTCTATAGTGTTAGAATTAAGACTTATACTGAAAAAATTTATTGAAATTGTCTATACAAAATACACAACATACGTATTATTTAAAATAAATAAAAACTATTCAGGATATTTTTGAATTCAACTTTCAGTTAGGTACTTATTTAATTTGTAATATGTTTTATTTATAAATAATAATGTATTATCTTTTTTTATTGAACATTTATGTTGACATTCTCAGTAAAATGAGAAATATGATGGTTGTGAAAGACTATGTTATTTCGTGGTAAATATATTAAGGTTTCATTAAAATGCTACAAAAGATTCATATTGGTATATTATTATGTTTATTATATATGGAAAATATTTTATTGAAAATAAATAAAATTTCTTTCAAACATCAGCAACTTTATTAATATAAAATATTGAATAATTGCATATTGTTTTATATTATCTCAATTGTAAAGTAAGTTTAAAGTTAAATTTGAATAAAAAGTTGTTTTTGATTAACTCATTGATTGATTTTCTTGTAATAAAGGACCAAATAGTTCCGAGAAAAAGTTTTTTTTAACAAAGTGGAATTTTGGTTTTCAAATAAAATTGTCTAAAAATGTCTTACGGAACGCAATTTTTAAGTTCAATTATTTCTACTTTACTTTAGATTTTTATAGAGATCGTAGCAGTATTATAAGTATTGTAAATAAAATACACCATTATTATAATAATAATAATTATTATTATTATTATATTAATTTGATTTATTTATAATTAAAAAAGAATTATTTTTATTTTATTTTATCAAAAATGAATACTTTGCCAACAATTGTTTTTCATTTGTTGATTTGTAATATTTGTGCCTTGCCTTAACATCAAAATATAAGATAATGTTATATTATTGTAACGGAATACTGGTCAGGCAATTAGTATTCTAGAACTCACAGTTTTGATTATATCTAATGTACATATTGTGCATACGGTAGGAAATGAGTTTAACGTCTTCTTACGACGATGGTCCCAGTTGGTCAATAGGTATACTTCGCATATACGCGCAAATCTGGGGTCGTGTATTAAGGGGCATACATATTGAGATGCATTATTAAAAAAAAAAAAAACGAGTTGTATTCAATGTATTTGGATAAGTGTTTCATTAATTAAAAAAAAAAATTATTTTATCAATTAACAATGTATAGTCAAAATGAAGTATTATATACGGACTAATGCAAATTGGCTTTTAGGTTGCAAGCAGAAAAATATTGACTGGATTCTACAGGAAAAATAGATAATTCGTCTGTTTTTAAAGACTTTAAATTTTTGTGAACGGCTATTGTTATCAAATTGCTACGTAAGTTATTCACCATTTTATTATGGGCATTACTGAGGTCATCGGTATTCGGCTGCGGTGTGTGTATCATGTTTGTGACCAGGTCGACGCTAATGACAGTTTGGAAACTATAATATGCGCACACTTGCTGCTGCTGTACCAGCTGACATGTGTTGTCAACAAAATTTTATTATTATTTGCTAATAGCGATACTTTCCAATAAAGTAATCATGCGAAACGCAGTCGCGTCGGGTGTAGTGGGCTGAAAGCAGATTTACGACGTCGAGGATGCGTACAGCTCTCGTTTGGTCTACATTATATTATATAACAATATTAGCAATAACAACAACAACAATAATAGATGAAAAAAAAAGTAATAATAATAATAAAATAAAAAAAAAATATATAATAAATATTATTATTTTATATTATACGTACGTCATACGAGCATGCGCGCAAATCTAACCTAACGAGCAGTGGACATTGTTGTCATCTTTACTGTAGGTAATGGTATACTTGCATAGTACAGGTACTTAATTCCCAATATTTTATTTTGTTCAGAGTTTGTACTTTGTATGCGTTAGAAAAGGTAATTCCATTGAAATTATGAATCGGGTAGTTTTTTTAAAATTTTATCCAGAAGAGTAGGAACAAAGAAAATCCATTAGGGTATATTTGGACATTCGGTATGTAAAGGCTATTTACAATCATTAGGCGTCGGCGAGGAAAAACGCCACGTCAGAAGATTATGTATAAAAAAAAAAAATCAAACTGGGTTGTCACGAGTAAGGTACATAATTTGAAAAAAATATAAATACAAATAATATCAAATAATAACTGTAAAGATAAAACGGACATAGTATTTAAGAACATTTTATAAAAATATTACTAGATTAAGATCACAACATCAATTGGTCACGCACGCTGCACACAATATTATGCTGCGTACTTAAATTTAAATTTGTCCTAAGTATTTTTAGTAAGATGATCTCTCAATATTATCGTATTTGGTAAAAGTTTTTTTTTTTTTTTAAACAATTTAAATACCTAAATAATATTACGTTAAAACGAAATGAAGCAAACATTTCAAAAACATATTTACTTGCCACTCGTACACACTCATTGTTGGGTCAGTTTTTGAAGTTTGTAGAACTTAACGCGTAGGCGAAGAATCTGTATTAAAAGCATTTTTTAAAAATAATAACACATATAGGTACATTTTTCAAACGTTATAACGCAACAAGCACATATATAATATATTTAATCATTATGTCGTAGTGAATATCTGACTTGACTTTATAATATAAAATACGAGTGACGAGTATACATTGCATATTTTCGGCGCGCATTATCTTCTATTCGCATCAGTACTCCTTGTGTCATATATTATGTATACCGTTTTGTTCTTGTTAGGCGTTAAATAATAATAATTAATGTGTTCAGCGGTGTGGTAAATAAACAAAAAGATTTTTCTTTGTACCTATGTTTATTATTAATATATTATATTAAAATTTTGTTGAATATGTCGGTACATATAATTTTATAGTAAACCGTGTTAACTATATAACAAATATTATAATAAAAACTTTATAATACTCACTTGACTCGACCTGTACCGCAGTGGTCTTCGATATTTTCTTCGTACCTTCCTGGGACAACACACACACAATATCCGACCATACGCCCTAAAAATATACAATACAATCCATTTCAATACATATAATAATTATAATATATAGGCATTATTATAATATTTTACTGCGAGTATATTATATTAACGTAGGATATAGAAGTCATGGTCTATTTTTATATTTTTTCCAAATGACTTTTTTCTCTTCTATTTTGTGTAAAAACAAAAAAAAAAACCAAAACAAAACAATGTTTTATAAACACGAAAAGAATATGAACCTCAAAATTATTTTAACCATACAATTCATACAAAGAGTAAATTAATATACTTTGAAACCATTTTTTATTTTGTCTCAATTTTTGTTTTTCGTTTATTGTGTTTGTTATATATTGTGTTATATGCGTAGTACAAGTACATTTTTTTTTATTTTATCGTGACCCTTGTAGTTCACGAGTACTTTCTGTGATAATAATTAATAACTACACGAAGTTTTGTTGAATACGTTCTCAGATACACTTTTTTTCAAAATTTACTGAATTATCTTTACGTCTTTGATGTCTATTGTTCACATTTCATTAATTTGGAAAGTTATATTTATAATTTTTTGGTATTTGAAGACTTAAGGTTTATAAAAGTTGTCGTTTCGCGTATGATGAGATAAATTAAATTTTCTGTTCTGTATTTCAGGACGCCAAGCAATTTTTTCCAGATACCTATTTTACCATTTATCGGTGTTTCCATTGCTGACAACAGTGACAGGCATTGCAATATTATTTAGGATGTTCGTATTCAAAGTAGGTGGTTAATCTACACTACTTCCTCATTTCTTAGACATCAGTAGACTTCCATAATTTTTTTTCTTATTGTTTCTAGGTGCTATTATAATAAATTATGGTAGTTAAATTGACTCGACCAAGGCATATTATATATCACTTTCTTTCTCTCTCTTTCTGTATCTTTTACCATAAAGCGTATGTTTTACATTTATTCAACGCCGTTAAAAACACTATGTTAAGCAACATTTATTTTTTATTTTTTATTAAACTTACATAAAAAAGTAGTGAAAATTAATTTTTCTATGAAAACTAATTAATATAATAATTAAATTTAATGAACTATGTAATCTAATATCCGACGTTTTCAACATCCGTTCTGTCAAATTTCAAATGTAACACAAACTATAGATATTCTGAAAAACTTATGTTTATTTAAAAAATAAGAATAAAACATAATAAAATGTAATATTTGAGGGCAAATAATTAAGTAGAAGCTTTGGAAATAATGTGGTGTAAATATGAATACAATTAATTTAAAGTTATTTTTTTCGAAAATCCTATGATAGTAAATGTTGCTAATTATAAAAAATATTTTAATAAAATTTTTCCTTTTAATCACGAATTACATTTGTTTAAATGAAAATACGTGCACTAAAAGATTTATAAGGATGTTCTTATAATGATCTTATTTTTTAATAGTATTACCATAAGATTAGCATCCGTAAGTTGAAGCACAATGTGAAATGTAGCAAGTTTAATAGAACACTTTGTGTATGAGTGTTTGTAGGTGTACGGATATAGAGTATATCATAAAAGTATGACAATCTTGATAATGGAAACTATGCGTATGAAGTTTCTAAAGGTTATTAACACTTTGTATATATTACCTATACGACACTAGATTATTAATATATATTTATTATTTTGTCGAAAGAAGTAGCTCATCCTAATATTTATGAAGGTTCTTTTTCAAACTGACATAAACCTACTCTCATCAAGTTCAAGAAACTTAATTATATATGCACATAATAGTATGTGTTCTGACTTTGATACGTATATATATGTACTAACTAGCATACGTACGTAAAACAAAATATATTACTTGGGATTCAGGAATTCACGAAAGTTTAGGACGCGACAAAATAATAGCCAGTTGTCGATTATGATTTTGTTGCTGAAAAGTTTTCTTAAACTTAAAGTACCTATAAAGTATTGTCAAGCATAAACAATTTGCATGATATTATACATTTGTATGTGATTTCGGTATCAAGCAGAATAAATTTGATTTACATAACATTTTAACACTTATTTTTTCGTTAGTATTTTTAGACGATAATGATTAAGACAAGGAAGTCAAATGTCATATGTTATCATACGTTTCATGATTCCAGCGATTCCAAACCAGAGTAAAATTAAATAATAATATTAATCGACGGTTTTTTTTGTAAACATTTACACAATCTATATATCTTATAGATACTAATAAAATATCTACATTATGAAGTATGTAGATTGTAGTACCAAGTATGCAGCTGCTAATAATAATGCCATATTACGTCATTACATATCTCGTAAATATATTTGACTCTATACATTTCTAAATATACCCATTTACGTACCTAGTGTACACATATTTCAAAGTGGCTTTAAAAATGAATGTGTGCATTTAAAAGTTTTTGTTTAGACATTGCACATAAGATTAATATATTTTATTTTATTATCACGAGAATATTGATAAAAAAGGAATAAAACAAACACAAAATTATATAGAAGTATTATAAAGAATATTTCGTTTTCACGTTTTCTATCTATATATTATTGATATTATTATTTTAATTTTCAATACGTAAATACTATTATTAAATAATTAATATTTTTAATATTGAAGTAAGGTCCACAATATTATATGATGATGTGAAATGTTATATAATATACAAATTTATTATTTACGAATATTAGTTTATAGTTTATAGTTTTATTTCTATTTCTTTTACGTATATTTTTATTATTTAATTTATTTTGTATTTTTTGTTTTTTTTTTTACTATTTTATTATTTTGTAAGATGTTTTTAGCTGTTGGATATAACTAATATTATTTGTTTTATGACTATTGTTTTCGTTACACATTATTTTAATGTTTTATCTATTTATGTAAGATGACTATTATATTTTTATAAAAAAAAAATTGTTTTTCCTAGAATACTTATTAGAGATTTTAATATTAAAAGACGGTTGTTTTTTTATATTTGCAAAAAAATGTTGAAATTATAATAATAAATTATAAAGGTAGTGAACTGTACATGAATAATGCACTATTTATGATTAAAAAAAAAAATATATATATATATATATATATATAATATAATTACATTAACATTTTTAGCCGATTTATTGTTAGTCAATTACTCCCCCATATCGCATGCATTAATCACGCGAACGTGTAAATGTGTACCGTTTAGGTGCAGATAAAATAAATTGTATCCGAATTCATGCAATTGTTTCCATTGATTTTTAAATGCCTTCAAAAATTATTTTAACAAATATTTTAAAACTATTTTTACAATTTTAATACAAACTTCAAAATTATCCATTTATTTAATATACGTTATATTTCGGTGTCCAAAACAAATAAATCGTAATAAAATTGTATATTTTGTTAATTTTTAACATGTTAGCTTAAATTTAAAAAAGCTATTTATTTTTTTCAAATGTTGTATTTTTGTGATTATAAGTTTTGTGTCATTTTGTTTTAGATTAGGCAGAATTGAAAATATTGTACTATGAATATCGTAATATTATTACAAAAATAAAAGGAATTAAAATTACCTAATGATTTAATTATTCAATGTCTTAAATCTGTTACGTTCTTTTCATAAAACAACTTCGAAAGAGAATTCCAGCAGAACCCGTGTATAAATTTCATTTAATTATTGTAACTTGTACCAAATTATATAAAACATACTAATTCATTAAGCTGAAAGATGATTGAAAATTAATAATAAATGTCCACTGCTCATTATGAATTATAATTCGAACAAGAGCATAATACTACCGTGAAATTCGATTAATATTACAATAATTTAATACAAGTCATTGTTATTCCCTTACTGTTCAACAACTAACAAGTAAACTCAAAAACATAAAAAAAGTATGTAAAGCCCAAACGAATTTACGATACGTTCCTAATTATTTTTTATTTAGTTATTCGAACGTTTAAGTGAAAAAAATATAGACATTTTTTACTTGCTTAAAAATAATATATAAGATAAGCGTTTTTCACACTGAAATTGTATTTAGTTTCATTTTAAATGTGTA
Source organism: Slavum lentiscoides (assembly GCA_032441835.1). NCBI lineage: Eukaryota > Metazoa > Arthropoda > Insecta > Hemiptera > Aphididae > Slavum > Slavum lentiscoides. The sequence goes on along the minus strand of CM063707.1, from coordinate 7,260,195 downwards.
CATAAATAATAATTGGCTATACACGTAACATGTAATATTATTCAAACTTTTTTTCTCTAGTTTTATTGAACACTGAAAAGTGTTCGTTCGTAAGTATATAAGTAATGTCGTTTGTAGATGTTAAATATGTAAAAATTGTTCAGTCGTAAAATAAATGTAATTAATACTTTGTGAAATGCGAATAAAAAGAGGGCTAATATTATTTTTTAAAAACAAGCCAACACTAGTGTGTAGGACGTAGGTACACAGGAAAACCTAATGAATAATTTGATTTATTTATAATGAAAAAATAAATAAATTTCTCTTAAGTTATTGTATAACTTTTTTAGATACAATGATGTTTATTTTATTTTTTTTCCGTGTAAAACTTTTCGAATAGAAATAATATTTGGATGACATCGTCGTGCATTACGTTCCGATAGAATTGTTACTTTCTAATTGTTGATTCTAATTGTCACTTTATTTGAAACGTTTTTCGATTTTCTTAGTAGTTTCCTTGTGTAATTCAAAACAACCAAAAAAATTAGAAGAACAACGATTATTTTCCCAATCGCTTTTTAAACTCGACACAAAAAAAAGACTACCAAAAAATTGTGTTAAAAACGATAAAAACACAATTTTGACAAAATTCACTATTGTATATTGTTAACAAATAATTGTACACCGAAGCTCCGTGCAGAATCGTTTTGTTGAATGCAATAATTTATCATTGCATTCAAATTTATAATAATAACAAAACTATACAATTTTATCTAAGCAATTCATTTAAGCGACATCCACAAAACCCGCGATTCGCTATTAAAAAAAAAATATGTATTATGTACAATACGTGCTAAAAAAATGTCGTTCAAAATATTTATTTTGTTTTTTTCTTGAAATAAAATGTTCAGGAATAATTTACTTATTATTTAAGTGGATTGAGGATAAACGGGTACTTTTTAAAAAGAGACATTGAAAAAAAAAATCCTATGTTCAGGTAAATCTCTGTATATAACGTTCGGCAGCAATATATCACGTAATAAAGTATTTAGGGGGAAAAAAATGAAATAAATTTGTACGCTGTATAATATACCGCGAAAAGCTGTCGACGCAAATTACCGACATTTATTAGCAGAGGGACGTGACGGAGAGGGAAATAAACGACTGATGAATAAATCATCACGAATCTAATGGATGTAAAAAAAAAAAAAAAAAAAATAATAATAATATTTTACATTCATAGAAACGATTATAATAAACGTCCTCGCATTAAGTCTTATTTTATTGGACGTACAAAACATTAAATTCAATTTAAATTTAACACCGGCTTCAAACTTTGACGGTTTTTAAGTTTGATATTCACACCTTTAATCATTATACAATTTAATTACATTTCTTATGTAATAATTATTTAAAAATTAATATATTTGTATTACTACTCGTATATTCTAAATATAAAAAAAATTTGCAATACGATACGTTTTAATATTTCTATATATAATATACACTGTATTTGGAAATTCGCCGAAACATTCAATTCAGGCGGGCCAGTAAAATAATATGAATGTCGTATAGATAGGTTATTTGACGTTTTCAGAAAGAACGGTAGTTTGGAATTTAAAGTAGTTAGTATAGATTATCGCTTCTACCATTAATAAAATTAAAAAAAAATTAATAAAGCATATATGAGAAAATCAAACACTGTAAAAAGATTTTTATGACATTTAATTATGTGTTATAAGGTAAAAGATATATTTTTTCAAAAAGTTTCCTTATTATTATTTTTTTGATGTTTTGCGAATCCCTTAGATATTTTTTAAAATTTATTTTGAACATTTTAAAATGTTTTGATTTTTCATGGCCGATTGCTTACAGATTGTTACTTCAACTATATATTAAAAAAAAACAACCTTAAAAACCGTTAAATCACAATTTCTTTTTGTAACCATTTCAAATTTTCCGACAAATTGTATTATACCGAAGCTCCGCTCCGTATCGTTTTATCGAATGAAACGATTAATCGCGTTGCTTTCAAATTTATAGTGATAACAATACATTCTAAAATCTTTATCCAAGTAATTCACTTAAGCGTCCATTCACAACACCCAGCGGCCAAGGGCGCACCCAGGATTTTTTTTTTGGGGGGCTAAATAAAATTATTTTTAGATATTAATAAGATTTATTTAATATATGCAGAAATCCGAAAGTACACTTGTTTATGAAAAAATCATTCAAGAGTAAATAATTTTTTTGACATGAAAATTTAAAGTGATACCTAATAAAATTAGAAAAATATTAAGAGGTCAATCATTTTGGGGGGCTTAAGCCCGTTAGCCCCCCTTTGGGTGCGCCACTGCCAGCGGCTCGCTAGGTTTTTTTTTAAAGAATTTATTACAAATATTCTCTCTTTTTTTTTTTTTTTATACAACGTCGGTCGACTGTAATTCGTTTTCGCAACATTCGAGTTGGTTAAAACAAAACAAAATGTTCGATGATACGCGCGCGCGTATTATTATTGGTTCGTACGTTCGGCAACGTCGTTAAATTCTTCACTGTGCGTCGACGTCACGATTCGGCTGTCACGGGGGTAAAACCTTTGGGAGGGGTGGCAGGGTCTTCTGAGGTACGCGGGGACGAGAGAGAGAGAGAGTGTTTAAGGTTAAACGCGTAATACGAGCTGCGTCCATAACGACAAGCTATCAATCCGACTGTCTCTCAGCCAATCCCGTCAAATTAATGGTCGGATCTCGGTGCGCGGGAGTTTATTTAAAATTCTTCGTCGTCGACCAGCTCTGCGGATTCCGCGGACCACCAACGCGGATCACCCAGTGGCGGATATCTGTGGGGAGTATATTTTAGTATATTTTGATACCTCAATATACATGTTTTAAATGGTGAAGTATCTATCCTAAACTTTTGAAAAAGGGCAAGATTTGAATACAGGCTTGCTCAAAAGGTGTCAACGGAAGAGGACGTGGATCTTTTTTTTTTTTCAATCAAAACATCTAAAATATCCGCAATTGATTTGTGTCATAAACTTCTAACAGTGATAATGCGGTGAGGTGACGGAGGTTGAACTCAATGATCAGGGGCCGGGGAGGAGGTCGGTAGCTCATCATTGAGTTTGAGTTCATCCCCTCCCTCCCATCAAGACTTTGATATAACCACCATTGGTATCACCAAGACCGCGGGCGCTTCCGCCGAGGAACGGAAGAAAACCGTCGGTCGTCACGTTGCACAGCTGTTTTGTCGGGCAGTGAAAATTCGGGGGAAAAGAAAACATTTGTCTCACGTCGTCGGAACAATTTAGAATAAACGAGACTTGAACCGCAGCGCGTCATTGCCGTTATCATTTATATAATATCAGCTGCGGTCAAAACGATGTCTACGCGTGAATATCTCAACAAATCGGTATAAATATTTGTTGAAAATTTCTTTATAAACCGCCGTTGTTGTCGATTCCGCGTTCATCGAAATGACGTACTTTCTATTTGAAGAAGTGTTCGATAAAACGTCGGTTCACGTCTTCACACGCGACAACAGTGTTATTGAAAAAAAAAAAGAAGAAATTCGTAGAATTTTATTTGCCGCGATAGAATGTAGTATTTTTTTATGTCGGTTTTTAATAATTCCAAACGTACTTTCTAAACTTAAACTTGTCAATAAAATAGTAAAAAAAAAAAAAAAAATTAAACGAATAAAAGAATTATAAGGATACGCGGAAGAAATGGATACAAAAAAAATTAATTACATAACACGTATAACACGTCGTTTAAAACAATCAGTTTTAATACGTTTTCATGTTGGAATCCGTTATTCGATAGAATAATACTAATTATGTAACGAAAATTATTGATTTAATACAAATTTTAAATCGTAAACTAGTAGGTATTGAATTGATAAATTATTTTTTACCAGAATTTATTTTAATTATCCGTTCATTCGTATTACGATAAAATTATTTAAACAAATAATTTACATGTATACATAATATGAAAATAACAAAATTTACGAGAAAATTCGTAGAAAACTACCATGTCTTGTTGTCAGTAAAAGTTGTTTCGTTATGTTTAAACGTAGCTTTAGAAGACGTGAGCGTTACACACGAGAAATTCTGAATTATATAATAGTTTTGATGATAGTCGTCGCGTTACACGATATCATTTTATTTAACGACAGATAAACGAGCATTGTTCATTTTCAACAATAAATGTATTAAAACAGTAATCCGTTAAAAACATGTTATAAAATGTAACGTCGTTAATATACTGCGTTGTTATATAGCGTTTTACCGAATATAAAAATAAATCGAAATTATGTATTTTATCATACTTTACATATTTTCTCACTTCTTTAATCATATAATACACATTTTTATTTTAAATTATGAATCACAGTCGCGAGATTAAATGAAAATAATTTGAAAACGCCAAATGGAAATTATATACACATATACGGGTTTACACTGATGTTCATTGACCCCAGAAGCAACGCGTGAACGTTTTGAATAGAGAAAAAAGGGAATTGGAAAAGGGTTATAAATCGTATCGTCCTTTGAACGTTTTGGCAAAACGTAAAGAAAAATATATCGAACAAAAATGAAATGGAAATAAATGGGTGTTTAAAATTCAGGAAAATAACAATTTAAAATACTGACGATTACTTTTCCCTTTTTATTATTGCGACTATTCCAATAAAATTTTATACAAAATTTCACGTGAAAATAATCTCGATTTCGTTTTAATGGGGGGGAGGGGGAAATGAAAATTATAAATATATCTTTAAAAAAGACCGCGTTGGAACAGTTATGGATGCGTTTTTTATGTTTTTTTAATTTATAGCGTCATTTATACATATAAAAAAAAATTAAAAACGAACATTTTGAAATAAGTATATAGCTTTGCGGACACATTATACATGGTTCAATAAATTTCCCACAAAAAAAAAAAAATTACGAAAATACCGGTCCGTGTAAATAAATTATTTACAACAATATCACAATCGAAATAACCAGGTACGAATCGCGAGAGTTTCTCATGATAAAATATTTAACGATTTTATTCCTTTTGTATTCTGTGAACTTTAGAACAGGTTAGATGAAAAATCTGTTATCGATTGGTTACATTTAATATTGGTATTTTTTTTTTTTTTTTACTATACTTATTTGCGCTTGGTGTTTTGAATTAATAAGTTGAACACACTGAACTTTTATTGAAAATTCGAAGTTTATTAACTGAAAACTCGACACTGTATGTCAACTCGCAAAGTTAGAAAACATTAATAAATTAATGGATATACTACATTGCTTGTCGCGATTGCGCTGCTTGAATTAAAATCTAAAATTATTAAAATTGTTTTGATTTTATTTTTTGTTCATTTAAATGTTTAAACTTATACGTAATACTTTTAATTGCCGAATAATACGATGTTGAACTCGATCGAAACAAACTTATATTTCGAAGAAAAAAAACTACAGATTAAAAAGTATAACTTCTCTCAAAGATCCAATTCTTATAAAAAAAAAAAAAATGAAACTTTATTTTCTGTTAATTTAAACTTCGAGTGAAATCAAATATTCTACAACAATTACATTTTTAAAATTAATTCTAAGATTACCATATTGTACACATGTAATCTATATAATATAATATACAAAAATATCAAAGACGATATGTTCTAAATATCCTAATTTAATTTGGAAATACAATATTGGTAGTTTTCACTCTTTTAATACGGAATATATTTTTTTTTGATTAAAAATGAATTATTTATATTTCGACTTGAATTATTAGTATTACGTAATTTATAATTATAAACTATGTTAAATTTATGTAGGTCTATATTTTAATATTAATATGTGTACACGTTTTAATTTTAATATTATTTACTATGTAAAATACATTCCGTGTATATTATAGTAAAACAATAGCCGTTTTCACTTTTTGACGAATTTAAAAATTAGCCATTCTTGTAACTGATCGCAGATCTCACAGAACTTCGTTTTTGACATAATTTTCACGTTGTATTTAACGATTAGGTGAGGATTTAATAAAATTCCTAAAGCGGTCAGACAAAATATTATTTTTTTATCACGATATTCGTTTAAATGTTTGAAATATGTATTTTTATAACGGACTAAGTACCCACGTATGCGTATACAGTTAGTCATTTACCATTTTCGTTCGGGGTGAATATTTACCTATAAGTCTAAATTCGGTAGGCTAATTACTATTATTATTGTTGCATGAATTTTGGCGAAACCATCATAAATTTCATTGTATTATGTGTCTACCTCGTGCATATAAATCAAACGTTTTTTACAGTTTATGCAAAACAGGAACACGTAGTATACACGCGATCGAGATAATATTTAATTATAGATCATTGCACTCGGTTTTCATCTAGATTCAAACGAATACAATTTGCGGACGATTAAATAAATTATAATCGCCCCGCATTTTAATATATCGGAAAAACAAGACGGGCAATTTGTGAATAATAATTTTTACTACGGGAAAATATTAATTATTAATCTCTCTCTCTCTCTCTCTCTCTCTCTCTGTATGTTTTATGAACGTCATAATAATAATAATAAAAAAAAAACCCGATTAATATTTTGTTAAATGGTATTACAAAAGTCGTGAAAGCTTTATTCGTTCCAGTACGAGGGCAAAAGTAATCGCAAATTGCTTTCACGCGGTGCAGACGAATATTTCGAAGGGAGAGAGAGAGGAAATAAAAATACGAGATGAAATCCCGTCCATGTGCGTATTATTCCATTACGTTTAATGACGTGGTTTAATACGATCGTTGGAAAACGGAGTGAAATCACAGAGATTTATGTAAATGCGCGTCAAGTCAGGAATCTGCAAATATATAGGCACTGGCGGAATTTATTAGGTATTATATACAATAAATGAACCTATACGTGCGATATACACGAGTGCCAGTGGCGTCCATCTCTTTTGAAATGTGTGGTTCAAATAGTTAAAAAACCACTCGAACCCACCCGTTTTCAACATTCAATCCTTATTTATTTTGAATAAATTAATTACTATCTATTATAATTTGATAATAATATTCAAATTATATGACGTATAAAAATCATAATTTAGGACACACAAATCACGAGGAAGGCACCACCCCCTAATTTACCTGGTTCAACTGAACCACCTTGACCCCCCTTTGGGCGCCACTGACGAGTGCATTCATCTCATTCGAAGGCCGTAAATTTCGCGATGGAGCGTGACGGTGTACGGAGCGGACGCGATTCCTACAGAAATCGAGACACTTGAATCCGGACGAATTCTCGCCCGTTTTGAATCCGTAAAAATAGAGTTAAGATGATATTATAGATTTAGATTACAATAATGTATTTTTATATATATATGTATCCAAAAATTGTTACCAAGAGGAGTGCTCCGATCTTTAGAGTCATACCTATTGTTTCCGACATGAAATCGCATCTAGTTGTGGTACTTTAGACAGATCGTTTTCCGATTTTCTCAATAATTTTTTCAAGCGTCATAAAAAAAAACTACCAAAAAATTACTTTAAAAACGCGATTTCGTCGTAATCGATTATCGTTATTTCTTCGTGATTTTGAAACTACTATAACGGTTTTAGAAACTTGAAATAGTGACCAAATTTCTTTTAATTTTTGGCTATTTATGGCATTTACAGGATTCCCAAAAAGAGGTGATTTTCGGTTTTAATGTTTAAAAATTGAATACAACGGTCAGACGTACGTTATTTCGACTGTACGTATATTAAAAAAAAAATCAACGATTTTCTTTTATAAACATTTCAAGTTTTTCGACAAAGTGTATTCTATTTTTTTTTTCTGTGGAAAATTACGGTAGTTCGAAAAACTGTACGGTCCTATAAGGTTTTGAAATTTTTTCGAATTTTTAAATGATTTATCGCACTGTTTTCAAATGTGTATAGTAATAACGAAACTCTAAAATCCCTATGCAAGTAATTCGCACTTAAGCGACACCCACAACAGCCGGCGGCTCGCTACCATTTCTTTTCTTTTACTGCTACTGTGCCTGGAAAACAGCGGATTCAGAGGTGGTACGCGTTTTAAGGTACACTGCTACTCGGATGGCCATTAAAAGACCGCGGGTGATTTAATGGCTGACAAATGCAGACCAGACCAAATAACGCACGTTCACATACGTCGGCCATGTATTCCCATTCGTTTTCGGCCCGATGGTTTGCGCGATTCGAGCGCGAAACAACGATTTTCGTCGCACTGGCCGTGATGCGAATAATAATAATAATAATAATAATAATAATAATAATAATAATACATAAAAGTATTATGTAGCGTACATGACAAATCGCGTGACTACCAGTCGTTTCCATGTAAAGAAAAAAAAAATTTAAATAATAACAATAAATATCACGGTTAACGACAACTTGTTGTTTTGTAAAAAATTATAATATTATTGCGACTGTATAGGGTGAATAGCCGTCGGGGGTATTAGACGGGTGAAACCGAGAATTGCCGTTTTTTTTTTTTTTTGCATATTTGTCGACGTAACCTGAGCACCTCCGTTATAGCGGGATAAATTGCAATACAGTAAAAAGAGTACAAGACTAAAAAGAAAAAAAAAACAAACACAATACGCGAAAAAATATGAATGTTTAAAAACCGTAGTCAATTTGTTTTCGTCATTTATGTCGTAACGCAAATCTTTGCGGCAGCGTTGTACAGTAATAAGTTTATCGGTGTAAGGAAATTATGTGACTGGTCGCAGTAAAATATTGCAGTGAAATTTTTATATTGTCGAAACGATTTATTTCCCCCGCTATTTTATAGACCGTTTAAATAACAGATTCATACGAATCAAATTATCAAATAAACATTAATTCATTATTGTTATTTTACTAAATTTGATTGTAGAAAGTAATACGTGTTAATTAGAAATACGTTTGCGTTGCAAAACGTGTACTCGTATCTTTAGTGTTTCCTACGGTACGTTTGGTGTTTCTAAATGTACACACTGTATTTGCGCCTAAATCAGTAAAAAAAATTAATAATAATTTTATATCTTTTGAGAATAAAAAATTAACCATTGACCTTTAATTTCGAATTTATCTGTTAGATAAAATCGATTTATTTCACAGTAAACACCATTCCTTTTTTCTAAGACTGCAGGTATACTATTTGAATTAGGTATATTTTCAAATTATTTTTAATCCGGGCCATTTAATATTAAATATTTAATTCATTACACACGATATATAGGTACGTGCGTATTATTGGAAATCGTCTTAAATTATTTGGCTGTACCATATTGTATACAAACATATAATGTGTATATCGTATAAGAAACAGCTGCGGGAAATGTTCAATAATTAATGTGAATTTATTCAAAAACAATATCTTTTTCGACGAGCAAATATTTTTTTCCTTAATCTTCGATTTAACCATTGCACTCAACTATTAAAACGTGGTATAAACTAGTACAATCGTTTTATTACAATAAGAAATGTTTTTGAACACACACATATATATTTTTAATTAATATTATAATTATCGAGTTATCTTATTGATAGTAATACGTAGGTATTGAAAATATCACGGTTTTATCATGATTGTTCACAATATGACAAAACATACGCATCTTATTGCACTTAACGACGCATATATTTTTATAAATTAATGCGTTTGAAATGAAATGATTTTTAAATAGAGACATTTTTACAATTTATTTTATGTTTTATTATTTCTATTAAAATCCACGTATTCTAGTAATACATTTTTTTAAATTTCAAGACGCATTCAAATATTATCGTAATTTAATTTTCGACGTTATCGTAATTTCATATTATTCAATCGTTATATGAATTTAACGTACAATATACGCCTCCACAATACCAGCTAATGTTTTACAACTTTGAGAATTCGTACACATCAAGTTACAAAGACATATTTTATATTAATTTTCATGCGTAGCTGAATAAAATAAAGCTCGTAATATCGTATATAATTTTATATTACATATATGTTTTCTCCAGTTTTATATTACACATTTGTACAATATCACCTTTAATATTTGTTATCATTGAATACAGTAATTTCCAATAATTTTAAATTCACCTAATCAAAAAATCAAATTCACATTTAATAGCTTATTTTTTTTTTTGCTGTGAAACGTGTTAAATGAGATTTATTGATTTCCAAAGAAGAGTATGTGTTTAACTGAAAATCAGTTTGGCTATGGTATATCTATGGATGATAAAAAAATTAAAATGACCTTTGAAAACGTGCATCAAAAATCAAATTATTCCCAATCACTTTATTTCATCGAACACTGGATTTACTCATCTGGAAACGCTAGGAACAAAATATTGTCAGCTTTTTCCATAACATTTATGTTATATATATATATATATATATATATGATATATATTGATATTTCATTAATATTAATTAAAAAACACATATTTCATAAACAAACTAACACCCGAGTAAAAAAAAAAAAAAAAATGCTTTCCCATACAAAAGCTACTGTTGTAAACGAAATGTCCTGGTACATTATTAAAAAAGGATATAAAAGATATTGATTAACTGTAGTTAATATTTGAAATATGGTTTTAAAATATATATACTAAAATTAACTTTAACAGTATAATTTAATTAATGAAAACCTACCCACTCTTTTATGATTCTGAACCAAATGTATTATTATACTCATTTAAAATTGGTACATATATTGTATTTTATAATAAACGTTATACTTGTTAGGTGTATTTAATTCTTTCGTGTGTTTCGAATACATTTAAAACAGTATTAAAAATACAAATAAATAAAAGTTTTATTTTTACGCTAATTTGTATACAAGCATACTACTACCTACGAAATTTATCTTATTTTGAAATGATATCATACTAAGACAGCATTAAATATTTGAATATTAATTTGATTTGCAGTCGTTTGCAGGACCGTATTTAAAATGTTGGCGCCCCCGGTCATACAATTTATGCCCCCCTAATTATCAGTATTACACTTATTTCATCCACGACCAAGATTCTCTAATATTCATTCTAACACATTCAACGTTCGTATTTTAATATCTAATAATTTATTAATAAATGAAAACCATTTGATAATTAAAACAAATTAAGCCTTTTTCATATACCTAACAAATTAATATACGAGTGATAAAATACAATATAAAATAATAATATACATAGATTTTTTTTTCCTTGTTCGGTTATTAGAAAAATCTCCGATTACTTGTATATCGGCTACAATTAATTTCAATAGTTAGTTGCGAATTTTGATTCAGTGCGTTAAGAATGGCCAGATTCTCGTTGTTACGTTGTTAGGTCCCCTTGACGACTGATCGTTATGACGTTGAAAACGTTCGGTTGATTTTTTGTGAAACCTTGACACAACACATTTTGCGATCAACTGTGTGATTTGGTACGTATTTTTTACTTAAAAGCTTAAAAATAACGTCGAATACATATGATTTTTTTTTTTTGGAAACGTCGTTTCATAGTCGTATTATTTATATTATGTTTGTAGATTTCAGGCGATTTTTCGAAAATAAAGCGAACGGTATATAAACGTTGGCACGTTTACGAACACTACCGTTCACCGAAACGTTCGACAACGCTACGACGTTATATTGAAACGAACGAATTCGACAATTTGAGGACTTCTTCGACACGGTACCTAATAATAATACATGATTAGAACTTACGTGATATAAAACGATTCTGAGCGGAGATTCGGTGTGATATTAATAATAATATACAGTGTGTATGTAGAGTACGTAATTCACGATTACAGGTACGTAATTTCAATAAAATTTTTACGATAAACCTAGGTGGTTGAAAAAAAATGTTCGTAAATTGTTTTCGTTAATACGAGTATAAAGTAGAAAATTACGTTTTTATTAAAAACGTCAACACTCCAGGACCGTTTGTTTCTGAACGAAAGTGGGTGATATTTTCTAATAAACATTATAGTCAGGGGCGAACGCAGGAAAAATTTCGGGGTGGGTTTTTGAAAAAAAACATAAAATTATTAGGTACTATTACTATATATATATATATACTCTTAGATATGTGGTACGTCCCAGTTTAAATACCTGCGTCCGCCTCTGATTATTATTATTATAGTAACTGCGCCAGCCGCGGCGGCGGGTTGCATTACGCGTAATATGTTATCGAGAAATCCCGTGTTCGTATAGAAATATAATTCCCACAGTGAACATCGTTCGTCCACTAGATTTCACCGAAAAATCGACAATATTGAATGTATATATGAAAAAAAAACGTTATTTTACGATTATTAAACTGTATCTAATCACAACAACAAAAAAAAAAAAGTTCATACAAATTTACCGCCCCCGCGGCGAAGTTCCACCAGGAGAGGCGATTGCCCGGCCTGGGCCCTTTCCCCCCTAAAAATACGAGCCTACAATCGATACGATCGTGTGATTTCGCTCTGTGTTTCTAGTCGCGTCTGTTCCGCTCGAGCGTTAATCCACCGGCCGAAATCCTCGGTCGAACAATGGACACGAATAAGAACGGGTCTTACCGGAACTACGAGAAGGACAACAGGCGGACAGAAAATTACGGGGATAACGGCGGTTACGCATTGGCGTGCGATCGTCGCGGCGGACGCGACCGAGGACGGGGAGCGGCCACGAAGAGAAGACACGACGACATGACGCGATACGGCGGACCAAGTGACGAACACGGGGACGTACAGAGGTCAATGAAAAGACGACGTGACAACGCGACCCGGTACGGCGGACACGATTGTAGCGGACGCGACGACGGACACGGGGCCGCGAAGAGACGCTACGGCGACGGGACGCGGTCCGAGAGAGAGTACGACGTAGAAAGGCCCGCGAAGAGACGCTACGACGACAGGACGCGGTCCGTCAACGGATCCAACGGCGGCCCTGCGGAGTCCGAATTCGACGACTTGATCGGCCAATTGTTCTCGAAACGATTTCGCGTTCCCGTTTCGAACGAATGGGAATTGCCGGAGGCCGACACCATGTTCGTTCGCGTCAAACGGGAGGTGAGCGCGTCGTGTGACTCGAACCCTAATTACACGTATTACACGTATAACACGGACCTGACCAGTGGCGGATCTACGGGGGGAGATACGGGGTAATTTCCCCCCTGCGGGCAAAAAAAAAAAAGAAAGTTTTCGCCATAGGACACATATTTATACTTCAGAGGAGTAATATTAATTTAGACACAGACCAACAGACCGCAGAGACGGTTTTTACACGATTCACACATTGTGGTTTGTAATTTGTTGGCTGTTCCCCGTAGGACGACACCTACGTCACCCGATGAAGTGATTGATACACGATGGCGCGGTCTTTCACCAAACTAAATTCTGTCTTATAATAGTAATTTAATCTATTTAAATAATAATCTGTTAATAAGGAATATTACGCGCGTATACACACATATTTTTATAATATCCCCCCCCACCCCTCCGTGAAAAAATCCTAGATCCGCCACTGGACCATTTCGCTGTATTAAATCGTGTTAAATTTATAATCGAAAAATCGCGAAACGAACCGAATAAAATGTTTATGAATAGCACGTGACGTCCGCATTTGTTGTCTCCGCCTGTCTTACGGGCTATACAGGTAATCTGCGGCGGCAACATATTAAATTTATATTATATATTTTTGGTGTCAAAATTATCGATTATCCGTGACACATCGTTTTTAGTTTTTTGGTTACCCAAATATATATATATATATATGATTAAACGGAAAATTAAAAATTTAACCCATTTTCAAAGATAAATTTTTTGAAAACTACTAATACCATCGAAAAAATAAAATCGATTTATTTATTCTCATTTATCGATTTAAAAAATCTGGACATTTTGACATAAATATAATATACTTAATGGTGTACTTTTCCCGGGAAGTGTGATTTTGCTATATTGCAGACCGCAAAACGGACGGAGAAAACAATTGCAGATATATAGGTAGCGCATTTCTTTTAATGTATTATGTATTAAAACCATATAAAAATAAAATATGCTTTTTTAATAATGATCACTATACGGTATTGTAAGCATGAATCGGTTAGAATGTTTTTAGAGTCTTATAGAGTTAGCAAATATAATTGGGTACCTATACTTAATTAAACTATTATATAACTTTTTTTCAGCTACCAGAGTTTTTGAATTTAAAAACGTCATTAAATACAGTAAAGAATAAACTCGATGATTTCAACTTGGCCGATTGGCATAAAAATACCAAACAAACGAATCCGGCCAATAAAGTACTACCGAGAGTTAAAGCAATTGGGCACCCTGAACTGTTGACTTTTGCTTGGTTGAAATTTTATGAGCTATTAAACGATTTTCCACTTATACCTCAAAAGGCAATTGATAATGGTAAACTCTACAGTGTTCATTTATGTGAAGCACCTGGAGGATTTATTTCTGCTCTCAACCATTTTATAGTTAGCAGTCGGATAAATGTCAAAGTAAATAATCGTATATTTTTTTATAAGTTTCTATTGTAATTAGTTATCATTATTATTATTATTATTATTATTATTATTATTATTATTATTTTCTTTAAGTGGGATTGGATAGGAGTTTCTTTAAATCCATATCACGAAGGAAATGGTGATCCTGATTTAATAAGTGATGATAGATTTATGTTTTATACAATAAAACATTGGTTTTTTGGTAAGGATCATACTGGAGACATTTTTCAGAAAAATTTCTATAAAGATTTACAGACTTTCGTTGAGAACCGTTTTGGGGAAAAAGCAAGTTTGGTAAGGGTACAAACTTTAAATTTTATTCATTTAAACAATAATTTACATTACCTACAGGTAACAGCAGATGGTAGTATGGACTGTCAAAATAATCCCGGCGAACAAGAAAATTTAGTGATGCGCTTGCAGTTAGTGGAAACAATGGTTGCTTTAATGATACTCGAAGAAGGTATAAGTGACATAAGTTTTAATTGTAATTATTTGATTAATGTTCTTTTCAATTATTTTAGGTGGTACATTTGTTATAAAAATGTTCACGGTATTTGAATGTAATTCACTATGTCGGCTGTTTATGTTGTGTTGTGCTTTTAATTCGATTCAATTTAAAAAGCCAATTACAAGTAAACAGGGAAATTCTGAAGTGTACGTGATTTGTTCTGGATATAAAGGATTAAAATACCTTGAACCTTGGATTCATAAATTCTTCTCAACTGTTGATCGTAGTATGTTTTACAGTTTACTAAATACCAAAGCTATTAATTATTATTTATATTTGTTTTTCCCATTTTAGCTATACCTGATTATAGTATGTTTCCACTGGAAGAATTGCCAAAAGAATTTTTATCGGCCATGTATGAATGTTCAAAATATTTTAGTGAACTACAAATGCATGTTATTGAGAGCAACATAGAACGATTTTTAAATAAATTCGAAAACGATACCAGAAAATTATCTCAGCTACAACATTTCGTTTCTAATGCATTTGTTAATAGATACAAAATAAAACCTATTGACGCAGCCAGGGAAATTGTTGGAAAAAATAAACTCGAAGTAAAATGGATTTAAAGAAAATTTAATAGCTATAATTATGAAATAATTTCTTTGTTCTTATAATATATATATACACAATTGTAGGTTAAAAATATCACCATTATGTCTGGTATAATTTTACAAGTGAAATTAGTCTAAATTTCTGAATCTCATTCAATCTTCATGGTATTGATAAAATAATTCTTAAAATTTAAAAAACTTACAATTGGAGGCAAATTTTATCATTTTAGATAGAGAAAAGAAATAGATATGAGTATGAACAATGTTTTAGTTCCGTTTTGATACAATTAAATAATTACAAATTTTATAAATATCGTTTTCTTTATTTCATAGATATATAATGAAGTTTATTTAGAAAATTAATTTTAATTCAAATATATTTATCAAAAAAATAACTTGTCTGTAAAACAAACATATTAAATTGATGTACTTAACTAAATATTGTTCTAAATTTAATAGTTTCTTCAATTTCACTTGCCGCAAATTTCGTCAAAAAGAGTAGATATGAATTATTCGTTTTCTGAGAAACAACGTAGGATAGATTGTCAAGCAGAAGATAAAGCAAAGTTGCTTCAAGACGAAATGATGAACTTCAAGCAATATTCATGGAAAGATGAAAAAATTGGAATTTTGTGGTTTACTGTAGATGTAAATACAAATATTAAGTTTTAGAAATTATTTGAAATTGCGTACTTAGTGCGATTAATTGACATTCGACCCTAATGTACTAATGTATTATATTCATAATGATTTTAAAATTATTGATTTCTTCAGAATATAATCGTTTTGTATTTTTACTTAAGACATGTTTAACGTTTTATATTATTACACACAGGATGCCAAAATTGACTTATCTGATTTGAGTATACAAATGGGCAAGCCTGTGTCTGTGATACGTAATACGAAATTCTGTGTGGATCAATTAATTGGTTATAGTAACCAAGCAAGATCATTATTTACCATTCCTATAGAAGACGATATTAAACGCAGAGAGTTAGTATTTTTTTTTTTTTTTATTTATTAATAAGGAAAAAATGTCTTAATTTTTACTCAATTATGTTATAGTCATTTTTGGAATAAAGTCCCAAGACGCGTCATCAAATTCAGTGGTCAATTAATTGTTTGTGACGTAACATCTATTAATATTAGTGATGATATTAACAATAACAGAAGACAATCAGACTCTCTTACGGCCATTTTAGAATCGTTAGAGAAACTAAAAAGTTCAGACACTTTGTTATTAATTGGATATCCATTGTTATCTCAAGTTAATGTTGCTATTTTCTACATACTTATTAACATGTTCTCAAAGGTATGGAGAATAAACGTGACTAAAATTTTTACTTCTTTATTTCAATCAATATATGTTTCAATGTAGACTGGCGTGATGAGACCAGATGAAATTGGTCATGCTTTTGTATTTTATTCAAAAATAAATGATAAACGTGTCGACGATCTAATAAATATTTTACGGGATGTAAAAGGTCATATTAAAGATACCAGTATCACGGAAATTGTTGAAAGACCAGAGCAATCTTTAATATCATTCTTTCCGATTGAGAAACTTATGTGTAAGCTATTCTTTCAGTTTGTTAAACAGTAAACACACATAATAATTTAAACAATAATAATATAATAATAAAAATTTTAACTAAAATATCCTGATCTTTTTTATGTTTCAGTTCAACCTATTTATAAAGATATAGTTACTGTTAATTGTTCGCTCATAATAAATGAAGTGAAGAAAACGGTCTCTTCTTATTTACAACAGAAATGATTACTCAACGAATATTATCAATATGTTGTTAACATTATCTATTTATTTTGTTCAATTATATATTAAACACGTGTTAAACTCAATGTTAGTGTTATTTTATTAATTAATTGTTGATTTTCAGCTTTAACTTGCACGATGGCTAAACGAAAATTGTGATACAACAATATAAAGACCGGCCATTTATTTCATAAATGAAAATTACTTGTTATCTGTATATACTCGTATATATATATATATATGACTCATTTGTGGCGAATAAAACATACATTATCTATGTGTGTTATTTGTATTTATAATATAACAATAATGACTGTAACTAATAATCTTGTATCTAAACACTAAAAGACGATTTAAATAATATTAATTAAAAATGTTTTTATCTTGTAATTATAATGATCAAAGAATAACTCACAGACAAACTTATAGGTAGGTATTGTTACAATTTACGATTGATGGAAAATATTTTGAAATTTTTACTTTAAAATTAATTTAAACATTGTATTTGTATTCAAAACTGGTATTTGAAGTTACATTATTATAAATTCATTTTTTTTACAAACATATTTACCACTGATTTGCATGGGTACACAGCTCGTATATTCTTGTGATTTTGTTATACCATAATCAGCTATCTAACGAAGTGTAATCTTTTTTTCACCAATTTTATACATTTTCAAGACGAGAAACCAATTTAGCTTTAGTGTACTTATTTTTTAGTATACCATATTGTATACTTACTATATTTAAGTTTTTATTAAATATGTATGTTTTGAAAATTAATCCAGAACGTGTTTGTTAATATTGTTCGATTGACCTTCTTTTCCTAATCACTACAAAGAACGCATGCTTACGTTTCCAATTCTTGGAACATTTAAATCAATAATGATTAATGATTTTCAGGTATTATTAACGTATAATCTCGTACTTTGGTTTTATTTTCTAGTCATTTTTTACCGGAAATGTAAATGCCTTCATTTAATAGTCTTAGTCGATAATACCAGAGGCGAACTGGAGTGTTTAGAAACATGAAAATTTCTCGGTATGTCGATTTTCGAACGGTTTGTTGCGCATATATTGTTCATTACGATTTGTAATAATGTCAATCCCGTATAAGCACTGAAATTATAGTTATTTACCATTGTTTTCGAATTTTGCATAAATTGGCTAGAATCGATGTTTCTTAATTTAATCATTACAAAAAAGCGTTCAATTAGACATTTCCCGATAGTTTTCGAGAATAAAAAAAAATATTATCAAATTCAATCAAGAATTGTTGTATGTTTGTAGGCTTACCTAAAAATAATTTATTAGGTAAATAAAAATATTAATTGAATATATGAATTTTTTTTTCTTGTTTAAAATGTACATTCCATAATAAACGTATTGAATTTTGGGAAATTTAACTCAAAATATCTGATTTAACGTTTATTTTCATTAAAAATAAATGAAATGAAATCGACGTCAATTTTAAAATATGTGTTGATAAACCAATTATTAAATATTATGTTTTTAAAATGTTTATGTGTCAAAACAAAAAAAACCCATTTTAAAGACCAAACAGTAAATAAGTAAAATTAATAGTGTTTTTATGTTTATGACATATTTCCAATACATCGAAAATCACAACCATCTCACATAATTACGTTGTAATGTGATAGATTAAAATTTGTGTATTTCATTTATAATATTTCATTATTATTTTTT
Source organism: Slavum lentiscoides (assembly GCA_032441835.1). Lineage (NCBI taxonomy): Eukaryota > Metazoa > Arthropoda > Insecta > Hemiptera > Aphididae > Slavum > Slavum lentiscoides. The sequence continues at coordinate 7,241,165 of CM063707.1, read as the reverse complement.
TTTAATAAAAATTTTGCGATTTTTCCTTTTAGAATGCATTGAGTGCTCTAGACCATCTAGAAAATAAATATCTGGAGCGTAGTTTAAAATTGAGAAATAAATTGATCGGCTTCGAATATACGAGTACACGAATAAAATTTTAAAATTCGCGAACATAATAGTTGTTTAGCTAAATAAATGACGATTAAATTTACTTATATTTTTGTAACGTCAAACTGTCGAAGTGACCACTGCGTAGAGACTAATGTAAATATTGACGAGTGGTCTGCAGTGTTATTTCATACGATATGATAATAAAATAAAATACATTTGGAATTCCTTGAAGTTCTCAATTCTGAGGTTTTAATGCTACGAGTACTCTTGAACATCCGGTTTTCAGACTTCCGAACGGAAACAAGGACTACAAATTCAAACGGACCGTAAAGAATAGATTTTTTTCACAAGTTGATCGAAGACGTACTTCATATTAGTATTTTTAGGTATTGTGTCATTTTTCCTTGTAACACATTTACGTTTTACGTGATATTTTTTTGTTTTACAAACCAGTAGCTTAAAAACAAACATATTTACACATTACGAATATAGTACACAAAGACTATGTTTAAACATTAATATATTTAAAATTAAATCGTGATAATAATACATTAAAAAAATAATGAATTTTCAATTTACAAATGTATTTTTGTAAATAACAAGGAGTTTGTTTTTAGGAAGACGTGTGTATCGTCTAATACTTGTATAACATGATGGTATGCTTTACATCTGCTGTTGTCTAAATGAAGTTCATATTATATTTTTAACGAATACTTTTTTTTTACATTCTAAACATCTGAAATGTTTTTCCGTGTATGTAAATTAATATTCAAAAAGTATTTAAAATAAAATATCCAAATATTGTAATGCGAATTCATATGTTGAGTACTATTTGTGAGTTTAAAATATGTTGTTGTCATTTTTGTCCGAGACGAATATAAATTACGCGTTGAAGAAACTAGTTTATAATACATATTTCTTTAGTATTTGAAGAAGACATTTCGATTTTTTTTTTGCTACAAAATAAAAAAGAATTCAATAATATACGGCACATTTTATTTTATTTTGTTGATTTTTCAAATAAGTTATGTTAAATAAATATTGATTTTATCTATGTGAACAAGAGTTATTGAACTATTGTGGGGCAAGTAGTAAAATATATTTTTCTTCTTATATTAAAAAAATTTGCATAGAATAAAGTAAAACGTAATGGGACATCGTGTTAGTACCTAACTTAAAAGAAAGCGTATACTAAAACAGACACAGAAAAAGTTCATATTTTAGTTATATTATAAAACATTTTATTTTATAAATATTACAAATTATTATTTATATAGAATTGTATACAGTTTGAATACTGGGTGAATACTATGTGAATTCAAAATTCAGCTTTAGTAGTAATAATCATTAAAAAATAATTCGTTTTTAAGTAATTACTTTAAAATTCGAATACCAGTGATTTTAAACTATCAGAATCGGTTTTGTAAACAAATAGTTACCGCTCAGAGTCTAGATTGGGAATATCGGAGCTGGAGTTCCAAATCAAATTACCATTAATTGAATAATTATTTTCTCAATAAGTTAATATTGATAACATTTTTAATAATTATTAAATGTTATAAAAGAAATAATAAATGGTTTCTACCGCCCTTTAAGATTTTTTTTACATTTCTCTACATGAAATCAAATAGATGAATACAGTAAAGTTTCTACTAAAAATGATATTCTCATTGTATATTTCCCACATTAGATGAAATGTTTTTTCAAGGATTTACACATAAACGTTAAATTATATTTTCGCGCATGTATTTGTTCCGTGTTCAATTTAAATATATTGTAATATTTAGTACAATATTTTCAATATAAAATATGTATTATTATCATTATTTATCGTAAAATTAGGATGTATGGGGACTTGTACACCCGTTGTTCTTTGATCTCTTCCTTTTCGTGTACGTATGTAATGACATTAGCTAATGAGAAAGTTTAGATTTAGAGAAGAATCACTCGGAGAATTTATTTTAATTTTTTTATGTCGGACGAATGCGTTCACCGCGAAATCACCACCGTCTAGTCGTATATATGTAATATATAAATATGAGTGTATGTATGTTCTTTATAGGCGACCAAACGGTTGCACTAAATTCAATAAAAGTTACATCAATAGATTGGTTGGGGCCCGGGGAGTGTCATAGACTATAACGATTTTCCGAAAGACATCGATCAAATAAAGACTAAACCTAACTTTCAAGATTCTTCCGTCGATTACCAAGAGCAATATACAATATTCTGGTTACCTTGGTGACCAATCTTGGTTGTTGGAATTTTTGATTAAATCTCATTTCTTCATACAGTATGATTTGCTCACGTAAAACAGACTTGTCGTTATTTTGTTTTAATTATTATAAAAAATATATTTCTCTATAAAATATAATACCCCCCAAAAAAAAACGTCAATCTATTGGTTGCATACAAAAAAAAAAAAAAAAAAATGAAACATTTTATATACGCGTGTTTGTCATTATTAATAAAATAGCTAAAGATCGGTCCTTTACTTAAGGATGTAATATTTTCTTATTGACTGTATCCATTAATTAATTGAATTGTTTGGGCGTGATAAATTTTTAAAAGTGGATCTTTAATACATTTTTTTTTTAAAAAATTCTTCAAATATCTCTCTAACTCTTCATAGATGAAATTGCACGAAAATAGAAGTCCATTATTTCCTAGGGTGAAATTCCGTTCGAAACTGTGCACCGGCAATGTTATTCAACTAGTTAGAAGAATAAAACTTCGTTCGGGCGGAATGGCGTTTAAGGTGGTCGCGGGTCTCGTATCGATAGTCGGTCGTAGAGCTACAGGGTATCTGCAGCAGTAGTGGCGACTGGTGGCGATGCATCTGTCGAAACGGAAAACCACTATATATATATATATATATACGACGTTGCGTTATAGGAAGAGACGGGAAGAGAGATCGATGGAATATATACGTATATTACACATACATATATATATATATTAAGTTTGTATGCGCTGCACTCGAAGATCCGAATACATCAATCACATTTTGTCTGGATGGCTAGGTGGATTAATGAAAACTTTACTCTCCGCGGGGCACAGATGCACAACCCACTCCGAAGCCACACACCCATCGTCGTCATCGCGTCTGTAGGTACAGAGAAGTCTATATTGTTCCACGTGTGTGTTTAATCCTTTTACATCTCGCCGTCATAACCCTCGTCCAGCCCATACGTCGCCGCTTTGATCGAACGCGAACTGTCCAAGACACCGGTGGTGTGCCGCGCGTTTTGTACATGAGCGTATTCGACGACCGTGATTTGTGCGTCAACCATTTGTAAATATTAAAAACAACGCTAGCGTGTTTCTCAACGCAATCCGTTTACACGCATGCTGTACGTATTGAATGATATAATATTCGTAACCGCTGACACAATCGGCAAAGATTTATGTGCGTATGGATTTGCGGCTTTTGGATGAACCGCGTTCGTGGCACTGACCAAAAGGAAAAACGAGATTGGCGCGCAGCATTAACGATACGGTATATATTATTTACAAGAGAATCGCCGGCAAACAGGTAACAAAAATTAAAGTGAATGCAAAGGGATATTGGCCGGAAGGCGTTAAACGGTTTCCGAGTGTGGGAATATACCTAGTTTGAACAGCTTTCGATGATATCGTCCTACATCTTTTGGTCCGTTGCACTTACAAATGAAAACGTAAGAGCCGAAAAATTTAGTCATACGCGTATACGGCCGAAAATTGTGTTATTATGAGTAAATAATTTTCGGATAATTTCGTTACGAGAAGAGTAGAAATTTACGTGTATTCATTACTGTACCTACACTCTTAATTGTGAATCCTATACTAGCTTAAACCTACGATTATATATATATATAACAATACACATTAAAGCCACGGTAATAAATAAATAGTAAATTATCGTATTTTTTAGTTATATTTTCTCTCTCTTGAATTCCGCAATTATTTACCTTTTGATGTATACTTATCGTTAGAGATTATATTACCGAATTCAATGCTATACATTACGTTTAAACACGGCATGAATGTCATTTACCCATATCGTATACAATTAGTATTGTATTACAATTTGTAAGATAAAAAAAAAAAATGAATATTTCTCTTTTATTTTTGTTTTTGTTGACTTTTATTTATCTGTCTTAACTGTTTCAAATCGTTTACAAAAGTTTTCAGTTTGTTTTTAAATTATTCGTTTTATTATGGCACACTCTGTTGATCGCCGTTCTCTTGTCACTTTCAACATTTTATTTTTATAATTTTAACTAAAATCTTGTCCGTGACGTTTAATATAACAATATTAAAAGTTGTAATCAACGATTATTATTATTATCAGATGCTGACGTTAAATGCAAACTATAATATTTCAAATGTATACGTATAATACCGGTACAGATAGTGTAAAGCTTAAACATAAATTTGTTTAAAAATAAGGGACAATGAGCTATTACGAACGGATGTAATATGAAGAAATACATTAGATAAATATATATATAATAAAAAACAAATAAAAAAGAACTTTTTATTACAAACGACTCGCGAAATATATTGTATTTCACTTTTATATTTTCACACTTTTATCTTTTGATCGAGTCATTTTATTCCTATTGGATATTTATTTATTTATTTTGTAACACTTTAATATATCAGTATATAATATATATCAGTATATGTATTAAACATTTTGTTTTTCGATAAACTTTTTATTTACTGTTAAATTTACAACTTAAAATAAAAATTATAAAAATATAATTGACCGTGTATTAAAAATGATATTATTCGTGTTTAGAAAGTATTTTACGGCACTGCAATTTTAGATAATACTTTAAAAAAATTCAAATTTAATGATTATTATTTAAGTATATATATTTAATTTAATTGTACTACTACTAAAGTACTATAAATTATAATTATTTGATTACTTATATAGAAAACGGGGTTTTTAATCCGAAGTACAAATAGATAACTCTTGAAAATAAATAAATATTGTCACTTAGATTTTAATTAAACCGGTATGACGGATAACGGATAATGTTTTTCTCTTTATAAAAAGAAAAGATTCAGTCGTTGTTAAACACTAAAGATGGAAACATCGTTTCCGAAATACATATTTGTGAAATAAAACAAATTATTTAATGGAATTTTAGTTTTATATTTTATTTCAAATTTCATTTATAAACTGTTGTTTCCAGTTAAACTAATCTAACAGTAGTAAACCATATTGTTTTTAACAAGAGTGGTTACGGCATCGAAAAGTAAATATTTTTACAAAAAACCGGCCGGCGCGAAAAATAAAAATTGTTTTTATTAATATATTATAATTTATCTATTAATATATTTAACGTACGAATTTATTGACATATAAATTTAAACACTGTTATTTATTTATTTATTTTTTTAATAAAATTACGGGAAAAATGATATACAACATAAATGCCTTCACGTTATAAATTAAATTAACAAAGTTCAAATTTGAAATAAAATAAAGTCATGAATATATTTATGATCAAATAGTTTTAGGTTAGTTTATACACTGCATATTTACGAATTAATTAAACTTTTAAGACACGGTTATTTGTTAAATATTTTCCTTAAATTTCTTTTAAATTAATTTAGTTTCTATAATTATTTTACGTATTAAATTTATTCGGTATTTTCAGAACTTTAATTTTCAACAATTTTAGTTTTTTTGAAAGTGTGAAAATTTAGTTTATGAAAATTAATTTTAAATCGTTTCATAAACATATATAATATGTATAGAAATAGAAATTAAATATAATTTTTAATATTTGGAATGTTTATAATATATAGAGTTGAATTATGCCGACAACATTTCCACACGCAGAATTGCACAAAAACAAAAATCTGAATTTCAAATTGAAATTATATTTGTTTTCTTCTTGTTCCACATTTTTACCACAAAATAAATACACTTATTGAAAAAACTGAAAAGACGTTCAAATAAAAGTAATTCACTATAAAAAAAAATAAATAAATATATTCTCGTACGTGAATTTAAAATAAATCTAAAGAGGTATTTTTTGTATAGACATGTGACAAGAGTAGAAATATGATAAACATTTAATTATAATAATAAAAATTATTTAGAACGATTTTATACGTTTTTAAAAACACTTGTTTAAACGCAATAACTTGTAATGAAATCAATTGGCAAATTGTTAAATTTTTTTTTTCCTAATAAATAAATGATTTTATTTAACAATAAAATTATTATACGAGTATATTGACGACAGAAAAAAAAAATAGTCACTTATAACAATACTTGATTAATAAAAAAAACCGATTAGGTAATACCGTCCACACCACATAGTTTTGTGGAACATTATTGCAGTAGAGAGCCTATGATAGATATACTTATGAAAAAACCATGTTTAATGAACATTTTAAAGTAGTAGGACGTACAAGAACGTAACACGAAGTAAACAAAAAAAATAATCTATAATTTTTTTATTTTTCGACCTTAAATAATTCAATGTGTCTAACAGGAAAAGTAATCGAATTCAAATACAATTTTTTCTAAACCACCATTTGAACTCGACGTCCATATTATTCCGACGAGTACCTGTATTGGTGTAAAGAATATATTATAATATTTATTATATCGAAAAGTACGTAGAACAGCGTGGAGAGGAATTTATTGCAAAGTGTGCGCTCGAGTAGTGTGTATTCACCAAAAACAAATACGGCTATTTTCAACTGTAAATGTCTGAGAAATCAACAAACTTACTATCGCTAAACGTAGTGCATCAAAACTTTGGCCTACCAAACTTTCCTAGTGTTCATAATGTTCTATGAACTCCTACAAGTTTTCTTGTAGATTAAACAGAAAATGGCTTGTTTGCTTCGATTTGTTTGTAATTGTTTTGCAATTCAGCCATGTGATTGCAAGCGTTTTACCATAAAAACAAATCTGACTATTAAGAGACGTAAATTTGTATGAATTCACGGGGGAGCGTATATAGAAAACATTTTCTATGGGCAACTACTAATCACACTCGCTCAAGCTTCTGACATGATTGAACGTAATTATTATGTTCAACGAAATGAAATGTTACTATACAAACTATTTATTTTTAATAAAATCAAATAAATATTGTATGGAAGTGTTATTTCGCTCTAAACTGAGAATAATATTGTACGGGATTAAGAATATTGTAATAAATCAAATACAATTTTACTTAGGTAAATCGTTTTTTTTTTTTTTACTCTAATTAAATGTATTCATCCATTATTATTATTATTATTTTATAAACGCGTCGTTAAATTAAAATGAAGTTTTTAAAATTTAAGACGGTATTTAAGCATTTTTATTGTACAGTTTAAAAAAAAAAAAAAAAACGTTGCAAATATAAACAAATTAACGCTAGTATTGGTCGAACATTTTAATACAATAGTTACGGCATAATATTTCGTTCGGTATTATTTATTATTTCAGCCTTCGTACAAAAATTATTAAGAACGATTTTTAAGTACACGTTTTCAGATCTGTGTTTTAAATATACGTAGGACGGACCGAGTTAAACAATGATTCGCTATAATTAAAATTCGAAAAATAAACTCCAAATATAAAAAAAAAAAAAAATGTGTAAATTAAATATTCAAAATGTAATAATAAATATGATAATTATGAATTATTCATAAAATATAAAACGTACTCGATAAACAATTGTACAAATTACAATAAAAAATATCACTTCGGGTAAGTAATTAAAAAATTAATGAATTCGAGTTTAATAAAAATGAATAAACTTTCAAAACCGCAAATAAATCAACCGATTTCAAATTAATATAATGACATTTCTGAGATCTTTAATTTACATACAGTACGTGTTACACACTTCTAGAACTCAGAATTTCAATACGTTTCCTTATTTGCTCAAAAATTATTGTTAATATTTATCCTATTTCGACGGATGTTCTCAAATGAATAAGCGTGGACACGCGTTTTTATAGTCTTAGCTGAAATTAATAATTAATTATTATAAATTTTAGTTGGTACGTTCGTAGAACGCAGTTATTAATATTCGTTTTAAATTGTAAGCCGAATGCGTTCGGAAAGAAATATATAAACGCATCATAAATGTATTACATTTTTAAACGTATAAATTATTTACAAATTTAGATGCGATTGTTGTTATTGTGCACGTTATATTGTGATAATAATAATAATTATTATATTTTATTCTTTTCATATAAAAAGTCGGTGAACGGTGGTGCGGGTTAGGTTAGGAATACAATTTTGTGTACAGTTTACCGGCAGTTCGCGGGTTTTATATCGTATCGTCCTTGTCGTTTATGGAAACGTACTTACATTAGACAAATCGGGTGTAAAAAAAAAAAAACCAAAGAATACAGAAGGCTAAATCCTAAATGAGAAAGACAACAAAGCTTTTGTAGTTTTAGATTTTTAGCAAATCTATCGGGTTTAATTTGAATGAATTATTTTTTAAGGCATATCTTTTTTTTTTTTTGATAGAAGTAGTTCAAACCAGGGCCGTATTTAAGGCGTGTCGGTATCCTAGGCACGTTTTGTTTCGCCGTACCCTCCAATAATATTACGAATTAAATGTTACGTGACGGCGTGTTTTTATTTAGATAGAAAATTTAACTTTGGGGCTGAAAATCATTCTTATAATATAACGAGAAAAGAAGCAAAACAAACGACCTCGTAACTGTGCAGTATTAAAAAGTAGCCTATATGTATTATAGAATATTATGTTTTCAAAAGCTTTCTTCCCGGAGTTTTTATGACTTCATCATAATTTACACTTCTCGGTTATTGCCGCATCCCGGCAAAGACAAAAACGGACGAGGCATTCAGACGTACGTACTCGCTTCATCGTCGATCTAAAATTGTTCTAAACAGTTTTGAAAGCGTCCTTTCAGATGACGTAATTGACAAGTAGCGTATACGTACTGTAAACGCGGTCAAATAAATTCGCAACGCAATATCGAAATCGGGAAATGAATCCGGTTTCTTTTAAAATACTCGCACATTTTTCCAGCGGAGATTTCACGTTGTTCTCTCTGAACGCGTGCCGTTAAGTGAATGCGTTTTTGAATCAACGAAGCTACTGTAATAACCATGTATTTAGAATGATTTTTTGCCGCCCTTATAGGCAGCCGCCTACATTACCCAATGGATAATACGGCACTGGTTCAAACGTTGTCCGGTTCTCTTCCGATTGACAATAAATAAAACGCGGACGTCGGTGATAATTTACACGGGCGTGTTTCACACGGATTTTTTCTAGAGAATCATAAAAAAAAAAAAAACGAAATATTACCATATTTTCATACTGCAGTCGAACCAATTATTATTGAATCGGCGATTGCGACGGCGTTACCGTCGTAATAACAGTCTCGTCTGTCCCGGCAACCTAACCTAACCCCAAGGCAGGAGCTCTGTAATGTTTGCGTTCAATGAAATCGTACAAACTTGTGATAACGACGATTTGTACAAAATGTGTCTCGCTTCGTTCGAAAAGCGTTTAATGTCGTTGAATATCTACTAAAATTCAATCGCGATCCAAAAGGATTTTCATTAATTCATTTTTGTATACGGAATACGTTTTAACTCTGTTATCTACACGCAAACGCTTTTGCGCGCAAAAGCGAATATTACGCGACAGTACCTGCACTAGAAGCGTAACGTTTATTTTTAATTTGCTATAAACAGGCCCGGATTAAGGGGGGCCAGGGGGGCCATGGCCCCGTGCCCACCAAAAACCGCAATTAATTGTGGGCGCCTTCGTACGAGAAGACTTAATTTTGGAATAAACACGAAATTCAACACTATAATGGCCTTGTTCAGACGACGATATTTTTCCCGTACCTATATAATATGGTGCGCGGGATTCATTTGGAGAATTCTCTTGCCCAAAAAATTGACTTTTTAAAAAATAACCCATTCCTATATTTATGAGTAACAAAACCCGCTTCAGGCGTGGGCCCCCAAATTATGTTTGGACCCGGGCCCAACATTTTCTTAATCCCGGCTTGGCTATAAATAATATTGAAAGTTTTCAACGGTCCGTTCTAAACGTTTCGAATTCATATTCGAATTTTTTTTAAACACGTTTTTATTGTACGCCGACAACCTGAAAAACGCGTTACACCGATTGAGAGGGATGTTCGCTACCACCCAAAACCCTCCTGCCGGCGCACAACGGTCCGATAACGGTTTGACGAGCGAGAGGCATTAACAACAATATTGCGGCGGTGGATTCGACCCGGGTGTAAATATTTATTCGGGCCGATGCGGCGGCGGCGGCGGCCGCGTCGAAGGATACGACAACGCGCACTCTCGTTTGTTGTTCCGCACGCGCGCCACTGTTTTCGTCGTCGTCGTCGTCGTCGTTTGTCGCCCGCCCCTTACACGCCGCCACCGCGCCACCGCATTATGCAAAACGCATCGAGCCCGGATATAAACGAAATGCGAGACTCGCCACGCGGCGACAGTTGCGGCGGCTGCCCCGTGAGCAAAGAAACGTTTTTTGAATGCCGAATTCTCGTTTGAACGCGAACGAATTATTTCAATTCACCGCCGTTTTTGCCCGAGGTCCTCCACCGCCCCCTTAGCCGTCGTGTGCACGGATCTTATTCGTATTTTATGGTTTACAACGTGTTCATATTGTCCAATAACTTTTAATAACTACAATACCATTTTCTACGTTAAAAAAACGTATATTACAAACGTATTTGAGGAGTACAGTGCGGGGGAAATTCGTTTGGATTAGCATTGCTCAATATTCGTGTGTGATACCAGAAGACGTTCAAGATCTCTTTTCCGAACAACAACCTATACATAGGCGTTTACAGTTTTCTTTAAAATAATATAATCGCATTTTAACGGGGCGGTTTTTTTTTTTATAATATTTCAATTGTTCCGAGCTTTTTTTTTTAGAAATTTCATATATTTTTCAATTTTTCGTGTTACGAAAATTTGAGTAATACTTTATTCGAAGGCCTAACATCAAATCCTAAACATTGTACTCGTACAATTATTATGAAAAATTTTGGGCACCTTTTCCCTTAAAAAAAAAAATCCTTGATCCGCCACTGGTCTAATATGTGTGTGCGTACGACGCGCGCGTCGTTTTATAATTTATATTATTGAAAAATACGCGATTTCGTATCCATTTCCTATCGCAGAGATTTCTCTATACTCTTTTCAGCACTATAATAGACGCTCGGCGAGAACGGCGGTGCTCGGAATCGGGGAGAAAAAAATTAGAAGGGCAACGGAAAAGTGTACAGAAAAACGTGCGTCCGTGTTGCCTGAAGTCTGAGAACCACCTTCCGGTTTATTTAATTCAATCGATCGTTGTATTTGTCTAACCGACGATGTTAGTATTTTATCGTTTATTTTCGCATTTAATAACGGTAATAAGTTTAATCACAAATTTATTAACATCTAGAATAATAATTTATAATAAACATGTAAAATGTTGCAAAAAAAAAAACAGTAACCCGATGAACGCAATCGTTTCACTAAACCGCGTGTTATTGTATTCGGTATAATGTTAGAATACCGTGCAACGTATACAATATAGTGATGATGACGTAATGATATCATAATACTGTATAATAATTTTTGTACCATACCGGAGTGACTCGGTAAGCGAAAAGCACCCGGTTAACCATGACGCGTTGAAAACGAAAGGAGGACTGGTCTAAGAGGTCCATGACAAATAATGTGACTATCACTGGATACTGATAATGGCGATTGGTAAAACAGAAAAATATTTTTATTTTGTTTTATAAATAATACGAAAAGAAGAAGTTTATTTTTTATCTCTTTTTAAGAAAACTATCCGTTTTTCATAGTTCAATGGAGAGAGGAGGGGGGGGGTTCAAACCCCACGTGAAACTCCCTTGAGCAGTCCCGTGATGTGGACCACTAGTCAGTTTGAGGGAGCCTTTTACCGGTAATTCAATTATTCAATCGGTTTCGGGGTGGTTTTTTTAAATTTAAATATTCTGTTTACATATAGTTGAAATGCTGATTGTACCGAAGCTATTGTAAAGGTTGTTTCGGAATATTGTTCAATAGTTTTTTTTTTTTTGGAGGATTCCGCCTTGACATTTTACATATTGTAAGTGATTCGGGTTTGAGAATATTTGTCTACAACTCAACATAACATGCAATAATACAATATTGATTCGGACCAGAGTGAGCAAAGTAAAGTTTCTTATAATTATCTTATTTTATTCGGTTCATTTGTGTCAACGTTTGTTGAACAGTTTTTGGTTCCGAATTTTTGTTTTTCAATATTGGAAACATTTTAAATGTCGAATAAATCTTGCCGCTTCCACATAATCATATACATAATATTAAATGTACCAACGTACTTATCAGTTACCAGTTACCCGGTGCTCAGGAGACGAGCTATAAAAGTCATATATTCAGATATGCCGGTTCACATATACATACTTCACCGAGCTACTATGGACATAAATTGCAAATACCGCAGATTGCAGTATATCTTAGAAATTAATAATAAGCCTATTTTAACGAAATTCGAACTTCACACAGAATATGGACAAGTATTTAATTTCGTAACGACGATCGAATTAATAATAAGGTAAAATTCACGTAATGGGTCGACGGGTAAAATTCAATCGAATATTTTGTGCGCATAGTTATGTAGTGGCGTTGACACCGTAGATCAATTTTTCGCAGTTTAAAGTACTCGGGCTTCATACAATTATATGACGGTTTGTTCTCCGTACTAAAACGTACAGTTTCGTCTAAAATATTTGTATAAATATCATTGTTATTTCTAAATATTATTTGCGTATAATTAAATTATTAATAATTTGTTTTATACAAGTTCTGAGGAAAGGAAAAAATAAAACACATCGACATTGTTTGCTATCGGCTTAGACGATCTCAAAATCACGATTTCGTATACGTTTTTTAAGAACAACTGCTCGATAACTTATTACATTATCGTTCAAAAGGTTTCAGTTGAAGACAGTGACGAATCGTTATTGGTCGTGTAATCATTTTAATCCGATCGTAAATTTTAAAATATAAATGTATAAAATGTTAACGAGAAATTAATTGTTACAACACGAGATTGTAAAAAAAGTCTGTTAAGCTATAATAATCCTTTGATTTGCAAAAAAAAAAAAAAAGATTTAATCTCCTTCTTAATCCATTTCAAAATAAATTTAACATTTCGTACCGTCATTACTACAAGATAAAAGATAAAAAATTTTTACTTGATTTTTTTTTTTTTCAATAAATCAAATACTATTAAAATCGTCTGTATATATTCATATATTCTATGTATATATTCTTAAATTTTATTCATTCGCTGCATTTTTTTTTCGGGTGGTGGGAAAGAGTGCGGGGAGAAAGATTAAAACCTAATATTTAAAAATAGCGTACATTATTATATACACGGCTTATTTTAAAAAAATATGTATTTTATTAGGATTTTGATAAAACGCTTTTCAATCGTTGAGCTCTGCAATTAATGATGTATAATTAGTTTTATTTCTCTCGCGCTGTTTTTGATGACGCATAAATATTAAATATATATATATAGGTATACAATATATATCTTTTTTTTTTTGTTTTTGCGTGTCAAGTGTGTTAAAATATAAAACAAAAACCCGAAATGGAAGGGAAGAAATGTTGGTGGAGAACGCGCGATGTGACCTCAATATGAACTTCCCATTGTACACGGTGATATCACAGGTGGTACGCAAATTTACGACGGAACGATATAGTTTATTGCTACGGTTCTTTCCCGAAATCCCCTGGTAACGTCGCGATCGGAAGGATGTAGCCGGTATATAGGTACTCCGGGAAATGGATGTAATTTTTAATAATTTACTATACGCATATACGTAGTTTCTATGGCAACAAGTCTAAAACGAACACGACGATTTCGACCAGTTTTACTGGTAGAGTAATTGTTTAATTTCCAAAGATCAACATATTATAATTTTGTTTATCATTATTATTATTTTTTCTATAAAAATACAATTTAAAAAATTTTTTTTTTTAAAAATTCGACTGTGTACACTAAAAGTTGTAAAACAACGAATTCATATTTAATGCTATACACGTTCGTATAAACGCTGCCTAGGGACTTATTGAAACACTAAATGTTTTATTGCGTTAAGCAATAAAGCAGTGTCTGAACATAAAGCAATTTGATTTTAAGTTTACGTCTACGAAAACATATTTTATGTTGTTATTTATTAGACAAGAGCGCAAGACAAAGATATAAAAATACAAAAAATAAAAATGTATAAATTATGTATGTACACGTTATTACACGTATACAAAATTTATGTAATATTAAAATAAAATTATCTAATATTTTTTTTAGATATGTATTTTAATTGTAATAGAAATATAGTATTGTCCTAATAATTTATAATAATTTTTAATAAGTATCTACTAATACTGCCAATTGGGTAGATATTAATAAAATTTTTGGATATACGCCTCAATTCAGTAATAATATATTGTATAGGTAAGGGAGCTTTGTCTCTTTCACTTATAGCTCCCAATCTGTCAATTGACAATGCGGTATAATACATTAAAACTTTTGTTTTTATGGTAGGACAAAATTTTAATTAAAAATAAATAACACGATATAAGTTTTCCTTGTTTTAATTCCTTTCAGCAAACTACATAAAACAATTTTTAATATTATTACAAAATATCCCGTAACTGAATAATAATGATTATTACTCTATTTTTCTGGAATGATATCATCAGCTGTAAATATTTTCCGGAACGTGTTTTGTAATTCGTAAACGCAAACAAGTTTATTTAAAATTATACATATTTAAAATTGTTTCAATAATTTTATTGTGCTTATTTGTTGTGTTAAAAGTTTACCACAAATTCGTCATTTATGAATTAATACACACCTACTTATTATATCCGGTGAAACATTTGGTTTATGAAGTTGTAACCGAAATGATTTCAATAATAATCAAACTTTTAATGAGTTGTTTTATGTTATGTTTGCATAATAGTATTATATTCAATACAAATTTAACGCTATAGAAATTATATAACCAAACACGCTTAAAGTGTTGAATGATTACATACTGACATTGTATAATCATTCGATATACGTCATACTATGTGTATTATAACGCATAAGTTATTTCATACAAAATATCATATATTTAATATATAATATATGCGCGTTTGCAAGATAGCGAAAATAATACTCAAATAATTAATAGACTTATAAAATATATTAAATTTTAATTTATTTATTCATATCAAAAATGATAAAATATTTCCTTGGATATTATTTAATATCATTAAAGAAACGTTTCCTTAAATTTGAAAGTTAACGGGCAAAAATAATAAATACATTTTAACAAGTAGTGTTATTTTTAGTTCGTTACTACCAGAAATTTGTACAAAAAAATGTACGAAAAATAAGAATTAGATCAATTAAGATGCAACTAATTTATTTAAATTTATTTTTAGTAATTTAACCCATTTGTTGGTATAACAAACATGACGAATCCATTATTTTAATTAAAGAAAATGTTTTACAATTGGAAATGTTTTATATTATCACGAGGTGGATAATAGATTAAAATTATTTATGAATTTGATGTAAAAAAAAAAAAAATATTTGTTTTTATATTCTGAAATCTATAAGAATATAAATAAAAAATTATATACATATCGCCAACATATTCTTTTATATATATATGAATGGAAATTTTTAAAAAATTCAAAAAGTATTTCGAGAGACATATGTAAATAGCGAGTTGATGTTATGTGACTTATTGTGCAAGTGTAAACAAATGTAATACAGTGATATATGTCTGACTGTCTGGGTGAAAATCTTTGGGAAAACAAACAAGTTATAATATATCCTACAGGTTTTGCTTTGAAATGGATGTAAATATAATATACCTACAGAATATTTAATTTTGGTATCTATATAACTTCTCGTTTTTCAACGTTTCATTTTATTCTTTAGAGAAGTTCCACGGTAGATTTTTTTTTTTCCCGTAACTAAAAATTATTTGAGTTCTAATCGAACTTTAAATTGAAATATCAACGAAAATTTAATTATTCCTGAAACTGGTGCATTGTACGTAGTTATTCCCTTTTACCAGATATTTAGCGTAAAAAAAAAAACCCAAAACCAATAAGTATCATTATATTTTATTTACTTTTTACGAATAATCAGAATATTTTATAAACCTACGTATTATGTACAAAAATGTTTGTATTTAAACTATTTTTAAACTTTTGGTGTACCGAAATTGGTTTTCTAAATATTTCGTTTCAATAATAGAGGTGTTTTTCTTGTTCATGTCTAAATACATTGTTTTCAATTTTCTACGTCAAATGTATTTATTGATAAAACGTGTTATTTTCGTATGTTTTTTTTCAATAAATAGCGTACAGTTTACCTACGTAGAAAATTACCTTTTTCACGGCAAAATCGTGATTTCGTCAAATTATTTTTAACTGCTCGTTTTACTCCATAAAAGCGTTATACAAAATATTTTAATCTATAAAAACGTGATGGAAGTTGAATACAGATATTGACTGATTTGATCACGTTGATGGCAGCATAACCAAAATAATGAGTTAATAAATTAATACACTATAACTTGATTTCAACACGATAAACCGAAAATTGCGATACATTTATTGCGATACTTTTAAATTCTGTCGAATCCCGTTCGCGTATCAAACGCGATAAATATTTTATAAATAACGTTATATGTGAATGCGGCGTGAAAATAATATTAAAATATTTATTAATTAAATCGGACAAAGAACCGTCAATAACACGAGTTGTCTGACTTAGTAGATGATCCAAAATTAATGTAAAATATAATATTGTTAATTACACGGTTTAAGAAGAAGCCCTCCGATCGACACTCCTAATGAAACTAGATTGTTTAATTACGTAGATGTATTATTATTATACCCTTTGAATGGGCGGCTAATAAGATTTCCAGAAATCATCAGAGAAGAGAGCTCGTTACTGAAAAAACTAGAACGGGTTTGAATGCGGTTTTATAAAAGTTTTCTAACGGACAATGACAGTTTGTGAGAATACGGATGTCTTTATGCACGATATATTAGCATAATAGCGTCATTAGGAACGTAATATAGGATACGTTGCAAATTTTGATTTTATTGGTGTCAGAAATTACAGCAGCGCCCCTAAAGTTTCATTCATAATATAGGTGTTCATAAAGGACTTGTAAATCATTAGTTTAAGTCGGTTTTTTGAAAGCCGGTTAGAAAGTTCCGTAACATTGATTAAAGAACAGGGGTTTTAATGCGCGGGGAAGGTTGAAAGTCGTCAGCTGTTTAATATTAGATTATGAAATTTTAATGGAAATGAGAATTAGATTCGAATTTAATCGGGGGAAAAAATTAATACAATGTTTATATACTCGTATTTCAAGGCATAGAATCGCTAGCTATGCTCCGCGTATTTCATTACTTACATAACATATTTTAGGAATTTATGAAACACCGGCATATTATAAAATTTAATTAAATATGACTATTTACAAGAAACAATTTTCTGCTCGTTGGTATATAAATATAATGGTACAACGTGTACAACGTTAACGTTTTAACAAAAACCATTTATTCGTTCGAAAAACGAATCCATATGTCGACGGGTCATTCCGAAAATCTTTTGTGCGAAATGTTCGACTCAGTTTGTAGATTTCTGATGTGGAAACGACAATGACGATACTATATAATAAAATAAGATTGGAAAATAACAAAACGGTAGCGAGTCCCGGGGTGTTGTGGACGTCGTTTACGCGAACTGCTTGGATAAAGATTTCTAGAGTTTTGTTATTACTATAAATTTGAAAGCGATTATAAATCATTTCATTCGATAAAACGATTCTGAGCGGAGATTTGGCGTAATATTATTTGTTATATAGTGTGTATAGAATACAAAATGTACGATTAACGTTATTGTTCAGTATTCACGTATAATATGTTTGATGGAATATAGTCATATGAAAACTATTATTGGTATTGTCAGTTTAGATTTAAGGCATCAATATTATTAATGTAAGAAATATTTGATTTATTGTTTTATTGGAAATATTATTGTTTGATACCAAAATCTTGTATATAATTTTCTTTCGCAACCTTATTCCGGAACTATTTTTAAAGTAAGTTTCCTATTTCCGAATTGTCATTTTTATTAAATGTAAAAAAAAATTGGTACGCAACACTTATATAGTACATCATTTTAATATAATTTTGTTAAATAAACCTAGGTAGCTAAAAATTTTGAAAAAAAAATTTTCGTTAATATAGTAGGAAGTTACATAAAAGGTAAAGATTTCAAGACTCGGTGCGTCCATTAGTTTTGAACAAACGTAATTTTCCACTAAAAAAAAAGAAAAACATAAAATAAATTTTGTCGAAAAATCTGAAATGTTTGTTAAGGAAAATTGTGACGAAGTTTTTCAAGATTTTTTGAATATAATTGAAGTAATATACATCAGACTTTGTACTAAAATTTCAAGCCTCAAAACCAAAAATTATCTCTTTTACGAATCAAATACCTCAAATTCTATAATCGCTATAAACAGCCCGAAATCGAAAGAAATTTGCCGAAAAGTTTTCGCTCTCAATACAATATAAAGTCACCCATATTCGATGAATATTTCATGTTCCTATATAACCATAAGTTTGAAAATATTACGATAATCGATTTCGGCTTTTATGCGATTTTTCGGTAATTTTTGAGTTTTTGTTTTTTTTTAAACGATTTTGAGAAATCGAAAAATGAACTCTCTAAAGCACCAACCGGATGCGTTTCGCTACCTGTGTCTGTGTAAAGATCGGAGCGCTCCTTCTGGTACAATTTTTGGGTACAGACATAAAAAAAGAAAACAATATCGTTGTAAAACCAATACGTTTCTCGCTCGGCTCAGAATCTAAGAGTTACACGCGTAGAACACCGACCGCTGGTATCCATAGACTAAATAATATATGTTATAAAACTTATTTATGATATAGTCAAGGACGCTTTTAAGGATACATTTGAATTAGCCTTTGGAACTGCGTGTCTTGTCCGGTTCGAGGAGACAGTAGTCGCTCGGATTTGTTATTAATCACCCGCACTAGACGTGAAAATTCGGTTCTTTTTTTTTTTTTTGCCACTCCGTCATCGGCGCTGTTACAGCCACGGGCTCCCCGTCCAAAAGACACAGACGGACGACGTACATAATTAGGGGCACAAATCAAAGGGACGTTGAACCCCTTTAATTTCTCCGTCACGTCTCACACTCGTCCGCAGCATCGTCGTTCGTTCGACGGTGCAAATCGACTCGAAGCCTGTCTCATAAATCTGCCGCTGTACCTACCGTGGCGGGGGGGGGATTTCGAAACACTATGACGGTGCAGGGATGTGAACGAATAGTCGGTGGTAGGAGGTAGCGAGGGAAACGTCGAGGATTTATGAACTATTTTTGCCCGACGTGAAATTGGTTAAGAATCAAAAACGATTTCCCCGTTGATTAGCCGCGTAACGACTCGTTAAATACGTAAAAAGTCGTTATTATGGTGCTCAATAAGTGAAAAATTAATTTCCGATTTTCACTGGCGGGGCTCGCACACCGTTTATTATTATTATTATTACTACTAATATTATACGCTGAACGTGGGAGAGGGGTGTGAAAAAAAACGATTTTCCATAATTCATAAGATTATTACGAGTATTTAATTTTTTTTATTAAATTCTCCCTAATTGTAGCGTTTGTAAAAAAAAAAAAACGTACAATTGCTTTTTTTTTCTCACCGTAAACCCATTAATAATTTATGATGTCTCTGTCTCCACAACAACAATTATACGAACGATTAAACTTAAAAAAAATAATTACTTATTTATACAATAATTACTTTGAAAATAGAACGGTGTTAACTTCAATTTGATTACTCGTACAAAAGTATCTAAATTATGTTGAATTGTTAATAGTACGCAAGATATTTTAGGAGGTCTTAAAACTCGTTTTTCACATTTTTTTTTTATTGCTAACTATGTAAAGTTTTGACTTTCGACTAAATCAAGTAATATTTTTCTAAAGTTGACTACTTTATTATTTGTAGTTAAAAATAATATAAGTATATTTTAATTTGACAATAATTTTTTTATATTGACTTAAAGATTTAAAAAAAAAAATGTGGAACTCGTCCAGTCTTGACGATATCTTTTAAAATCTATTAAAATCGTGGTTATAACAAAAATAAGAAATTCTTCGTATTTACAGCGAAACGCCTTTTAGCGAATAAAATATAATTACAAGTATTTTACACTTGTGACGCGTGGTTTAACATTTTCGGGGAAAAAAAAATTATACACATTTTATATTACTTGAACTCGTAGCTCTTAAATATCATTCGGTCGTTTTGTCATTGCATTAAGTCATGTAATCGCAATAAAAACTTAAATGTCAGCTCTAAGAAAAATCAACAACTATACTGTACTCGGTTTAATTCTTATAGGAATGTCGTTGTTTTATAACGTTACGCTTGGTTTCTTTTAGGCGACATATTAACGCGGTAATGTAAATACATATATTTTTTTTTAATTTTACATTTTACGTTTTAAATAATACTGAGAGAATAAAGCGTGCCTCGTCGATTCGTTATTACTTTTTTTTTTTTTGGTAAAACCTTTTGTTACGTTCCCAAATACGCAATAAATATGAATTCTTTATCTAACAAAAAAAGAACAAAACCTAGACGAATAAAGAAATAAAATGAATCACTTTTTTTCTACTTTTTTTTTATATGTTTGTATCTTATCTGTATATTATTCCGTTATCGTTTAACACGTTTCAAATGGTTTTACATTCAGTCGAAAATATTTAATCTCATTTTTCCCGAAATAATATTCCATTGGATAAATAATAATATATTTTTTGGCAACGTCGAATAGTATTTTATTTTTATCGTATTTACATAATACATACTATATTAGAATCATCTAAAGCCGCTTAACACGTCAAGTAAATCCTTCGATAATAAAGATTAGTTGACAAAATAATAATAATTATATAAATTAATAGTCTCCAAATAACTACGGATGATATTCAATAAACATAAATTGAATTTACCGAGTAACTACGGTGCACAACACAAAAGTAAAAAAAAAAAAATATATATATTTTTTTAATTCGTCCGATAATACAAAAACAGAATGTATTTCTCGACTTTCATTAAGAAAGGCCGACGCTAAAATAGGTATAATATATATATATATTATTATTATTAATAATTTAATAAAATTTCAAATGTGTGAACTTTTTCAAAAGTATAGCGTATTATTTTTAAATCCTGTCCACGACCATATCGAAACTAAGTTTATAAAAGTTTCCGTTAGGTACTTTATAATAGTCGTTATATTCTATATCCCGGTCACATTTTGGAATACGTTCAAATAATTTACGGATCATTTTATTCGTATCAAGAAGCTTTAAATAATTTTACATGGTCTACACAACTATTGGATAACACGCTGTGTTAAGTCTACATTGAATACAAGAGACAATCAACTGTAATTTGATGAAATAATAACGTCTACTCGTGTATACGGGATGTGCAAAGATTTATTAGTGAAACAAAAAGTGGCGGTAAATTACGTCGCATAATATAGAATATACATAATATTTTTCATTAATTAAATATTTGTAAAACGTTTTTTTTTTTTTAAATTTTCGGTCGTTTATTTTACATTCATTTAATTTTATTAATAAAGTAATAAAAACTATAAATTAATACTGTAATTTTAATGTTGCATTATAATGTTCACGTTAAAGCCTGCTCGAATTAATTAAAAAAAATTCAAAAATATGAGTGGAGCATATTAAAATTATAAATTGTAATTTAATATTATTATAATTGCATTTGTTTAACGAGATTTTCGTCACTTTGTGCAAACGCTCAATTTAAATAAGTGAAAAATTGTATATTTTAATACATTACTCGGATTTTATATTTTCTTGCATTCTTTTCCTGGAGTTTTGTTGTTTATACATTTTCCATAAACTCTTGATTTTCTCTTATGAAATCAAAATTATGCCAGAAAAAGTCAATACGCAGAAAGTTCCTGTATAGATTTCAAGCGGTCGTGTATTCGTGATTTGGGAAAATGTTTGACGTGTCTTCTACATGACGTTAAGTCATAGCGTTATTTGTATGTTTTAAGACGTACCGCATTACACCCGGGTTCAATTCAATGTGTTTATTTGTATATATTCGCGTTCACTAATTATTAAGTCGGTATACGAATTGATAAGTTCTTTGATGAGTAAAAAGTGTTTTTTATATAACACTCGGCACGTTGAATAGTTTGCTCAAGTTCGCTTTGAACTCTTATCGTTTCGCACTTGATTTTCATTACCTACACGTTATAATATATTTAATTCGGTATACACGGTTGAACAACATGTAAGGTACCACTCTGTCTTGGAACTTCTTATCATTCGATCATTAACCGAGTAATATTAAACAATTTATTTGTGGTTTATTAATTTCAGTTTTTCTGGTAGGTAAAAATTTAAAGAAGGCTAAAAAATAATTTTTATTCAAAATTATATAAATTATTATTAATGAGAACTTTTATTCATAAAGGTTTTTTTTTTGCAAATATAATGAAACTAATATACTTAATATATAATATGATTAAAATCCATGTTTTCTATAAATACTATAAAAAAAAAATCATTTGTTTGTATGTTAATAAAATAATAAGTGCATACTCTGTAATTATTCAACGAAAAAAATTTTCACTTTAAATATTGCGGAGGAGCAAAAACGTAGGATTCGATTTTTATTTCGACAAAAATTGGAAGTTGTTAAAGCGAATAAATAAGATAATTCGCTTTCCTTTGCAGTTTAAAAACATTTCTCAATAAAATCACTAAGTTATATTAGATTGTAAACACAGGATTCGTTTTAAATGAATTTTGTTCGTCCCGGTCAATACTATTATGTAACAGCATCGAACTTGAACAAAATATCTATTCAATCCATTTACAACTAATAACGTATGAACGTAAAAGTCAATAATATTATTATTATCGTTGTAGAACCGCGGTTTTATAAACCGTCTCTTTATTTCGCGCCCGTCGTCTAACGTCATGGCGAGTTTTTTTTTGTTTTAAATGGAAAACTTACAGATTACAACGTTTGGACCGTAATCCAAAGGAACAGTGCCATCATCGAATGTGGATTATTATTTATGACAAAACCCTGTCTTGTTAACGTAGGGCGACAAGGGTCCCTAAATAATATAATATTCCCGAGGCGTTTCTAAAAGACTAATCTAAACACGTCTGTTGCGGGGAATCGCGTGGATGATGATGGATCTCTAGCGGCCTACGCGAAACGTGCGCAATCGATCAAAAACCGCGAACAGACAGGATACGAAATTAGACTAAAGAGATTTTTGTTATAATTTATTACATAAACATTTTTTTTTTTTGCGTCTGCACGGTGTGTATTACAAATGTCTGGTTTTCTTCAAATCAAGTAAAATAATCAGGCGACACCCGAACAGTCACGGAACGCGTGACAATACGTACGTAGCGTGTCACAGTCGCGGTTCATCTGATCTGTGAAAAATTATCTCCGGTGACGTTCCGACGACGACTCATCTCTCGCAATCACTTCCAAGCGCCTTCACCGAGGAGATCGCAGCAATAGGAGGGCTGTTAATTTTCACAGGGTCGTCCAGTGTAAAAGACGCGGGATGATGGTACGACACCACTACACAGCTATTCGGAACGTTATCCGTCTTATTCCCGACGACGACGGAGGAAAGGTAAAAGGCCACATCATCACCACACCACTCACGGTATAAAGCAGCATTAATGCCATCGTTTTCCCACACACCTCATTCGCACTGCCTGTAAACCCGGATTTGCCAGGTGGGATATACCGTGTTCTGCGGTTTCGGTTTCTACGCTGCAGGGTCAGCGGTTTATCATATAAATGACATGGTATTGTTTTGCTGCTCTTGTCTTCACTCTAGTCTGTCGATATACGTACATTCACTTATCATGCATATTTAAACTCTAATTCGCGGTATTACCGTGTAATGATATTAGTACGACACGATTTGATTGTCGAAAGTTTTCCATATTTTTAGACATTTCAATGACGGTTGGAGACAAGATTATTATTCCGTTTTAGATACGCGCGTTTTTTCACAAGTTTTTTTTTGTTTTTACTTTCTGTACATTCACGAACGCGATCGCATTGGCTGTATGATCAAATTGACTTTTTTTCATTGACATTTTGTCGCACTGGCATTAAATATATTTAAATATATTTATCGAGAAATATCTCGAATTTGTGAGGAAATCATGAAAATACATTTTATGTTCGATGAAATATCAATTTGTCTGAAAATAAAACACTTTATTACACACCGCATTCCAATTTCATACCCATCTCGTTCAAAATTTTTTTTTCTATATTATCGCTAAAGAACACAAAACTAAATATTACACACAAACTTCTAACTTTATATGTTCGCGTCACATCAATCTTATTATTTTTCGGTGAATGTCATGAATAATTCACCGAAAATTTTTGTCAACCTCTCGTTTCGTATACGTTTATATTTACGCCGCTGTTAGCGAAACTATTTAAAATAAACTAAATTTTGAAAATCCAATATTAACGACGCCTATCAAATCGACACGTTTACGATGTTATTACGTTAATAGGGATAATACACTTGATTATAAATAAATAATAATAATTGGATTTTTTATTATTATTTTTTTTTTTTGTAATATAACGTCTTACGATTTTCAGGGACACTTTTTTGGTGTAGATTAAATAAGATGGCAAAAAAAAAAAATTGAGTTTTTACTCAATTAGTGTTTTTGAATTGCCAAAAATCATTGATGATTTTGATGAGCCTCAACAGCGTTCGATAACAAACGTCGGGACAAACAGTTACCAAGTACGGAAAAAAATCTATAACCAGTTAATAACCACATTAGTGGTAGAATCTCCATGTTAATAGATATATCTATATAAATTGTACTGAGTATTTAATAAACGTTATGAGACTCGAGATGTTTATCTCGTTCAGTGCCAACTATTAAATTAGTCCGTCGCGACGGAAAAGTGCCCGTTGCAAAGGAGTACGTTTTTTTCCGTACAGTTCGACCGCCACCCGCATATATTAATAATTTATATATAGTGGAAACGAGATTAATAAGGACTCTATGGATTGCCAACGATAATACGAAATCCAGAGACTTTTCGTTGAATACAGATGAACAGTGGAAACCTAATTTATCTCCATACTTGGATTCCTTGGCAATTCCCTCATTTAAACTACCCCGTCCGGTCCACCGTGCGTGACGTTTGTGTGAATGTGAACAAGTAAACGGTAAAGCGGAAGAAGGCGACGCGTCAAGTCTCGGTGCTGACGTGACAGGCGTCGGATGAGAGAAGTTAATGGATTCTATTCAAAAGAGTAGACGGCCGTGTGTCCTAAATGCATCGTCTCATGTCGAATTCATTACTTTTCCTACCCCGGCGACACGGTAACCGGAAAGAATTCCTTCGCCACACTTATTATTATCAAAAAGTGTCCAGTTTTAAAACCTTGAGTTATTCCCAAGGAAACCAGATACGCGTACTCGGAGAAATACGTAGGTCAGTAATAATTGTCCGCGCTGCAGATTATAATATTGTAAAATGTACATACATATTTTGAATCACCTACTCGTGTGGCAGCGTAAACGGAATAAAACTGTTCGATTAAAGATTATATTATCTATATACAAGTTGACGTGTATACAATACGAGTAGATTATTATTAAATACTGGTTAAGACGTAAAACGCGATAATTTCATTTTAAATATCTATACAAACATCGGATAATAACGATTATTAACATCTTCTAGACACCATATATTTTGTGCCATTGAAATATTACGATTAATTGAAATCTATAACTTTGTGTCGACAAAACTAGAAATTATATTATTTTGTTTCACTCGATATTAGTTTGTACGATTTGCAGTTCTCGCTGTTGACATTTTACTGATTTTTGTTTTTGTTTTGACGTTAGTTATTATTTAAAAAAGTTTAAAACCAATAGTGTTTACCGAAAAATAATACGGATGTAGTTAATACATAAGTGTTATAAAATATAGTGAGAATGATGTTCGATAATGATAGCGCGTTCTTTGCACGTTAAACCGAACCCGTGATGGGATAAATGGAATATTTGCAGATAAACTTCCAAGCGAGAGGTAAAATATACGAGCCATTGCGAAAAAGGCCATCATAGACTTCCATTTTAAAGAAAAGTGTGCGAATGAAAGTTGTAGAGAAGAGTCGGAGGAAAAACGTATGGTGGCACGCTAAACAAATTTAAAAGTTTTCTTCGCACTGCAAAAGAGTTGTCAACAATAAAGACGTAATCGTCTACTTTTATTCTATAAATACGCCAAATTTTGTTGACCTGGACGCTGTTATTTTGTCCTTTTTTTCGTAGTTTCTATCTATAATAAATCTCAAACGTTTTATAAATAGATATAAAATATAACTAAGTACAATTGATTCAAGAGTTTATAATATGTATTATACTTTATTACAAGATATAACGAGACTTTACGAATTCCAGATAAAACTAAATTATCTTTTTCAACTATTACCTGATATAGATGTAAATATATATTTAGTTTAACGATGTAGCCGGATGAGACAATTATTATATCAGTAATTATTAATATCTGTTTATAAACAAAAGATTCAAACAGGTTTTATACACAGGTACATACTAAATATGATTATTTTTATCTTTTAAGACTATAATATATACATATGTAGATTGTAGATTTATAAATATAATTTAATATTACACACTTTATCTATGTAAATAAAAAGTTTGTCTAGTAGGTAATATCGTGTCAAACTATATATATATATATATATATACTGGATTTAAATTTAAGGCGATACGAGTAAATGATGATAATTTCTTCGTGATAAGTGCATTTTCCAAAATTACGAAAAAATAAATAATAACAAAATAATGTACTTCGCAGTCTTATGAATTAGATTCAATAAAATTATTTAAAATACGTTTCACCTGGTGCCGTAATCGTCGGGTTTATATAGTATACAATAAAGCCAGCATTTCAATACGGTTAATGTGTACGATATTTCACAAACCACGATATAGATTTTTTTTTTCAATTTATAGCTTTAGATACATATCTTGCCGCCACGATTCACCGAAAGTTTGCAGGCAACGGAGACAGGTAGGATTGGCTTTTTCCAAACTATAATTTATAGGTCGTTGATGTTCGCGACAAGTGTTCGCTTTTGAATGTCAGTGCGTGTGTGTGTGTATTTATATCTCTCTATATGCGTGTATGTGCTCGAGTGTTTGTATAGTGTAAGGGAAGAGGAAAAAAGGTCAACCGAAAGAAAAAAAGAAAAGGAGAAAGAGAGAAAGATCGAGAAAAAATGGCATCGGGTTCTAGAGAGTGAGTGAAATGAAAATGAAATAAATAAAAACACATTCGAGACTAAGGAAACAACATGCCTCTAGGGAACGGACCGATCAATCAAGTCGAATGACTTATCTCATATATGGTCACTAGAATCAATCCGTACACCGGTCGAAGGATTCGCGGTACCAAAACAGAGATTGACGTTATATTAACCATATACCCAAACACATAGAATCGATACGATTTACTATGATAAAATGTATGAAAATAGAATTGCAAATCAACTGTTTTTACTTTCACGAGTCAGGAAAAGTAACAGTAAAATTATCAATAATTACAATTCACTTTATTATTATTTTTAGTTAAAAAAAAAAATTATTTATTAGTTATTTAACTATAACGGTAAAATAGACGGGTTTATATGAAAATATAATATAAATCGACTACACACGGGTGTATTCAGTCATTTCTCGTTGCAATACTCGAAGAGGTTAATTAATAATATTTTCATAGTGCACAATTAACACTACCGATATTTAATGTTTTACTTAAAAAGGTGAATCGATAATGGAATGAAACTCAAACGTCTCTCGTCTCCTAATATTCGCGTTACAGAGAAAAAAAAAATTCATACACTTTTTCTACAGACTTCATTCGCTATATATGCGATGGAAGCTTGTTAGGTTAATTTTAAAAATGTAAAAGTCGAATAAGTTATTTTAAATTGTCCGCGACTCGATTAACGTCTGCACGGCGTTCCGGATAGACGATTCAGATACAGACACGCGTTGCGGCAGGATAACGGTACTTACTGGAGCTGTGTATTATTATTATTATAAACTCCCAACAATAATGAGCATGTTACTTCCTCCTATTTTCCGGATACGGTAGTGAGAATTCTAAATTTGACACCAATTTGTTGAATCAAAACAAAATGTACTCGAACATGTTCGTATCACATGTATATATTGGTCCAAAAATGTACACAGAAATAAAAATAAACCACACCGATATTCGATTTACCTACTTTATGGAGGAATAAGATTTCCGTATAATTTATTAATATCACAAAAAAATATAATCATAAATATCATAATTTTCTTAATCATATGTTATATTGAGCACGAGGTATGGAGAGCAACTTCCAAGATACGCAATCCACGTGCGTATACATATATAGGCACGTGATGTGCATACGTAAAGTAGCACAACATTTTCTAACTACTGATTTTATCCAATATATCGTATTAAAATATTATTTTATGATAATGAATATATCATATTCATCGTGATTATATTGTACGTGATTAAAATCGTCTGGTGTTAGTTGTAAAAAATGTGTTTGTCTTTACATGACCGTTTTATTCTTGTTGAATTTATTATTAACATTATTCGTTCGGTAGAAAAAAAAAATATGGAATCATTTTAACAAATATAATAGGGATTTAGAATTGTATTGTTTAACCGGTGTTAATTTTTAATTGTTTTGGATATCGATTAAACTAAGAACCGAATTTTACAGTACATTTATGCATAGAAAGCATTTTAATATTGTTCGTAAATAAAATGTTAAAATATTTTCAGACTTAATTCTGACTGGCGTTTTTTTATTATTTATATTGATATAGACTTTTTTATAATTTGTACTTTTGATCAATCTTTTCCTTCTTACATATATTAATAAATGGTTTAGGTTCTTCTCTTGCTTGTAATTAGAAAACTATACATGAAAAATATGTTATAATTTTTTTCGTTTACTTCATGTATATATTTGTGTTTAAAATATTTGTTTTTCTTTTCAAGAGAAACATATGATAAATTATATATTTTTTTTTCAAACCGTATAATGATATAAATAATCCTGGATTAAATATTTGACAAATCTTTTTATTATTACTAAATTAAAGTGAACGAACATTAAAAACTTGCGTGGTGGGAAACATTCTTGTAGGTTATGACTTTTCCGTGTTTATTCTTTTTTAATAATTGAATTTACAATAACACGATAATATAAATATTTTTATTAAACTTGAAATGCATTATTTATTTAATTATTTTTACAATATATATATTTATATATAATCTACATTATTTACAAGTAAATTTTTTACGTATACTAATAATATGTTTTATTAAAATATAACGTAATATCTTCGTAAATCGTAAACATGTTTTTAAGATTTGAAAAAATCATCGAAATTCAACAATTATGAAAATGAAATCAGACCATTTTAAAGGGTTTTGAATTCATATTATTTATTACGTATGATATTTTAACAATTATATTAACACCAATATCGGTGAAGAATACAAATATTTTTTTTGGTTATTATTTTCTGAATTATAATAATAAAAATAATATACATAACTAATACACATTCTTCTATTCGTTCAAAAACTAAAAGTGTATGTTATTTGACATCCTAAATATAACGAATATTCGTGATGTGTAAAATCTCATCGTTAAATTTAAAAAAAAAATACTAACCGTAATATAATTATAATTATTTTATGTATTATAATTACCACGATTAAAAATCAATTCGATTTAAAATGGTATTCCATAAAACCGAATCAATAGAATTTTATAAGTAAGCATTTTGTAAATTATTTTGGCATGCGTTCAACGAACCAACATGTTCGCGGACAGTTCTGATAAATTACAACCATTTATATCGTTTTAGCTCTGGATTTCATGTAAATACAACGTTTGACAAGCATCAGATTAGTTGGAAATGTACCAAATAATTGTCAACTAATTAAGCAAGTAGGTATAAACGATCATATACATTGCATTGAAAGACATTTTCGATAATACATTATTTTAAAAAGTTTTATTTTAAAAATTTTTTTTATTAAATTCTTATTACACTTTTTTTTTAAATGAAACTTTTTAAAAGAACACAAAGGACATTAGTTATGTAATATAAGTTGGTCATTTTTTCTAAATGAATATTTAAATATAAATTTTATAACAAACAATATTTTAATTTGTATTGAATATAAATCACGTCATATTTCATAACATGTTCATATATATTCATTATATGTTTGATAAAATTATAAAATACTTAGAATTGTATTATTAAAAAAAATATATATGTATTACATAAAAACCGAACCACATAACATAAAAATATAAGCTAAAACGTATTTTTTTTAAACATATTACGAATCAAATGATTTATCACCTGTAGATTTATGAGAACAACTAAATCGTAAGTAATGAACAGTTATTTACTAGAATCATAAATCCAATAAAGCTTACCACAGACATATGTAAGTGAAGTAAAGTGAACGCCAATAATGTAAAACCATTTATCTCGATTTATTTATTTATTTTTTTTCAAAAAATATGTTGACCCTTAAATAATAAAACTATTTACAATTACAGTAATATTATCTAAAGTGTGACATTGCTTTAATATATTAGTATATGTTCACAATTACTTACTGCGTACAACATTAACACTACATATTATAGTATAATGAATATTATAAAGGGCCTCACGTACTGTGAATGTCGGTTAAAGTGAATTATTTACACAGAGATTTAGATTTTTTTTTTTATAATTTTAACTTTACAATTATAAATCACTATATTTAAAAGATGATTTTGAACAAAGCCTGTAGTGTATTAAAATTAACGCGGTTGATGGGTAGTGTTAAAATATTATAGCTTGTATTACATTTGGAGCTCCTGAATACGAAAACTGCCTATGTCCAAAACAGATATGCCAACAATTTATCCAGTCAAAAAAAACAAATATTAGTTAATTTTTCTTTATATTTGGTCATGCTAATCGTAAAATTGCACACCACACTGAAATCAAAAAAGAAAAACAGGAATGCGGGAAGAATGGCGAGGAGCTGGTAACCAGCTCATGAGTTGTTAAACTAAAAGAAATTGTAAAATTAAAAATCAAATAGATTTTATAATATTTTATTAACTATCATATATTAATAATGTACAATTTGTTACCAATAAATAATATCTACTTGTGAAGTTCTTCTTAGTACTTTTTCTACACGTAAATGTGTTTACAGAAGAAAAA
This sequence comes from Slavum lentiscoides, assembly GCA_032441835.1. Taxonomy (NCBI): domain Eukaryota; kingdom Metazoa; phylum Arthropoda; class Insecta; order Hemiptera; family Aphididae; genus Slavum; species Slavum lentiscoides. The sequence goes on along the minus strand of CM063707.1, from coordinate 7,209,500 downwards.
AAAATCACATCATTGTAAAACTAATATATATTCTTCGCTTCGCTCAGAATTTAAAATTATATTCTTTATCACGTACAAATAAGAATATTTCCTAGTGACACATGATAATAGCTGAACATTGTTATTTAAAAGAAATAGGTAATCTATTTCGAAATAAAGCTTTGGAACACTATTAACTATAAATTAATTGAAAACTACTCAGTCAAATAATTCATTTCCACGGCACGAAAAAATATATGATTATATATTGTAAACGATACGAAAAATGTAGAATAAAAATAATGATATTAAGTGCTTGAAATTCGAGCCATACATCAAAGTACCTAATTATTTATTTAATTATTGTATAAATTATAGTATTTTATTTTTTTACTTTAATTTCACGGACTAATATAATATATTGTGTGAAAAGGGTTTAAGTTAGGTTAATAGTAATAATTCATTTCAAATCATGTTATTATAGAAATAATTAAAATAGTTTAACTACAAAAATAATATAAATTACATACAAATAAGACGTATAATTATAAAATATACGATACGCATTTTAATATTTTTGTTTTCAAATATTAACATAATAAAACATTTATTTATTTATCTATACAACTTGTTTCACATTAATCAGTGCGGAATATCACATAAAGGTTTTATTTGTTTAAAAAAAAATTAATAATAATAAATAAACTTTTATATTTACGATATAACGTAATAATGTAATCTAGCGAATTATACAGTGTCGCGTATTATAACTTGAAGTATTAATATTCACATAAGTATATAAAATATAAATTAAAGTGAACATTTCTTGATTAAATATAATATGTAGTGTACGTGTTGTTTTATGAAATTTGAAATTAAATCTAATTATTTCGTCTGTATAATATTATATTGAATTAATAAATATTCTTATTCGTTTTTAAATTAAACACATACAATTTTATTTAAAATTATTTGTTTATTTTTCGGATATAATATTATGTTGAACGCTTTAAAAACGACTTTTTTTATTGCACAAAATTTGGCCTAAAAATTTTCATTTTAAACATGGTAAAGAAAAGCCTCAATCTAACGATAGTATAGGGCATGTTTATTTACTCATTATACATAACCTAATATATGTTATACTATAATATAATAACGATAATAATTATAGTATTACATGTTATCATAAGGTTTGGTTATTTTTTCACGCAACTAGGTCGGCTGGGAAGAAAACCTAGACGATTTATGGGCGATAATTTCACCCTTGTATCGCACAATGTTCACTTTTACCAATTTTTTTTATCATATGTTATCTCCGGTTTAATGTCTGTGTAATTTTCATATCGATTCCACGAGATAAAAAAAAAAAATTAAAACCTCCTAAGAGCTGTTATTAATTTTTTTTCATTCAAAACTGTGTTATTATGTTATGCATACACAGTGTCGGAGTTGGTAACATCCTCAGGTTGAAACGACGGTGTTGAGCGTATTATCTCTTAGTTTATACTACCAAACAGGAAGCTTAATATATATATTTTTTTTTAGCCAGTCTTCAAAATCTCATTTGCTGAGTTTTCCATTTGTCGTTAGCAGATCCTTCCATTCTGTCTCGACCGATCCTCGAACACGATGTATAATGATAAATGATATTAAGTGTACATATAACGGATGGAGCAGAAAAAAACCTCCCGTGGTCCAAATCCTTATGGGGTTGCGCGTACAACAAAAAGCCTGTCAACCTTTTTTTTTCCGCGCAAAAGTTTCCAGGGAGAGAAAAATTGCAAACTCTACGTTAATGAATTGACGAGTTGTTGCAGATTCACCACGTTATAAATAAATATACGAATAAATGAAAAACACGGAACACGAACACTAATTGAACAAACCATCGATTCTACCTCAATGTGCAATGGTCTGCAGAATGAAAATATGCGTTATGGCGATTTTTTTCACTACCTACGCTAATTATTATGCCAATTGTATAATTCCGAAGTACATTATTGACCATTCGATACGATTTAAAGGATTGTTCATATATGTGCGTACTACTTTAATTTATTTTTTAATTTTATTAAAACACGTATTATTGACGATTTTAAACAACAATAGCATTTGTACAATGCACACATTTTCACACGTCGAATAATTTTCATCAGTATTACAATATGATAACACTTTAAACTCGTAAACACATTCCATTGTTATAATAGTAATATTTTATCGTCGATTGTCCCCGTTTAAACGCCATTACCGATGACGGAAATGGTCGATCGCAGGGATTCCATTGGACCACCGAGAAGAGTTCATATGGAAAATAAATACACTTGTATAGAAATTTACGTATTCAGGAGTGCGGATTGTTGACTAAGCCTACACCAGTTCTCTTAACATAAAAGTAAAAATCCAAAAGCATTTTCTGCAGTTGTTTTCCTTGGCAAAATGTGTACGAGTATGTATGTAAACGGTTAATAAATTAAAGAACAACAAGTAATTGAAATTAAAACGGAACTGAGGTCTCACGAGAATAATTAAGTTATTGTATACTATATTGCACTGCGCAGTAATATCGTGTTACTAAAAATAAATAATATTAATTTTTTTTTTAAGCAGTAAGTCATTAACTAATAAGAAATTAAGCAATAAGCTTAAAAAAACGAATTAAATTAAAATACAATTATAAATATTTAAAAAAGTAAATGTCGTCTTGACTGATGGATTGAACAAGGTGTATTCGTTGACTTCGAATAAAGGCGATTAGTGATTACCATGTCATATATTTATTATATAAAATATTGAGATGGTTGAAGTCCGGCTACATCAAAACGTAGAAACGTCACGTACCTAATCATATTCGTCATTTCGTAATATTATTAATGTTATTTACCATCGATTGATTTGAAGAGTGAAAAAGTGACGGAGAAGAGATTCATGAGGTAGCTGTGAAACAGTGGACAAAAATGTGTAAACTGATTATTTGATTACGAACTAACAGTAATATGAACCATGAGGCCCATTAGTGAGATGAATTCTCACTTTATCAGTCTTTTAACCGATCGTGTTTCAACGGTTTACAGAGAAAAAGAAAGATAAAAACACGAATCCGGTGCTCTTTATATGTCTGCGTCAATGTGATATTGAGAGGTAGAGAAAGATAGATTTTATTGATGTTGTGTACGGGTATACATAAATAGTTCACCGAATTCCTTCGTTTGTTGTAAAAAAAAAGAAGAGATACCAGTAAATCAGTTTATTCGAACGCTTAAAATACGAAACAATTTAGACCATAATATAATATCTAAATGTTGTTTACTTTATACTCTGTCTATATAATAAACTGATTTGGATAAAATGTATGACACTTCCTAGCGTTAACTAATACTTAATATAAACGCATTTCTGTAATATATGGGAAATTTGATTAATACATGTGACAATTTTGTTTTCAATGGATATTGGATAATGGATTATTACATTGAGTTAGATTTGAATGACGGAGTCACGTCAAAAGCATAAATTGTTAAACACTGCGAGTTCATGTATAGGATTAATAGAAAATAAATTGCCCAATAACTTAGTTTGTATTTTACCGCGAATACATAAATGAAACGTATTCCACATTTTTTTTTTTTTAAGAATTAGTTATTCATTATTCATGGAGTATATCAAAATATAATAATAATTTTATTAAATATGTATATTGTATATCGTCTATATAGGTACGACGAATCATTTGCTAAACTGTTTTGTGCCATTAAAATTATTACCGAACCTGTGCTTTGTGTTGTGTACACTTTACAGTATATTACAAAATTACATTTAAATATGAAATAAGATATTGCGTTTCACTGCTTTAATATAACGTTCAAAATTAATCAGATATACGTATAATAAAATATATTTTGTATACATTATATTTCGGTTACAAAATAATCACTCTTATTAACAGTGACACTTTGTCAAAAGTTAAATATTATTTCATGAATACTGAATAATTTAAATTACTCGTATTTATATATCACTGGTAGGATTTAATTGACTTAACAAAATTTGGGACAATACATTTCACATAGTGTGCTAACGTGTTTGAAATTTTGATTATTTATCTATGTACTACGCCGAAATCTTAATAATAAATAGATAAATAAACGTGTAAAATTATTTAAGTCGCCAATGAAATTAAGTGAAACAATAACAATCGGTACAATCATTAAATAGCTGTACAATTAAAAATTATTAAATAGTTGTAAAACGTATGTCAACTTACCCTTACGAGTATTTTACTACTTTTTTTTGTCGCTATTCTATTCAGTACACAATTTTCAATATATTTATTTCAGTAGTGTTTGCAAATATTTCATTCGCGTAATTAGTAAATTAAATTGGCTGTAAGAAAAATTCCACTAAATTATTATTATTTATCAAGTTTTTAATAATGTTCCAACGACATTGTTAGTTGACAGTTTTATGGAATTGGGACTTTTAATATATTACGAACATCTCATACAGGAAATAAAATGTTAAACGACGACGTGTTTGTAGAAAATTATTTCGTGAATATATAGTTATAAGCGCAGAACAATTTTTATTAATATTAAATGCTAGCTTTAATATGTATAATAACGTAGGGGATTCATTGGTGGAAAACAAACCCGAGGCCGAAAACATTAGGGTTATTTATTCTTCCACAACATTAAACATGTTTAACTTGTTCTTGATTTTAAAATATTTAAATATTAATTTGTAATTTAAAAATATATAATAATTTAAATATAATATATAAATAATTTTCAATAACAATTAATAATAATTTTCAAACAAGTCGTTTATTTTACTGTCTTCTCATTATGTATATTTATATCTGTAGTATATAATATATATATATTTGAAAAACAATGGTAACCGAAAGTTTTTCAATTCGTCGAAGTTTCTGCGTTTAACTCGCTGAATTGTGTTTAATCCTTAATGTTCTGCTTCACATTATTTAATACCACTGAATTTTTTACGATTTTTGAAACTCTTTTCTAAATGATTTATTAATTGAAATGTTCACGCTTGTACCATTTATTCTACTTAAAAAATAATTGAGTTGACGCATATTATGATTTACAATCAACTGAATGACGGTACGTTCTCATCTCTTGGATTATTCATAAACACGTGAAGTATATTTAAAGTGGCCAACACGTATATGATTATCATATGGAATACACGTAGAAAATATTATATTAATCAAATGAGAACGATTCGCTTGAAGTATAGGCATACGTCGCGTTATAAATAGGTGATACAAACCTTCTCCATATTGATTCATAATATAATTACGTACGCCCACCACAATATTCTATTATAAATTAGTGCTGTTAAAACCCTTTCGACGTAACTACGAATTCGTTCTGTGTTTTTATACACGTGTTTTTCGAAAATTTTGAATTGTGGCCGGTGGACGATTATTTTAATAATGGAATTATCTCGTCGTGATGGATACGTTTTATTGTCGTCGATTGTCGCGGTTGTTGATTTTACAAGGGAAAAATACCTATCGGAAAATTCCGAAACCGCGAGGGTTAGTGGAAACGATGAGATTGCATCTCATTAAAAGTAATTCCGGCAAGACAAAGTCTTTGATAATTATTATATGACAGTATTATTACACGTACACGTTTATACCACGCATTATGTGAAATATAGAGCTCGGTGTGAAAATTTTAAAACTGTAAAGTATTAACGAGTTCAATATATTTTATGTTTTATAATATTACATAATGGTGATGGTGCACACCGTGTGTTGATTTGTACTTAACAACGATGCGTTACGGATACGACGCGACGGACTCAAGGGATGTAAAAACAGTAATTTTCTTCTGGCTCGAAAAAAAAAATTGTATATAATAACCGAAATAACAATTTATTTTCGAAAACTGGGTCATAAAATATTATGTTGTATAGATCGATATAAGACATTATATCATAAAAAATGACAATTTTTTTTTTCCGTTCTTTATGTAGATATAGGATTATTTTTATTAGTCATTTTTAAATAGGCTATTTTATTTGATTAGTTGAATAATCTATTAGTATGTAACCAAAAATCAAACAATGGCCAGTGCAGCCGTACAAATAAAGAATAAAAACAGTTTATTTTACAATAAATTTAATTAACACAAGGAATTATTACGACATTATTAATAAATAATATTATATATATTATATACTACTTTATAAAACGTTCAATATTTGATTATGAGTCATAAAAACGTAATAAAGTATAGTAATGTATTGTAAAGTCATTAAAACTGTACTCGTATTTTTTTGATGAACATTTAACATTTTAAATGTTAGTAATTAATCGCGCTCTATTTAGAATCGTTTTTCAAGTGTAATGAGTAATCATTGCATTAAAATTGAAAATAATAACGAGTTGAGCGTAGATTGAAGGATTATAAATCGCAATATTTCAAATTATATAGTTTTTCCATTCAAGGTGAACTTTTATTGTAGATTTTTTTTAAAACTATTTTACTACTATATTATAATTCAAGAGCATCAGTGGTTTTTGTTCACCTCGAAGTACTTCACGAGAAAAGTTTAATAGGACATTTTTTCTCTGCCTTTGGTTTTTGAAAAAAATAAAGAATCGAGTAACGAGAAAAATGAATTACTTTTTTTTATGAAAAACTTATACCTACATAATTGTACAGTAAACATTACATATTATTTAAATGTTATAATATAATATAGCATATGCTTGACTAATTAACAATTTCAGATTTTATCAAACAAGAGAATAAACAAAATACCTACCTAGTGGCTAGTTATTATAAATTACCACGCGATCGCAATTTCCGGGTATATTCTATATCTTGATAAAGTGCACCAGTGACATATTTTAACTGGACATGTGGGTTGGTTCCTTACTAAATATTGTAAGAGGATTTTAGATATATTATAATATAACGAACCAGTTTGTTAAATTGAGTAATATACGTTTATATATATATATATATATATATATATGTATATATTTTCAATGTATATATTAACACGGACAAAAGGTTAAATTAAATGCATCTACTTTACCGATGACTGGGTGAGAATACATTGAAGTCCTGCAATTAGCACTTAGATTAGTTTGAGAATTCAGATAGAGGGCACAAACGAGACTGCAGTCCACGCATCAAACAATAGACCATCAAGAGTTCTGTTTATTTATGTTGGAATAATTAAGTGTATTTGATTAGTCGAAATGGTCAATAGTCATAGAGAAGGGTGTAAAAAGTAAGGTTTTAATATAACATCAATAAGTAGTGGAGTTTTAACTTTTAAGAAGGAACGGAACGTAAAAAGCATATATATACAGTATACACACATGTATACCGTGTATATCATTCACTTTTATCTAAATAAAATATTAAATAAACCAGTTTTTATGTATTCATTACAGAATTTCATTTTAATACGAACCATTCATTTATTTCTCAATATATTCATTGTTTTATATGATGGTTAAGTAATATACACGCTCGTAATATACACATAAAAATATAGGCCGTCGTAACATTTTCTTATGTACCTGATGAGCTAAGAAATGTTTAGTCACGTGAAATTTACGTTCTCCGTCATAATGGCACGTTGTCCCGTATCTCTTTGCCAAACGGTGGACATATAATGTATGACGGGATCAATATAATTCTACCAGGAAAATGTGAATAGAATGTAGAACGACGCCGTATTACCTAGTGGCGTTCCAGTAAAAACGTCTTAACCGCCGAAAACAGGCACGTTTTCTATCGCTCGTGTCGAGCCGTGACAGAGAAAATAAATGATGACACGCTGAAATAAGACGATCGATTCGCGTCGGGAAATCAGTGAAAATGAATAATAATATTTACCGCGTTCCGATGGACCGAAATCAACAACTATACCGTACGCAGTGCGATCAAACGTGAAACAATCGACCTAAACGCGTTGTCATTCAATAATATTTTTCGTGATTTCTGAAAGTACGCCGCGATCGAGCCTGATACGAGTATACGAGAGGAGGTTTACCTGCGGAAATCTCTGCTCCAGCACGCGTAGATCACGGGGTTCATGCCGCTGTTGATCCAGCCGAGCCAGGTGACCACGGACGATAGCAGCTGGTCTTTGAACACGCAGCTCTCGTCACAGAATCCGGAAAGCAGGTTAACGACGAAGAACGGTAACCAGCAAACGATGAACACGCCCATGACGATGCCCAGCGTCTTGGCAGCCTTTTTCTCGCGGGACAGCTTGCTGAGTTTCCGGCTGAGCGAGAAGTTTTTTTGAAGCTGATGGGCGCGCGTGTAACCGTGCGCGGTTGACGCCGAAGTGGTCGTACCGCGGCCTCCTCGGTGTATGCGGAGAGTGAGTTCCATCCGTGCACCGCCGGCTCCGCTCCCGCTTCCGGCACCGCCGCCGCCACCGCCACCACCGGCAACGCCGCCGCCGCCGCCGCCGCCACCCGACGGCGTGGACGACAGCACTTTGGTGCCCAACCGTTGGCACCGGGTCTGCGTGACGGCCGCCGTGTAGATCTTGTAATACGTGAACACCATGACCAGAAGCGGCACGTAAAACGATATGGTGGACGAGAATATCAGATAACCGGTGCTGTTGGTGAACGGGCACGTGTGCCGGGGAACGGGCTCGGTTCGGACCAGTCTCCACCAGATGATGGCCGGGAAGCTGATCACGCTGCTGCACACCCAGACGGCGGCGATCAGACGGTACGCCCGTTTGCGGCTCATTTTCGTCGGGTACGTGAACGGGTCGGTAATCGCCCAGTACCGGTCCAGCGATATGACGCACAGGTTGAGTATGGACGCCGTGCTGAACAGCACGTCCAGCGATCGCCAGACGTCGCACGCGTTTATGCCGAACGTCCAGTAGTGGTCGAGCACCTCGTGCACCGCGCTCACCGGCATCACGACCAGCCCGACCAAGAAGTCGGCAAACGCCAGCGAAGTTATGAAGTAATTGGTGGCCGTGTGCAAGTACCGTTCCCGGACCACGGCTATGATCACCAGACAGTTACCGAACACGGTCACCATACAGAACAGCATCAGGACCACGGACAGCGGGAAACGGTCGCCGAACGTGGATCGCCAGTCTTCAGCCGTCTCCGTGGACGTCGGCTCGTCATAATCGTCCGTACCGTTAAAGACCGCCGCCGCCGCAGTCCGGTTCATCGTTTCTTCTCCTGTTACGCGCGATCTCTCCGGGTTCGCTTTCACTTAATCGCCGTGCGTCATCGTTTTGCCGCTCGTTCACCACTCGTCCCCCGCTGCTCCGCCGCCGGACAATTATTATCGCCACTGTGAAACAAACACGTATTAAAATACATACTTTTTATTTTAATGTTCAAAAAAAAAAAAATATTGTTATATACGTGACAATTTTCTGTTCGATCGATTTTATACTGTTCGACAGCGTGTCGTGTCACGATTATTTACAACGAATCCGCCAACGAGACGCACATCATATATTTTATATTGCATTTG